>JAQPZY010001239.1:77500-767500 GCA_029931535.1 Margaritifera margaritifera | reverse complement strand
ATAAGGTAATATTTCATTACATGATAATAAATTATATGCATTATTTACTTCATTATATGGCTATCTTAATATAAGGCAGTATAGTCTATGGCTCCCATGGACAGTGTTATAATGTATCAAGTACTTCATTATAAGACAGTCTCACTATAAGACTGTATACTCCCATGGACAGTGTTATAATGTATCAAGTACTTCATTATAAGACAGTCTCACTATAAGACTGTATAATCCCATGGACAGCATTATAATGAATCAAGTACTTCATAATAATACAGTCTCACTATAAGACTGTATACTCCCATGGACAGCATTATAATGTACCATGTACTTCATAATAAGACAGTCTCACTGTAAGGCAGTAGAGTCTATGACTCCCATGGACAGTGTTATAATGTACCATGTACTTCATAATAAGACAGTCTCACTATAAGACTGTATACTCCCATGGACAGCATTATAATGTACCATGTACTTCATAATAAGACAGTCTCACTGTAAGGCAGTAGAGTCTATGACTCCAATGGACAGTATTATAATGAGGGAATACTGTATAAGGTATTTATTGATGTGAAACCACAATATATTTTGTTCTCATGCTCCGAAACTAAAATCAAGAGAAATAATCACACAGCAACAATAGAATATCATTTAACGAATTAAATAGGATTCATGACCTCACCTATAACAGGAGGCATTACAGAGAGGGACCACCTTTAATATAAGAAGGCCAGTACAGAGATTGGGACCACATATAACATAAGGCATTACAGAGAGGGACCACCTATAATATAAGAAGGCCAGTATAGAGATTGAAACCACCTATAACATAAAAAGGCCAGTACAGAGAGGGACCACCTATAACATAAGAAGGCATTACAGAGAGGTACCACTGTTCAACATATGAAAAACTATATAACCATTTTAAAAAAGTGACTTTGGAACACATCTAATATTTTTCAAATGTATATACAACTTACCTTGAGATATGCAATATGTGTCAAGCAGGTTTGATTTGGTTCACCATCTACCCTTGAATTTTGGGGTGGCAACTTGACGGATGATTCAATTATGTGACCATGAATATCAGTAGGGTTCTTGAAGTCAACTCGTGGGTTTATACGCTGTGGTTCAGCCTCAAGTCTATACAAAATGATTGGTTCTCCTTTGAATCTGGATAGTAATGGATATTGTAATTAAAGATCAATTTTTGACTTGCCACCATTTTTTAGTTAACAAGTCTCATATCTGTAAAACAAACAAGAGTATCAGCCAATCTAAGTATTTTTCTACAATTTAAAAGTAATTTAGGATTTTTCTCAAAATTAATCTCATGTAACCGTCATGAAAATTTAATTGCATGATATTCACATTATTATTTACAAGCATATCATTCTGCGATCCTTTCAAATTCAACTTCTAACTTCAAACCTAAAAATTTAAGCAAAGTGTGCACCTAACTGTTACATAAATCTTAAGGTAGTCTGCATCTGTAAAATCAAGGTTTACTACAAAGTTTGACATAATGCAATCATAACATTATGACATCACTTTACCTTGGTTAATTGTAGTGCTATGAACACTGGGAAAGATGTACATAAAATGACATGGTTGCGACTTCTATCTCTTCTTTAATAATGAAAAATAAAATTTCATAAATGATTTTAACAATCACAACAACAGTTCTGTGAAAGAGAACAATAAAGTCAACAAAAAGTATTAAAAAAATTTGGGAATCACTAGCGATTTATGACCAGCTGAAAATCAGCTGTGCAGGCTTTCTGTTGTGGATAACTGATGTGACATCAATAATTGTATCACACTGGAGAAATTCAGTCATGAACATATGCTTTTCTTCATGTATTTGAGAAGAGAAGTCTATTATCTTCAACTTGTGCAAATCTGATTAATTTTAAATATGCATTCAGTCTAATAGGCAATTAGTGGCCATGTACTTTTTCCCCATACTCATGTATGTAATGACCTTTTTCGGGGGATATATATTCAACTAAGAGTAGTGCAAGAAAATGCACACCTACCTATAAATTAATTAGTGATTATGGATTGCTTGATGCACACCTACCTATAAATTAATTAGTGATTATAGATTGCTTGATGCACACCTACCTATAAATTAATTAGTGATTATGGATTGCTTGATGCACACCTACCTATAAATTAATTAGTGATTATGGATTGCTTGATGCACACCTACATATAAATTAATTAGTGATTATGGATTGCTTGATGCACACCTACCTATAAATTAATTAGTGATTATAGATTGCTTGATGCACAACTATCTATAAATTAATTAGTGATTATGGATTGCTTGATGCACACCTACATATAAATTAATTAGTGATTATGGATTGCTTGATGCACACCTACCTATAAATTAATTAGTGATTATGGATTGCTTGATGCACACCTACCTATAAATTAATTAGTGATTATGGATTGCTTGATGCACACCTACATATAAATTAATTAGTGATTATGGATTGCTTGATGCACACCTACCTATAAATTAATTAGTGATTATAGATTGCTTGATGCACAACTATCTATAAATTAATTAGTGATTATGGATTGCTTGATGCACACCTACATATAAATTAATTAGTGATTATGGATTGCTTGATGCACACCTACCTATAAATTAATTAGTGATTATGGATTGCTTGATGCACACCTACCTATAAATTAATTAGTGATTATGGATTGCTTGATGCACACCTACCTATAAATTAATTAGTGATTATGGATTGCTTGATGCACACCTACCTATAAATTAATTAGTGATTATGGATTGCTTGATGCACACCTACATATAAATTAATTAGTGATTATGGATTGCTTGATGCACACCTACATATAAATTAATTAGTGATTATGGATTGCTTGATGCACACCTACCTATAAATTAATTAGTGATTATGGATTGCTTGATGCACACCTACATATAAATTAATTAGTTATTATAGATTCCTTGATGCACACCTACCTATAAATTAATTAGTTATTATAGATTGCTTGATGCACACCTACATATAAATTAATTAGTGATTATGGATTGCTTGATGCACACCTACATATAAATTAATTAGTGATTATGGATTGCTTGATGCACACCTACCTATAAATTAATTAGTGATTATAGATTGCTTGATGCACACCTACCTATAAATTAATTAGTGATTATGGATTGCTTGATGCACACCTACCTATAAATTAATTAGTGATTATGGATTGCTTGATGCACACCTACCTATAAATTAATTAGTGATTATGGATTGCTTGATGCACACCTACATATAAATTAATTAGTGATTATGGATTGCTTGATGCACACCTACCTATAAATTAATTAGTGATTATGGATTGCTTGATGCACACCTACCTATAAATTAATTAGTGATTATAGATTGCTTGATGCACACCTACATATAAATTAATTAGTGATTATGGATTACTTGGATCCTTATCACTTTTAAAAAAAGTTAAATACTCCAGAGCTTCACAATGATCATCCTTCACTTAAGAACTTTTCAAAGAATTGTACAGTCCCTGGTGTGATTCACCTATGACCAAATGTTGGTAAATTTATATCATCAAAGTATAAATTATTTTTTTTCAGTCTGAGTGATGGCATAAAACAATCAATGCATTTAATACATATTTTTAATTATTGAAATTTAGAATAAAGTCAGTCCTTTAATAACAATATTTAAATACCTTTTAAACGAATTACAGTGGTTCAGGACATAATGCGTTTGGCAGTTATGGAACCCAACTATTGTGTTACAGTGGGGTTTCCCTGTATAGCTGTCGTTTCGGTCTTCTGTTTTTTAAACTTACACAAGATCAGTAAATTTATATAATGCAGTAATTCATCTCTACAAAAAAAAAAAAAACAACGTGACATGTATCTCTCAAAATGATGGAAATATAGCTATATAAAGCAACTTCTGATCCACATATTTTTTTCACTATTGTAGCTGTATTTTCTAATTTGTAAATTCATAATGAAGCAAAAATGGCTTTCCTTCAAGACAAAATTACACTTTAATTATGCACCAGATATTCCTGTACATGCATATAACATATTATATTGCAAAAGTTTTAGAATGAAAAATGACAAATTGTGATTGAATGTTTTGTCTCACCTCTCTACAGGTTCAGCAGTGAACCTGAGGCAAACTTTGATCTCTATACGGTTCTTTTCCTTGTCCAGAACTTTAAAGTCAGTCATGTTGATACTGTTGGGGGACACTGTGATGTTCGAGATGAGATTAATTATGGGCCGTGTACGCAGGAGGGCAACCTTGTCTACTTCATACGCACCCACAAGAAGATCAGGGTATGTGTTATTGTCCAAGTCCAAACCACCAGAAAGAGAATATCCAAATGAAGTCCAGGGTCCTCCTGGTATGTCTTTTGCAGAAATTCGCTGAAGAAAATAATATATACTTGGCAATTAACTGTCACAGCTTTTCTTCTTTTGTAAGTGAAAGTGTAAACACTCCAAAATAACACAGGTAATACTATTAGCAATAATAAAACTACTTATCTCAGTCAAATTTGTGAACAAAAGCTTTTTAAATACCAGATAGGATATTACAATGAAAATTTATTGCAAGGATATTGGCGGTATTTTGCATACATTTTTTAAATATTTATTTGTCCACACCCTTGTACAGTTTTTGATTAAGTTTCCAGTGTATGTGCACAATTTTATAGAAAACCTTCAGCATACATATTTCTGTTATGTGTACTCAACAAGCATCCACAGTACATAACAAAAAGGAGCCTTGCCAAATAACTAAATTAAGTCATTCACAAAGTGTGTGGTTTTCATTTCTTAGGCTGTATCTGAAAGTCATTGTGGGAATATAATAAAATTGCAATATAATAATTGCAGTAATTGTGTCTCAGAAACTGATCTAAACATAGAGGTTAACAAAGATTAATGAGCACGAGATATAGATCACAGTGACCTATTTCTGATTGAAAAGTGTAGTACTTCTCATAAAGCATCTACATATCAAATTACATGACTATGCCAGCAATAGTTTGAGAAACTGAGCTAAACACAAAGGTAAATACAGGTCAAATGGAGAGTGAAATATTGATCAGTGATAGATCACAGTGACTTGGTTTTGACTAAAGGGTGAAGTCATGACACATCTACATTCCAAGTTACTTTACTCTGACAACATAAGTGTCAGAGAAACTAAGCTAAACATAAAATCAATGCAGGCCATTGTAATGGGAAATACAGATCACTAATCATGATGCTTTTTCATTGCAAGTTACAGGACTCTACAATTAATATTCTTGGAAAAACTAAGATAAATGCAAACCTGAGCCAAGAGAAACCAAGCTTAATGCAAAGATAAGCACAAATCACTGAACCATAAAATATAGGTCACAGTGACCCAGTTTTCACACATGGTTGTAGTACTCTCTATGAAGAATCTACATGCCAAGTCACCTGACTACCTGATCCCAAAGGTCAAATATGCATGTTTCTGTTTCAACTCTTTTAAAAATCTTCCATACTTGAAAACCCCATTTTCATTGTTCTTACAAAGTTCTATAATTATGTAGTTTACAAATTACTGAATTTGTAAGTGAGAGCCTCGTAAAAGTGGCACAAGTACCATCTGCCCCAGATATGTATGTGGAAGCGAAGTATCACTAGAGCAAAGACCTTCAATTCTTTGAGATGGTAAATGACCCCCCACTCCCCTTTACATGCCACCATTTTATCTCCCAACATAATCTTTCACCATGTTCTACTTGACGTTTGCAGTTCTTATTTCTTCTTCATTAGTAAATAAAACAATGATTCAAAGATTAAAATGAAGATATGTTTTCATTTTAAATTTCTGTACCCTAGGACAGGGCATGTCATATTTGTTAATATTTGTCTTCTTCTCATTTGTCCCACAATGACTTCCTAAATTTTATATCTAAATCCTTTACCCCATGCTTAGAAGGATCTGTAATAATTTTAAAGCTTGTAATATGCTTGGACAAAAATCTAGAATGAGCTCTACTCACTTAACTCTTAATCTTAGTTTCTAGTTGAACACATCATAATTGGTAGATCCATATTTTCTCGCCTCTCTTCCTTTAGAAATTAAAGAAATCAATTGCCTTTTCTTTCTCATCTTTTTTATCACAAATTGCGACCGTATACACTTTATTATACCCCAGCACACAATCTCAATAGCACAACTAGTCCGGCAGTTTTTAATGGCTTGCCATGAAACTTCGTAAGCATTATGGTCATGACCTGAAGATGTGCTTATCGGCAAATCATTTTGCTCCACAATTTTGTTAAAGTTATTGACTTTTTGTCTTGTTGCAGTGGATGACACAATCTCGTGTGTGCAACTAGTCCCGCAGTTTTTGATGGATTGCAATGAAACTTGGTAAATATTATGATCTTCACCTGATGTGCAGTGTTCATTCCAGAAATGAAACAAATAGGGCCCTATGGCCCTTACCAGATCAAAAAGTGGGGTCACTTAAAACAACAAAAAAAAAAACACGTTGCAAATACCTTTACCATTTTCTTATTTATTGAAGAAATTCAAACACATATCATTTTTATAGGCACTCTCATCATGGAGTTATTAATTTCTGCAATTTATATTCAATTGTCCATTATAGCATTATATGCTTTGAATCAGTTGATGCAGAGTCAGACTACAGCAGAATTTTCTACAATATCCTTGTCCACTAAAATAACCATGTACACTGTTCAGGACATGGTTGTTTTAAGTTGACATGGAAATTCCATGTACACTGTTCAGGACATGGTTGTTTTAAGTTGACATGGAAATTCCATGTACACTGTTCAGGACATGGTCATTTTAAGTTGACATGGAAATTCCATGTACACTGTTCAGGACATGGTTGTTTTAAGTTGACATGGAAATTGTAGCAAACTGTGCTTTAGTCCGAGTCAACAACAACCAATTTGAAGTATATAATGCTGGAAAAAAAGAATATTTATTGCAAATTTTAAAAAATCCCCAACCCAAGCACCTGTCTTCATTATCAGCCTCCCGTGTCATACGCCTTCCTTACTTGGATTTGAATTCCTTATGCCCAAGCAACCATTTCACTCTAAAATTTATTTTGGACACTGAAGTCTACATTTTTTACTCCCTGTACACTACTTTGTATATAAACGCAGAACTCTTTTCGCTAAAGAGTTGATCTTCTCCTCTTTACATTTTCTACTAATGATCCACCATGTACTCTTGATTGGTGCCCAAGCTAATCAAATTCAATGACACATTTCTGTCAGCCAATAAAATTGATCATCTTATGATTCTTTGGCAAAAAGCACACACTATTCAGTAAGCTTGAGATGCACTAGATTCAGTCTAAAGTCAACCGAAACAATCTTTTATCTTTATTTTCTTTGGGTTTTTTTATGCAACCCATTGAGTGCCATGGAAGAAACTTTCTTGCACCAAAGATGACAAATTAGGGTCATTGACACAAGAGCGCAATGTAGAATGAACCCTGGACGTGCACCTCAACAAATGACTTTGCAGTCGCAATTTTTCTTAGAGCTGCTGACTTTTATGTCTTGTAGCTTAATGCAGTGGATGACACAATCTTATTGCCGATTGTTCGGCAGTTTTTCATGGATTGCCATGAGATGAAAGTTCCTACATACAATGGTCATGAAATGAAGTTGTGCATATTAATAAATCACTTTTCTCCCACAATGTTTGAGCTATTGCCCTTTTGTCTTGTAGCTTAATGCAGTGAATGACACACTCTCGTTAGTGCAACTAGTTCTGCACTTTTTCATGGATTGCCATTAACTTGGTAAATATTATGGATATCAGCCGAAGATGAGAATATCATCAAATTACTATGTTCACACAATTTTTTAAGAGTTATTGCCCTTTATTACTTGCAGTTATAGGTATCGGACCACTAATTATTTTACAGCCAGAGAACCAGTCTACTGGTGGGGGAATAAAAAATAGAGTACTAAATCTTTTGAGATGTGCCTTTTGGGTAATAAATGGGTTCAATTTTGTTCCATTATTAATTTCACAAACTTCAATCTTTGTACTATAGCTGACTGACAGTTTACTGCTATGGGGCACCCAGAAGCTCAGCACAGTTTCACTTTATACTCCATAGGCCCATTGTTGCTGTAATGTACTGCGCTATGACGTTGTGCATGGAAATTCCTCATGAATGTTATATTTCAAGGTAAACTTCTTTGAATTACTATATTCACACTTTGAGACATTTGTGTGTTGGTGTTGAAAAATGTCTTCTGAAATGTCATTTTCCCCTTACGGTAGTTAACAAGCATCCATATACTTGATTCGGTGTGTATAGAATTTACTATTCTAAATGTGCCAGGCAACTATGAGCTTTTAACTACCCAGTTTTCATTTTTACCAGTGCAAACATATGACTTTGTCTTGCAAAGGGGAATCACCACCCTGATAACAGAGCACTTAATATGGCATTTACAGCTTTTGACATGGCCCTCATTATCACAGAAGTGTCTCCACAGTATTTCTGAAAGGCAGCATTAAACTCTGTGTGACAACACTGTTGCAGGTCTATTGCAAAATTTTTTCTCATCATCTCGCATTCAATTTAGTTTTTTCCTGGCATTAGATTTGTAAGTGCATTAGACTTTTTAATGATGTCTCTCATTCTAGGCTCCCATCACACATGGGACATGTTCTCTTGTGTTCTGTGAACACTGCATTCCCTAGTTCTTCATTTTTTTATATTTGTACCAGCATGTATGGACTCTTTTCACCAGACCTGACATAAAAATTATGAATGTATTACCCTTTTTGGGACATAGAATCTTACATTTATCATATTTTATGTTGCCAGGTGCTTTTTAAATGCATTCATTTCTTATTAACAACACTCTGTGTCAAGGTATAAGTTTCCTTGGATAGGTTAGCTCCCCTAGTCCATTTTTTGAGAACGAGCTAACAGATCTCATAGTAACAAAATCTGAACTTTAACACTCAAATGGTATTTTGTTTTATTATATTACAGTTAGAAATCATACGAAGAGATCTGCCTCTCAGAATCTATGGTATTTGTGCACATATTTTGTCTGATACATTGTTTACAATTAAATTGTACCTGTTAATCATTGTTTTATTTTTTCTTTACATTACTTTCCTCCATGAATTATGTCATGAAAAATAGGAAACCAAATTGATTGATAATGTTTTTTATAACATTGAATAATGATGAATTTCTATTTACTTCTTTTGATCGGAGTCACCTGCAAGCAGATCAACCTCTAAATCTTTGGTTTGAGTTAGCCATAGGAACTTATATTGCACCGAAACTTCCTCTTTCTCAAGATCAAAGTGTGAACTTGGTCTTTTTGTGATAATATTGTACTTTTCCTCTGAAAGTCTTTTCTGTAGTGTGTTTTGTAACATCACTCTCTACAGTTTTCTCACTTGTTACACACTTGTTATGAGGAATATTTCCTGGTCTGATGTGAAACTAAATTCTCGCATGAAGACAACCTTTGGTTTTCCTCTGTACTTTTGACATTTTTGACACAGTAAAATAACCGTAGCTTATGTTTTGAGCTTCAAAGTGTGAATTCAGTACCTGCTTAGCACTGTTACAACTAAATTCAGCACTGTTTATATTGTTTCTTTACATCAATGGAAGCTAGTATCAGCTTACAGTCAGGCCAGACTCGCATTTGGCCTCAGGTTTCAGACCTCTACATTTATCAATTTTTCATGTGACAAGTGATGAAAAATAAAATAAACCTGTTAGGTGCCATAAACACTTCTTAATATATGATTCAAGAAAAAGAAATCTCCAATTAAGGAAATTTTAGGCAACCAAAATATGATCTTTATACCAGAAATTGATGAAAATGGGGGGGTTGTGTAATTTGATACCTCTTATTACATAATGCTTATAGGTGGATATTTCATGCATGCATATCTGAATAGCAGACACACAGGAAATAAAGAAAAACTTGAGACAAACTATTACAGTCACTGCATTTATTCAGTTATCTACATCTATAATATATGAACATGGTAAACATTCTTGAAATACAACATTCATTCTTATCATCTATAGGCATTACATAAGTGTTCATTATTACTATTTAGTGCACTTAGAATATCACCCAAGTTAGTATAGTACATACTTGGT
Source organism: Margaritifera margaritifera (assembly GCA_029931535.1). Classification (NCBI taxonomy): domain Eukaryota; kingdom Metazoa; phylum Mollusca; class Bivalvia; order Unionida; family Margaritiferidae; genus Margaritifera; species Margaritifera margaritifera. Next base: position 757,288 of record JAQPZY010001239.1, on the reverse strand, counting down.
GGCTAAGGTTGTCAATATACAAAAATGACCAAAATGTATGTTCGGTATAGGTATCGGACCACTAATTATTTTACAGCCAGAGAACCAGTCTACTGGTGGGGGAATAAAAAATAGAGTACTAAATCTTTTGAGATGTGCCTTTTGGGTAATAAATGGGTTCAATTTTGTTCCATTATTAATTTCACAAACTTCAATCTTTGTACTATAGCTGACAAAAAATATTTACTTTTATTTTGATATCCTGTATTTAATTTCCTACTGACAAAATAGCATATGTACTCTTGGTGCGAGGCTATGTTATTAGGTGCAGACCAGGGATCCCCCGTGTATAGCATCACGAGACTCGAAAACATGCTGCGAAGCACCTGATTTTTAAGGCTGAAAATTTTTTCTCTAACTTTAATGAATGGATCTATGTGTGGTTTGTATGCCAAGCTAGTGAAGAATTTATTTTTATTTTATAATATATTAACATTAAGTTCTATGGAAAATGAATTAGTGGTCCGATCCCTGTATGCAGTGTAGGCTGAATCTTCTGAACTCAACTAGCCTAACAGGTTCAAATGGATCACCATGAAACTTAGGAAATGTTATGATTATCATCTGAAGATGCACATATCAACAAATAACTGTGCAATTCTTGTTAGAGCTATTGCCCTTTTGAATTTGAGTCTCATTTCATGTTGAGGCCCCAGGAGGCCAAGTGGTCTAAGATGCTCACCTATGCAGATCACTGACATCTCACCTCTGTCAACATGTGTTTGAGTCTCGGACTTGGCCAACCCGTGGGTTGGTGGTTCTTCCTGGAGTTTTCCTGGATTCTTCTTCCACCAAATATACCGGCCACCATGTATAGCTTAGGCAATTTCTGAAAAATTGCCTTAAACCCATAACAACTAACCAACCAACTCATATCATGTATGACAGTACCTTGTAGTCTTAACTAGTTTCACAATTTTCAATGGATCGCCATGAAACTGTGTACATGTACTGGTCATCATTTGAAGATGTACTTATTGAAAAATCACTTAACTTTTGCAATTTTTGTTATTAACCTTTAGGTCCTGCAGCTGAATGCAGTGCAAGGTAGAACCTTGTGACTGCAACATGTCTGGCAGGTTTTTTTAAGGATTGCTGTGAAACTTGGCACATATGGTCATCATCTAAAGATGAACATATTGATAAAGTTTTCTACTCCCATGATCTTTGTAGGAATTATTGTCCTTTTTATGAAATGTATAACAGAATTTTGTGAATGCAGCTACTTTTGCAGTTTTTAGTGTGCTGCTTTGAAAGTACATAATGCTTGTCAAAAGATATGCATATTGACCAGCCATTTTACTTGCACTATTTTCAGAAGAGTTAAGTGCTTTTCTTTTACTATGGACTCCTCTCCATCATGGTGTAGGGGTGGGAGGCAGGGATTTATTCACATATCAAACCGCTCACAATTCCTTTTCTTTTCAATCAATGCACCTCTACAGTAATGGATGGTTGGCTCCTCCAGGAATGACATCACACATAATAGAAAACAGCAAAATGAAGGGAGGTTATGCCATCTGTAATTTTGGAGACTCTAAAGCTTCATTGATATTAGCAGCAAATTTCAGAAATTTGGTTAGAGTAAATTTTAACTTACACATATTGTTCTACAAAAAATATGAACAATTTACCTTTTGACCTTAAGTTTACAGTATCAATAAAGTAATGCAGATAAAGTAATTTTTTCAAGATATATTTGGCAAAAAATGTATACAGATTGAAAATGTTACAGGCAGACACCAAAATGGCATACCTGGGAAAATGGTTCCTTCAAGCCTTTCTCTGAGCCATGAAATATATAGACGGCGCCAGCTCCCTCATACGGTGCACCTACAGCAATATCTGAGAAAAAAAGAGGAACAATTAGGCCTAAGATCAAAATATCTGAGAAAAAAAGAATAACAATTAGGCCCAAGATCAAAATATCAGAGAAAAAAAGAGGAACAATTAGGCCCAAGATCACTTGACTGGCTGACATCTGCCTAACAGCCAAATGTTAGGAACAGTTGGCCAAGATATCTAGGTCAGTAGGATGCTTTCTGTAGAAACTGCTTCCAATATATGTTTGAAAAGAAGCAACTTTTTTAAGGTTTCTCTAGTTCTTATATCTTCATCCAAATGTGATGGCACATCAGCATCATTTGTCCAATACTGAAAGGTCTCTAGGCTGAAATACTTTCTGTCAAAGTTGGTCAAATTCTGTTAAGTGTATTTTTTCTTTGAGATAAAGTTGTTTAAATGTGTATCTATTTTTAGTAATGACAGCCATATTTGATGGTGGATTGGCATCATCTGGATAAATGTCAAAGGCCTTTAAGCTGCAAAATGTTGTCACATTTTTAGTAAAATTCTGCTTTTTAGAAGCTATTAAAAGTTTCTTTTTCTATTTGTAGTAACAGCAGCCATATTTTATGACAGACTGGCATAGTTTGTATTAACCTAAAAAGCCTTTCATGCCAGGATCCTTCCTCTCAAATTTGTTAAAATTCTGTTTAGTGGTTTCTGACAAGAAGTCATTTAAAGGATAGTCTTTTTTAGTAAGTGACCGTACCTGACAGCAAATTGGCATAATCTGTATAAATTTGAATGCCCTTAGTGCCAGAATGATTTCTGTCAAATTCAATAAATTTTTTGCTGTGTGATTTTTTTGAAGTTGTTTTAAGCTTTTTCTATTTTTAGTAATGGTGGTCATATTTGTCTGCAGATTGGAATAATTTGTACCAAATTGAAAGCCCTCTAAGCCCCGATGCTTTCTGTCAAACTTCATAAAATTCTGTCGAGCAGTTTTCAAAAAGAAGTTGTGTAAAGTTTTTTTTTAGTTTTAGTAATGTTGGCAGTATTAGATGGTAGACTGGCATCAATTGTACATTTGTACAAACCTAAAGGCCATCTATGTTAGGATGCAGTCTGTCAAATTTAGTAAAATGCTGTTGATGGGTTTTTTAGAAGTCATTTCAAGATTTTTCAATTTTTAGCAATTGTGGCCATATTTAATGGCAGATTGGCATCATTTGTAATAAATCTGAGAGCCATCTTTGCCAGGATGCTTTCTGTCAAATTTGTTAACTAGTTTTTCCCAAAAAGGTTTTCTAAAGTTTTTTCTATGTTTAGCAATGGCCACCATGTTTGATGGAAGATTGGCATCATTTGAACAAATCTGAAAGACCTTCATGAAATGATTTTTGCCAAATTTGGTCAAATTCTCTTTGCAGTTTTTAAGAACTAGTTTAAAGGTTTTTCTATTTTTAGTAACAGTGGCCATATTGGATGATGGATGTTCTCCATAAAACTATGTGCACATTGCTCAAGCTGTGTTCAAAAAGAAGTTGTCAATAGCAATTATGAACAGATGACACAAGGCAGACAAAGGATCATACCATAAGCTGTGTTCCAAAAAAGGTTGTCAATAGCAACTATGAACAGATGACGCATGGCAGACGAAGGACCATACCATAAGCTCACTTGGTCCTACAGCCAGGTTAGCTAAAAAAAACCATATACAGTTAATCCTTCATTATTTGAAGGTTAAATATCCACTTTAATTTTCAGTTCATCTAAACCAACATGTTGCTTAAACTTTTTTATGTGGGGTACCAATGTTTGAGGATTACGAGGTTGATACAAACCAAGAACATGAAGACACAATGAACAATACACCTTCTGAGGAAATATAGTGATCAAACCAAGTTATGGTTAAAGTCCTTCATGAGGTTTTTGATTATTTTAAGCCCCATGGACCTGCACTACTGATTTCTCAAACTGACTTGTTAGGTCTTTTATAGGTTCGAGCTATCCAGTGTCTACAATATATACTATATAAAGCTTAATTTATTTAACTATAATTGTAAAATACTGTAAAATAAGAAGTAATCAAGGTAGATTTAACGTGACAGTGAAGTTTAGAAATAAACATTATAAAAATAAAGAGGACATCTTAACACAAACAATGGTGAAACTTTGATCAAAATCTGTCAAGCATTTTTGAAGTTGTAAGTACTTTTTTGCTGGGGGGGGGGGGGGCCAACTCATCACAAACTTGTTACCTTTTCCTGATTCTGATTACATCACTAATGAGGAACACTAATTTAAAATAATAAAAATTTTCTTTAACAATACTTCAGACCATTTCTTCTTTTATTTTGAAAAAAAATATATAAAAAATATATTCATCTTCAGATAAATACATTTGTAAATGAGAAAGAATAAATATTTTTTTTAAAAAAGTTTAAATTTAGCCTTGAAAAAACTAAATTAAAAAATCTCCATTTCAATATATTCTTAGTCAGCACATTTCAAATGCATCTAGCAACATACAAATAAAGTCAACTGGGTATAATGCTGAGATTTGAAGAAATTTAAATTTTATTTAAATCATTTAAATTTCAATTCTCAGCATTGCTAAAATTATCTAAACAATTATCTAAATGTCTAGCACCATCTTCCATATCATCGACTTAAAACTAAAAAAATTAGCTTTATTTGTATTATAAGGGATCATTTAAAAAATTTAAACATCTCATCTCTTCTATATCAAAACTCATGGATATTAATAATTGACCACAGTTATCTCCCCTGAAATTTATAATCCTTAAATATCTCGAGAAGTTCATAACCTATTTTGATGGAATTTTCACTTTTGTTTATGTTGTGATAAATCTTTTTATTTCTGTTATATTTACTTCCAAACTGCAGTGACACTTGAATTTATTTTGGTGGCATGAAAATAAATCCATTTTATTTAGACCGTGTATGAAGGTAAATTGTGTAACCCATGAATATTATTCCCAATAAATTGCCTGTTTACTCCCAAACCATAAAAAATGTTATCCCTAGAAATATTTCTGACTGTATAGTAGTTCATATGAATTGAAAGGTTCAGGTGTAAGTGTTGGGTAATCTGAGAAACCTGAGAAAATATGACCAACTTTAGGCTAAGCCACCATTTGCCCTTGTCACGTGTCAGAACAAGGGATCTAATACTGGACTACAGAGATACAAAAAAGGTGTGTTACTACTACCCTATTCAAGAATGAAAACTGATGCTTGATATGAATTAATTTAGACCTTTACTTTTTGAAATTTATAAACTATGACAAATTTGAATCAGGTAAAATCATTTGTGAAATTGTTATTTTCATAATTATAATCATTTATTATAACACCAAATTTTGGATTTGTCCAGATTTTGGATTTTATGCAGACTTTGGATTTTGTCCAGACTTTGAGTCGCAGAGAATTCTAACTTGTATAAAATAATTCTAAGAAATAATATTGCAAAATATATTTAATTCAAGAAATATCTGATATATTTCTTTCATATCATTTTTACATCTGGTTTGACAGGATTTCAATATTTATTAGTATACCAAAGTTTAGATTCCCAGATTTACACTTGCCCAGATTTTTGGAAGTTCTAAAAACCTAGTTTTTAGAGTATCCATACAAGTAAACAGTACAAGTCTCCATATAAGTAAACAGTACAAGTCTCCAATAGTAAACATAATTAAGTTGACTGCACCCTGATAATACAAACAGTATTATTAATTTACCAAATTTAATTTAGAAAATAATCTCTATGTCTCAGTACAAACCCATCAAGAATGAATACCTAATGGCTTGCATTAATTATACCCCACTGATATGTAGTCTTATAAGAATTATTCGACATTGGGACTTGTACAGAAAAACTGATATGATCTAATGCATCGAATATAAACATTAAAGGACATCAGTTGAAGCAAAAGAGCCACTGAATACAGACAGTGTCACAACACATTACAATACAACAGTAGCTGATCCAAGGTCTTTCCAGAAACATAAGACACAGCACTTAATTTATCACTTGGGAATTCCCATATATACAACATGTATAGCGCTCATGAGAATCTTGCTGGAAAATACACTTCCCATCGCTGAGTACTTGACTGACTTTTGTTTATCAGTCCTAACAACCCAACATAATCCCAAATGAGGCAAAGTATTAATGACTATGTAAGCAACTGGAAGTCTTACTGAATATTAAGTAACCCAACTGGAAGTCTTACTGAATATTAAGCAACCCAACTGGAAGTCTTACTGAATATTAACTCTTTAACTTTGACTGACATGTATATCTGCTGCATAAATGTGCCTTGCCTCCCCAGTGACTGATAAATCCGCTTGTAAACAAAGCACTACTACTCCCAGTGACTGATATATCCGCTTGCTGGTTATGCTCCCTGTACCACGGTGACGGATAGATCCACACTGTATGTTCATGTAACAATCGGTCTTATTGGTCAATAATTGGAAGTAAAAGGACATTCAACCAATCAAAATAGAGTTAACAAGTGATTGTTCTTACTAAATCTGGGGATTTTTTTACAATTTTGTACCACATGTTAGTTAATACATGTGTTTGTAGTTGATAGTGGAAACAATGGCTTTTGCTTGCGCTAGCGATTGAGAATCCGAATTTTCAGGTTTTTCCGAGGACGAACTTGACAATATTGAATTAAGAACTGTTGGTAGTGACACTGAACTATCTTCTTTTTCAAGTCGATCCAAAATTGAGACAGAATCTGATGAAGAAGACAGCAAAGTGTGGACAAGAGAGCCACGTGCTCCAAAAGTCAGTGTTTACCGAAAGTGTCAGCCCAACTTTCGTTTAGATGAGGGGAAGAAAGAAATAGACAAACAGTGCAATGTCTGTCTGTGTATAAAGCATAACTGATTCTATAAATACCATGCAAAACTTAAGAAGTAGAAGAACATAGTGACTAGTTAAACATTTTTTAGTAATTACATGTATATATTTGACCAATATCTTTGTATAAAAAGACAGACATAAATTTTAGTGTTTACAAATAGTGTTTTGTGTTCTATTCATGGATTTTATACCAATCTTGTGGATGTCAGCAGGATAAAAGAATACAGAAAATAACTAAAACAATTAGCCCATATCCCCAAATCATCAGCTAAAAAGTTATCATTTGGCTGCAGCAGCATCAGCTCTGGTAGTCAGTCCCCAGATCAGCTGCAGTAGTGACCCCAACAGCTAGGCAGAATAGTGAGCCACTACAGTAGCATTAGTAGTTAAAGACTTAAGCAACCCAACCAGAAGTCTTACTAAATATTAAGCAACCCAACTGGAAGTCTTACTGAATATTAAGCAACCCAACTGGAAGTCTTACTGAATATTAAGCAACCCAACTGGAAGTCTTACTGAATATTAAGCAACCCAACTGGAAGTCTTACTGAATATTAAGCAACCCAACTGGAAGTCTTACTGAATATTAAGCAACCCAACTGGAAGTCTTGCTGAATATTAAGCAACCCAACTGGAAGTCTTACTGAATATTAAGCAACCCAACTGGAAGTCTTACTGAATATTAGGCAACCCAACTGGAAGTCTTGCTGAATATTAAGCAACCCAACTGGAAGTCTTGCTGAATATTAAGCAACCCAACTGAAAGTCTTACTGAATATTAAGCAACCCAACTGGAAGTCTTACTGAATATTAAGCAACCCAACACATTTTAAAAATTCTTAGAAGATTTTATTTCTAAAGTTTTTTATGGATCTTGTTTTTCTTGATATTTATATCCGTAAATAAATGTTTTTCAATGAAATGTCTTTTTCTCGTAACTCAGGCACTTTAAACAAATTACCAAGTATTCTAAAGTGCTTTCCCAGTACTTCTTAGAGCCGACACAAAGTGGAACAATACATTTTCTTTGAAGTTTGCTAAAAAAATTGAAGATGCGTGTTGAAGAAACAAAACTTATTTACTTCATTGCCTTGAATGAAAATGTTTAAGACATCTTTATTACAGGTTATTGGCTTGTTCGTGATCAGTGGCAATGTTTCTTTGAAGAGATTTACTCCATATATAAAATGCAAAATGTGATTATTTCAGTAGTTCAAATGATAAAGTTAGGGGCAGTGTGGAAGTGTTGTTAATGTTTTTAAGCAAAATGTTAAATAGCTGTGATTTATGAAAGGATGATCTATCTGCAAAGAAAGCAAATCTAAGTTTCAGACCTCCTGGATGATGGAGTTTGATTTTGTGAAGCACAGCAGCAGGAGTGAGTATTTTATACTTTTCCACATATCGCACATACCATATGAACAATAGTCATTCTGGAGTATGCAAAATCCATTAACATAGCAACACTACCCTGCATCAGGGCAGATGCAGACATATCATTTTTAATGCTGAGAAAAATTCAACATGATCTTCGAGGAAGTTTCAACAAAGTACCATCCAGTCTCTAATGAGTGCAAAGATAAACAATAGTGACACTTGCATCATTTTCCACCAATCCAATGGAGTACTGAGAACAGTAAAGTCAACAACTACAAGTTAATACTGCATTCCAATGTCCAATGGATTTTAAAGATTGCAACATTATGTATTGTTTTTATTTAATGTATGTGTGGTTGTGATTATGTAAGTCTGTTCCCGTGTGTGTGTGTGTTGATGATGATATAAAGCAATGCTAAGTCTACCAGCTATTTTTTGCTTGAAGTGTATTAAATGCTTCAAAGAAATCATTTTTTTTTATTCAAATCGGAATTTCCAGACATTTTCTATAGGCTTATATAAATAAGTACGTTATTCTTAATTGTAGAAGATTCCTTATTTGTGTCATGCACACTGATACCCCTCGGGACCACTAACCCCTCGGGACCACTAACCCCTTGGGACCACTAACCCCTTGGGACCACAAAACACTTTTATAGTCTAAATCCCCCTCTCCGACACTGTCTGGAAGGTTGGCAGGTATGCTATCAAATTTCAAAAGCATTTATAAAGCAAATTTTGCATAATCATGATATCAAGGTTTGCACACAAAAAAAGTATGTGTGAAATTTCAAATAGCAAGACAATCTAAGGTCATCTTCACATGAATAGATACATGTCTGTTAAATATTATTTGTCAAAGTGGTTTTGTGCAAGCTATCTAGAACAGACAGACAGAAATACAAGAGAAAATCAAGATATCCCTCCTGCAAATAGTGAGGGTATGAAAATAAAATTTTGATTTTGCTCAAATTTTGCACTTTCTTGGAATTGAAATGATAAGATTGAGAAATTCTCTTAATATATGCCCCTAATGATAAGAATTTTTTATGCAAATTAGTGCAAACATCAGGACAGATGCAGAAAGAGCATTTGAGGAAGTTTCACCAACACTACCATCCAATCTCTAATGAGTGCAAAGATAAAGAGTAGTGATACTTGCATCATCTTCCAACAATCCAATGGAGTAGTGAGAACAGTAAAGTCAGCAACTACAAGTTAATACTGCATTCCAATGTCAAATGGATTTTAAAGACAGAAACTGTGTATTTTTTTAATTTAATATATGTGTGGTTGTGATTATGTGAGTCTGTGCACATGTGTGAGTGTGTGTGTGTGTGTTGATGATATAAGACAATGCTAAGTCTACTAGCTTTTTTTTGTTTGGAATGTATTAAATGCTTCAAAGAAAACACATTTTTTTTATAATTCAAATCGGAATTTCCAGACATTTTCTATATGCTTATACGAGTAGGTAATTTATTCTGAATTGTAGAATATTCCTTATTTGGGTCATGCACACTGATACCCCTTGGGACCACAAAACACACTTTCATAGTCTCAACCCCCTCCCCCTCTCCAACACTGTCTGGAAGGGTGGCAGGTATGCTATCAAATTTTAATAGCCTTTTTAAAGCCATTTTTGCATAATGATGATATCAAGGTTTGCACACAAAAAAATTAAGTGTGAAAATTCAAATAGCATGACAATCTAAGGTCATCTTCACATGAATAGATACATGTCTGTTAAATATTATTTGTCAAAGTGGTTCTTGTGTAAGCTATCTTGGACAGACAGACAGACAGGAGAAAATCAAGATATCCCTCCTGCAAATAATGAGGGTATGATTTTGCTCAAATTTTGCACTTTCTATGAATTGAAATGACAAGAATGAGAAATTCTCTTAATATATGCCCCTAATGAGAACAATTTTTTATGCAAATTAGTGCAAACATACTACTGAAAATTTCATAAGTATTTCTTTCTACAATTACTACCATTAAAGCCATCTCGGTTGAGGTCACCAGCACTGGTCAGACTGTGTCCAAACCTTGCATGTGTACACCTAAATGTTTCGCATTCCTCCTGACTCATACTTCGACTCAGGATCTTTTGAGGCATAACAAACTTATTTACTGTTGTCCCTTTAAAAGTGTACACAAAGATGGCACCACCAACATTCTTTGAAGTATCAATGTAATAAAATGGACTGCCAACAATAAGCTCATCCAAACTGGAAATCAAAGAATAAGACAATTATTACAGGTCAGTGTTAATTGTAATAACATTTTTCTGAAAATCCTACATGTATGTATGTATGTATGTATGTATGTATGTATGTATGTATGTATGTATGTATGTATGCATGCATGCATGTATGTATCTATATATGTATGTATGTATGTATGTATGTATGTATGTATGTATGTCTGTCTGTATGTATGTATGTAAAGAGATTAATGCCACTTCAGCACATTCTTGGCTATACAGTGATAATTAAAAGTTATGCTCCCAAAATGTAAAGGTTAAAATTGCTACAAACTGTAGGATGATAATCCCTTCCAAACAAATTTAAAATAAATATTCTCTTAAAAGATAAAAGACACAAGGTAATGAAGCTAAAATTCTTTAAAAGGTATATAAAATAAAAGATCATGGTGTAAAGAAGTAAATCCTTTAAATTAGGCAAATAAATTAACTGCATTCTTTAAAGAGTCTAAGATTTTTCTAGTAGTATATCACCAAAGTTTCTTTATTGAGTTCATATAAAAAAAATAAAAATTCTGTCTCACAAGGTGGAAGTTGATAAGAATGTGTTCAATTGTGTGACACTGACATGATATGCACTCTGGTCAAGGTTCACCCTTTAGGAGGTATTCATGTGTTCAATTGTGTGACACTGACATGATATGCACTCTGGTCAAGGTTCACCCTTTAGGAGGTATTCATGTGTTCAATTGTGTGACACTGACATGATATGCACTCTGGTCAAGGTTCACCCTTTAGGAGGTATTCATGTGTTCAATTGTGTGACACTGACATGATATGCACTCTACACAATACCACTTTATCTCTGTGATTTGGTCTACACAATACAACTTTATCTCTGTGATTTGGTCTACACAATACCACTTTATCTCTGTGATTTGGTCTACACAATACAACTTTATCTCTGTGATTTGGTCTACACAATACCACTTTATCTCTGTGATTTGGTCTACACAATACCACTTTATCTCTGTGATTTGGTCTACACAATACCACTTTATCTCTGTGATTTGGTCTACACAATACAACTTTATCTCTGTGATTTGGTCTACACAATACCACTTTATCTCTGTGATTTGGTCTACACAATACCACTTTATCTCTGTGATTTGGTCTACACAATACCACTTTATCTCTGTGATTTGGTCTACACAATACCACTTTATCTCTGTGATTTGGTCTACACAATACCACTTTATCTCTGTGATTTGGTCTACACAATACCACTTTATCTCTGTGATTTGGTCTACACAATATAACTTTATCTCTGTGATTTGGTCTACACAATACAACTTTATCTCTGTGATTTGGTCTACACAATACAACTTTATCTCTGTGATTTGGTCTACACAATACCACTTTATCTCTGTGATTTGGTCTACACAATACAACTTTATCTCTGTGATTTGTTCTACATGAGGGATGACACTCTCCAATTATGTGCTTGATGATCAGAAGCTTGTGTGTGGAGTTCCATTTTGCCAAGTTTAAAGAAAATGCTGATTTATATAATATCTGAAGTCACTGGAATCTTCCATTAACAAATGGGTGAATGCAGGGTAGCTTTGGCTGCTTTATCTGCTCTTTCGTTATCTGTAGTACCAATGTGACTAGGCAGCCAACAGTACAGAGTACTTTTTCCACATTTTATGAGCAATCATGTTTTTTCCAAGACTTGGGATATTCCAGAAAATAATGTGTGTGACCTATGTTTAATAAGACTATTTGTGATGAACAACTTAATATAACCAATTTGCCAACTGTGACTAGATCTTTCAATATTCTCATGTTCATATTATTTTATTCCATCCTCCAAATAGTTCACTGGTTCTAAAACAGAATTTTTGTTCTCATAAATTTCATTTGAAATTGTGCAAAATTAAAGTTAATGAATTTAGCTTCAATCTGTGTCCAAAAGTGTGCAAAACATCATTTACTATTTTAGAACTCTCAGGGCCTTTGTAACTGGAAGCTTAATCATGCCAAATTTCCTGCCATTGATTACATTGTCAAAACTGTAGCTGGCAAATGCATCATTAAGAAAATAACGCTAAAATGATCATTCTTTGTGTGAACCTCTTTTACTACAGTCAAACCTTGCAAGGCTGAAATTGCCCAAGACCAAACTAACAGTTTGGGTTTTAGAGGTTTTCTAATTTTGCATGCTTTATGAAATATTTGTTTATTAATTTCATCTGCTATTAATTTCATGTCCATATATCCATACATGAATAGGTAATTAAGTGCATGTATATAAACAAGTGTCATATTCCTTGCAAAATAGTTACATCATCTATCTGTATCAAAGAAGTCATATTATACCCATCTCCGTTGATGTCAACTGCTATTATCTCATTTCCAAATCCAGAGAATGGACGTTCACCATTGATGATCTGAGTTTCCTGGTACTGAAGCTGGTTAGCAAGAGTGAAGAATACAATTTGTCCAACATCTTTACTATGGGGGGCACCTGCCACTATGAAATATTGTCGTGTGTTGTCAAATGTGCCACCCACAACAGAATAACCTGAAAAAAATTATATTTTATCTCAATTTGTACCAAAAAGTCAACATAAACCCTGGTGATGTCTCACCAATATAAAGCTTAATTGAAACTTTTCTTTAAACAAAAACACAATTAAGATTATGCTGAAAAAAGGAGTATGTGGGTCCAACATTCAGCAGCCATAACTCCATTAAATGAAAACACGGAAAGCTGATAATCTAATTCCACTGAAGTTAAATCAATACGGAACAGCAAATAAAACATTTTTGAAATCAAATAATAATAATTAAGGGAATTGTTGTGTGGAAACAAAAGTGGGCAACAATCTGGGGCCATAACTACACTAAATGATGATGCGGACTGAATGCTGAAGAATCAAATAACGGCAAGTGTCAACATATCCAACACAAGAGTTCCTTGAAGAGAATGACACTCTACAGTCTGAAAAGAATTTCCAGGAATTCAAGATAGGACCATTTCTTCTTTTTAACTGCCAAGTACTGAAACCATCTCTGCTACTCTTCAGCGAAAAGATTTTCAAATTAGCTGCTGTGCAAGCCATATTGGATGTAAGATCAGCACCATTTTCATTTCGGACAAACTATAAGACCTTTGGTGAAGACCCATGCCAATATGACCATCCAATCATCAGAATTAGTGACAAGATTTTCAATATGTTCATTGTGGCAGCCATGCTGTAAGTCTGCAGGGCACCATTTTCATTTATGACAAACTAGATATCATGAGAAGTCTTTTGGTGAAAATCCTACGTCAATATGACAATCGATTCTTCTGCAGTAACTATAACAATATTTCAGAACCAACTAGACACCATACAAAGTTTTCTAGTGTAAACCCCATGATGATATGACTTTGCATATATGAGTAGCAACAAGAATATTTTCAAGATTGCTGCCATGGTGATCATATTTGAGTTTGGTTGACACCATTTTCATTCAGGACCAACTAGATATCATAATAAGTCTTCCGGTGAAAACCCCATGATGATATGAGTTTCCATTTAGGAGCAGCAATAACAAGATTTTCAAGATGACTGCCGAGGTGGCCATATTGGGTGTCAGATAAGCACCATTTTCATTTAGTACTACCATGACATCATAAGAAGTCTTTCAGTGAAAACCTCATGCTGATATGACTTTCCATTCAGGAGAAGTAGCAATAAGAAGATTTTTAAGACAGCTTCTGTGGTGGCCATAATGGGTGTCATATCAGCACCATTTTCATTGGGGACCAACTTGTGGAAATCACCTTAACAGGTGATGTAATGGGCACTCTCATTGGTTAATTGATTTCACTTGCTATGGGCAGGAATTTGTTTATCCACAAGAGGACATTTTTTCCAAACACTGTTGCTGCTAACTAAATATGCCAATCTGTGGTCACTGACTGCCCTCAACAGAATCCCTATCTGAGGGACTCATCCATACAACCAGACCGCTACAACTTAAGCTCCAGCACAGTCATGTGATGGAAAAATCTTGAGTGAATGATAAGAGTCGGATAACTGCTGAGGGTTAAAGTATTGGAGGTAATTGGTTACAAAATTTGATAACTGATTGACTGCCCACCCTTGACATCAAGTGTATTTAGTAAGTTGAGCAAATGTATAAACAAATTAAAATTGTGAATTAAATTTCTTGCTTCTTGGCTTTTCTCGAAAACAAGCTCTAAAACATGAATAGAAACACTACAACACATCTGCCCCAGATGCAGCCCAGTACTATTGATGGACTGTAATCTGCTATTCTAAGTGATGATACAGAATAATACTAATATAATCTTTTCTCAAACTTTACACAAACAAGTACATACACTCACGTATTCACAAACAAACCAACCCTACTTCTTTGGACAGTTCAGGCTTCTTATGGTTTTGTGTCTAAGTCATTTTAACACAAGCAAAGCACAAGTTCAACACTTTGCATTTGTGTCATCCTGACAATCGGTCTGATTGGTACTGATTACTGGATAAAATGGTGGAGAATATGACAAAAGAATTAAAGGTGAAATGTATATGTAGAGTTCATGCAAAACCAATCAGGAAATAGCTTCGTGTCAGAAGGTGCAACACATGAGTTTCACTAGATTTAGAAACTAGAAACACTGATTATGTTGCAATTATCATTCAAGCATGACAGAACAATTCATACAAGTTTCTGTTCAATTAACAAGACTTATATAGTAAAAGTCATACAGGTCATATATGCATTCAATACCGACTATTTCAGTAATGGGTGTCATTTCTTAGAATTTGATTACACATACCTTTAAATGGTGATTATTCACTTTATTTGGATCCACATATATCCATATTAATTTGGAAGGTCATTATTTACATGCCCCGAAAAACACATATGGCAAAACTCAATGTTCAAGTACATGGACATATTTGGACAAGGTCAACCTAAAGGTGTGATCCAGTAAAAAACGGATTGAATGTCATGTGCTGTGATGTCACAATGAAAGCTACGAATGTTGAGAAAAAAACATTCGTACTACCCTATATTGTGATGATTAGACCACACATGCTCTTTTCTTGACCCAGTTTAGTACCTGGCCACCACTGTAAAAGTCCCTAGCAATCAATAATTTTCACCTGGAAGTTTCTTGATGACAGTTAAGGTGCAGATCCAATAAAAATCAGGATTGAATAGACTTTGGTTAAACTATATTAGTATTTAATTTTAGAGCAAAAATTAATATTTAGTTAAAGATGAGTAAATGCACCAACATGACAACATTTGACATACACTTTAGTCAATTTCAATATACAATGTTGGTAAAATGCACAAGCACTCAAGTACTTGACCAGATTTGTATTACAGTATATATATGTAAATACATTTATACATCATTAATAATAAGAATGGATGAGATGAAATTTATGTACAATAGTAAAACATTAAAGATAACGAAGATAGGTACATATAATATGAAATTTAAACTTGAAAATGTCCAAGCCGAAGGCCTGCCAAAAGAAGCACCACTAATGTAATGGTTGGTCAGAATACACAAACTGGTGTAAAATAAAAGGATGTCACATCATTATTGCACTACCAAAGTGAAATATATTATTAGTAAAATGCCTTTGAATAATGTCCAAACTGACATTTTGTAATAATTTTCCAGTGGTGATGCAAATAGATATACTTCAAGATGAAATCAATATATACAAATGGAAAATTATTAGAACGCTAAAGAAAATGATTAGGAAAATTAATGGAAATTAAAATGGCACATAGATGCATGATGGTCACAATCCAAGTCCTAATCATCCAAGTCCTGCCTAATCTAAAAAAATAACCGCATGCCACATCTCAAATGCAGATAAGAATATTAAGCTCCTTCCATACCTTACAAATTTTGTTCATTTTTGCCAATGTTCGATGTTACTGCCTTGCTCTTTCAAAAAACAAGAAATTGAACGACATCTATAATGTTGAAGCGCCATGGATGGACTAGTCTATATTTACGACATGGAAGTGCGCAGCTTCCAGCTATTCAGCAAATTCCACAAGAGTCTGATATGAGCAGTTCATTTCCTTGTATGAAAAACTGACAAATAAATACAGATTGTCGATGCAGATTATCCTAGTGTACAGCCGGTATGTGGTTTCAGAAGAGACAAAAACTGTTTCATTACTAAAGAAATTAAGGTATAATGTCATGAAATTTTTGAAAAGCTGTATGTTGACTATGTAACAAGCAGACGATGTTTGCTTACATACTGCACGTGCATCTGGAACATCCAGTCATCACATCTTCTTGCACAGACTCTTCCGACTTCCGGAAAACAACCTAAACTTTATTAATGTCTTCACCGTTGAGAGCCAAATTTAAAAAAAAAAACAAAGCAATAACATCGAACATTGGCAAGAATGAAAGAAATTTGTAAGATATTGCACAAAGAATATTAGGAAGATAAACCCTTCCAAATAAATGTAAACATTAGGTACAATAAGATAAAATGAAAAAGGCAAAGAGGTTAAAATTCTGTAAAAGGCATATAAAATAAAATATAAAGGTAACATATACAAATTAATATTGAAATATTTGTATCGTTATGTTTATACCAAGATATAATGATATCAAATATTATCATGCATTCTATTTTTATCAAAGGAAGTCCCTGCTAGAAGATGGTGTTGTAAGGAAGTTCCTGCTAGGTGAAACAATCAGAAGATGGTGTTGTAAGTGGCATCAGTGATCAGGTTTTTTTCTTCTTCTCTTTATTCATTTTTCTCTCTATCCAACTTCTCTCCTCTTCATTTTGCTACCATCCTTGTCTGTGATTAAGAATGAGTGATTTGCAGTGTAGCCGAGTTGCTGATGCAGTGGTAGGCAAAGTTCATTCATATAATTTCTGGTCATTTCCTGAAGTCCCCATATCCTCTGTATTTAACTACCATTCTCTTTTCCTCAAATCTCTCCATTTCTTCATGATTGTGGGGTGAGCTTCACAATCAGTGAAACTGCTGACAGGAAGAAGTCCCAGTATCAGTATTTGCCAACTCCATGTCATACTTATTAATTATTTTATTCATTTGATTTTTTTCTAATTAATACTTATAAGTGCCTCTTTTTCTCTCTCTTTTTCTCTGTGGATGCTGGTGGCAGCCCCACTAGTCACCACATATTTAGCATCATCTGCAAACACCACATATAAAGTTGCTGGGGTAGACCCCCCCATTACAATATAATTAACACTAAAGTGCGACAATGTCTATGACCAGAAATGTTAACACTCAAATTTAAACACAAGATCAATGTGACCTACTTCTGGTAGTGGTGAGTAATTCTCAAAAAAAATCCATCCACCTAGTTTCATAACTAGGGTTGTAATGATTACCCATATAACCACTGATGGTTAGAGTATTAGCTGCAAGTGGTTACAAAATTTGGTTATCGGTTAAACCCTCCGCCCCCACAGAAGCCTCAGGTGGCCAAGTGGTCTAAAGCGCTTGCCTTTACCGATCACTGTAATCTCACCTCTGTCCGTGTGAGTTCAAGTCTTGGGCTCGGCCAATGTGGTTATGTGAGAAAGCTTGCCAGTAGTTTTCTGTGGGTCGGTGGTTCTTCCCGGGATTTTTCCTGGGTTCTTCCTCCACCAGATATACTGGCCGCCATATATAGCCTATCATGTGCTGAAAAATGGCAATAAACCCATAAAACCACCCCACCCACCCCGTCTTATAACACCAAGCATATTTAGTAATCTGAACAAATGTATAAACAAAATGAAGATGTGAATAAAATGTATCAATCCCAGGCTTTTCTAAAGCAAGCTTTACACATGAACTGAAACATTGTAACACATCTGCCCCAGATGTAACATTGTAATACATCTGCCCCACATGTAACATTGTATCACATCTGCCCCAGATGTAACATACATCTGCCCCAGATGCAGCCAATGGCTACAGAAGTTCCTTAATCTGCTAGTCTATGATAACACATAATAATATTAACGCCATCTTTACTCAAGCTTTATGCAAGCACATAAGCACACATTCACAAACATATAAATCCTGTTTTCTTCCTCCGATATTTCTGGCATACTATTTTAATGCTAGCAGCACACAAGTTCAACAATTAGCATTTGAGTAATCCTGACAATTGACCAGACTGGTACTGATTGCTGCATTAAATGGTAGAGAATGTGACTAAATAATTAGATGTTGAATATAAACCTTGAACTCGTGCAAATGAAGCAGGCAATTATCTTTGTGTCAGCAATTTAACATGTACATTTCACAACATTTTAAAAACTGGAACCATAATTATGCTGTAATCCTCGCTAGTTCACATTCTGTACATCAGGTTTTTATGACTGATTACCCGACTGCAGTTTGGTTCATGTATTATGGGTGACCAGTTAACAAATTTACTATTTTAGCCCTATTCATGACTGTACATTGTGACTGACATTGGAAGGTCAATACAAATGCCTATTGTATGGACCCTCAAATGAAGGTCACCATGACCTACATCTAATGACAGTGAGTGGTATCTGTCAAGATACCCATAACATTTTCATGACTGTCAATGTTTATAAAATTGAGCAAGAAGGGAAAAGCTGATACTGATGCTCACAGTGCTGATACTATCAGCAAGTGATACCTATGCCAGGCCTATGTTTTGCAGGCTAGACAGTAAGTCAAATAGTTGGTTGAATGGAAAAAATGGGGAAGGGGTTATCACTTACCTAGGTAAGAGTTTAGAGGGCTCGGAGGGTTATTATTTTTCCCTGTGGGACTGTAGCTTATTTTTTTGCTTGTTCCCAGAACTGTGCTGATGTTTGTTCCTGCCACTAAACCTACAATGGAAAAAATCTTCAGAGTCAGTATGAATGAGGGTCTAATGATAATTTTTAAACAAGAGTCGCTCAAAGGGACTGATGCTCTACTGTTGGAAAAGAATGTCTTGGATCTCAGGATAAGACCATTTCTTCATTTAACTGCCGAGTGTTGAAACCATCGCTGATATTCTTGAGCAATAAGACTTTCAAATTAGCAGTTGTGGTGGCCATATTGGATGCAAGATCAGTACTATTTTCATTTAGGACAAACAAGATATCATTCAAGAGGAGTTGCAACAACAAGATTTTCAAGATGGCCATTGTGGCAGCCATATTTGATTCAAGATTGGTACCATTTGCATCAAGGATATCTAGATATCATAAGAAGACTTTTGGTGAAACCCTATGTCATTATGACCATCATTTCTGGATGAGACACAATAACAATATTTTCAAGATGGCCATACTGGATGTCATATCACCGTGAACATTCACGACCAACTAGACATCATAAGAGGTCTTGATGTGAAAACCCCATGCATTGTGATTGTGCTAGTGACACCATTTTCACTTAATTTCAACTAGACATCATAGGAAGTCTTCTGATGAAAGCCCCAAGCCAAAATGACTTTCCGTTCAGGAGGAGTAGCAATAACAAGATTTTCAAGATGGCTGCCATAGTGGCCATATTGGATGTTAGACCAGCACCATTTTGATTTAGGACCAACCAGATATTATAAGAAACTTCATGTAGATATGATCATCCATTCAGAAGGAGTTCCAATAACCAGATTTTCAAGATGACCACTGTGGTGGATGTGCCACTGGATGCCACAGCAAGACCATTTTCAACTATGAAAAACTAGACCTTCCGGTGAATGTGTGTTAAGTTTCATGGCAATCCTCTAATTAGTTTAGGAAGAGTAGCAATAACAAACTTGTGCTAATGGACAGATGGACAACAAATGATGAAAAATAGACCATCCCATAAACTCTTCTAGTCTTTGACCACTAGAACCAAAAATTATGTACAAAATTCAACATAATGCATGAAAAACAGGTTTAATATTTGCAAGCCTTACCTTTGTTGACTTCAATAAATCTTCCCTATGTGCAGAAAATCCCCACTTTTTTCAAAGGAAGGGGAGAATTTCCCCCTAAATGTTCAGTTCTAGAACAGGCTATTATTAAGACTTTTGCTATTCATTCAAATAGTACACATTTTTGCTATTCATTCAAATAGTACACATTTTTGCTATTCATTCAAATAGTACACATTTTTGCTATTCATTCAAATAGTACACATTTTTGCTATTCCTTCAAACAGTACACATTTTTGCTATTCATTCAAATAGTACACATTTTTGCTATTCCTTCAAACAGTACACATTTTTGCTATTCCTTCAAACAGTACACATTTTTGCTATTCATTCAAACAGTACACATTTTTGCTATTCAAACAGTACACATTTTTGCTATTCATTAAAACAGTACACATTTTTGCTATCCAAACAGTACACATTTTTGTTATTCATTCAAACAGAAAACATTTTTCGTAATTCAAACAGTACACATTTTTGCTATTCGTTCAAACAGTACACATTTTTGCTATTCCTTCAAACAGTAAAGTCACCCCTCCATAAATAAAAGCAAACAATAATCTTCCGTGGCTACTTCATTTCATTTCTCAACTTGACTTCTGGTCCTTGGATAAATTTATCAAGAAGGGCATGACCCAAGGTCAGGAATACTACAGGATGTAAGGGAAGTATAAAATGTTGTTATATATTCCAAACTGGGTACAGGAAGAAAAAAAAAACAAAAAACTTTTGACCCAATGAATAAGGTTCGACTGAATAATAATAATAATAATAATCATCATCATCATCATCAAAAGTGTTCCAATTTCTTTTCCCCATAGCCACACCCTGGAATACAACCCTAGGGGGAACAGAGGTATAGGCAGAAAGGGCAGTATGGGAATTTAGTCACGAGTTATTTTAATATTTTTCAAAAATAAAATAACCAAAAGGTGTCTTACTTCTTGACCCAAGGCTCCATCCAGTGATATAACCCAGGTGATACCAGGAATATGGGAAAAAAAGAGGAGTCTGGGATCATACTATATTCCAGCAATATGGGGGAAAAAAAGATGAGTCTGGGATCATACTATATTCCAGCAATATGGGGATAAAATGTTAATTAAAATATAAGATGTAATAAAAACTTTCACAAAAGGTGTCCTACATATTGACCCCATGGCTCCACTCAGGTACTTGAAGCACGGATAGGAGTAAAATCCATAAGAAAAGTGTGATGATGATGCTGTTATATTCAGTGTGTGATGATGTTGTTATATTCAGTGTGATGATGAGGCTATATTTAGAGATGATGTTATATTCAGTGTGATGTTGTTATATTCAGTGTGTGATGTTATATTCAGTGTGATGATGAGGATATATTCAGTTTGATGATGTTGTTATATTCAGTGTGATGTTATATTTAGTGTGATGACGTTATATTTAGTGTGTGATGTATTCAGTGTGTGATGATGTTGTATTCAGTATGTGATGTTGTTATATTCAGTTTGATGATGATGTTATATTCAGTGTGATCATGATGTTATATTCAGTGTGTGATGATGTTATATTCAGTGTGTGATGATTTTGTTATATTCAGTATGTGATGATGTTATATTCAGTGTGATAATGTTATATTCAGTATGTGGTGATATTATATTTAGTGTGATGATATTATATTCAGTGTGTGATGATGTTATATTCCAGACATAAAGTGAATTGGTTATGGAAATAGAAGTAAAGAAAACACTTTATGCAAAAACTTCAACCAAAATGTGTTCCTAATATAATTTTTGACTCCATGGCCCTACCCAGAAGCAGAATCCATGAACAGGAGAGGTACTGAGAGAAGGGATGTATGTGATAATATTATATTGTAAATATAAAGTAAATCAGAAGATGGTTACAGAATTATAGGTAATGGAAATTATTTTTAACTAAATGTCCACGTTATAATTCTTGACCCCATAACCCCATCCCAGGGGGGGAGGAATATATTACTAAGAGAAGAGTAGTGGGTGATTATGATGTATTCCAACATGAGGTGAGCTGGTGAAGGGGTTATGGAAATATAAGTGATGAAAAATGCTGGAACGAAAATGTGTTCCCACTATAATTCCTGACCCACCCAGGGGTAAAACCCAAAGGCAGGATTCGTACTGAAAAAATGGGGAGTATGTGGTGATATAATATTCCAAATATAGAGTGAATCAGATAAGGTGTTAAGGAAATATGAGTGATGGAAAAAAACTTAAACCAAAAACAAAAATCAGGGGCATACAAATATAACTATTTCATTGCGATGGATAATAATGCAAAACAGTTATACTGCATACGTGTTTGAAAGCTACACTTGCTCTCTGGGATGTATTTATTTCATACTGACACACTAATGTTGAAGTCATAATTTATTGCTAAAAGGGAGACAATGCTGGAAGCCTTATGATACATACCAGTCCAATCCACAGCCCCTGGGGCACCTGCTAACATGTAGTAATCCTTGAAAGAAAAACAGCCAGGTTCATAATTATTGCAATGAATGTGCATAAAAATACAAATCTAATTTACATACCAGACTAAGTCCTATACATTAAGACATTTATGCATTAAATGGCTCAGTGACAAGACTCACTCGGGTGCATTCGATTATAAGGTTATCTTTCAGTACATGTTTTCATAGTGATAGCAATTTTATTATATCAAACATGCACAGAACATCTGGAACCTACCTCAGTTGGTTAGTTTACATTAAACAAATGCACCATAATAAAACAGTGACTATACTTAGAGCAGGAACCATATGTTGACAACTTTGGACTAAATTCTTAATACTGTTTAGTGAACTTTCAATGCATTAAAATATTTCTTTAGGCCAAAAAAAAAAAAAAAATCTGTGTTTCCTATTGCACTGATTTTAAAATTAGGGTAGGCAGGAATTTTTTTTTTTTTTTTTTTTAACATTATATATAAATTAAATTATATTTCAAGTGCTTCAAAGTACTGGGCAAAACCGGCTCAATTAGATCCACAAATCAATTTCGATAATGAATTGTTTTGTTTTGTATTTTCATGGGGGGAAAAAGTGCTAGGGTCGGCAATGAAAAACAGGGATGGTCTGCCGACCAGAAACACACATAATTTTTTTTTGCCTTATGCAATTTTAGTAAACTGATTTGCATAAAATACACTGCTTGTCTAGAGCACTGCATATGTATCTTACAGGTGGGAGATACTATTTAACTGATCAAAACATAACTGGAATTAAACTTGTGTTGAAAACTCTCATGCTGTTTTGTAATATTAATAAGCCAACTGATGAAAAGTACCATGTTTTGATGAAAGGAAACATTCATGTATTTAATATGTATCACAGCAATGGAAACTTTAACATGAGGATGAAAATGATTTCATCTGGTACAGGAATTATTTTTTATTCTGTGGTACAAATAGTGTTCAACTTTTTTATCAAGTTCTCATCATAGACACAGGATGTACCAACCTTGTATTCTTTTCCATGATGTAGGTGTTAATCTGTCAATTTCAACTAGTTTCTGTGATCCATGCACAAATTGCTGCTTATGCGCTACAGCAAGATGTCAGTCTCAACAGGTTAAATACATGCAATGAACAATTAAGATGACTGATGCAGTATACATCTTGGATGAGTGCTTCGTTGCTATTTCGACCATGGGTGTATCTATTATCACTAAGTCTCAACAACAGTCTCATGGTCTAGTCGATGATAACAAAAACGACTAGTACTTGGTACTTTATGCTAATATTTTTTTAGTAAAACACATGACTGCTAAACAACACATATTCCCCTCTCGCAGGACTATTGAAGCAATGAAAAGTCAGAACATTTCCTGCACATCTGTGAATGTCCAGCAGTAATATTGCACAGGATTGCAGAAATACTAAATAAACAAGCTGAATTCTCAAAATCCAACATTGTTTTGACAAATTTTGAAATTTCCCCAAAAATGGGCCAGTGGAAAAAAGAAAATTCTTATTGCCTATCCATGCTAAACCCATATCTTGGTCTAAATTACAACGATTTTAAGTGGTGTGAATGGAGAAGTAATGAGGAGCTGAATTCTCAAAGTACCCATTTTGTAAAGAACTTTTCCCATATTTTTTTTATAAAAAATTTCTTTTTACACATTTTCAAGAAATGTCCCCAAAAACAAGACGGAGGAAAAAAACTCAAACCTTATTTAGATGCTTCTCAATTCCCAAAAATCAGTTTCCTGACAATGTTTCAAGGAATATCCCTAAAAAATGGTCAGAGGAAAAAAGTTAAACCTTATTGTGCATCTACATCAATCACACACATATCAAGCCTACAAATTGTTTAAAAAATAAAATCCTCCAAGCAGTGTTGGAGGAGAAACGATGATAAACTAAGTTAAGAAATACCCCTTTCTTGGTCACATTTTCAAGAAATGTTGCCAAGAATGAGTTAGAATAAAAAAAGTCAAATCTCACTGCACATCTACACCAACCACCTATCTAGCTTACAAAGTTTCAATAAAATCTTCCAGACAGTGTTGACGTGATGAACTATGGTACCAAAATACACTGCTCCCTCATTTTTGCAAACCATGAGAACTCACAAGCCCACTTATAACATGGAGGCAAGTGTGCATCCCATTTTTTTTCTTATAGAAAAGGCAAAAAATAGGCTTCTATTTGCTAAACATTAGAAAAATACTGATCGAAATTAGTCCATGAAAGTTTAATATTCTCTTTGTTTTGTCATCTAAACTGGTGTTGGTGCACAGAAATTTGGATTCATCATCACCGTATAAAACAAGAATCCCTCTGATATTCTTGAGCTATAACATTTTTAAATTAGCCACTGTGGCAGCCATATTGGATGTAAAATCAGTATCACCTTCAATTAGGATGAACTAGATACCATGAGAAGACTTTTGGTGAAAAATCAATGTTGATATGATCATCCATTCAGGAGAATTAAAGACAAGATTTTCAATACGTTCATTGTGGCAATCATATCTATGAGATCAGATTTGCACCACTTTCATGCAGGACAAACTAGATATCATAATAAGCCTTCTGGTGAAAACCCCATGTCAATATGTCTTTCAATTTTTTGGAGTAGCAATAACAAGATTTTCAAGATATCTGACATGGTGGCCACGCTGGATGTCAGACTGGCACCATTTTCATTTAGTACGAACTACATGTCATATGAAGTCTTCTGGCGAAAACCGATGTTGATATGCCTATCTATCTAGAAGGATAGCGACAGCATTTTCAAGATGGCTGCTGTGGTGCCTATACTGAATGTCAGATCAACACAATTTTTATTTGCGACAAACTAGACACAATAAGGAGTCTTTCAGTGAAACCCCAATACCAATATGACTTTCCGTTCAGAAGGAGTAGCAATAACAAGATTTTCCAGATGGCTGCTGTGGTGGCCATATTGGATGTCAGATCAGCACCATTTTCATTTAGGACCAACTAGACATCATTAGAAGTCTCTTAGTGAAAGCTCCATGTTGATATAAGCATCCATTCAGGAGTAGCAGCAATAACAAGATTTTCCAGATGGCTGCTGTGGTGTCCATATTGGATGTCAAATCAGCACCATTTTCATTTAGGACCAACTAGACATCATTAGAAGTCTTAGTGAAAGCTCCATGTCGATATAAGCATCCATTCAGGAGTAGCAGCAATAACAAGATTTTCAAGATGGCCACTGTGGCAGCCATACAAGATGCCCCAGTAGAGCCATTTCATTAGACATCATAAGAAGTCTTCTGGTGAAAACCCCATGTTGATATGACTTCCCATTCAGGTGGAGAAGTAATAACAAGAGTTTCAAGATGGCTGCCATGGCAGCCATACTGGTCTTCAGTTAGGCACCATTTTCATTTATTACCAACTAGACATTTAAATAAATCTTTTAGTGAAAATCCCATATTTATATGAACATCCAATCTGGAGGTGTAGCAATAACAAAATTTTCAAGATGAACACTTCGGTAGCCATACTGGATGTCCGAGCGGAAGCATTTTTACTTAGGACCAGTTGGATATCGTAAGAAGTCTTCTGGTGAAAATCCCCATTTGATATGATTTTTTGTTTAGTAGAAAAAAGAATAACAACATTTTCAAGATAGCTGCTGTAACGGCCATATTAGACATCAGATTGCCACCATTTTCATTTAGGACTAACTAGACATCATAAGAAGTCTTTCAATGAAAACTCTATGTTGATATGAGCATCTATTCAGGAGGAATAGCAATAACAAGATTTTCAAGATGCCTGTTGTGGTGCCCTTACTGGATGTCTAAGCAGCACCATTTTCTCTTAGGACCAACTAGACCTTGGGATAAATGTGTGTATAAATTTTCATGGCAATCCTTAGTTTATGACAAGTAGCGATGACAAACTTATTCAAATGGATAGATGTTGGATAATGGACAACAGCCCATCCCATTAGCTCTTCTAGTTTATGTTTGGTAGAGCTAAAAATAATTTCAGTTACCTTGGTGATATAGGCACTGGTTCCAGCTTGACAATATGCATACTCATTTTGTTCATTGACAAATGACAGACCATCACAGGGACTCCAGTTCTGCCCCTCACCCATTTCCTCATTGTAATGCAGATCCTGTGTCAGCTGGTAACATGTCCCTATCCCATAGTTATTATTTGTTTTTTTATAGCGATGGGCACATGTCTGCAAATATAAGTAAAATATACATTGGTATAATCAATCAATCAATTAATCAAACAATCAATGTAAGGGGTCTGGATCAAACAGTGTACCTCTGCAGTTCTAGTCTTAATCTTTGGTTCCAACACATTCAAAGGTCTGTCATTGTCTTTGGTTCCAAGACATTCAAAGGTACATCATTGTCCTTGGTTCCAAGACATTCAAAGGTACGCCAATGTCTTTGGTTCCAACAGATTCAAAGGTACATCATTTTTAGGGGTGAAATGATTAATCGATATATCAATGTATCAATACTTTTTCTATATCGATACCCATATCGATACAAGAGGGGAAGAATCGATACAAAATGATAGTCTGAAGTGATAAAAAGATTTTCAAATTAGCCGCTGTGGTGACCATATTAGATGTAAGATTGGCAATATTTTCATTTAGGACCAACTAAACATCATTAGAAGACTTTTGTAGGAGTAGTGATAACAAGATTTTTAAGATGGCCATCATTAGATTGGCACCATTTTGCATTTATCAGCAAAAGACATAAGAAGTCTTTTGGTGAAACCCCTTGTTGACATGACCTTCCATCTTCGATGAGTAGCAACAGATTTCAAGATGGCTGCTGTGGTGGCCATACTGGATAACAGATCAGCATCAATTTCATTGAGGACCAACTAGACATCAAAATAGGTCTTTTGGTGAAAACCCCATGTTGCTATGACCATCCATTTAGGAGTAGTGATAAGATTTTCAAGTTGGCTACCATGGTGGTCATATTGGATATCAGATTGGCATCATTTTCACCCATGACCAACTAGACACGAGAAGAAGTCTTCCGCTGAAAATTCCATGTTGATATGACTTTCCATTTAGGAGATATAGCATTAACATGGTTTTCAACATGGCTGTCATGGTAGCCATAATGGGTGTCAAATTGGCACCATTTTGATTTTGGACCTACTAGACATCATAAGAAGTCTTTCAGTGAAAACCCCATGCTGATGTGACCATCCATTTAGGAGAAGTAGCAATAAAAAGATTTTCAAGATGGCCACACAGGATGCCAAATCAGCACAAGTCTCAATCAGAACCAACAAGACACCATATGAAGTCATTTAGTGAAAAGCCCATGTTAATATGCCCATCCATTCAGGATCAACAAGACAGCATATGAAGTCTTTCAGTGAAAACCCCATGTTGATATACCCATCCATTTAGGACAAACAAGACAGCATATGAAGTCTTTTAGTGAAAAGCCCATGTTGATATGACCGTCCATTCAGGAGGAGTAGCAATAACAAGATTTTCAAGATGGCTGCTGTGGTGGCCATATTAGATGTTCCAACAGCACCATCTGCATTTAGAACCAACTAGACCATTGGATGAATGTGTGTGTGTAAAGTTTATGGCAATCCTTGAAATGGTTTAGGAGGAGTAACAATAACAAACTTGTACCAATGGAAGGACATATAGACAGACAATGGATGATGAACAACAGGCCATCCCATAAACTCCTCTGTCTATCACCAGCAGTGTTAAAAGTTAATTATTATAGATGCATTTCACATAGATACTTTAAACTAAAGTCCAATATTGACTGAATATAGACACAGTTTACCAGAGACCTGATTGTTCATACTTTGAAATCCTAATGTGTAAAGCATACATAACATTTTCTTCAATCAAATATCTTTAAATTCCAAGTTAAATTCCATAGTTTTGTCAATAATTCATCTTGCAGATGCATTTTATCAGTGACTAGTTTTAATAATTACATCATGACTAGGAACAAACAATAAAACTCCATTAAAAAAGAATTATATCACTGAAATTTGATTTTATCTTATTTTCATATGGTACTGATTTGAGTTACATAAACCAGCCTAGATTGCAAGTTTGTGTGCAGCTTTTCCCTTTAATGGAATTACACTCACCCCAAGTGCTTGTCTAGCCAGCAATCATCAGTTAGTGATTATAGAGCAGTGTAGTAAAGGTCTGACACAGCAAGCTAGCGTGTTCCTATATACAGTGCTCTTATCAACATCTCCTGGACAACAAATGACCATTGGGAGAACTTTGAGCTGAGCCTATCACTAGTATAATGCATTATCAATAGAATGTTAACTCTAATGACCCAACATACAGAACCTATCAGACCCTAGGCCATAATATAGACCCTATCAACACTGAATATGTGCCATACTCCAATCTACTGTATATACTCACGTATAATCTGGGTCCAAATGCAAACAACATAGACCCTGATCTGCCGTCGCATATTGGGCAAGCAGATCAGGGTCTATGTTGTTTGTTCTACTGATTAGTCCTTACAAACTGCATAGATCCAGATCTGGCGGCACATTATGCGAAGGCAGATCTGGGTCTATGCAGTTTGCATTAGGTATCGGATTATATGCGAGTATATACGGTAGTTAAGTTGGTTGGTTTGTTCATAACGGCACTTTGAACACATTATTGGCAATATCATGCCCAGGAAAAGTGAGCTACATGCCTCTCCCAAGAACACACTGAGGTGGCTGACCTGGGCAGGTATCAAACCTGCAACCCTTATATTATAAGTCTGATGCTTTACCGTCTCAGCTACTGAGGCTCTCCACATTCAAGTTAATTTTATGCTCCAGACGTATGACCTACTGTTAGCTTTACAAAACAAACCAATGATTGGTCATTAATCAATTATTGCCCAGCTAAATGTTCAGTATCATAATAAAGATTAAACCATGTACACAAAATCTGTCATATTTATAACCCAATGTAATCAAAGTAACAAATTATCATTGACATGAAATACTATCTGAATTTTCTATGTCAAATATGGAGGTTTCTGTTTTCACTTCTTTTTTAATCTTCCATACCTAAAAACCCCATTTTCATTGTTATTAAAAATGTTCACTGTATTTATTAAAAATAACTGCATTTAATAGTATGACCCTCACAAAAGTTGGCCCAGATCTTATCTGCCCCTGTATGTATGGGTAAGTGACAAATCACCACAATAAAGAACTCAGTGATATTAATGTATAGATTATAATGAACGGAATTTGTGATTGGTTATGAAATGAACAGTAATGCCATGGGAATTTAAGAAACAAACAACTAATGCTACACCTACAGTCAATATGGTCAATGATAGATCAAGAGAAAAAAGAAAACAAAATTACGATTATTGAGAAAAATTACACAAATACCGTGCAGTCAAATGCAGAAGCACAATCTCTGTATATGTTTCTAATTTTGATATTATACAAGCCAATTTCAGAAATAAATACATGAGATCCCTTTTTTTAGCCAAAATTATCTGCAACAGCTCTTGGAAATTAAACTGCAGTTCATTAAAATGGTAATTCAGTGACCCTGCCCCCTTTAAATATAACCCCTTATCTCTAAACTTTGGTGAAAGCTTATCTCTAACATAACATTTCACCATGTATTACTTGATATCTGCTGCTCTTATTTCTTTATCAAAATATGTTGAATGGTTCTTGAGCTATGCTGGTAACAAGCAATATCCTATGCAAAGATAACTGTCAAGGGCCATAACTCTATCCAAAATGGACTTGACAAAAAACAAAACCCATACAAGATGCATCTAGGTTCTGAGACAATGTACATGACAGCTAAAAGGATCTGCTGTAGTGGAGTTGCAATATAGACAGAAAAAGAGGCAACAACTCCAGTGAAAATTAAATCTAAAAAGATGAAACCTTTAAAAGGCAAATCTTCATGTAATTGGCAATCCACCTACCAAATGGCATCCAGGAGCCATGGTAGCTCAGATGGTCAAGTGTCAGACTTGTAATCCAAGACTCACGGGTTCGATACCTAATGTGTTAAAAGTGCCATTAACCAACAAAAACAAAACAACTGAATAAATGTCATCAAATTATGTGTAAGGGCTGTAGTGCAATGCTAGTTACAAGAAGTGTGAAAGGATTCACAGATGGACTGACAGAAAGATGGACAGAAAAGGGGATTACAATAGTGCTCCCGTATTTCAATGTGGAGTCCTAAAACAGGAAACAATAGTCATTTATGTTTTTGATCACAAGTTGTGACCATATACTGCACAAAAGCTGTCTTTTTCACTTGAAATGACTGTGCAATCAATACACTTCAACATCAGTGGCTGGTTGGGTCGTTCTAGAAGGACATGACACATAACAGCAAACCTTAGTCAAGGGAGATAATGCAGTCAGCGATTTTCTACGTCTTTATTAATTTTAACTGAAAATATAGGGAATTCATTGGGAGTAAATTTACTAGAGATTTTTAATCTACACATAATGTTCTACAAAGTGCATGAAAATCTTACTTTTTGAAGATTTTCCCCATATTTGACCATTAAAACTGTTTTAGGTAACAATATTTCATATTCCCTTTTCTTCAAATGATACATGTACTTGGACAAGATTACGGAGGTGTAAACAGTCATCTGAAATTATTATCAATTTGTTGATCTGAAGCTACTAATAACCAATCATCTACCAAACTGGTTAATCAGTGCAATATATTAATAATAATAATAATAATAATAATAATAATAATGATAATATTTAAAGAGGAGAACCCAATATTTTCCAATAATCTCTTCATTGGGGACCACTGTTATATACACAGAGTTACAAACTGAAGTATGGTAAAACTATGTAATTTGTGTCAAACTTTAAACATTGTATACAAGTCTGTGCAAAAAAAAAAGAAACAAACAAATGGTGAAGGAATATCAAGGATATATAACTTATAAGTCACATGTTAGCATGATATGCACATGTACTACATACCACAATACCCCTTCCTACTCCTCCACTGCGTACTGTAACCCCAAGCCACTGGTCATTTCTACCAAAGTCTGCTGGAACAGTTGGGTCTATGTTGGCTGAAATGAAAATTTATATA
This sequence comes from Margaritifera margaritifera, assembly GCA_029931535.1. Classification (NCBI taxonomy): domain Eukaryota; kingdom Metazoa; phylum Mollusca; class Bivalvia; order Unionida; family Margaritiferidae; genus Margaritifera; species Margaritifera margaritifera. The sequence goes on along the minus strand of JAQPZY010001239.1, from coordinate 725,385 downwards.
AACAAGACCTTAAAACTTGACAAGTCTGCATGTGATTCTTAGAAGAGAGGGATTCACCCCATTGATACAAAAGGACCATCCCTGTGGATCCAAAACGCAAAAATAAGTCCCAATCACATTATAAAAAAGGTTCCTATCCAACTGTGTCCAAATCTGAAATTTTTAAAATCACCAGAAATTCCTTATTTTAGATATTTACTGCTCCAAAGTTTTTAATGAAACTGATCTATTTGTCTTCTCCCTCCAATTAATGGGCAAAGGCACCATTCCCTATTATGCTAGACATAACACTGCATTATCAGATTACACATTCCATTTTCTACAGTCAACTATCATTTAACCTCAATTGCAACTTAATGCATTAATTTACATCAGATTTTAGTTAAAACTTTAACAGAAACATGCACAAATACATATATTCCCTAATTTTGCTTATATACATATACACAAATACATATATTCCCTAATTTTACTTATCAAACTGACATTGCTTTTAATATGACTGGAAAGTCACTCAAAACTAAATGTATTTATCCAATGATCTGACTTATCCAGTACCTTCTCATGTCAACCATACCAGTCCTGAAATACAAGACTCCGACTTTGTAACACTATTCATGGTAGCCATAGTGATAGCCAAAGTGATCATGCCTTATACTGAGGGATGTTCCAACAAGGTTATGTCTTGACAGTGAATTACAATTCAAAAATTGATTACAGTGCTTCCCCTCCACCCCCCCACCTCCTATTTCCCATCCCCTGGTCTCTCATCAACCTCTGTTACTGCCAATAAATTTGAATGTGCCAATTGATTTGCTCTTTCATTCCCCCTTTCATTCACCACCATTGCTATCCACCATCCACCAAACCTAAACAATGTGCAAGTGATAAATAAATAATTATCACAGACCTTGAACATCTGCAATATTTGGCAGTTGGAACAATTAAATTAAGTGACTTCAATTACCACCTGCCTCCAGTAAAGGTGATTAGTATTATCTGAACTTGGTTTTCACTAATCTATAGAAACCAACAGTGCATGGCACAGTGCTTACTGCTAGTTACTGTGCATGGCACCGTGCTTACTGCTAGTTACAGTGCACGGCACAGTGCTTACTGCTAGTTACAGTGCATAGCACCGTGCTTACTGCTAGTTACAGTGCATGGCACAGTGCTTACTGCTAGTTACTGTGCATGGCACACTGCTTACTGCTAGTTACAGTGCATGGCACACTGCTTACTGCTAGTTACAGTGCATAGCACCGTGCTTACTGCTAGTTACAGTGCATGGCACAGTGCTTACTGCTAGTTACTGTGCATGGCACCGTGCTTACTGCTAGTTACAGTGCACGGCACAGTGCTTACTGCTAGTTACTGTGCATGGCACACTGCTTACTGCTAGTTACTGTGCATGGCACAGTGCTTACTGCTAGTTACAGTGCACGGCACAGTGCTTACTGCTAGTTACTGTGCATGGCACACTGCTTACTGCTAGTTACAGTGCATGGCACAGTGCTTACTGCTAGTTACAGTGCATGGCACTGCTTACTGCTAGTTACAGTGCATGGCACTGCTTACTGCTAGTTACAGTGCATGGCACAGTGCTTACTGCTAGTTACAGTGCATGGCACACTGCTTACTGCTAGTTACAGTGCATGGCACAGTGCTTACTGCTAGTTACAGTGCATGGCACAGTGCTTACTGCTAGTTACAGTGCATGGCACTGCTTACTGCTAGTTACAGTGCATGGCACTGCTTACTGCTAGTTACAGTGCATGGCACAGTGCTTACTGCTAGTTACAGTGCATGGCACACTGCTTACTGCTAGTTACAGTGCATGGCACAGTGCTTACTGCTAGTTACAGTGCACGGCACAGTGCTTACTGCTAGTTACTGTGCATGGCACACTGCTTACTGCTAGTTACAGTGCATGGCACAGTGCTTACTGCTAGTTACAGTGCATGGCACTGCTTACTGCTAGTTACAGTGCATGGCACTGCTTACTGCTAGTTACAGTGCATGGCACAGTGCTTACTGCTAGTTACTGTCCTAGCTGACTGCCTTTAAGACCATTCACAATAATAGTCAGTGTAACTTAATACTAGCAACAAAGATCACCATGACAACAACTAGATTAATTAAAAGAAAGTATGTAAGCTTGACAAAATCACTTATAATTTTATGTAAATATGTGAGAAACTTAATTTTATTAAAATTCATTTTATCGATCTATACATCATTTTTCAATGATCCACTTGTTGAATTTACCTGTCTGTCTGTCTATATATATATATATATAGATATATATATATATATATATATATATATATATATATATATATATATATATATATATATCAGACAAACCTCAATCATCTGCCATCCGTAATCACCTGCCATTTTCATACTTGTACTATACGGCTCACATAATCAAGGGAACAATGTATTTTAAAATGACATGAAATCACTTAATAATTGGTTCTTACAAGCCAAGAACTAAAATAACAACATAAATTAAGTAACAAGGATAAAACAAAATTAGACCACTTTAATGGAATCCATGACCATATCTGCATTATAACAGGGGAAATAGTATAATGAGGGACTTTATAGCAAGGGAGCACTGTAGTTGTTGTTTTTCTTGTGTAATTTATATCCTATAATAAAGCATGTGGCTTTTCTACTTAAAATGTAGGGGGGGTTTTTTAGGGGGGGGGGAACTAATTTTAATAGCCCATCACTATTACGCAGCTCATTACTCTTTCATGTCAAAAAATCTCATCGGTTTAATGTGAATACATCCTCCCACAGAGTGGAGAATTGTCAATAAGACATGGTGCAATCATGCACCTCTCCAACCCTGTGCATAACATTCATCTTTTTCACAGATGACATTATGCCAGGACATCAGAGCAGGATGGGAGGAAAACATTTGGTAATAGTGATGGGTAAGTATTGCATAATTACAATTAGTTTTACTAACGGCACGGGAAAAGTCACATTCTTCCATTTTCTGCCCCTCCAACATAATGGTCATCAGTCTGTGCAATGTGTCAGCTTTCAAGCGATTTCTTGAGGGTATGTGAATGTTGTTTTGGCAGCTAAACCCCCGTTCACAATCAGCTGACTGCACAAGTATCAGACGGGCAAGCCTTGCTAACATTATCAAGTTAGAGAAAGTGTCATTATGGTACTTCTTTATCATTTTCCAAAGGGCTGAAAAGCTATCCCTAGGGTACATTTGGTCTAAGACCATCTTCTTCACAAGTGACCTTTCTCTTCTACATGCTTCAGTATCTACAAGGGATTTTTTATAGTTCCATCTGCTGCCTTCTTATCCTTCCCATAGAATTTCACAAGAAGATCTAAGTCACAATTTCCAAATTATTCTTTCTCTTCCACAGGAAGAAGTGACAGTGGATGCATTTCAAGAGATTTAAAAGCAAAGGCTACTTTAGTGGAATCCCTAGGGAATCTCTTGTTCACATTTGCTGCAAGTTTTTCCGTAAATTCTGTTCTTATTTTGGTACTTTCCTCTGAAGCAGCCCTGATGTCATTGTTTGACAGCTTGGCATCCTTGTACATAAAGTCACTACCCTTTTTCACCAGTTCTCCTGTAGGTCTTAGTGATAGTGCGATTTACCACTTTTGGCTTTGTTTGTAGCATCAAGAATACTTTCCAAAGCAGCAGGTACAACAGTTCTGCTTTTGAAACACAAGGTTCAAGTAAATGCTGGTACAACATCCATTAGCATGTGCATGGTGGAAATAAATCTAAGATCAGTTAGTGTTTTTATAATTCTCTTTTCCTTCTCATTTGGTTTCTTTAGCTGCTGGAAATATGCAACAAGCGGTTTCCATGACAACTAAACAGTATGTAATGTCTCATAAAAAGCAAACCAACAAATCTCATGGACTTCCTTTGGTTTAACCTCTTCATGTTCTAAACGTTTCTCAACTGCCCTTAACTGTGCTGCTCTATCTGTGGATCTTTTGAAATAGTAGAACATATCCGTTAATGTATCCTGGAAAGTATTTCTTATGTATGATACATCATCAGCTGCTCTAGATGTACAAAATGCCAAACAATGGACAAAACAGTGAATGTTAATTGCAAATGGGTTCACTTTGTTTATTTTAGCAGGGACTCTGTTTTTCCTACCAACGATAAGAGAAGCTCCATCACTTCCAAATGAATAAACATTTTCAACATAGAGATCATGTAGGCTTTCATTTTATCAAATATGACTTGTGCTTACATGAGGCTCCACAACCAGTAGATTTCCCAAGAAAAATGTTTTCTGATCAAAAGTTTCTTCATCTATCATATATGCATACACAACTAGCTTCTTTCTAACATTAATATCAGTGCTTTCATCTATCAAAATGGCTAATAATGATCCACTCTGCAGCTGTTGATTGATATCTGATGATATTATATTTGCAATGGCCTGCTGAATTTCCTCAGCACTTTGCCAAGACATGTATGTTGCATTTTTACCCTGTTCCAAATTCATTAAAGCCTCACAGCCCTGTAAACAAAAGAAATCAAAGATCCATACTTCATAGTTGCTATTCCTTCCTTAGCTAACCAGTATACACAATGCATGGCACCAGGTATCACTGCTTCAGTCTTCTGAGTGACTGTATTGTTTGCTGCAATAGCAAAATTACTGCGCAAAGCATTGTCTCTAAGGGCTTGCTGATGGTCACTGCACTTGATACAGCGCGATAAAGTTGAGATCCTAAAGTTCTGACATCCAGTCGTCATAGAGTTATTTTTCTTGGAACTTCTGCATAAGTTGCAATACATTTTATTTTCATCTGAATCATATTCTAGCCAGCTATACTCACATTTTCAGCCTTCTTGGAACACGTGCATAAATGTTTTCTTCTTTGGTTCCACCATTTTGTAATCCAAATCTTTGTTGGAAGTTTCATTGTCAGTTAGTCTTTCATCTCTGCTTTCATAGGTTTCTCCATCTTGTTCAGTGCTGTCATCATCTACATGGTCATTCTGATTGCTGTCACGATCTAAGCATGATACTGGGGAAAAGAACTCTGTTATCCACCATTTCATATCTGCCTCTTTGAAATACTTTGCCACCCATACAAATACAAATGGAACTATGTCAAGGTCCCATCATGTGGATGGTTGCACGTGACTTACCAACATCGCCGAGACTACAGATGTATTTTTATAACAAATGTTAATCAAACAGAGGTGGAACTTACCTCAATACGTTATTTGAAGAAAAAAAAATCATATTTTAATTGAAGCTATTACAATTCTAAGCCTAGACTGGTTCCCTGTCTCCAGAAAAATATATTGGCATACCTAATGTCAGAACAGGGTACCGGTCTAATTCTAAACATAAAAATAATATGGGATATATCAAGTACATGATTATTTCTGAACATATCCATATATATTATATATATATATATATATATATATATATATATATATATATATATATATATATATATATATATATATATATATATATATATATATATATATATATATAGGATTAGGAGAATGGGGAAAATAGGCAGGCCAAGCACAGGTGCAGTCGGAAAAGATCGCTTGATGGAATTTATTCATTTTTATTAAACAATCATTGAGAAATTAAGATATTTAATGATTGGTTGGTGCAACCGTATCAAATTAAAGATAAAAAACGCGCACTGTCCATTTTATTTGCACCACTTTTGGTGCATTGAATTTCTTTTTTTTTGCAGGACATCCTGCAAGGGGGCATCCTGGCTGAAACACTGCATAGGTGATGGAGCTACCGAAGGTAACTGATTTTTGCCTAAAAATCCCAGCTGACAAAGGAGGGAAAAAGAATCATAATTGCCATTAAACTGGAGACAGCCAGTGTCAACTGACAATGCATGAATCTTGCCACATCTTCTCGCAGACTCCAAAGCAAGTAAAAACACAGTCTAGAGTGCGAGGTCCTGAAAGGAAGCCTCACTCAATGGTTCTTAGGGGTTTTGGTTAAGGACCATAAAACACAAGATAGATTCCATCTGGGTGTAACAGAGCGGGAGACAGGTTTCTGCAGCTCAAAATACAAAATGAGATCAGCAAGGTACAAATCTGAACTGACTGCTGATCCCCAAGAGAATTTAAGTGTGTTGGAAATGGCAGCTCTATAGCCCTTGATAGTTGATACTGAACATCTTTTGAGCTCGAAAAGGAACAAAAGGAGATCAACAATGGAAGTTGCAGAGGGACAGCTGGGATCAATGTTTCCTACTGCACCAATCACAGAAGATTCTCCACCTGGCATCATAGACCTTAAATGTTGAAGCTCTCCTGGCCTGAATGATGCAACTGGCAACCCGACCCACAAACCTTTTCTGGCAGATAGATTGCCCGAGATGAGCCAAGCATAAAGGTGAAGAATGTGTGGGTTTTTGTGTAGGAGGGAGCCCCTGTGTTGTGACAGAAGATCCCTCCTGTGAGGTAGAGACCTGGGTTGATCTATCAACAGCTCTAGATGATCATTGAACCATTATGGGGCTATGATAATGATATGAACAGCGGAAGTTCTGACTTTTTGCAGAACTTGTGGTAACAGTCAGAACGGTGGAAAGGTGTACACCAACAGACGATCCCATTGGAAACTGAATGTGTCCACTGCTCAAGCTCTCTGGTCCAGGACTGGAGAGACGTAAAAGGGAAATCTGTTGTTCAGCCTGGTCACAAACAAGTCCACACGAGGCTTTCCCCATAGTGAGAAAAGGGATTCTGTTACGGAGCAGTTAAGAGTCCATTTCGTGAGGGCTTTTTTGCCTGACCTGGACAGACTGTCTGCTAAAATATTCTTCTTCCCTGGAATGTGGCGAATTCGGACGGTAATGTTCTCTGAGGTGGCCCAGTGGAGAAGGTTCCAGACCTCCACGCAGAGAGAAGGGGCATGCGTGCCTCCTTGACATTAGAGATACGCTACGACGGATGTGTTGTCGGAGGAGACTATGACACATCGACCCCCAACTCTGTTGATGCACCCTTTCAACGCTAGAAATACGGCTTTCATTTCTAGGTTGTTTATGTGGAGGGACGACTCATCCAGAGTCCAATGACCCTGGAGAATTACATCCTCTGGCTCTAGGTGAGCACCCCGACCGGAATCTGATGAATCGGCAAACAGATAGGAGTGGGGGTCGGGTGCATGCATGGGGACCCCAGTCAGGAATCTGTCCTGATTCATCCACCAGTGCAAATGGTGATGAAAGTCTGGTCCAGGAGGAATCAGAGCTGATAGAGAATCCCTGTGTGGTTTCCACCTTGCGAGAAGGAGAAACTGTAGAGGGTGCATATGGAGATGTCCTAAGGGAACCAGATTTGCAGCAGCATTCAAGGTCTCCAATAGGGATAGGTAAAGGCGAGCAAACAACAATACTTTTACTCGTAGTGCCAGGATTTGATCTAAATGATCCGGTGGAAACCCGTACTATGTTCTGGTTTGTGAGGAAGTTCATCCCCATGTAAACAAAATCCTGAGATGGAATGAGTTCTGACTTCTTGAGGTTAGGTAAAAGACCCAACCGAGTTACTGTAGACCAACAATGGAACAGATTCTGATAGAGGGACTGAACCTGAACGTTGTGCATCAGCCAGTCATCGAAAGTACTGGAGAATCAGGGTTCCCAGTAATTGGAGATAGGACGCTACTACTCCCATAACTCGGGTAATGACTCGGGTGCAGAAGTGATTCCAAATGTCAGAACCTGGAATTAAAAGACTTCCTGGTCCAAGCAAAACTGGAGTTATCTCGGAGGTTGAAGAAAAATCAGGATATACAAATAGGCATTCTGAAGGTCGATGGAGACTGCCCAATCTGATGAACACATCACGTTCCAGATTGAAGAGGTGGTCTCCATCTTGATATGTTCCTCCAAAAGAAACCAGTTTATTGGGGAGTGATTGATAATGATACGAAATTTCCCGCTTTTCTCGGTGACCAGGAAGATTCGGGAGTAGAATGCAGGAGACTGATCATTCAGGACCATCTCAACTGCCCCTTTCTGCAAAAGGGTGTGCACCTCTTCCCTTAATTTCACCAGATTGGACTGGTGAAAGAACATGGGGGTCCTTGATAGAGGAGGTTGTTCCCAAAACTGAAGTCGGTAACCCTTGCTCACAATAGAAAGGACCCACCCATCATCCGTCATGTTTGACCAAGCCTCGGAAAAGAAACCTAGATGAGCACCTACGTGAACGTTTGGGAGAGAAATGCATGGCAGGAGAGGGTGTGAGTCCCTAAGGCCGTCCCCCACCCTCCTTCCTTGGGAAAGGAAGGTGGGTTGGAGAACTTCCTCTTAGAGGCTCATCGGCAACTTCCACGCCGAGGACCTGACTGACAAGGAGGAGGTATCATTGGACAAGGACTGTATCTGTTTGAAGAATTTAGTGGGTGACCCCCGGGGGGCGATTCACATTAGTACGCTTCCTGGCTGATTGCGATGGGCCAGGAGCAGTTGTGAAGGATCTATGTTGATGATCCTTCAAATCTTGTGAAGCCAAGGTGGGGATGAGTCCTCCAAAGAGGCTCTCGGCTTCCAATGGAGCAGCCCTTAGACGGTCTTTACTAAGACCTTCGAAGAGTCCAGCGCAACGTCTTGGCAGATGTGTAGAATTTCAACTGATAAAGCTATTGCGACAGAAAGTGAATGCCGGGATGTCTTGGCCACAGCTTCCAGCACGAGTTGTAATGTGGCTGGATTCAGAGCTGCCTCCTTCAGCATAGTAAATGAAGTAGCCGACAAGAGGTCAGCATGGGAAGCTATGGTGACCAGAAGCCAGACTTTCTGCTCAATGGCTTCAATTGTTTTAATGGGAAGGCTCCAGTTGTAATACCCACCTGAGATGCATCTGCATCCAACTGGAGATGCTTAATGGGCCACTTCATGAAATGTATTAGAGGTAGAGACCATTGGTCTCAAAGTAGAGGGAGGGACAGACCACCCTCTACGCCGTCTAGCACAGTCTTGGCTTGTGGAGAACCTCTGTGATATTTCCTCGATCATTGAGGAATGTGGAAGGAGCAGGAGATCTATCTGACAAGGAGGTGATGGCAGGACACGAGCTGCTGCATTGCCTCTACTCTGGATGCAGGGTCCAGTAGCCCAAGGAGGCATAAGGGACCAATTACCCTGAGGTGGAGGGCCCCACATCCCGTACTGATCCATTGGGATAATAGGAATGGGGGGGTACCGATCCGATCCCCTTCCCTAGCCTGGACCCTCTGGGCAGACTCCCAATCCTGTACTGGGTATGATGGTAGAGTGGAGAGAGGGGGGATCTTGGTCCGATATCTATCCCCGTATCATGAGGCCTCGGCAACCAGTACAAGATGACTGGTCTCCTGTGACTGGTGACCAGTACAATCTGACTGGTCACAGAAACAAAGTGACCTGTCATCTAACATTGGCCAGTGACCAGTTACTTTGATGAATTGACCGATGCCTGGTGACCCAACAATGAATGATGACCTGTCTAAGGTCGGCGACCAGTACCAGATCACCGGTGGCCTGTGACTGGTGCCCGGTGCCTGGTACGATCTGTTTTTTCACTGGGACAAAGTGACCAGTGTAAGGTCATCATACTTTGACCGGTCACTTCGTTTAAGACTGGTCACCTGACACTGACCTTTAAGGTGACCAGCCATGTGACATAGATATGTCAGAGTCTAGTTCATCTTCATCACTCATCAAGGTGTGGTGCTGCTCCTCCCATTCGGGAGGGCGCGACACACTACCCTGAGATGAGAGGTGCACTTCCTTCCTTGCGGAAGACAGTAACACGCTACCCTTAGACAAGTGGTGCACTTTCCTTTCTCACGGAAGGCAGCATCATGCTACTGTGAACATGAGGGGTGTTCGACTTCTCCTCCCTTTCAGGTGGAGGTGATCTACTACTCGAACATTCACTCCCTCCCCCAGAGTGTTCTTTCGAGCTGAAGAACTGGTCTTCTGACAGCGTGTTCCTTCCTCAGTCTCTGTAAGAGAAAAACCTCAAAATTCCGACAATGAGGGGGATTGACGGTTCTTCTGCCCTTTATACGTACATCTGGAATCAGCTAGATTCCAGATTTCATTAGTAAATTTTGCGCAAAAGGTACGATTCTTACGTGTACACTTTGAACATGTGAGGTAGTCTGGGTAAGTGTCCCAAGTACCCTTCTTGTGGCCACACTTTCCAACAGACATTGTTCTCTGAAATAAATGTTATCTGAAAGAGAACAATAATAATAACAATATTGTATTATTTTCACACGTGAAACTCACTTGTTTGTATTCACTGCGTGCTATATACACCCCAGTGTATTTGCACAAGGTAACCAATTGTTCCCTGAATTAAGAAGTTATCTGAAGGAGAACAATAATAATAATAATATTGTATTATTTCCACCCTTGAAACTCACCCGTTTGTATATATCGCACGCTAAACACACACCAGTTCACCTCACCTGTTTGTATACATTGCGTGCTATATGCACCCAAGTGTATGCACAAAGGTAAACAATGTTATGTACATTTTTAATAAGGATTAGACGTTTAGTTATTTAAACTTTATTGTTCTCTAGGAGCAATTCAGATGCACACAATAACAATGTGACGCGTCATGTGCAGTATTAAAATACAATGGTGAATTAGAAAAAACACCGAATTGATGTTTGATCAATTATTTATTTAAGGGAATTACGAATTCCTATTAAATGCAGTCCCTAAGGGTGGGATACAATGTGGTAACCCAAGAAGACCTTTCCAGAACTAAGTACTGAAGAGGGCAGGGGCTACCAGCATAAAAACAGAAGATGAGATGGATGAATGTAACACTAGATGAAATAAAGCTGAAAGGTAAACCAAATGTGGTTTACACTTGCAACAAGCAATTTTTCTCTGGTCACATTATGAACAACACAACCATTAACATGGCGTCCTTGAAAATGTAGTTTTTTTGAGGGGGGGTAAAACTAATTTTAATTATGCAATACTTACCCATCACTATTATATAGCTTATTACTTTTTCGTGTCGAAAATCTCGTCCGTTCGATGTGAAAACATCCTCCCACTTTGAGTGGAGATTTTGTCAACAAGACACGTCACACCCGTGCACCTCTCCGCGCCTGCGCAAACATTCATCTTTTTCATAGACGAAATTACGCCGGGACATCAGAGCGGGGTGGGAGGAGGGCATTTGATAATAGTGATGGGTAAGTATTGCATAATTAAAATTAGTTTTACCCCCCCCAAAAAAAAAACTACATTTTAATAGCAGCAATACATTATCCCATCACTATTATATAGCTGAATTGGTCAGTTAGGCGGGTAGGCTGATGTTAAACTGATCAAAAACAGAGAAAAATGGAAAGTACTCACCATTGAGGGAGAGATCCACTTTACAAATTGTTGGAGTCCCTCTGGGCCACATGTTGTGTTGCAACTATGGGTCCCAAGAGAGAATACCTGCGCAATTAGCGGAGGTAGAGAAGGTAGTATGGGATCGCCAAAATGCTGCCTTCATGATGTCCTCTAAGGAAGAGTGATTAGATAGGCCCATGAGGCGGCGACGGCTTGAACCTCATGGGCTTTTAGTTTCGTAAAAGAGAGGTCTCTATCAGTAAGGGACTGATAAGCTCTTTTAATTGTGGTGACAATCCACCGTGAAATAGTGGAGGCCGAAGTATCAACGGAACCCTTAAGGGGAAGGAAAAGACGTTTCTTGCCCTTTCTTTTCACTTTTGAAGCATTTAGATAGAAACGCAGTGCCCTAACTGGGCATAAAAACCTATCTTGATCATCTACAGCACAGATTCGACTGAGACTGGGGATCTCTATAGGTGATGGAGCTACCGCAGGTAACTGAAATTTTTTTTTTTTTTTTTAAATCCTGGCTGAAAAAAGAGGGAAATGGATTCGTAATTGCCATTAAACCGGAGACAGCCAGTGTCAACAGACAATGTATGAATCTCGCTACGTCTTCTCGCAGACGCCAAGCGAGTTAAAACACAGTCTTGAGTGTGAGGTTCTGAAAGGAAGTCTCACTCAATGGTTCATAGGGGGTTTTGGTTAAGGATCATAAAAACACATGATAGATTCCATCTGGGCGTAAGAGAGCGGGAGACAGGTCTCTGTAGCTCAAAATACTGAAGAGATCAGCAAGGTGCGGATCTGAACCGATTTCAGAGCCCTGAGAAAATTTAAGTGTGTTAGAGATGGTGGCTCTATAGCCCTTGATAGCTGAAACTGAACCTCTTTTGTTCTCGAAAAGAACAAAAGGAAATCAGCAATGGCAGTTACCGAGGGACAGCTGGGATCAACATGTTTCCTACTGTACCAATCAGAGAAGATTCTCCACCTGGCATCATAGGGGTGGATGTAGAAGCTCTCCTGGCCTGAATGATGCAACTGGCAACCCAGCCCGAAAACTTGTTCTGGCGGATAGATCGCTTGAGATGAGCCAAGCGTGAAGGTGGAGAATGTGTGGGCTGTTGCGTAGGAGGAAGCCCCTGTGTTGTGACAGAAGATCCCTCCTGTAAGAAGAAGACCTGGGTTGATCTATCAATAGGTCTAAAAGATCGCTGACCAAGATCGTTGGGGCCATAATGGAGCTATGAGAATGATCCGGGCAGTGGAAGTTCTTACTTTTTGCAGAACTTGCAGTAGTAGTTGCAATGGTGGGAAGGCGTATACGAACAGACGATCCCACTGGAAGCTGAATGCGTCCACTGCCCAAGCTCTCTGGTCCGGGATTGGAGAGACGTAAAAGGGAAGTCTGTTGTTGAGCCTGGTCGCAAACAAGTCCATGAGGGGCCTTCCCCATAGTGAGAAAAGGGGATTCTGTCACTTCGCGGCGAAGAGTCCATTCCATGAGAACTGATTTCCCTGACCTGGACAGACTGTCCGCTAAAACGTTCTTCTTCCCTGGGATGTGGTGAACTCGGAGGGAAATGTTCTACGAGGTGGCCCAACGGAGGAGGTTCCAGACCTCCACGGATGAGAAGGGGCATGTGTGCCTCCTTGATGTCGGAGATACGCTACGACGGGCGTGTTGTCGGAGGAGACCATGACAGATCAACCCCTTTACTCTGTCGATGCACCCTTGCAACGCTAGAAATACAGCTTCCATTTCTAGGTTGTTCCTAGAGGAATCAGAGCTGATAGAGAATCCCTGTGTGGTTTCCACCTTGCGAGAAGGAGAAACTGTAGAGGGCACATATGGAGCCATCCTAAGGGAACCAGATCTGCAGCGGCATTCAAGGTTACCAAAAGGGATAGTTAAAGGCAAGCAGACAACAATGTTCTTGCTTGTAGCGCCTCTAGCAGTGCCAGGATTTGATCTATGTGATCCGGTGAAACCTGGAATAAGTTCTGGTTCAATAAGAAGTTCATCCCAACGTAACTTAGATGGGACGAGTTCTGACTTCTCAAGGTTGGGTAAAACAAACCCAACCGAGTCACTGTGAACCAACAACGGAACAGGTCATGATGGCGGGACTGAACCTGAACATTATTTATCAGCTATTCGTGAAAATACTGGAGAATCGGGGTTCCCAGTAATCAGAGATAGGGCACTACAACTCCCATAACATGGGTGGAGACTCGGGGTGCAGAAGCGATTCCGAATGACAGAACCCAGAATTGAAAGACTTCCTGGTCCAAGCAAGCCTGGAGGTATTCCCACCGGTTTAACAGGGGAAGATCGAAAATGATACACAATTTCCCACTTTTCTTGATGACCAGGAAGAATTGGAAGTAGAATGCAGGAGACTGAACATTCAGGAACCTCTTGACTGCCCCTTTCTGTAAAAGGGTGTGCACCTCTTCCTTTAATGTTCCCCAAATTGGACTGGTGAAGAACATCGGGGTCCTTGACAGAGGAGGTTGTTCCCAGAAACTGCAGCGGTAACCCTCACTTACATAGAAGGACACACCCATCATCCAAGGACACACCCATCATCCAAGGACACACCCATCATCCAAGGACACACCCATCATCCAAGGACACACCCATCATCCAAGTTACTTGACCAAGCCTCTGAAAAGAGGCCTAGACAAGTACCTACACGGACAATAGGAGAGGAATGCACGGCAGGAGAGGATACGAGTCCCTAGAGCCATCCACCCCCCCACACTGCCTTCCTTGGGTGGGTTAGGGAAGTTCCTCTTGAGGACTTACTCAGGAGGAGGAGGTCTCATTGAACTTGTGCATTGGACTGGGGCTGCATCTGTTTTAAAATTTAGTGGATGGCCCCTGGGAGCAAATCACCTTAGTGTGCTTTCTGGCCGATTACGATGGGCCAGGTGCAGTTGTGAAGGAACTATGTTCATGATCCTTCAAATCTTGTGAAGCCACAGTGGGGATGAGTCCTCTGAAGAGGCTCTTGGCTTCCAATGGAGCAGCCCTTAGAAGGTCTTTCTTATGGTTAAAAAAGACCTTTGAGGAGTCCAGCACAGTGTGATGGTGGATGCTAGAAGTTCCATTGATAAAACCATCGCGACAGAGAGTGAATTCCGGGATGTCTTGATCACAGCTTCCAGCACGCATAGTAATGCGGCTGGGTTCAAAGCAGCTTCCTTCAGCATACTAAACGAAGTAGCTGAGAAGAGGTCTGCATGGGAAGCTATGGTGACCAGAAGCCGGCCTTTCTGCTCAAAGGCTTGATTATTTTAATAGGAAGGCATGCCCAGGTTTCAATTATAATACCCACTTGAGACATCGGCATCCAACTGGAGAGGTTCTTAATGGGTTTTCACTTTGGGAATGTACCCAGTAAGTAGAGGCAGAGACCAAGGTCTCAAAGTAGAGGGAGGGACAGACCATCCTCTACGACGTCTAGCACAGGCTGGCCTGTGGAAGAACCTCTATGACATTTCCTCAATCGTTGAGGAATGTAGAAGGAGCAGGAGATCTGGTTGTGGCTGGGTCCCGGAGATCCTTTAAACTCGAAAGGATCTTCTTGGGCTGTGCGCAAGATGGCTTTGGGCACAAGTTACAGCGTTATCAAAAGACCAGATCTCTTCCAAATCATCTAAGTGAAAGGAACTGGTGGGACTGATAGGAGGCGACAAAAGAGCTGTTTCTACCTCGATCTCACTGGAGTCAACGAGGGTAGATAAAACGTGTAAAACTCACCTTTTATTTCCACACGTGGAAAACTCACCCTTTTTGTATATGTCACATGCTCTATGCACACCAGTTCACTTCGCTCTGTTTGCATATACTTTAGCGGTCTATATGCACCACACTCGAATTTGTCTAAAGGTAAACAATATACATATACATGTTAACAAGGATTAGGAGTCTAGTTTTCTTGACCAACTTTATTGTTCTCAAGAAAGTACAGCATAGCAATGCGACGCGTCATGCGTGGTTAATAAAGATACAATTGATGAATTAGCAAAAACAATAATATTTAAACAAATATTTAATTGGTAGAATTATGCGCCTCTCTCTTTTCTTTTTTTCTTCTTCTTTTTTTTTTTTTACCCTTGTGGTTTCCAAAAAAAGTGTCTACTTTCATTCTCGTGCAACTTTTCCGAAGACAGCTGCCTGCCCGTCTTTCGCTTAGGAAGCTCGGGGATTTGCTTGCACTGAGATTTTTGTCCAAAAAATTTGTCTCCCCAAGCTATCTCGGTTGTCTATGTCACTGTTGTAATGAAGACACAAGACTTACCGTGAGCTAAATTGTATCTGAAAAGAAAAAATACATGGTGTACCCTCACCCCTAAGGACAGAATACACGTGGCAATCTAGAAAGACTCAGATGAATTTAGGCTGAAAGGAGAATCCAAACGTGGTTGAAAACCGCAACAGATAATTTTTCTCTGGTTACGTTCGCACGACACAACCATTAGCCATGGTGTCCATGAAAAAGATGAATGTTCGCACAGGCACGGAGAGGTGCACGGATGTGACGTGTCTTGCTGACAAAATCTCCACTCAAAGTGGGAGGATGTTTTCACATCGAATGGACGAGATTTTCGACACGAAAAAGTAATAAGCTATATAATAGTGATGGGATAATGTATTGCTGCTATTAAAAAGATGACTGTTCTGCACAGGTGTGGAGAGGTGCATGAGTGCACCATGTCTTATTGACAATTCTCCACTCTGTGGGAGGATGTACTCACATCATATGGACGAGAGTTTTCGACACAAAAATGTAATAAGCTGCATAATTGTGATGGATGATGTTTTGCTACTATAAAATTTATTGTTTTTGATTTGCACAATCTATGATATGTATTTTCAAGTTCATTTGCCTATAATGAATTATAAAATTTCTAACTTCAACTTATCAACTACAGATTTCTAACAATTAAATATTCCCTGAAAACAAAATTAAGATTTACTTACACAGTTCTGTTTAATATATACATGCATTTAACATTTCTTAGAGACTAAAGAAAAAAACCCTAGTCGCTAGTCTAACATGCCAACCAATGAATCACTGTGGCTCTACAAGTTTCTGAAAGATGAATTGGGTAACTGTGACTTCACTTTAATTTGAAGGGGTTCTAATTCTGTGAGACATACAACTCGGAAGTTATTTGAAATTTTTATAAAATCACCCCCACCCCCAGGAGTATCATCAAAATTTAAGTGTCGGCACAATCTACACCGATAAGACTGTCAATGACCCAATTTTCATATGTCTAGCTTCAATGGCGTAGGAGGAGTTCAAGGACATTACATAAGTACATTCATATGTATCACAATATCTCTACTCTTCCCTGAAAGCATGGGAATAATGTATTCATAGCATTCATTTCATTGACAACTTACTACTCTTCTCTGAAACCATGGAGATAATGTGTTCATAGCATTCATTTCATTAACAACTTACTACTCTTCTCTGAAAGCATGGGGATAATGTATCCATAGTATTCATTTCATTGACAACTTACTACTCTTCTCTGAAAGCATGGGGATATATCCATAGCATTCATTTCATTGAAAACTTACTACTCTTCTCTAAAAGCATGGGGATAATGTATCCACAGCATTCATTTCATTGACAACTTACTACTCTTCTCTAAAAGCATGGGGATAATGTATCCACAGCATTCATTTCATTGACAACTTACTACTCTTCTCTAAAAGCATGGGAATGTATCCACAGCATTCATTTCATTGACAACTTACTACTCTTCTCTAAAAGCATGGGGATAATGTGTTCATAGCATTCATTTCATTGACAACTTACTACTCTTCTCTAAAAGCATGGGGATAATGTATCAATAGCATTCATTTCATTGACAACTTACTACTCTTCTCTGAAAGCATAGGGATAATGTATCCACAGCATTCATTTCATTGACAACTTACTACTCTTCTCTAAAAGCATGGGGATAATGTGTTCATAGAATTCATTTAATTGACAACTTACTACTCTTCTCTGAAAGCATGGGAATATATCCATAGCATTCATTTCATTGACAACTTACTACTCTTCTCTAAAAGCATGGGGATAATGTGTTCATAGCATTCATTTCATTAACAACTTACTACTCTTCTCTGAAAGCATGGGGATATATCCATAGCATTCATTTCATTGACAACTTACTACTCTTCTCTAAAAGCATGGGGATAATGTATCCACAGCATTCATTTCATTGACAACTTACTACTCTTCTCTAAAAGCATGGGGATAATGTATCCACAGCATTCATTTCATTGACAACTTACTACTCTTCTCTAAAAGCATGGGGATAATGTATCCACAGCATTCATTTCATTGACAACTTACTACTCTTCTCTAAAAGCATGGGGATAATGTATCCACAGCATTCATTTCATTGACAACTTACTACTCTTCTCTAAAAGCATGGGGATAATGTATCCACAGCATTCATTTCATTGACAACTTACTACTCTTCTCTAAAAGCATGGGAATGTATCCACAGCATTCATTTCATTGACAACTTACTACTCTTCTCTAAAAGCATGGGGATAATGTGTTCATAGCATTCATTTCATTGACAACTTACTACTCTTCTCTAAAAGCATGGGGATAATGTATCCACAGCATTCATTTCATTGACAACTTACTACTCTTCTCTAAAAGCATGGGGATAATGTATCCACAGCATTCATTTCATTGACAACTTACTACTCTTCTCTGAAAGCATGGGGATAATGTATCCACAGCATACATTTCATTGACAACTTACTACTCTTCTCTAAAAGCATGGGGATAATGTATCCACAGCATTCATTTCATTGACAACTTACTACTCTTCTCTGAAAGCATGGGAATATATCCATAGCATTCATTTCATTGACAACTTACTACTCTTCTCTAAAAGCATGGGGATAATGTATCCACAGCATTCATTTCATTGACAACTTACTACTCTACTCTAAAAGCATGGGGATAATGTATCCACAGCATTCATTTCATTGACAACTTACTACTCTTCTCTAAAAGCATGGGGATAATGTATCCACAGCATTCATTTCATTGACAACTTACTACTCTTCTCTAAAAGCATGGGGATATATCCATAGCATTCATTTCATTGACAACTTACTACTCTTCTCTAAAAGCATGGGGATAATGTGTTCATAGCATTCATTTCATTGACAACTTACTACTCTTCTCTAAAAGCATGGGGATAATGTATCCACAGCATTCATTTCATTGACAACTTACTACTCTTCTCTAAAAGCATGGGGATAATGTATCCACAGCATTCATTTCATTGACAACTTACTACTCTTCTCTAAAAGCATGGGGATAATGTATCCACAGCATTCATTTCATTGACAACTTACTACTCTTCTCTAAAAGCATGGGGATAATGTATCCACAGCATTCATTTCATTGACAACTTACTACTCTTCTCTAAAAGCATGGGGATAATGTATCCACAGCATTCATTTCATTGACAACTTACTACTCTTCTCTAAAAGCATGGGAATGTATCCACAGCATTCATTTCATTGACAACTTACTACTCTTCTCTAAAAGCATGGGGATAATGTGTTCATAGCATTCATTTCATTGACAACTTACTACTCTTCTCTAAAAGCATGGGGATAATGTATCCACAGCATTCATTTCATTGACAACTTACTACTCTTCTCTAAAAGCATGGGGATAATGTATCCACAGCATTCATTTCATTGACAACTTACTACTCTTCTCTGAAAGCATGGGGATAATGTATCCACAGCATACATTTCATTGACAACTTACTACTCTTCTCTAAAAGCATGGGGATAATGTATCCACAGCATTCATTTCATTGACAACTTACTACTCTTCTCTGAAAGCATGGGAATATATCCATAGCATTCATTTCATTGACAACTTACTACTCTTCTCTAAAAGCATGGGGATAATGTATCCACAGCATTCATTTCATTGACAACTTACTACTCTACTCTAAAAGCATGGGGATAATGTATCCACAGCATTCATTTCATTGACAACTTACTACTCTTCTCTAAAAGCATGGGGATAATGTATCCACAGCATTCATTTCATTGACAACTTACTACTCTTCTCTAAAAGCATGGGGATATATCCATAGCATTCATTTCATTGACAACTTACTACTCTTCTCTAAAAGCATGGGGATAATGTGTTCATAGCATTCATTTCATTGACAACTTACTACTCTTCTCTAAAAGCATGGGGATAATGTATCCACAGCATTCATTTCATTGACAACTTACTACTCTTCTCTAAAAGCATGGGGATAATGTATCCACAGCATTCATTTCATTGACAACTTACTACTCTTCTCTAAAAGCATGGGGATAATGTATCCACAGCATTCATTTCATTGACAACTTACTACTCTTCTCTAAAAGCATGGGGATAATGTATCCACAGCATTCATTTCATTGACAACTTACTACTCTTCTCTAAAAGCATGGGAATGTATCCACAGCATTCATTTCATTGACAACTTACTACTCTTCTCTAAAAGCATGGGGATAATGTGTTCATAGCATTCATTTCATTGACAACTTACTACTCTTCTCTAAAAGCATGGGGATATATCCATAGCATTCATTTCATTGACAACTTACTACTCTTCTCTAAAAGCATGGGGATAATGTATCCACAGCATTCATTTCATTGACAACTTACTACTCTTCTCTGAAACCATGGGGATAATGTATCCATAGCATTCATTTCATTGACAACTTACTACTCTTCTCTGAAAGCATGAGCTTAATGTGTTCATAGCATTCATTTCATTGACAACTTACTATTCTTCTCTAAAAGCATGGGGATAATGTATCAATAGCATTCATTTAATTGACAACTTACTACTCTTCTCTGAAAGCATAGGGATAATGTATCCACAGCATTCATTTCATTGACAACTTACTACTCTTCACTAAAATCATGGGGATAATGTGTTCATAGAATTCATTTAATTGACAACTTACTACTCTTCTCTGAAAGCATGGGGATATATCCATAGCATTCATTTCATTGACAACTTACTACTCTTCTCTAAAAGCATGGGGATAATGTATCCACAGCATTCATTTCATTGACAACTTACTACTCTTCTCTAAAAGCATGGGGATAATGTATCCACAGCATTCATTTCATTGACAACTTACTACTCTTCTCTAAAAGCATGGGAATGTATCCACAGCATTCATTTCATTGACAACTTACTACTCTTCTCTAAAAGCATGGGGATAATGTGTTCATAGCATTCATTTCATTGACAACTTACTACTCTTCTCTAAAAGCATGGGAATGTATCCACAGCATTCATTTCATTGACAACTTACTACTCTTCTCTAAAAGCATGGGGATAATGTGTTCATAGCATTCATTTCATTGACAACTTACTACTCTTCTCTAAAAGCATGGGGATAATGTATCCACAGCATTCATTTCATTGACAACTTACTACTCTTCTCTAAAAGCATGGGGATAATGTATCCACAGCATTCATTTCATTGACAACTTACTACTCTTCTCTAAAAGCATGGGAATGTATCCACAGCATTCATTTCATTGACAACTTACTACTCTTCTCTAAAAGCATGGGGATAATGTGTTCATAGCATTCATTTCATTGACAACTTACTACTCTTCTCTAAAAGCATGGGGATAATGTATCCACAGCATTCATTTCATTGACAACTTACTACTCTTCTCTAAAAGCATGGGGATAATGTATCCACAGCATTCATTTCATTGACAACTTACTACTCTTCTCTAAAAGCATGGGGATAATGTATCCATAGCATTCATTTCATTGACAACTTACTACTCTTCTCTAAAAGCATGGGGATAATGTATCCACAGCATTCATTTCATTGACAACTTACTACTCTTCTCTGAAACCATGGGGATAATGTATCCATAGCATTCATTTCATTGACAACTTACTACTCTTCTCTGAAAGCATGAGCTTAATGTGTTCATAGCATTCATTTCATTGACAACTTACTATTCTTCTCTAAAAGCATGGGGATAATGTATCAATAGCATTCATTTAATTGACAACTTACTACTCTTCTCTGAAAGCATAGGGATAATGTATCCACAGCATTCATTTCATTGACAACTTACTACTCTTCTCTAAAAGCATGGGGATAATGTGTTCATAGAATTCATTTAATTGACAACTTACTACTCTTCTCTGAAAGCATGGGGATATATCCATAGCATTCATTTCATTGACAACTTACTACTCTTCTCTAAAAGCATGGGGATAATGTATCCACAGCATTCATTTCATTGACAACTTACTACTCTTCTCTAAAAGCATGGGAATGTATCCACAGCATTCATTTCATTGACAACTTACTACTCTTCTCTAAAAGCATGGGGATAATGTGTTCATAGAATTCATTTAATTGACAACTTACTACTCTTCTCTGAAAGCATGGGGATATATCCATAGCATTCATTTCATTGACAACTTACTACTCTTCTCTAAAAGCATGGGGATAATGTGTTCATAGCATTCATTTCATTGACAACTTACTACTCTTCTCTAAAAGCATGGGAATGTATCCACAGCATTCATTTCATTGACAACTTACTACTCTTCTCTAAAAGCATGGGGATAATGTGTTCATAGCATTCATTTCATTGACAACTTACTACTCTTCTCTAAAAGCATGGGGATAATGTATCCACAGCATTCATTTCATTGACAACTTACTACTCTTCTCTAAAAGCATGGGAATATATCCATAGCATTCATTTCATTGACAACTTACTACTCTTCTCTAAAAGCATGGGGATAATGTATCCACAGCATTCATTTCATTGACAACTTACTACTCTTCTCTAAAAGCATGGGGATAATGTATCCACAGCATTCATTTCATTGACAACTTACTACTCTTCTCTAAAAGCATGGGAATGTATCCACAGCATTCATTTCATTGACAACTTACTACTCTTCTCTAAAAGCATGGGGATAATGTGTTCATAGCATTCATTTCATTGACAACTTACTACTCTTCTCTAAAAGCATGGGGATAATGTATCCACAGCATTCATTTCATTGACAACTTACTACTCTTCTCTAAAAGCATGGGGATAATGTATCCACAGCATTCATTTCATTGACAACTTACTACTCTTCTCTAAAAGCATGGGGATAATGTATCCATAGCATTCATTTCATTGACAACTTACTACTCTTCTCTAAAAGCATGGGGATAATGTATCCACAGCATTCATTTCATTGACAACTTACTACTCTTCTCTGAAACCATGGGGATAATGTATCCATAGCATTCATTTCATTGACAACTTACTACTCTTCTCTGAAAGCATGAGCTTAATGTGTTCATAGCATTCATTTCATTGACAACTTACTATTCTTCTCTAAAAGCATGGGGATAATGTATCAATAGCATTCATTTAATTGACAACTTACTACTCTTCTCTGAAAGCATGGGGATAATGTATCCACAGCATTCATTTCATTGACAACTTACTACTCTTCTCTAAAAGCATGGGGATAATGTGTTCATAGAATTCATTTAATTGACAACTTACTACTCTTCTCTGAAAGCATGGGGATATATCCATAGCATTCATTTCATTGACAACTTACTACTCTTCTCTAAAAGCATGGGGATAATGTATCCACAGCATTCATTTCATTGACAACTTACTACTCTTCTCTAAAAGCATGGGAATGTATCCACAGCATTCATTTCATTGACAACTTACTACTCTTCTCTAAAAGCATGGGGATAATGTGTTCATAGAATTCATTTAATTGACAACTTACTACTCTTCTCTGAAAGCATGGGGATATATCCATAGCATTCATTTCATTGACAACTTACTACTCTTCTCTAAAAGCATGGGGATAATGTGTTCATAGCATTCATTTCATTGACAACTTACTACTCTTCTCTAAAAGCATGGGAATGTATCCACAGCATTCATTTCATTGACAACTTACTACTCTTCTCTAAAAGCATGGGGATAATGTGTTCATAGCATTCATTTCATTGACAACTTACTACTCTTCTCTAAAAGCATGGGGATAATGTATCCACAGCATTCATTTCATTGACAACTTACTACTCTTCTCTAAAAGCATGGGGATAATGTATCCACAGCATTCATTTCATTGACAACTTACTACTCTTCTCTAAAAGCATGGGGATAATGTATCCACAGCATTCATTTCATTGACAACTTACTACTCTTCTCTAAAAGCATGGGAATATATCCATAGTATTCATTTCATTGACAACTTACTACTCTTCTCTGAAAGCATGGGAATATATCCATAGCATTCATTTCATTGACAACTTACTACTCTTCTCTAAAAGCATGGGGATAATGTATCCACAGCATTCATTTCATTGACAACTTACTACTCTTCTCTGAAAGCATGGGAATATATCCATAGCATTCATTTCATTGACAACTTACTACTCTTCTCTAAAAGCATGGGGATAATGTATCCACAGCATTCATTTAATTGACAACTTACTACTCTTCTCTGAAAGCATGGGAATATATCCATAGCATTCATTTCATTGACAACTTACTACTCTTCTCTGAAAGCATGGGAATATATCCATAGCATTCATTTCATTGACAACTTACTACTCTTCTCTGAAAGCATGGGAATATATCCATAGCATTCATTTCATTGACAACTTACTACTCTTCTCTAAAAGCATGGGAATATATCCATAGCATTCATTTCATTGACAACTTACTACTCTTCTCTAAAAGCATGGGAATATATCCATAGCATTCATTTCATTGACAACTTACTACTCTTCTCTAAAAGCATGGGGATAATGTATCCACAGCATTCATTTCATTGACAACTTACTACTCTTCTCTGAAAGCATGGGAATATATCCATAGCATTCATTTCATTGACAACTTACTACTCTTCTCTAAAAGCATGGGGATAATGTATCCACAGCATTCATTTCATTGACAACTTACTACTCTTCTCTAAAAGCATGGGGATAATGTATCCACAGCATTCATTTAATTGACAACTTACTACTCTTCTCTGAAAGCATGGGAATATATCCATAGCATTCATTTCATTGACAACTTACTACTCTTCTCTAAAAGCATGGGGATAATGTATCCACAGCATTCATTTCATTGACAACTTACTACTCTTCTCTAAAAGCATGGGGATAATGTATCCACAGCATTCATTTCATTGACAACTTACTACTCTTCTCTGAAAGCATGGGGATATATCCATAGCATTCATTTCATTGACAACTTACTACTCTTCTCTAAAAGCATGGGGATAATGTGTTCATAGCATTCATTTCATTGACAAGTTACTACTCTTCTCTGAAACCATGGGGATAATGTATCCATAGCATTCATTTCATTGACAACTTACTACTCTTCTCTGAAAGCATGAGCTTAATGTGTTCATAGCATTCATTTCATTGACAACTTACTACTCTTCTCTAAAAGCATGGGGATAATGTATCAATAGCATTCATTTCATTGACAACTTACTACTCTTCTCTGAAAGCATAGGGATAATGTATCCACAGCATTCATTTCATTGACAACTTACTACTCTTCTCTAAAAGCATGGGGATAATGTGTTCATAGAATTCATTTAATTGACAACTTACTACTCTTCTCTAAAAGCATGGGGATAATGTGTTCATAGCATTCATTTCATTAACAACTTACTACTCTTCTCTAAAAGCATGGGGATAATGTATCCACAGCATTCATTTCATTGACAACTTACTACTCTTCTCTGAAAGCATGGGGATATATCCATAGCATTCATTTCATTGACAACTTACTACTCTTCTCTAAAAGCATGGGGATAATGTATCCACAGCATTCATTTCATTGACAACTTACTACTCTTCTCTAAAAGCATGGGGATAATGTATCCACAGCATTCATTTCATTGACAACTTACTACTCTTCTCTAAAAGCATGGGAATGTATCCACAGCATTCATTTCATTGACAACTTACTACTCTTCTCTAAAAGCATGGGGATAATGTGTTCATAGCATTCATTTCATTGACAACTTACTACTCTTCTCTAAAAGCATGGGGATAATGTATCCACAGCATTCATTTCATTGACAACTTACTACTCTTCTCTGAAAGCATGGGAATGTATCCATAGCATTCATTTCATTGACAACTTACTACTCTTCTCTGAAAGCATGGGGATATATTCATAGCATTCATTGACAACTTACGGTATTCAGATGTTATTAAGCGTTGACATTCATTCTCCTTTGGTGATGTGGCATCACATGTAAACACACCCCCTGTGAAGTTCTCTTTTGCAACTGGGATATTTAATCTAGGGGCACCCACTAATAATCTGAAAGTGGAAATTAAAGGCATTAGCTATAGAATCAAATTATACAACTAAATGACAACTTACAGTTCTGGCCTGCAGCTTCACTTCCATCCATTACTTTAACAGTAAAATATTAATTATTGGATGATAAAGTTCCAATGTTTACCAAAATTTCCAAACATGTACACACTATAAATAAACAAACAAGAGGCTGAAGTTGTCCTAATATTGCTCACCTAGTGTACATAACTTAACCTTCTACTATTTCACTAAGCGGGTTTATGTAGTACTGTAAGAACACAATCTATGTCAACTATCTTTTTCTTATTGAATCACATCAAAAACATTCATACAATCTTAGAGAAACATACATGTAAACATAAACATATATGAATCTACATACAGCTCTCCCTTGTTATAATGTGGCAGTCAGTGTCCGTAACGCTAACCGTGTCATATACCAAACCGCATTATATTGAGACCGTGATATGTATGGAACCGCGATATATTGAGAATAGTGTGATATACTGAACAGTGGTATAGCAGGCACTGTCAAAATTTGATAAATTATGGTGTTTTGAAAAGGAAATGAAGATATAAGACCAAGTTTCACCTTGTTTTCTTTCAACCCATGTTGTTATACATTGGTGTGATTTTGGGCATGGGGTCCATAGTAGTACCGCGTTATAACAAGAATCACATTATAATGAGGTGCGTTATAATGGGGGAGAGCTGTATCTGTACATTTATATGTACATGTATATTCTGCAAAGTCATGGGGCATAATTTTATTGGGTATAAAATATTTGATCTACAAACACATGTATAAGAAACAGACAAAATATAATATTGAAAAGGGAAATAAATCAATTACTTGTTCTGGATCTTTGTAATAGAAATAAAAAATGTATTAGATCCGAAACAAACAAACTCATTCTTACAAAGCCTTGTAAGCCTTATCAGGATATTATTAAAAGGCATAAAGGGTGTAAAGATATGCTTAAATTCTTCATAATTATATTTTATTGCCTAAATCAAGAAAGAAATGGGGAAATCAGTTTAATATTAATCAAGAGATATGGAAACAAACTTAAAACAAGAGTCACTCAAAGGGACTGGCGCTCTACTGGGTGAAAAGAATTTCCAGGAATTCAAGATAAGACCATTTCTTTCTTTTAACGGCTGAGTGTTGAAACCATCTCTGATAGTCTTCTGAGATAACAAGACTTCAAACTGGCTGCTGTGGTGGACATATTGGATGTCAGATTGGCACCATTTTCATTTAGGACAAAGTAGACATTATTAAAACTCTTTTGGAGAAAACACTATGTCAATATGACCACCAAATCAGCAGGAGTAGTGACAACATCATTTTCAAGACAGCCATCATGGCAGCCATACTGGATTTACAATTGGCACCATTTTCATTCAGGACCAACCAGGTGTCATAAGAAGTCTATTGGTGAGAACCCCAAGTTGAATTAACCATCCATTTGGAAGGAGTAAAGAAAACAATAGTTTCAAGATGGTCACCATGGTGGCCATATTGAGATCAATTTGCATCATTTTCATTTAGGGGAAACTATACACCATAAGAACTCTTCTGATGGAAATCCCATATAAAAATGACATTCCATTTAAGACAAACAGCCATAGCAAGATTTTCATGATGGCCATAATGGTGGCCATATTGGACATCAGATCAGCACCATTTTAATTTAGGACCAATAAGATATAGGAATTCTTCTGGTGAAAACCCCATTTTGATATGACTTTCTGTTTTGGAAGAGTAACAATAACAAGATTTCAAGATGGCTGCCATGGCAGCCATATTGGAGGTCAGATTGACACCATTTTTATTTAGGACCAACAAGACATTATAAGAAGTCTTTCAGTGAAAACCCCATGTTGATATGACCATCCATTCAGGAGGAATAGTAATAACAAGATTTTCAAAATGGCTACTGTGGCAGCCATTTTTAGATATCTAAGCTGCATCATTCTCATCTAGGATCAACTAGACCATGGGATGAATTTGTTTGTAAAATTTCATTGCAGTCCTCCAAATAGTTAAGGAGGAGTAGCGATAACAAACTTGTGATAAAGGACGGACGAAAAACCCATCACATAAGTTCTTCTGGTCTATGACCAGTAGATCTAAATCTGTATTTAAAAGCACTAAGGATGCTAAAATACATTGGTTCCAGTATAGGGTATGCCACAGAATATTACCTGTAAAAATTTATTTAAACAAAATAGGTGTTATACAAAATAATCAATGTAGTTTCTCTAAAGAAGAAGAAGAAAATATTCAGCACTTGTTTTGGGAATGTAATTACATTAATGAGTGACTGGTCAAACCTTTCTGAAATATATAATGCAAAAAAACTAGATTACAAATTATTTTTTCACCTCAGCAAATTATTGGCATATCAAAAAACTCAGATGCACTTACCAGTAACTGTATTATTTATATTTCCAAATATCATATATTAACATCAACAAATAATTTTTGAATCTACAAGGCCCAACTGAAACCTTAAAAATGTACCATCTTTCTGAATTCAATATGGCTAAGAAAACAATTTAGTCTCAAACATACTGAGAGGTGTTTTTCCTCATACCAATAATTCTACATAATGGAATTCAACTGGAATTGAATCAACATAAATTTTAAGAAAGACTGCTCTCTTCAGTAATCTTCTCAAAGCTTCTGAAGTTTATTTGAAAATAGTAAGTATATGTATGTCTTTAATACTTTTCTGGCTTACCGCCTTTTACTTTCTTTTTTTTTTTCCCCTCTCTTTTTTCCCTCTTAAATGTCTAATTCTTGAAACATTTACATGTACATATGTATATGAACAATATGGTTAAGACTGTTCATGCATTTTTTTCAGAAAAAGATACACTATAAATTATGTTACTTTTGGGAATTCTGTATAAAAGATACACTGTATAAATTATGTTACTTTGGGGAATTCTACATAAAAATAGATCAAGAAATTTATAACAAATACATTTTATACAGTTATACAGAACAGTTTTATGTCAGACTTCTTTGCAGTAAGTGGGGGCTGTAGACAAGGAGACCATATCTAACCATACCTGTTTTTACTTTGTACACACATGTTGTATATTTTGATAAGAGGCAACCAATATATGAAAGGCATAGTAGTAAATAATACAGAACACAAAAGTCCATGGTTTACAAATGATACCGTACTTATCCTTGATTGGTCTCAGAATTTTGTTCTATTCTGCTCTGAATCTATTGGAAATTTTTACTACAATTTTATATCGGGTCTCAAAGTAGATCATGATAAAACTAAAGTATTATGGATAGGAAGTAACAAAGTTAGAAAAGATGTATATCATCATGCTCAATGGAAATTATTTTTTGTAAGGAAAAACAACATCAGTTTCTGATCATGGAAATTTGAATCAACTGCTTCTTGGCAATTAGTACAATCTTGCAGTGTCAAAGGGTTATAGAAAAGCACGATCTGTCCTAGGACAGATGATTGTGGGAATTGTGCTAATTTCTACAAATCGTGCTGAAAAATCAACTAAACATGCAAAAATCGAACATTACATTTCAAGCTCTACCTTCATTTCTTCAATAAATATCCTTCATATATTCAGAAAATGTCCCCCTTTTCTTCAAATGGAAAGGGGGTGGGGGAGCTGATAAATTCTAAGTTCTAGAGAAGACCCTGTAAAAGGTCATGCAAAGGTTAATATCCAAAACTGCTTCCGTATAGATCAGTGCTAGCATCAAATGGGTGCTGATTTCATGAGCATACAAAGAAATGTACCCCATACATGTTTTTTCGTCACTGTAACCATAAGAGTTCCCCTAGATAAATGATGTGTTTTAATTTATCAGTTGTCCATGCCAGGAAATCGCTATCTAAAATTCAGGTATAAACCAATTACCTAACTGACAGCTCTCCATTCACCATCACAGCTACACCAAAGTCGTTTCTATAGTCATTCACTACTGTAGCCAGACAGTGATTTCCAATTTCACAAATCCTTTTCTACTTTGTACACTCAAAACACACAAAAATACACACACAAACAGAGTGATATTCAAACAGAAAAGAATATTATGTCACCCTTATCAGCACTATGAATAGATGACATGTATACTGAGCTGAAAAAACATTACTCCTAATGCAGATGGCTAAGAAGACTACGAATTCACTTGTTGAGACTCTAACCACCAATTCGTTTTCCACAGACAGCAACGTTAATATTGAGAAAATAAAACTATCTTGTGCCCAGAACACAACACATATACTTCTTGAATGTAATTTGCACAAACTTTCAGAACTATCAGAATAGAGTGCTTCTGCACCATTTTGTCAAGATGAATGTCCTCAAAGTTGCAGACATGCCCTCCCTTCCCCTGCTGAAATTGTTCATGTCTTGAATTAGTGGTGCAAGTCCTGTAAACCCTGCTAACATAGGCTGTTGGTACTTTACTATATGATTGGTTGGTTTTTAATGGCACTTTCAACACATTTTATTGGCTATTTCATGCAGAGGAAATGGGAACTAAGTGCCTTTCCAAGGAACATGCTGAGGCAGCTGGCCTGGGTGGGTATCAAACCAGCAACCGTTGGATTACAAGTCTGATGCTCTACCAACTGAGGTACTGCGACTCCCTTTGCTCTAGTTAGGCGAAACCTAACTTGTGCCAAAAATAAATGCTTACAGAGATCTCTCTGCTTCCCATCTGAAAGCAATATAGCAACTAAATCTCTCTGCTTCCCATCTGAAAGCAATATTGCAAATAATGTTAGGCAATTGCATAACTTCAAAATCTGAAGCTCTTATACAGGTATGGATTTCTCAACATGCCAGCCAACAAAAATCAGGACAAGATGAAAATTTGCTTGGAAGGTAAAATTGTATAGTATATGCCAAAAAATACGTCTAGGATGACTGACATGGATTTTGTTTGCAATATCCTGAAAATCTTGATTCTGGGTGACCTGATTCTTCAAGTCCTGTAAATGACAGCACGGTAGAATATCTGCCATATGCATCATCAAATCATTAACTTGTGCAGTCAGTCTTATATATATTTTATACATATTTTCCCGTTTTATACAAATCTTTCTTCTATGATCTGTTTTATGTGGCCAAGTAAACCACTGAGCCATTTAATTTGTCCCCAGAAGCATGTACATGTATGTATAGGGTTTAATGGCACATCAGCATAATACAGGATATACAGTGCTGATTAAAAGTTTTAAGTTATAAAAATGTCAAGATAAAGAATTTATAAAAAAAAATTGATTGGTTTTTAACAAAAATTGAAATTGATACCCTTCGCACGATGACTACACAGAACATGTGGCTACAGTATTTGAACACAGCTTTAACTTAGATTATGAAATAATAATCATGGAGCCATTCCTGATATCTTTGCTAATTGAAATATGCAGTCTGCGAACATCACTCTCTGATTAAAGTCATTCACTTGGAAACTGCAAATGAGGAATTCTAGGTGGAGAAGTTATAACTGGTCCTCGCTCTGGAAAAATGTGCACAAGTTGCAATTAAAATCTGCAGCAAATCAGCATCCCCTCCACTCACACACCCAGGGATTTAATCAAAATCTAATACTGGTCGACAATTACCTTCTAGCATATGCCAAGGTACACCTATATGGCAAATACATTAAAGAGTCTGGGACCTCGTTATATATTACATCATGTATATGCCCTTACCCACACACAATTGGGGAAATATTATACACTTCTTGTTGACGTTTTTTTCACCAAAAAAAAAAGCAATCCTCCACCTTAAAAATAACAACCTAAAGTTTGAATGCTCTATTTAATATAAGGTGTATGAGGATTTATACTTTTTTTTAAAATAATCCAAAACTACAAATGTTTAATTGCCCAGCAACACCGCTAACTAATCCCAATCTATGGTAATCTTTTCCAATGCAGAAAATCGGAACATATGGTTAGCCATGATATATCGTTTTGCAATGAACCAAACTCTGGCTGGCAATGGTGGATGGAGAAAAAAAAAGAACATAACTATATTAATATGATGGAACAATTTTTCATTATGTAACTTCACATCTGGATGTACTAAAAGTTGTACCTAATAGGTACCAAAACATGCATGTAAAGCAGTGCAGATATTTTAGTTCAAATGGTAGTCACTTGAACCAGAAAAAGATAATCTCACCCTATATCTACATTCCTGCATGAGTTTTTTTCTCAGTAAAATACATTCCTACATGATCTATCAGCCAGGAGGTGAAGATCTCTTTTCTTACTGTGAAAAAAAAAATTATGGAAAGAGTGGTGCCCTGGGAAAGATAAGCCTCACTTAAGCTACCATCTCATGCTCCTAATTCACCCCTTCTGTGCCTGCATCCCATAAACCCGTAGTTGCCAAAAGACTTAAGAAGACAATTTGAACTCTGACTCAAAATTTATTCCATACATCTTTTCTCTAATTAAAGGTGCAATAATCAAAATTTCAGAATTAGCTTTTTTTAGAAATTTATTGGGTTCTATGATTGCAATATTTCATAGTTGTTAAAGAAATGTATATTATGGTCTCTACATTTTAAAAATTTGGCATTTTCAAGTCTCAGTTCAATTTTTGTGCTCAGACAGTTTCATGAATATAAGGCTGTGTCCCTTAATCAGTGGCTGAATGGCTTAAGTCTTAGACTCATGACCAGACGGGTGTGGGACCGATTCCCACCAACATATCAGCCTGAATCAGGTACCCTGACGTATTCCTTGGCAAGGTACTTTATTTGCCTAGACACACTATAACCTTCAAAGTCTTGCTGTGATGTCAAACACCAAAGCAAGCCAAACCCTAAGACAGGAAACTACCTGAGCACAAAAATTAAACTTAGATGCAAAACTAAAAACTTTTCAACTTCGATAACTTTATTTTAAATAATGGTGAAATTGTCAAAATTTCAGCTATAATTAAATTGTGGCTTTCTCCACATACTAGCGTCTGCAAAAATTTACATACATTTGGTTTACAATTTTTGAGACTTGAGTCAAAGTACAATTTTGTGCTTGGGCACTTTCAAAAGACTACAGGGCCCCAGGCTCAAAATTATGAGGTGACTGGAAATGAAAATCTTGTATTAAACAATTTTAGAGCTTATCCAACTTCAAAACTTGCAACACCAAAACTGTAGCAGTGTAGAAATCATCATCCTCTTACTTTCCTTAATAATGAACTTGCAGATTTAAATATGTCACCTTTTTAAATTTTTTCCCTCTATCCCTCTCGCCCAGGACTAGAAAGCTACATCAGCGGGGATGGGATAGCCTATCTTGCTCAAAATCTTAAGATTTGCAACATTTTATCTTACAAAAGTTTTATGCAATTCTTTATATTTTTAGAACTTTACTTTTAATCAGCACCATACAGCCAAAAGTATGTTGACGTGCTGTTGAATGCTAATACATACATTTCTCAACTTTTAATCATGCTGAGCTGCTTACACCAAACTTTTCAGGAATAGATATACAAAGGTGCACACCCAATGTTTGCCCTGTGCAATTAAAAATCAGGTTTGGATGCAATTCTGGAAGCAGGGATGAAAACACACTCAATACTAAATTTCAAACCTTGATGACTATGAAAATAAAAGCAACATTTTATCAGAGATTAGTGCCTAATTTTTTAGAAAAATTAGTTGAAAACTTTATCTCATTAAAAAAAGGTCAAAAGTATAGTATAGTGGTACCATGAAATTTATTCAATTATGAAACAAGAGTGCCATGAACAGTACATTATCCACTCACCCTGATTTTAACAGTCCTCTATGTTGTCACTAGGATTTGTTTGTGGGTTTAATGCCATTTTTCAGCAATATAATAGGCTATACAAGGTGGCAAATATATATGGTGGAGAAAGATCCGGTAAAAAAAAACTGGGAAGAACCACTGACACACGGGAAGCTACTGGCAAGCTTTCTCACATATCCACATTGGCCAAGCCAAGACTTGAACCCACACAGACTGAGGTGAGATGTCAATGATCTGTAAAGGTGAGCACCTTAGACCACTCGGTCACCTGAGGCCCCATTGTCACTAGGTCATGGTTGACTCTGGAGATTACTGACCATAGGGTCTCAATGACCTTCACCTTTTGTCAAGATATGTAAGAACTGAACTAAACTTACTATATTTTCTTATTAAAGTTACCATAATCTTAACCTTCAACTTGTACACCTCCAAATCCATAGCTTTCTTTCTGACATTAAGTGCAAGCCATCCACGTTTGGTCAAGGAATTTACTCTAAAATAAAAGTTATTGTGCAAGACTAAAGTTTTCTTTGAGTGAAACATCATTCTTACCTGAA
Organism: Margaritifera margaritifera; assembly: GCA_029931535.1. Classification (NCBI taxonomy): domain Eukaryota; kingdom Metazoa; phylum Mollusca; class Bivalvia; order Unionida; family Margaritiferidae; genus Margaritifera; species Margaritifera margaritifera. Next base: position 691,194 of record JAQPZY010001239.1, on the reverse strand, counting down.
GTAGAAACACTTCACAAACTTTTGTCAAGGTACAAAGTTTGGAAGTAAAGTTACGATGTGAAAAACATTTTTCTTTCTAAGAGTTACCGTAATCTTGACTTTTGTACCCCATAATCAATAGGTGTTTTTCTTGTCTCAAATGCAAGCCATGTACAGAGTTTGGTCAAGGTAACTGTACACAAGTAAAATTATTGTGTGGAAACAATTTTCCTTCCTACAGTCATCATGACCTTGACCTTTGACATTGTAAGCCTAAAATCAATAGATTTTTTCTCTTACCCAAATGCAAGCTACTTATAAAGTTTGGTAACGGTAGACTTTGGAGAACTCAAGTTATTGTGCGGAAACAAAATATTGGACAGATGAAAAATCATAAGGACAAACAGATGGATCAATGGACAACATCATAACATGATACATTCCGCCTTATCATTAGGTGTCTTCCTTGACTCAAATGCAAGCCATCCACAAAACTTGGTCATGATAAAAGACACACAACTCAAGTTATTTTGAAAAAAAAAACATTTTTCTTCTTTCAGTCTCTGTGACCCTGGTCTACTGAGCCTAAAACTGATAGGTGCCTTTTTCATCTCAAATGCAAGCCATCTTCAAAGTTTGGTCATGGTTTATGATACAGAACTTCAGTTATTTTGTGGAAACCATTTTCTGTCATATTATTTCAGCAGTTATTGGATTGCTTTTTTATAAGCTCGTCTTAAGTCTGTCATATTATGTTATGCAGGGCTCAAAATTTAGGATTTTTTTTCACTAACCCACAGGATAACCAAATTCTTTTTTTCCTGATCCTGCTTAAATTTCACTGATCCTGCTAAAATCAAACAGAAACCAGTTTAGTTTCTAATTCAACATTCATTACTAACATCAACTCAAAACAATAACAACTATATTTTACCAACAAGAGACACAAATGAAGTAACCCACACACTTTCATATTTCTCCTAATGCTCAGTGCAGAAAGTGCACAACATCACAGCCTCTCCTGGGTCATACTGCAGACATTTGTGTTAATTTTTCCAGCATTTCTGGTACCTTCTTTGTCATCATCTAATTTCTGCTGAATGTTTATCAAAGATTATTCGTTGAGTTGGCAAATGCAACCTTTTCTGATTGGTCAACATTTTAAGCCCGAGACCCTATACATTTTGTTATCATCAGTAATGAGATCAGTGGTTGGGGGCAGTACAACAGGCTAGTTCCACGTGTGTGAACACTGTTTTGACAATAATCACACTAAATTACTCGATGAGTAGATGAGTGGTTTAACACCTGTCCATTTGCACCATGAGCATTTATTGTACCTCATCAAGTGCAGGATGTTGGTATGTACTCAATTAACACAATAAACAGATCAATTAACCATGAAAGGGAATGCCAACTCACAACCACTTCTTAACTGTTATGATAGCGACCAGTGGTAATTTTCACTGCTACAACGGACTAGTGATGTCTGGGTTTTTGTGATCCATCGGCAAAATCACTAACCGTGGGGTAGCGGATTAGCATTAGTTTTGAGACCTCTGTTACGGTGTTGTCTATCTACCCATGCCTCCTTCTGTTCATTCATTACCATTTGCTTCTTCTGCCCCTCACTTTGTAATGGCTGGAGAGACTCACTTTGTAATGGCTGGAGAGATTTTCATGAATATTTGCCAAAGTATATATCATGACCAGACAGTACTGTGTTGTGTACAATAGCCAAGGCCCCCTGCTAAAGTTAAAGCATAAAGTTTTTTTTTAAAAAGGCCTAACATTCAGACAGTAACACAATATTTAAATATTCTACTTGAGTGTGGGATCATTTGATCTGGTTTGGTGTTTATGACACAGCAATACAAGCAAGGTTATTTAATGCTGAGGCAATCGGCGTTAAGTGCCTTGCAAAAAGGGAGACAGCATGGTAGCTGACCCAGACTAATCCAATGGTAGGATCATACTCCTATCCTTTCGGCTGCGAGTCCTGCATACAAACCACTAAACCACCACAGCTCCTGCGTCCATTAGTCACTTCTTAAGAAATGCAAGGGGGCACATCAGGCCAATTCTATATCCCCGAGCCCACGGGGAGAGTATGGGATTAATTTAATAGGTACCACGATCTAGTCTCAGATTGACCATCTTGTACCTGTCATACCGTATTTACCGTATATCTTGGGACACCGTATATCTTGGGACACCATAAATTTATTTTTAAAGTAATTTTTTTGTGCACTGTATGTTCTGGGACAGATCGTTTTTTTCGAGTCGTAAGTTGTGGGACACCTTTTAAATCATAATATCGATAGCTTAGCTGGTAAAAAAATGCACTCAAACTTATATTTTATTACATAAATAAAATAAAAACCGCTGTCAGTGTTGTTTGTTTACACTTTTCTTCTTAACTGCAAACTTTTGAAGAACAAATTTTGATAAATATATGGGCAATATAGGAGACTAGATGTTTGCACTACGTACAAAATACGTGCAAGTCGGAGCAACCTGTACTTGTATTATAATTTGTTTTACTGTATAAACACTGTTTGATGCAGTAAAAGTTTTGAGTTGATTTATATTTGCCTTTTTCATAAGCCAGATCTAATTCCCAAGTAATATTTCCTCAGTTATCTGCCAGTGCAAACCCTTTAGCTTGTAAAGGCAGCCTCACTTTGTTTTCCCAACCCTTTGATCGAGCTCACTTTGTTTTCGTAACCCTTTGATCGAGCCGCAAAGTTGATACTTGTTCATTGTTCAGTGCCAAGTAGAGTCCTATATTAAGCTGACAGAATTTATTTGAACTTCCTGTGATCATGCCGCACAATTGACGCCGGTTCAGTGAATACTGCTAAAAAGAAATCAAAGCCGGCTTCCCTTGCTCGACCGACTTTGTATATAAAAAATCTGCACACTTAAAAGAATCCAAAGTCGGCTTCCAGGGTCTGCTTGCTTACTACAAACTTATCCATCACGGCTGAGATGTATAATGTGGTTTATTTTGTTTTATTTGTATTCCCCTTTATATATGCTAAAATAGTACGGTAACAATGAATGTGAGGAGTCACTTTTATTGTAACAATGTGTGATAAGTTTTCCATTCAAACTGTTCCATTGTTTCAATTTATTTTCGAAATTGCTGTGAATACCGGTAAAAAGAAACCAGAGTCGGCTTCCCTAGGTCGGCCTACACTGTATATAAAAAATCTGCATACTTGAAAGAATCCAAAGTCGGCTTCCGGGGTCGGCTTGCTTTGTAATAAAATAATCTTTGTATTTGATAGCCGAAGTCTCTACCAGGTGTGTTTATTCACCACCCAAGCATCTATTGTTTGCCACCTGTCATTATAATTGATGTTTGCAGGGTAAATACATGGGTGCAACATCATACACAGCATTAATTGTCTTTAAGAATATTTTTTTTGTACAAGGGTAACCCATGCTAGCAAAAATGTTGTCATTTTCACTCACAGTCAATGTATTTACTAATAATGATTTTTATTTGCGAAATATTATTACATTGTTAACCTGGATATAATACACTCTTGGTTATTTTGCACCATACACCGGATCATGCGTGAATTGCTGATGCCTTCAAGCAATCGGTTATTTCTCGGTCTCTCTCTCTTTCTATTGTTTGTGATTTTGCTGGATCCAATTTTCAGTTTGATAATATACCGGTATTCAAACTTCTTAGGACAGCCAAACATGATTTGTTTATCTATATTCACGTCAATAAAATAATGTGTCAATGTTGTTACCGGACATAATCTATACACACGACCGGTACTCTACATTACCAGACCATGTCGTGTTAGTGGATAAGTTAGTGATAGTGGATACGTTTGTGTCTTTTATACATAAATTGCTTATGAAGAACAAAAAAGAGGAATAAAAAAGAACAGTACAAGGTTAGTTTCTTTCAGTTTATTATCAAATAAACGTTAAATTTACCTACCTTATTGTAACATGAAGTGCTGGGGGGGGGGGGGGGGCAGCAAATTAAACACAATTTGTTTCGGTTCTTAAGTTCTGGGACATATGATCTAGTTGGAAAAAGTTTAACCATAAGTTATGGGACAGGAAAAAAATCATTTATTTTATCTTGTCCCAAGATATGCGGTAAATACGGTATTATTCAAGCAGCACTGCATGACATGACAGGTTGTACATGTACTAGAATAGATCAGCTTGAATGGTTAAATAAAGTGACTCCAACTTAAATGCAATTAAAGCCAAACCAATTGCATGTACTAACAACTGACACATGCCTTTCTTTAATATACAGTCAAATAATGAAAAAGCAAATATTTGTACTGTCAAAACCTGCCTTTATAGACTGATTTTAAGGTCACAAAATGCCTAAAATCATTTTTGTCATGGAGTCCCCCAAACAGGAGTGCTGGCCTCGGTACCTCCATTGAGGAAGGACTCCCAGATCCCCATTACTTATACATTTTACCCTGCTAATTCAAAAGTTCCCATCGAGGAAGGACTCCCAGATCCTCCTGTTATTTATACATTTTACCCGCTAATTCAAAAAGTTCTCACCGAGGAAGGACTCCCAGATCCCCTTGTAATTTATACATTTTACCCGCTAATTAAAAACTTCCCGATAGCCCTGTTATGCATGTTTTTGATATTGATGATTTATGATCTACTGCATCGCATGCCTTTTTATCATATTAATACCATTTGCGGATGTTTGCTATAAACTTTACCCTTAACCAGGCAATAACATGGAAAGCAAAATTATTACATTAAATAAATATAACGTATTGCTTATTAAGGTAGATTTCTGTCTTCTGTTTGTTTTTTTGTTGTCCTATTTAATCATTGATGCCAAATATACCACTAATTAATCATTGATGCCAAATATACCACTAATTAATCACTGATACCAAATATACCTCTAATTAATCACTGATGCCAAATATACCACTAATTAATCATGGATGCCAAATATACCACTAATTAATCATTTATGCCAAATATACCACTAATTAATCATTGATGCCAAATATACCACAGAATCTTAATAATAAGTATATTCTTTATGCATATTTTTTAAATACTGTATATACTGGCATATAAGTCCAACTGCAAACAACATAGACCCTGATCTGCTATTGCCTAATGCACCAGCAGATCAGGGTCTATGTTGTTTGTTCTACTGATTACTCATAACAAACTGCATAGATCCATACCTGGCGATGCATTATGCGATGGCAAATCTGGGTCTGTGTAGTTTGCAGTTTTTCTGGACTTATAAGCAAGTATATTGCAGTGAAGGTCATGTGCGCCTATTTTTTATATATGCTCATCATCACTTACATGATGTTTTCTGATAAATTTCAGTATTCAAGCTTCTCAAGCAAATTCAACAGCCTATTAAATTTGATTAAAGAAAGAATAGATAGCAAAAAAGGAAAGGCAGAAGGTAGTATAAATATATACATGTAGTTGTACTAATCAAGTAAACTGAATTAACTCATTAACCCCTAGCGCCACGTTTACGCGTCATGAGGTTGTACCCTACTTCCAAGCTCTGTAACATTAACATCATTTAAGATACACTAAAGTGGATGGATTTGCAGGAAAGTAGACAGATGTAGCTCTACAATGATACCAAATAATGTCAACTTTCTACTGGCATTAAAAAGTACAGTGAAAAAAATGCATTTTTTGAGACCCGATTTTTTTTAGGTCGAAAATTGCCAGTTTCGGAACTGGAGTTTATGTCCGGATTTTATACTTTTTGGCCTTGGATCTAAAGCAGACCGGTCTGAACTGCACACAGACAGATGAACCTTTGCAAAAAGTAGGATAAGCTTGAGATTTGGAGTAAAAAGAGGCCACTACACAAAAATCAGGGGTCCAATACATAAAAAAAAAGGTCCAACTTTTACCCTTCTGCACATGTGCGAGCATAATAGCCAATCTAAAACAATGTTTCTGATACACCTAAGCATCCGGCTAAACGAGAAACTTTCTGAAGCAGATGTGTTTTGCTGCATTCAGAAGTAACCCCAAAAATGCGTTGCCTACCCCCATTTCATGCGAAAATGAAAAAAATCTCCCAGGGTTAATGAGTTAAGACAAAACAGCCATCTGAAAAGTGCATTTTATGTAGGAGACATGCATGATTTTCTTGTACACACATATATGCACTTATTTTTGCTACAACAAATCCAGGACTTATTTTCCACGTGTGCTTATTTTTCATATATACTTACTGTATAGATATTACGGTACTTTTATCGTCTGAATTAATTTAAGTGACCTGTCAAATTTTAATCTCTGCAGACACACTTCGAAATTGAATACATGTAGGTGTCTATTTATTTAACAAATTTCATGCATTTGCTGCACAGGTTTGAATTACAGTTTACAGATAAGGGGTGTGAGTTGACATAAACCAGATGGACTGACAACACAAACTTATTTGTATCTGCAGTCAAATATTTCAAACAGAATTATTTGCTTGCCTGAACTTAGGCTATAAAACGTGTATACTTTACATGATGTAGAGAGCAGTTATGCATCTTTTATTATATAACTGTATTAGAAGCAGTATTGGACCACATTATTAGTCTACACATGTACCATATATACTCACATATAATCCAATACCAACTCTAAACTTCAGAGACCCAGATCTACCGACGCATATTTGTGCCAGCAGGTCAGGGTCTATGTTGTGTGTTCTGCTGATTAGTCCCTACAAACTGCATAGACCGAGATCTGCCAGCGCATTATGCGACGACAGATCTGGGTCTATGCAGTTTGCAGTTGGTATCAGTTTATACGTGAGTATATATGGTACTTTCTTTCTGTAACTTTCATACCCTCTTAATTTTTCATACACAATCAGTCAACAATTCTCTTCAGTACATACATTATAACTACTTTCAAAAGTCAGAATTATTCCCATTATTTGATTTTTCCTGCAGAAAACTTTTTCTAACTAAAAGTTGGATAATTGTTTGCTCAATAAGCATACGGCATGATCTACATCTGTCGTGCATCATCCATCATATCGTCCAGCGTGCATCCATCAACCATTGCTATTTAAATTTTATTCTCAAAAACCAGTGTGCCAATTTTGACCAATTTGGCAGAGAGCATCCTGGCAGGAAGAGCTTTCAATTTTGTACAAATGATGCTGGTCACCATTATTCAAAACAGCAAAACCTTTAAACGACTTATTTCCAAATCCACTAAATAGAATTTGACGCAACTTTTTAGAAAGCATCCTGGAATGAAGACCCTTCAAGTTTTACAAATGATACCAATCTCTCATCAAATATGGCCACCACTGCTAAAAATAGAAAAACTTTAAACAATATCTTACTTTTCATTCAGGTTCGGTTTGGTTTGGTTTTGTGGGGTTCTAACGCCATTTTTCAACACATGACAGGCTATACATGGCAACGAGTATATTTGGTGGAGGAAGAACCCGGGAAGAACCACCGACCCATGGAAAGCTACTGGGAAGCTTTCCCACATACCCACGCTGGTTGAGTCGAGACTCAAACTCATGCGGACAGAGGTGAGAGATGTGAGTGATCTGTGAAGGCGACTGCCTTAGACCACTCAGCCACCCGGGATATACTGGACACAAGTTAGGCACCATTTTCAATTATGATTAACTAGACATCATAATAAATCTTTCTGTGAAAACCCCCATGCTGATATGACCATCCATTCAGGGCATTCAGGAGATGTAGCAATAACAAGATTTTCAAGATGGCCACTGTGGCTGCCATAATGGACATCAGATCGGCCCCATTTTCATTTAGGACCAACCAGACATCACAAGAAGTCTTCTGGTGAAAACCCCATCTCAATATGACTTAGTGTTTAGGATAAGTATCAATAAAAAAGTTTTCAAGATGGCTGTTGTGGCAGCCATATTGGACATCAGATTGGCCCCATATTCATATAGGATCAACTAGACATCATAAGATGTCTTTCAGTGAAAACCCCATATTAATATGACCATCCATTCTGAGGAGGAATACATGTAGCTATAACAAGATTTTCAAGCTGGCCACTGTGGTGGTCATACTGGATGAGTGAGCTGCACCATTTTCATTTGGGACCAACTAGACCATGAGATGAATGTGCATGTAAAGTTTTGCGCCAATCCTGAAATAGTTTAGGAGGAGTAGTGATAACAAACTTGTGATAACGACAGATGATGGACAAGAGACCATCCTGTAAGCTCTTCTGGTCTATGAGAAATGGGCAGTCACTCATGCACATTGTAGGTCAAAACATAATCTCGAAGTCTGCTAGCATAAAGATGTTTCTGCAATAGAATACTCCAATTATGCACACAACATAAAATCAAGCATTTTTGACAGCACAGTAAATCAATCTGTATTAAATTTTTATTGTACATTACATGTATTTTTTTCTTCAAGGTTGTCCAACTTAAATTTCATCTCTACATTATTATCAAACTAGTCCAAGTTCTTAATGATATAAGCATATATTCCAAGTTTATCAAAATTGGATCAGAAATAAGGCATCCAAAATGGTAACAAGGTTAGCAAGTCAGATGCAAGATCACTTCATTAATATGCACGTATCTCGCTCATTATTGATATCATCCAAGATTTTGATGATATAAACCCATATTCCAAGTTGATTGAAATCGAATCATAAATATGGACTCCAGGCAAGCAATTGTTGATGGACAGATGATGCATGTGGCCAGGTGAGCTAAAAACTATGGAAGCTACCAATACAGTACTGCTGGCAAGAGAATTCTGGGTTGTCTAATAAATGCTCAAGTCATGCTTCAGCTGCCACACACCATGTATAAGTATGCTGGAATAATTGTAAATATCTAAATATTCGCCTAAACAACTTCACTGAGTATTAGATTGTATGTTTTACCAGAGAAGATCTGTTGTATACATTACCATATGAACCAATGTCTGCATCCCTTATTTCTAACTGCACGAAAACACTGTAAATCTTACATTAGATCAAATGGTTATGACAGTCATCAGAATATGAGGACTTCACAAATTTGATTTAGGCACAGTCATATGTTTAAATAAAACTGTTCAGACTGGTTTTGGCAGTCTGTAACATTTATTAATGGGTTGATAGGGTAAATGTAAAATACCTGTCTAAACCACAATCTATCAGGTGTAAATAAGAGAGGAGTCTGAATGAAATGGCTTATAAAACATCTAGTGGACTGTTATGATACACAACTCATCTCCCATGCATAAACGTATTTACTCCTATTTCAGCCCGTGTATAGAAATATCCCATTTGTAAAATAAATAAAATATCAATATACCAAAACAGCTGTGCATCTAAATTTGAGAATTCCCTGAAAAATTGGAGTCAGAATCACTACAATAAAACAATCGCTTAAAACCATAATTTATAAGAATCCCCATGGGTAATAGAGTAATCCCTTGTTATAACACTGTCCATGGAAGCCACAGAGTATACTGCTATATAGTGAGACCACCTTATAATGATGTATATAATCATTCATTATAACACTGTCCATGGAAGCCACAGAATATACTGCTATATAGTGAGACCACCTTATAATGTGTACATGTAGTCATTCATTATAGCACTGTCCATGGAAGCCACAGAATATACTGTTATATAATGAGACCACCTTATGAATACATGTAGTCATTCATTATAACACTGTCCATGGAAGCCACAGAATATACTGCTATATAGTGAGACCACCTTATAATGATGTACATAGTCATTCATTATAACACTGTCCATGGAAGCAACAGAATATACTGCTATATAGTGAGACCACCTTATAATGAGTACATGTAGTCATTCATTATAACACTGTCCATGGAAGCCACAGAATATACTGCTATATAGTGAGACCACCTTATAATGAGTACATGTAGTCATTCATTATAACACTGTCCATGGAAGCCACAGAATATACTGCTATATAGTGAGACTGACTTATAATGATGTATGTAGTCATTCATTATAACACTGTCCATGGAAGCCACAGAATATACTGTTATATAATGAGACCACCTTATAATGATGTATATAGTCATTCATTATAATGCTGTCCATGGGAGTCATAGAATATATTGCCTCATAGTGAGACTGACTTATAATGAGTACATGGTACATTATAACACTGTCCATGGGAGTCAGAGAGTATACCACCTTATAGAACTATTGTACCTAGGATTCCAAGGGCAGGGGACACCCCTGTCCTCCAAAACTAGGGGGCAAACAATTTCAATGGGACAAAGAAACATACTAGATAGTACTTAATGCACTTGTAGTGGTAAAAAAAAACAACAGGAGTCCCTTGATGGGACTGACTTTACTGGGTGAAAAGAATTTCCAGGAATTCAAGATAAGACCATTTTTTTCTTTTAACTGTTGAAACCATCTGTGATATTCTTTAGTGATAACAAGATTTTCAAATTAGCTGCTGTGGTACACATATTTGGATGTCAGCTTGGAACCATTTTCATTTATGACGAAGTAGAAGTCTTTTAGTGAAAACCCCATGTCATAATGATCATTCAGGGGGGTAGTGACAAAAAATTAAGACAGTTGTCATGGCAGCCATCCTGGATGTATGACTGGCACCATTTTCAGTTAAGACATGGTGAAAAACCCGTCATAATGATCATCCATTCATTGGGAGTAGTGACAAGATTTTTAAGAGTCGTCATGGCAGCCCTATTGGATGTACAACTGGCACCATTTTCATTTAGGACCAACTAGGTATAATAAAAAGTCTATTGGTGAAAACCCCATGTTGATATAGCCATCCATTTCGAAAGGAGTAGAGAACAATATTTTCAAGATAGGATTTTCCATTCAGGAGGAGTAGCAATAACATGATTTTCAAGATGGCTGCTGTGGTGGCCATATTCGATTTCAGATTGGCACCTATTTCATTTAAGATCAACTGGACATCATAAGAAGTCTTCTGGTGAACACCCCTTGTCAATTTGACTTTCTGTTTAAGTAGAGTTGTGATAACAAGATTTTTAAGATGGCTGCCATGACAGCCATATTTGGATGTCAGATTAGCACCATTTTTATTCAGGACCAACTAGACATAAGAAGTCTTTCAGTGAAAACCCCATGTTGATAAGACCATCCACGTAAGAGGAGTAGCAATAACAAGATTTCCATGATGGCTGTTGTGGTGGCCATATAGGACATCAGATCAGCACCATTTTCATTTAGGACCAACCAGACATCACTAGAAGTCTTTCAGTGAAAACCCCATGTTGATAAGACCATCCACGTAAGAGGAGTAGCAATAACAAGATTTCCATGATGGCTGTTGTGGTGGCCATATAGGACATCAGATCAGCACCATTTTCATTTAGGACCAACCAGACATCACTAAAAGTCTTTTAGTGAAAACCCCATGTTGATATGATCATAAATTCAGGAGGGGTAGCAATAACAAGATTTTCAAGATGGCTGCCATGGCAGCCATAATGGACAACAGCTTGGCACCATTTTCATTTAGGACCAACTAGACATTATAAGTAGTCTTTTAGTGAAAACCCCATGTTGATATCGCCATCCATTCAGAAGGAGTAGCAATAACAAGATTTTTAAGATGGCCACTGTGGTGGCCATATTTGATGCCTGGGCAGCACCATTTTCATTTAGGACCAACCAGACCATGAGATGAATGTGTGTGTAAAGTTTCAAGGCAGTCCTCTGAATAGTTTAGGAGGAGTTGCAATAAGAAACCTGTGCTAACAGATGGACGGACGGATGACTGACAACAGACCATCCCATAAGCTCTTCTGGTCTATGACCAGTAGAGCAACAACAAAAACGGGATAATCTTATTTGCTTTGACAGTTCTGCCACCTTAAATATCTGTCGTCTGTTCTGCACTATCATCTTTTCCTTGAACACCTATATTACTGTTATAAGCTTTTTATCAAGTGCTCAAGTAAACCTGAACAAATTGATCAAATAAGCCAGAACAACTTGATCAAGTAACCCAGAACAAATTTATATGTTTGAATATCAAGTGTTCAAGTAACCCAGAACAAATTTATGTTTGAATATCAAGTGTTCAAGTAAGCCAGAACAAATTTATATGTTTGAATATCAAGTGCTCAAGTAACCCAGAACAAATTTATGTTGAATATCAAGTGCTCATGTAAGCCAGAACAAATTTATATGTTTGAATATCAAGTGCTCAAGTAAGCCAGAACAAATTTATGTTTGAATATCAAGTGCTCAAGTAAGCCAGAACAAATTTATATGTTTGAATATCAAGTGCTCAAGTAAGCCAGAACAAATTTATATGTTTGAATATCAAGTGCTCAAGTAAGCCAGAACAAATTTATATGTTTGAATATCAAGTGCTCAAGTAAGCCAGAACAAATTTATGTTTGAATATCAAGTGCTCATGCAAGCCAGAACAAATTTATATGTTTGAATATCAAGTACTCAAGTGAGCCAGAACAAATTTATATGTTTGAATATCAAGTGCTGAAGTAAACCAGAACAAATTTATATGTTTGAATATCAGGTGCTCAAGTAAGCCAGAACAAATTTATATGTTTGAATATCAGGTCCACCTGAAAAGAACTGCGCTATGGAATTTTCCATTCAGAATCTTTCTCTTGTTTAACTTCAGTGTTCACTCATTATCTACCAGCGTTTATTAAAATAATTCCCATGTTTTCTAAAATCTTTTTCTTTTGAAACTAATAATTCACTGAATAAATGCCAAATTTCTGCAAGTTTTTCATCCCAGAAATTTAGTCCCTTTTGTCATTAATTCAACCTCAAAAATATGTTACACTAGTGATTTTCTGAAATGACAATCAACATTTTTGACAAATATCAACAAGTTATATTTGTTGTAGACAAGAGCTGAAGTATTACATCCCCACATACAAAACGCTAGGTATATATAAGATTGCTAGAGATCCATTTACATTGAATAAGTGAAACAGCAATTGGGTTTTCAGAACCTAACTACAAATATATTTAGTCATGAAATAAAATGATAATTCAAGTTTACTTATAAATTCTTCATGCATTCAGCCTTAACAGATAGCCCATTGTAAGACTCAAGTTGTTTTTGGATACAATTTTCCAATCTGACTTTCCACATACTGAGTTTAAAGAACAACCAAAAAAAAAACAACCAAAAAACCATAAGAGGGTGTACTGAGTTTGTACATTTTAGATGCTTGATGAGGTTTCTTATGAAAGTAAATGCAAACATAGATGAACAGATGGAAGTGAATGAATGGACTATCAGTGAACTGAGTAATTAGATCTGTGACTCAGTAAGCGAGTGTTTATGGAATAACCTCCACAAAACATGAAGTGTAAACACAACTTTTTTAAAAAAAGGGAGATAACTCTAAAAGTATAACTCTAAAAGTACAAACCTGAAAAGTCACATCTTAAATATGACACAAACTCTTGTTATGATACAAATGCACACCAAGTTTCATGATGATATCTCAAACTGTTCTGGAAATATTAACTGGACAAAGGCATGACGGATGGACCCAATTTTTAATCAAACTATCCATGATAATAATGTAGCTATCAGAAGTGAGTAGTGGAAAGTATAAAAGAAAGGATATGATTAATGTTAAATCAATAAAATATTTTGTACTAAAAAATGCTTTAATTATCCAACATCCTGACAATATTTAGCATATTTACCAAGTCTGATTACAACTGGATCAGAAATTCATCTCTCGTGTGGCATGAAATTGATCCAATCAAATGCGTGATCACCTCATCAAAAGAGTATGAGCACATCTTGTTTATAATAAAACTAATGGATATCCATATGACATCAGCCTCCTTACAAAGTTTTATAACAAATCTAATAAGAAATAGTCACTAAACTGTTTACAAGCTTAGCTAATCAAATACAAGATCACCTCATCAATATGCATGGATCTCAACCATTATATAAATGTTCTCACATCATGATAATATAATTTTGTTCATATTATTCTGCCCATCACAAGCATATCAACAACATGACTCTCTCTCTCACTCTCTCTCTCTTGAATATGTGTTCTTGATTGGTTCCCAACCTAATCAAAATCAGCAAGAAATTTCTGTCAGCCAATTAAATTCATCATCTTATCCTTCTTTATCACTGAGTGCAGTCTATTCAATAAGCTTGGGATGCATTTGATACAGTCTAAAATCAACCATAATGATCTTTTAGCTTTATTTTCTTGGGTCTTTCTTTATGCAACCTACGGGCACCATGGAGGGAACTTTCTTGCACCAAAGATGAAAAATAAATGCCACTGGTACATGGGAACAGCCTAAAATAAACCCTGCAAGAAACTTCCTTTTTCATGAAGCCGACCTACCTGTACATGTAATTTATCTGGCAAGAAAGTGAAAAACTTTAACATTAAGTTTAATCTAAAAAAAATTAAATTTGACTTTAATTTAGGCAGATATGCATACAACACCAAAGTTATCACTATGTCAAGTGTCTCCCAAGGCTGGCTCAACAATAAAGCTAAATGCAAAATTTGTTTTAAGTTATTTTGCAGAAACCTGAGTGTGATTATAGTGTTCAAGAGATCACTTAATTGGTGGAATAAAACAGTGGTCATGACTGTCTATCTGCAGATGGATCATTTCCAGAATAATTCAAATAGATTTCAGATTTGGCCAGTCCTTTTTATTAATTTAATGGGTAATACCAGTGCTTTGAAATGTTTATTTTTAAGTATATGTAATATTTTGCAGCATTAACCAATTCATTTCTAATATTTGTGTAAAAAAATAAGTCCACAGTATAAATCAGGGACAGCAAGTCCACCATTATTAATTTGATTCAAGCAAGACTTGCTGCACATCACTGCACAAATACTTTGTAAACATATATCACAGAAAACAAAACATATATTACAGAAAACAACAATTCATTGCAGCTGATCTAAAAAATGGTTCCAGAATTCATCACTAACCTCCTCCCTTGCTGATTAACCGTTCTTACAGAGAAATCTTTATTAAAATAACTCTTAAATCATTGTGAATGATGGAAATGACGTTATCACTCGGAAACCTCAGCTTTATCCAAAAGATGATAGATGACATACATGTACCGTGTGATAGCTCTAATGAATTTTAAACATACTGTGCTTAAAACCAATCTATCATTAAAAGCTGTGGACAAAAACCAAGGTACAGTATCCGAATATGTTCTGATTATTGCTTCAATTTTTTATATCGACACTACTTTTAAATACTGGAAGTTCACATATTGATACACGGACACATTCAATTTCACAGGGTAGTGATGTATTCTTAGTTAACCTGCACAGACAAATATTACTGATACTTTATATGTTATCTATTCTTGGCATAGTGATCAGTTTTTCTTGGCATAGTGATCAGTTTTGATGAAAACTGTCAGCCAAAGAATCCCTACTTTCTGCAGTTATCGTGATGTGACGTTTGTTGGACTATTCAATAGAGGTCAGGAATTTTGCATCTGGAATTGACTTCTAAAGCTCCACTACCATAACTATCAAACATGTAATCTAAAATGAGGTGATGGTTACAACTCTAATGATGTAAAATCAGGACACAATGTCTAGTCGTGATACAAAAGCATACCAACATCTAAGAAGATATCTCAAAGGGTTCAGGAGATATGGAGTAAACAAAAGTGACCAATGGACTGGAGGGACAAGCCAACTCCAGTATACCCCACATAAAAAAGTCCATCATCCTCTCCCCATAGAAGTAAGATAGCAGTGTAGTAAGGGAAGGGCAGTATACAAAAGGGACTGGAAACCATCATCCCCTGGAGGTCAGACCAATCATCCATTATGCTGACAGTTTGGGTTCTCCTAGTGTAAACACAGCTGATATGTATCAAGACATGATGAAGGAACACAGGGAACTGGCATTTGTAACACTAGAAATCTCCATTACAGCTGGCATTTATATCACAATAAGTTGGCCCTAACAAATTTTCATATGCTACATTAAAATGTATACAGGTTCATAAAAGCAGATTACCCAAAGGGCTCTACAAAGTGCAAATGTTGGAAGGGTTACAGAAAAACCACCATTGAAAATTCAGGGATAGATAGATCAATATCACTGCCAAAATACTGTACACTATAATAATAATAATAATAATAATAATAATAATGAGGACTTTGTATAGCGCCTAATCTTTAGAAGCTCTAAGCACTTTACAACATTAGATAACACCTAAAAACATATATAATGATATGATTACGGAAACAAACACCATGAAATTAGAAAACAAAAACATGCTGAAATAATTAAGGTAAGGAAACATTAAGTCTTTAGGTCTATTCTTGCAGTCGAAATAGGTGAGTTTTAAGAGCACTCTTGAATGAGGTCACTGTGTCTTTGTGTCTAAGTTCAGTGGGCAATTCGTTCCATTACATTGGATACATTATATTGTGACTGTCTCACTACCAGATAAAACCTACTGGTAATATTTATTTTCTTAAAACATAGAGAAAGAAAATTTTGATTAAAAGAGGCACCTCATAAACTGCACCATATTGCATTAAAATATTGACTACATGCATTGCAAAATATTGACTACATGCTTTGCAAAATATTGACTACATGCTTTGCAAAATATTCAATTCAAATTAGTTTACTGATATAAAATACAATGACAGGATTAACACCAAAACATCAAAAGTTTCCACATACATAATAACATGTAGTAAATATCATTATGACAGGTGATACACATCTGATACATGTATATAGCCATAGAAAAATATCTCTTTTTAATCCTAATCATTTATAAAAAATATAAAAACAAATTTTTCAGTCATTAATTTTAGTGAAAGATGGAACTACATCAACTAATTTGATGAGAAAAGTTTGTCTACAGAGCAAATGAAGAGGTCATTCAACTGTAAAATGCTATTCATTTTCTATATCCAAGTTGCACAGCTGACAGATCTGTTGCTGGGGAAAAGATAATAGAAATTAATAGCAATGTATCAAGAACCTTCCCTGACACTGACTTGACTTCATTCCCAACAAAGGCTAAATTAGTTCATGGAGAGAATACTATTGAGGAAAAAAAAAAAAAAAAAATATATATATATATATATATATATATGTATATAAACAATACACTGAAGCAAAAGATGTTATTTTCTCAAGTTACACATTAAAATCTGTGAAATTAAAGGCAAAATCAATATATTCTAGATCTTTCATCTGGAGCAACAATAACAAACTTGTGCTAATGGATAGACTGAAGATGGATGACAGACAACAGGCCATCCCATAAGCTCTCCTGGTCTATAACCAGTACAGCTAAACATCTGGTGCTTCCTGTAACAAACAAAAAAAAATTTTGGGTTGATAGGTACTTTTTTTAAAGCTTAATAAAAGACTTCATATATTCTCCATTAGTTCCAACTGTTAAAATGAAGAACTATGAAGTATTCAGAGTGGTTATTACTAAGTACTGAAATGACAAAAAAAAATTCAGAACATACCAGATGTAAAGATTTCCAGAAATAATGGTCACTCAAAAATGCAATGTCAGGCGAAAAAAAACGTACTCAACAGGATTTTAGAAGGGTTGGTCGAGTTACAGGAAACTCACTTTTTTTTTTTTTGGCCTTAAGAAGAAAGCTGTTGAACTCGTGTACAGAAAACAAAATAATCCATAAAATCTTTGAAGGGATAATCACGAATGAAAGTTTCAACAATTACAAAGAAATTATGAACCAAAACATCCAATGAAAATGAATTCTGTTGGAGTAATTGACCCCCTGGATCAATTGAAACCAGTGAGATCTTAAATTTCATCCCTCTGTTGCAGTAAAATGCATTTTATGTTTGGGCAACATTTTAGAAGTTACTTTCGACCATATTGTACCGCTGCTAAGCCTTTGTCTTTACATATGAAAGAAACGGTGTGCTTGGAACTATTGAAATCACTTGGAACTATGGCTGCAATGATTACACATGTGAACAGCCAAGTTAACTTTATGGCCTGCAAACATTTGCAAAATCGGTAACCGTGTAAATGAACATGCACATGGTACAACGGGTATTAGCCAATGCATATTACCAGGCAGTAGTCCAGTTGCATTATCAATTTGTTTATAATGTATGTACATGTAGCAACAGAAAACAAAATCATACTATCATAAGGATGTTTTCACCTAAATTGTCAGGTATATTCTGTCATAATAAGAAGTAAAACACGTATAGCAAAAGAAACAAAAGAAACAAACGCAACTTGAGTGAGGTACAGCATGCACACTGTCAGTAGCTTACATATAAATAGCTGTCAGATGTAAGCCTAACATGAATATTGGAGAAAAGGTCAAGTTCTGAATTGGTTAACTGATTAAATGACATTATTTCAGTTATTGTATACTGCATACATATAAAATTTTGGTAAACATTCGGCCTTACTTGTGACATCATTTATTGACCGAGTTTCCCAGAGCTAAGTTTCTGTGATTTGGACGACAGGGTTATGATACAAATTATTTATTATATGGTTGACTTGTAGCAATATTTAACAAACAGTACTTCGGGGCTATGTCCCCTCTTACATGTATGTTAAATCTCTTTATCTCACAAAAATCTTACAAAAATATAACCTACAGTGTGGAACATAAATATGTCCAATTTAACTGGTAAAGAAGTGGCGGCCAATATGTTGAAATATTTAACAATTAAGGAATGTGCGGTTTTACTGGTATACTGGCATATTATGGTATGGATCCTGTACCGCAGGTCATTGCCAATGAAATGGATTTTGCTGTATTTCTATAAACAGAATAAAAAATTTTTTACTTTTGCCTTCATTTGATTGATTTAAATATTTTGTTTCTTTCAATGTCTGTTGAGAAACTAAAATCCCCAAAAAGATTTCTCAAAGATGTGTCTGCTGAGAAAATGGTTAAACTGCATGCTATATCCTGCCTGTTACATTGCAATGACCCAAAATTATATATACAGAACCTGAAGTCTTGCATGAGCTGGGCTAAATAAAAAGGCAAAATCACTTGTCTGGCAGCAGTTTTGGCTGAATTTCTCCAAGAAAGATGGAAAATTAATTAATAACCTTTCCATTTGTCTTCAATGTAAATGTGCAGGTGAAGTTCGTAGGTGAAACAATGAACCAGACTGCCTATGACATCATCCCATCCCAACCAATATGGCCAGAGTTCAAATGATGCAAATTAAAAAGGAGTCCATCTCATGCAGCTCAGACCCGCCAACATGTTTCCCAATCATTGGTGATATAAAGAGATTTAAAAGAAATTAAGTTATCTGAAATGTTGACTTCTTATTCTCTTTTTAATATCATTTTGGCCTTTCTACAGATTTTCCCATCATACTGCAATGCATATCGCAATACACCCTGTCCTGAATCACAATATATCACAATACAAAAATGTTGGCAATACTCAGACCTAGTAACAATATCGGATTTGAATGAATAGGCACATGTACCATTGCAATTTCAGAGTTCTGAGACACATTACCTAGTTCATTTCAGAGTTCTGAGAAACATGTCCAGGTTAATGCATCTTATTGTTGTTCAATTCGAGGTCTGAGAAACATGTACTGGTTCATTTCAGAGTTCTGAGAAACATGTCCTGGTTCATTTCAGAGTTCTGAGAAACATGTCCAGGTTAATGCATCACATTGTTGTTCAATTCAGAGGTCTGAAAAACATGCCCCCCACCAATGCATCATAATGCTCTTCATTTCAGAGTTGTGAAATTGGTTACGATTCTCTTAGATCAGAGCTCTTTGCACGAATTTTGAACAATTAAACTCAGGCTACTATTTCCTAAAATTTAATATAGTGTATAGAATAATGTGAACCAGGTTTTGAAAATTGAGAATGCTGGTCCAGAACCTAAGGGTCTTCAAAAAAGACTAGCCCCCAGCTGTTTTCAAGAGTTAAAACCTTCATTGTCAAATACTCATCCTCTAGAAACACCATACCAATCATGATCTTTGTTGCCATCTCCTAATCCTCCTAAAACACACAAAATATCATCCCTTTCCCTAAATCGGTGCTGACGGAGGTCAGATCATAATCACGGTTGGTTAGTTGGTTGTTTTGTTTCATTGGCACTTTTAACACATTATTGGCAATATAAAGCTCAAGTACCTTTCCCAAGGACACAATGAGGCAGCCAATCTGGGCTGGCCTGGGTGGGTATCAAACCTGCATTCCTTGAATTACAGGTCCGATGCTCTATCAACCAAGCTACCAAGGCTCCACAGATGGATGAATAAACAGACGTGACCTATCACCAAGTGTGGATATGATAAATCCAATTACTTTAATAAGCTACTATATAATATATTTCTCAAACATCTAGATTAAAACTTGCAACTCAAGTCCATATATACAATGGTCCTTCATTATAAAGTCCCTCAGAATACTGCTTCCCTTCTTATAATGAGCAATATGTTATGCATCCCATTAAACTGGTCAAATTCTGTTTTATCATTGCTCCATAATTTTATTTCACTAAAACAGATATATCCTGCCTCATGAAAACCATTTGTAATGTGATTTCACATTATTAAATACCTAATTTTTGTGTTTTAATGCGGTCAAGACACAATTTCACTGTAACCTCCCTTGGTACACTGTACGATGCTCACTCGCTTATAACACAGGTAACTTTTTATGGCTGGCATGAACAGTGTTACAAAGAGAGAGCACTGTAATTAGAAGTGTGTAATAGATACAACGAAAAATAAATATTCTCTTGATTGCCAGTAATTATAATAATTAAAGATAAGCCAATCGGATTAAAATCAACATTTGCTTATAACAAGTACCATATTTACTCGCCTATAAGTTCAGTCCAACTTCAAACTGCACAGACCCAGATCTGCCATTGCATAATGTGCCAGCAGATCTGGGTCTATGCAGTTTATTAGGAGTAATCAATAGAACAAACAACATAGACCTGATCTACTGGTGCGATGGCAGATCAGGGTCAATGTTGTTTGTAGTTGGACTCGACTTATAAGCGAGTAAAGATGGTACTTACAACATATAAATGTTGATTTTAATCAGATTGGTTTATCTTTAATGATTATAATTACTGCAAAATCTAGAGTAGATCCGACACGCACCGATAAAGGTTCATGTTCTGTCAAATGTTGGAATTCCTGGTCCACTTATATATTTTTAGTAACCTATCATAGAACAAGCATTGCATTTATTTTTAGGGAGAGTTATCATTAGAAACAATGTGTTTCTGAATGAAGTTTGTCACTTTCATAAATAGGAAATTAAAGCTGTAATTTGATTTGTGAATTGAAAGGTCAATGGAACATGAACACATTTCAGAGTAAGTCAGCTCTCTATGTCATGTTGGAGACCTTAATTTTAATTAAACTGAATGTAAAGCTCACCTACACACTAATATGTTGAATTTACTCTTAAATAGCAATGTCTAGACTCAATGGGAGTGGATAAAGTAATCATTTGCACTATTAAGTGGGCTGGTATCACTTCACAAACTGGCAGATTTGGTGTTTAACAAGATATATATTTGTAATATGCATGGCCAATTAAACCCATCAAGTGGTGATTAAGTGCCCAGAGCAGACTGGTTAAGTTGCTGTACAAGACTAACAGAAACTGGGAGATGCAAGTGGCTAAAGCCTTATAACTGTCATGTAAAGCAGCCAATATTTTTGGGGTTTTTTTCTTCTCAGTTTTGCAGTCAGATGTGTTATCAGTCCAACTTCCTTTGAAAAAGATGAAAAACTTCGTCATCATCTTTGTGAATTTGCCAGCATTACAACCTTTAATTTGATGAAAGTGTGCTTCATATAACAAACAAGTATATGGAAAATATTGCTGAAATATCACACTGTAATATTTGTATAGGTATAACGGTTTTTAAAGCAAGAGGTACAGCTTTGTCTGTCCGATGTCCAGGAGAGCAGTATGGAATAGGCTGAACCTTTCACCTCCTGAATATACCATTCTACTCTGAAAGAAACAATGATCTGTTTTGTTTTTGTTGGTTTTAAATGCACTTTTAACACATTATTGCCTATATCATGAGGATGAAATGGAAGCAAGTGCCTTTCCCAAAGACGCACCAAGGCAGCCGACCCAGGCGAACCTAGGTGGATGCACAACATCAGGGCAGGATCAAGAATCGGTGAAAAATTTCAAATAATATCTATGACAGCAAGATAGCTTACAAGACAGCCAGAATCCAGATAGTTTTACAACAGAATATATTTGACAACAGATGTAAATTTTAGAATTTTAAAAAGGGAACTCCTTTTTTCTGTCTACATGTATCTAGCTCTAAGAATTGTATCTCTCTAGATTCCATTATAATTTGCACTAAAAGTCATATTCCTCAAGTACATTCCCTCTGAATTCTGTAGCATCATGTAAAATAGATAATTAGGGTTTATCTACAAATCAGACTATAACAGACACAACACAGCTGGAATGTCAAAAGGGCAATATTATCACAGTGGGGTTTATGATAGTCACTAGATCTATTGTGCTTTATACCCCTGAACTCTACTGTTAGAGTAATTGCTTTATACCCCTGAACTCTACTGTTAGAGCAATTGCTTTATACCCCTGAACTCTACTGTTAGAGTAATTGCTTTATACCCCTGAACTCTACTGTTAGAGTAATTGCTTTATACCCCTGAACTCTACTGTCAGAGTAATTGCTTTATACCCCTGAACTCTACTGTTAGAGTAATTGCTTTATACCCCTGAACTCTACTGTTAGAGTAATTGCTTTATACCCCTGAACTCTACTGTTAGAGTAATTGCTTTATACCCCTGAACTCTACTGTCAGAGTAATTGCTTTATACCCCTGAACTCTACTGTTAGAGTAATTGCTTTATACCCCTGAACTCTACTGTTAGAGTAATTGCTTTATACCCCTGAACTCTACTGTTAGAGTAATTGCTTTATACCCCTGAACTCTACTGTTAGAGCAATTGCTTTATGAGATAAATGTTGAACTTGACATTTGTATCTTAAATATACAAAAACAGGCAGCTGTCATTGTCTGTTGATCTGTTGGAGTATTGTCAGCTTATGTGTACCAATATTAATTCTCTCTTAATTGACTCCATTAACCTTATGACAGATATAGCAGGTACAGAAAAAGGACAATGCAGTGGTCCCCTTCTTATGAGGCCAACCCTTCTGCAATGCAACAGTGGTCTCACAAAAAAGGTATCCCCTCATGAAGGAGTACAAAATAGTAAAAAAAACATGGTGGACTCAGTGATCAGAGTATGGCATCTTTTGAGAATGGATCAACCACTGTAGTATCACAGTGATCTATTTCTCTGTCACTTTCCAAGGTCTATTCTAGGATGCGTGACTGCACTTGACTATTCATGCTAATTTCTAAAACATCACAAAATCAACTGAATGCACGAAAATCACGCATCATTTTTGCAAGCCCTACCTTGTTTATTTCTTGCATCTTAATATTTTTAGACATCCGCCTTTTCTTTTTCCAAATTGTGTGCAGAGTGGATGGTTTGCCATCAATTTTCAGTTCTAGAATAGACCCTGTCTCTCTGTCTCTCTCTTCATCTCTCCATCAATATTCTATGACAGAAACAAACCTTCTGAAACAGTCAAAATGTCGACAAAATATTAGTGGGCTTTCTGACAGCCACTTTATCTCTGGTGCTTTGAACCCCAGAAGGTTATTGTCTCAGTAATTGCTTCATGGACATCATAAAAAGCCTGTATCTTTGAATATGAGAAAAGCAATGTTGCACCTGCTGTTATGTCTCTGTCAGGTCTTTTCATCAAGGTACAATTTCTGACTGTGTTTATCTTTGCTTCTCTGTTGGTCTGTTACTCTCTCAATCATCCCCTGGAGCCATTTTGGTTTAGTATGGTTAGCTTGCTGGACACACAATCAAAAAAGTGATTCAAATCCTGCCCAAATCGAACGGGGTCTGCTGCCATATTGTGTCTCTCATCACAATGCAGTTTAGTGCCATTACACACACACACACACACACACACACACACACACAGAGAATGTGCCTTAAACCACCAAACCAATATCACTCCCTTTCTCTCTTAAACCTCTACTGGATGTATCTATAAATGGACAATTATGATCGATACAGCAACTGAATTGGTTTAGCTGGCACTCCATATGTCTATAAATTCTGTCAGTCCTAGATCTTGGCTCATGTACAGTATTTCTAACCCCTTGCTGTCCTCCTAAATTGTGCTGTAAGATAAATATCTTTCTTAACTTCAATAAGAAGAAAAAACAGTAAAGCACCTCAAAGTCTAATCTCTGCTAATATGTTGGTCTCCAGTGCTACCTCTGAAGGAATTTCTCTTTTTCTTTTCATCTGTCCATTTTTCTTGGGTCTGTCTCTCTGGCTGTTTGTCTTTGATTCTTATGCACTCACTCTGTGGTACACCTGAGCAAGTTAATAAAGTATACCTTTGCTATATGACCAGTGTAATCATAATATCTTTGCTATACAATCAGTATATCATTGCTATATAATCAGTGTACCTTTGCTATATAATCAGTGTACCTTTGCTATATAATCAGTATATCATTGCTATATAATCAGTATATCTTTGCTATACAATCAGTATATCATTGCTATATAATCAGTGTACCTTTGCTATATAATCAGTGTACCTTTGCTATATAATCAGTGTACCTTTACTATACAATCAGCATATCATTGCTATATAATCAGTGCACCTTTGCTAAACAATCAGTATATTATTGCTATATAATCAGAACTTTGCTATACAATCAGTATACATTTGCTATACAATCAGTATACATTTGCTATACAATCAGTATATCATTGCTATACAATCAGTATATAATTGCTATACAATCAGTATATCATTGCTATATAATCAGAACTTTGCTATACAATCAGTATACATTTGCTATACAATCAGTATATCATTGCTATACAATCAGTATATCATTGCTATACAATCAGTATATCATTGCTATACAATCAGTATATCATTGCTATACAATCAGTATACATTTGCTATACAATCAGTATATCATTGCTATACAATCAGTATATCATTGCTATACAATCAGTATATCATTGCTATATAATCAGAACTTTGCTATACAATCAGTATACATTTGCTATACAATCAGTATACATTTGCTATACAATCAGTATATCATTGCTATACAATCAGTATATCATTGCTATACAATCAGTATATCATTGCTATACAATCAGTATATCATTGCTATACAATCAGTATATCATTGCTATACAATCAGTATATCATTGCTATACAATCAGTATATCATTGCTATACAATCAGTATATCATTGCTATACAATCAGTATATCATTGCTATATAATCAGTATATCATTGCTATACAATCAGTATATCATTGCTATACAATCAGTATATCATTGCTATACAATCAGTATATCATTGCTATACAATCAGTATATCATTGCTATATAATCAGTGTACCTTTGCTATACAATCAGTATATCATTGCTATACAATCAGTATATCATTGCTATATAATCAGTATATCATTGCTATACAATCAGTATATCATTGCTATACAATCAGTATATCATTGCTATATAATCAGTGTACCTTTGCTATACAATCAGTATATCATTGCTATACAATCAGTATATCATTGCTATACAATCAGTATATCATTGCTAAATAATCAGTGTACCTTTGCTATACAATCAGTATATCATTGCTATATAATCAGTGTACCTTTACTATACAATCAGCATATCATTGCTATATAATCAGTGCACCTTTGCTAAACAATCAGTATATTATTGCTATATAATCAGAACTTTGCTATACAATCAGTATACATTTGCTATACAATCAGTATACATTTGCTATACAATCAGTATATCATTGCTATACAATCAGTATATCATTGCTATACAATCAGTATATCATTGCTATACAATCAGTATATCATTGCTATATAATCAGTATATCATTGCTATACAATCAGTATATCATTGCTATATAATCAGTATACATTTGCTATACAATCAGTATATCATTGCTATATAATCAGTATATCATTGCTATACAATCAGTATACATTTGCTATACAATCAGTATACATTTGCTATACAATCAGTATATCATTGCTATACAATCAGTATATCATTGCTATACAATCAGTATATCATTGCTATATAATCAGTATATCATTGCTATACAATCAGTATATCATTGCTATACAATCAGTATATCATTGCTATACAATCAGTATATCATTGCTATATAATCAGTATATCATTGCTATATAATCAGTATATCATTGCTATACAATCAGTATATCATTGCTATACAATCAGTATATCATTGCTATACAATCAGTATATCATTGCTATATAATCAGTATATCATTGCTATATAATCAGTATATCATTGCTATACAATCAGTATATCATTGCTATACAATCAGTATACATTTGCTATACAATCAGTATATCATTGCTATACAATCAGTATATCATTGCTATACAATCAGTATATCATCGCTATACAATCAGTATATCATTGCTATACAATCAGTATATCATTGCTATATAATCAGTATACATTTGCTATACAATCAGTATATCATTGCTATATAATCAGTATATCATTGCTATACAATCAGTATACATTTGCTATACAATCAGTATACATTTGCTATACAATCAGTATATCATTGCTATACAATCAGTATATCATTGCTATACAATCAGTATATCATTGCTATACAATCAGTATATCATTGCTATATAATCAGTATATCATTGCTATACAATCAGTATACATTTGCTATACAATCAGTATATCATTGCTATACAATCAGTATATCATTGCTATACAATCAGTATATCATCGCTATACAATCAGTATATCATTGCTATACAATCAGTATATCATTGCTATATAATCAGTATACATTTGCTATACAATCAGTATATCATTGCTATATAATCAGTATATCATTGCTATACAATCAGTATACATTTGCTATACAATCAGTATATCATTGCTATATAATCAGTATATCATTGCTATATAATCAGTATATCATTGCTATACAATCAGTATATCATTGCTATATAATCAGTATATCATTGCTATATAATCAGTGTACCTTTGCTATATAATCAGTATATCATTGCTATATAATCAGTATATCATTGCTATACAATCAGTATATCATTGCTATACAATCAGTATATCATTGCTATATAATCAGTATATCATCGCTATATAATCAGTGTACCTTTGCTATATAATCAGTGTACCTTTGCTATACAATCAGTATATCATTGCTATATAATCAGTATATCATTGCTATACAATCAGTATATCATTGCTATATAATCAGTATATCATTGCTATATAATCAGTATATCATCGCTATATAATCAGTATATCATTGCTATACAATCAGTATACCATCGCTATATAATCAGTGTACCTTTACTATACAATCAGTATATCATTGCTATATAATCAGTGTACCTTTGCTATACAATCAGTATATCATTGCTATATAATCAGTGTACCTTTGCTATATAATCAGCATATCATTGCTATATAATAATCTATACCTTTGTTATAAAATCAGTATATCTTCGCTAAATAATCATAACATCTTTGCTGTACAATCAGCATACTTTTGCTATATAATCAGTATACCTTTGCTATAAAAATCAGTATACATATACCTTTGCTATAAAATCAGTATACATGTACCTTTGCTATAAAATCAGTATACATGTACCTTTGCTATAAAAATCAGTATACATGTACCTTTGCTATAAAAATCAGTATACATGTACCTTTGCTATAAAATCAGTATACATGTACCTTTGCTATAAAATCAGTATACATGTACCTTTGCTATAAAAATCAGTATACATGTACCTTTGCTATAAAAATCAGTATACATGTACCTTTGCTATAAAATCAGTATACATGTACCTTTGCTATCATATGTGCTTGTACTACTTTATATAATCAGTATACCTTTGCTATAAAAATCAGTATACATGTACCTTTGCTATAAAATCAGTATACATGTACCTTTGCTATAAAATCAGTATACATGTACCTTTGCTATAAAAATCAGTATACATGTACCTTTGCTATAAAAATCAGTATACATGTACCTTTGCTATAAAATCAGTATACATGTACCTTTGCTATAAAATCAGTATACATGTACCTTTGCTATCATATGTGCTTGTACTACTTTATATAATCAGTATACCTTTGCTATAAAATCAGTATACATATACCTTTGCTATAAAATCAGTATATCATTGCTATATAATCAGTGTACCTTTGCTATAAAATCAGTATACATGTACCTTTGCTATCATATGTGCTTGTACTACTTTATATAATCAGTATACCTTTGCTATAAAAATCAGTATACATGTACCTTTGCTATATATGCTTTTGCTACTTTATATACGGTAATCAGTTTACACTAGCTATAATCTGTACCTTTGTTACAAGATGTATTCTCTATTTGCTGTAAGAAAGAGTACTGCAATATTGCCTTCATTGATATCACCTGTCTGTTTGTCTCTTATCTACAACTGAAATGTATACAGCTCAGTCTGATCTGTCAGGGAGTTGTAGTTATATCAGTAGGACCTTCCACAAAAGCTACCAAGGTTTCAGATCTTTGCTTTCCTTACAATGAGACTAATTTGTTCTTGGAAATATTTATCTAATTAACAAGCTGTTATTATCTTGCCAACCAGAAAGAGTGGAATGTTCAAATGGATAATGTCCATCTGTTCCATGAATTTCTTTCTCTCTCTCTCTCTCTCTCAGAGGGTCCAAGGCACTCGCCTTTACAGATCACTCATACATCTCACCTCTGTGTGTATGTGAGAAAGCTTGCCAGTTCCTCCACCAAATATCCTTGCCGCCATGTATAGCCTATCATGTGCTGAAAAAATGGCGTTAAACCGAACGACAACAACTCTCTCTCTCTCTCTCTCTATATATATATATATATATATATATATATATATACACACACATTGCAGTGTTGCATATTGAGCTCAGTCTTGTGGCTTTCCCGCAATTTTTTGTCCAATGTCCCCCAAATCACGACC
Source organism: Margaritifera margaritifera (assembly GCA_029931535.1). Classification (NCBI taxonomy): domain Eukaryota; kingdom Metazoa; phylum Mollusca; class Bivalvia; order Unionida; family Margaritiferidae; genus Margaritifera; species Margaritifera margaritifera. Next base: position 662,003 of record JAQPZY010001239.1, on the reverse strand, counting down.
CTGTACACCCCCTGGGCACGCTTTTTCATCAGGAAAATCGAAAAATACACCTAGAACGTTTTCTTTACTGGATGTCCATTCACATCTATATTGGAGCTAGCAATGGCCAAAGCCGCTAAAGGTGATAGAAACTGTAAGATGGCAATGAATATTCATTTTAAAACAATGTATCTTGCAATGAAAACATTCATTGTTTGTGGTAGTTGACCCACTTGCAATGTAAAGTCCTTGACAGTTGCTAATATAATATATTTTCAAGGTTCAAGTCACACCTACGACAAGTACGAAATTGCTCACTGGATTTTACATGTTCATTTGTATCTCTGGATTTAATTGTCCTGGTAACTGAATTGAAAGATTATCATATAAACTTCCCCCCTAACTATGTCCTCTACTGACATTTGTTCAGAACAATAGGAAGGGTTCATATTTATTATTCTCTGTGTCATTTCTGTATGTGTTGGCTACATTCCCTCTGCATTTATAAATTTCCTTAACTAGCTTCGTCTTGTATAAATAATTGCACCATTTATCCATAATTTTGTTCATTTTATAATGCCCATAACAAGCATATCAACAACATGACTCTCCCTCTCCACATTGGAAAAATCTGATAGTTCATGCTCCTAGGCTTAGAACAGGGTATTACTGGGATAAAATATAGTTCTACATAGTGGCAAATAAAGTCTACCTTATACAGTAATACCTGTCTTAAGAGACCACTGCTATGAGAGAACACCTGTCTTGAGAGACCGGGTTCTCCATGCACAGATTTATTTATTATATAGTATTATGACCTGTCATGAGACCACCTGTCTTGAGATACCATTATTTTTTGGCAGAAGGGGTTGTCTTTCAAGACAGGTTCTACTGTACCTGGCTTCTGACAATAAGAGTGTGTGTGTTTTAGGGTTTAACAGCACATCAGCACAATACTGGCTACATGGTGCTGATTAAACATTTCAGTTCTAAAAATGTAAATATAATGAATTGCATAACAAACTTTAAGAAGATAAAGCCTTCAAAATAACCAAAAACATGTAGTCTTATAAAATACATGATATAAGGTAAAAAGATGCTAAAATTCTTTAAAAGGTATATAAATAAAAGATAAAAATAAAAAGTATCAAATCCCTAAAATATCGAGTTAAGATCTGTTATATAAACTGCATTTTTTCTCTGGGGGTGCATCATCACAAAGTTTCTTAAACTTAATTTTGTGTGTGTGTGTGTGTGTGTGTGTGTGTGTATATATATATATATATATATATATATATATATATATATATATATATATATATATATATATATATATATATATATATATATCACAGGGTGGAAGCTGAAGCACTTGAAAAGAATATGTTCCACTGTCAATGGACACAGGGAGGGTATGCACTCTGGTTGAGATTCACCCTTCAGGAGGTATACATGTATGTGTCAGGTAAGTGTGTCTTTATGTAATCAGCACAATACTGTAAACCACCTCATCTCTTTGATTTATTCTATACGAGGGATGCCACTTTCCAATGATGGATTTGATGTTCCAAATCTTGTCTGTGGAGTTTTTGGCAAGTGTTTGGAACATGCTGATTTATATAATATTTTAAGTATGAATATGGAATATAAGTATGAATATGGAATTTTCCATTCAGAAATAGGTAACTGCATGTTAGCATCGGCTGCTTCATCTGCCCTTTGATTATAATCACCCTTAATACCAATGTGATCTGACAGCCAACAGAAAAGAACACTTTTTCCAGAATGCATGAGCAAATAATGTTTCTGTAAGATTTAAGATATTATTGTGTTGTCAAATTTAAGATTTTCCAAGGCTTTCAGTGTGACAAAAGAAACAGAAAAGAGGAAATTTGTTTTCTAAGAGGTTTCAATGTAGTTGAAAGATTTTATTACATGTATGACTAATTTCTGCAATAAAATGGTGACTGTATCTGGTATCAGACAATGAAAGCTGTAGCATAAATCATAAAGCAATGAAAGCTGTAGCATAAATCATAAAGCACACAATCTTTATTGATTTTTTTTATGTCCTTATTTTCTATTGCACAAAAAGCCAAAACTTAGAATCATTGATCCCAATCTGCTACGTTACAAAGTTTTCAATAAAATGGCATTCATTTTGGACCTGAAAAGACAATATTGGGGTATAAATATTAGGCAACCGGTTACATATTCTGAACAAGAGTTCAGTAGTCCCCATCTTGAATGCCCCCCCCCCCAACCAGCAGCCACCTGCTTTTTATGACTAGAATCCCCTGGCACCAATGATGCTATGTTCAAAAGTACCCCTCTAGGATGGCCACCCTTTTAACGCGGCCAGCAACCAGCATATTTATGCAAACAATTTTCAAATTTATTTCTCAGAAGTGGACACGCTTATAATAGCCTTCACATATGTAAAATCTCAAAAACATTTGTTGATTTCTAAATTCTATACAATGACATTAGTTCCAACATGCCAATGCAGTACCAAACTTTAATCTATACAAAGATGTAAGTAATTCAGTGTGTTCCTTAGATATTGCATTTTGTCAATGATAATTACTGTACTGGCTTTTACTACTGCTGATAATTATCAAGATTACAAAAGCTAACTGCAGACAACAGCCCAGTACTGTTCAGCACATGTTAATGTAATGAAAAAAATGGTGTGATACCCAATTTGGCTTCTTGCATATAGAGAAAGGATATAGGACAGGGTGCCAGACTATGACCAGACAATATCACTTCCTTTGTAAACACAGCATTTTGTTAAAATGCTGCAAATTAGCTTGACAATGGCATAGTTGCCAAGAAAGAAGTAAGTTGTTGCAAAAAGAGCAAAATGTCCTTGTTAAAGAGAACAAGACTCCCTCAAAGGGACTGATGCTGTACTGGGTAAAAAGAATTTCTAGGAAATCAAGATAAAACTATTTCTTCCTTTTAACCGCTGAATGCTTAAACCATCTCTGATATTTTTCAGCGATAACAAGATTTTCAAATTAGCTGCTGTGGTGGATATATTGGATGTCAGATTGGAACCATTTTCATTTAAGACCAAGTAGACATCATTAGAAGTCTTTTAATGAAAACCCTATGTCAATATGACCATCCATTCAGGAGGAGTAGTGAAAATGTAGTTTTTTTTTTTTTGGGGGGGGGGGGGGGGGAAAAACTAATTTTAATTATGCAATACTTACCCATCACTATTATATAGCTTTATTACTTTTTCGTGTCGAAAAACTCGTCCGTTCGATGTGAAAACATTCTTCCACTTAAAGTGGAGAATTTGTCAACAAGCCACGTCACACCCGTGCATCTCTCTGCGCCTGCGCGAACATTCATCTTTTTCATAGACGAAATTACGCCAGGACATCAGAGCGGGGTGGGAGGAGGGCATTTGATAATAGTGATGGGTAAGTATTGCATAATTAAAATTAGTTTTACCCCCCCCCCAAAAAAAACTACATTTTAATAGCAGCAATACATTTACCCATCACTATTATATAGCTGAATTTGTCAGTTAGGTCGGTAGGCTGATGTTAAACTGATCAAAAACAGAGGAAAAATGTAAACTACTCACCATTTGTGGGGAGAGGTCCACTTTACTATTTGCTGGAGTCCTTCTGGGCCACAAGTTGTGCCGCAACTATGGGACCCAGAGAAAATATGCCTGCGCTTTGATGTGCTAATGAGCGGAGGTAGAAGGAAGAAAAGGTAGTATGGGATCGCCAAAAAGCTGCCTTCATGACGTCCTCCAGAGAAGAGTGATTTAGATAGGCCCATGAGGCAGCGACAGCTCGAACCTCATGGACTTTTAGTTTCATAAAGGAAACGTCTCTATCAGTAAGGGACTGATAAGCTCTTTTAATTGTGGTGACAATCCACCTTGAAATCGTGGAGGCCAAAATATCAACGGAGCCCTTAAGAGGAAAGAAAAGACGTTTCCTGCCCTTTCTTTTCCCTTTTGAAGCATTTAGATAGAAACGAAGTGCCCTAACTGGGCATAAGAGCCTATCTTGATCATCCCCAGCACAGATTCGACTAAGACTGGGGATCTCTATAGGTGATGGAGCTACCGCAGGTAACTGATTTTTGGCTAAAAATCCTGGCTGACAAAGGAGGGAAACGGATTCAAAATTGCCATTAAAATGGAGACAGCCAGTGTCAACAGACAATGCATGAATCTCGCTACGTCTTCTCGCAGATGCCAAAGCGAGTAAAAATACCGTCTTGAGTGTGAGATCCTGAAAGGATGCCTCACTCAATGGTTCATAGGGGGTTTTTGTTAAGGACCATAAAACACATGATAGATTCCATCTAGGCATCAGAGAGCGAGTGATAGGTCTCTGTAGCTCAAAATACTTAATGAGATCGGCAAGGTGTGGATCTGAACCAATCTCGGAGCCCTGAGAGAATTTAAGTGTGTTAGAAATGGTGGCTCTATAGCCCTTGATAGTAGATACTGAACATCTTTTGTTCTCGAAAAGGAACAAAAGGAAATCAGCAATGGCAGTTATAGAGGAACAGCTGGGATCAACACGTTCCTACTGCACCAATCACAGAAGATTCTCCACCTGGCATCATAGACCTTGGATGTAGAAGCTCTCCTGGCCTGAATGATGCAACTGGCAACCCGGCCCGAAAACTTGTTCTGGCGGATAGATCGCTTGAGATGAACCAAGCGTGAAGGTGGAGAATGTGTGGGCTGTTGTGTAGGAGGGAGCCCCTGTGTTGTGACAGAAGATCCCTCCGGTGAGAGAGAGATCTGGGTTGATCTATCAATAGATCTAGAAGATCATTGAACCACGATCGTTGGGGCCATAACGGAGCTATGAGAATGATCCGGGCAGTGGAAGTTCTTACTTTTTGCAGAACTTGGGGAAGCAATTGGAACGGTGGGAAGGCGTATGCGAACAGACGATCCCACTGGAAGCTGAATGCGTCCACTGCCCACGCTCTCTGGTCCGGGACTGGGGAGACGTAAAAGGGGAGTCTGTTGTTGAGCCTGGTCGAAAACAAGTCACGAGGGGCCTTCCCCATAGTGAGAAAAGGGACTCTGTGACTTCGCAGTGAAGAGTCCATTCTGTGAGAACTGATTTGCCTGACCTGGACAGACTGTCCGCTAAGATGTTCTTTTTCCCTGGGATGTGGCGAACTCGGAGGGAGATGTTCTCCGAGGTAGCCCAGAGGAGGAGGTTCCAGACCTCCACGCAAAGAGAAGGGGCATGTGTGCCTCCTTGACGTCGGAGATACGCTACGACAGACGTGTTGTCGGAGGAGACCATGACACATCGACCCCTTACTCTGTCGACGCACCCTTATAACACTAGAAAGACAGCTTTCATTTCTAGGTTGTTTATGTGGAGGGACGACTCGTGTAGGGTCCAATGGCCCTGAAGAGTTATACCCTCCGGCTCTAGATGAGCACCGCAACCGGAATCTGACGCGTCGGCGAATAGGTAGGAGTGGGGATACGGAGCGTGCATGGGGACCCCAGCTAGGAATCTGTCTCGATTCATCCACCATCGCAGATGATGATGGAAATCTGGTCCTAGAGGAATCGGAGCTGATAGAGAATCCTTGTGTGGTTTCCACCTTGCGAGTAGGAGAAACTGTAGAGGGCGCATATGGAGCCGTCCTAAGGGAACCAGATCTGCAGCGGCGTTCAAGGTTCCCAGTAGGGATAGGTAAAGGCGAACAGACAACACAGTTTTTACTCGTAGTGTCTCTAAGAGTGCCAGGATTCGATCTATACGCTCCCCGGGAACCCGGACAAAGTTCTGGTTTGTGAGGAAGTTGATTCCTACATAAACGAAGTCTTGGGATGGAATCAGTTCTGACTTCTCGAGGTTGGGTAAGAGACCCAATCGAGTTACTGTGGACCAACAACGGAACAGATCCTGATGGAGGGACTGAACCTGAACATTGTGGATTAACCAGTCGTCGAAGTATTGGAGGATCGGGGTTCCCAGTACTCGTAGATAAGACGCTATTACTCCCATAACTCGGGTGAAAACTCTGGGTGCGGAAGCTATTCCGAACGGCAGAACCCGGAATTGGAAAACTTCCTGGTCCAAGCAAAACCGGAGATATTTCCGATGAGGTGGAAAAATCGGGATGTGTAGATATGCATCCTGAAGGTCGATAGAGACCGCCCAATCCGATGGACGCATCGCATTTCGGATTGAGGAGGTGGTCTCCATCTTGAAATGTTCCTCCAAAAGAAAAAGGGGGAGAGATCGATAATAAGGCGAAATTTCACACTTTTCTTGGTGACCAGCAAGATTCGGGAGTAGAATGCGGGGGACTGATCGTTCAGGACCCTCTCTACTGCCCCTTTTTGTAAAAGGGTATTTACCTCTTCTCTTAGTTTCCCCAGATTGGTCTGATGAAAGACTATGGGGGTCCTTGATAGTGGGGGTGTTCCCGAAACTGAATACGGTAACCCTCGCTTACAAGAGAAAGGACCCACCCATCGTCCGTGATACTTGCCCAAACCTCTGAAAAGAGGCCTAGGCAAGCCCCTACGGGGATGTTTGGGAGAGGAATGGATGGCAGGAGAGGGTGCGAGTCCCTAGGGCCGTCCCCCCCCTCCTTCCTTGGGAAAAGAGGGTGGGTTGTAGAACTTCTTCCTAGGGACTCCTCGGCGCCTAGGTCCACGCCTAGGACCGGACTGACGAGGGGGTCTCATTTGAGGTTGTGCACTATATTGGGGCTGTATCTGCTTAAAGAATTTAGCAGGTGGCCCCTCAGGTCGATGCACATTAGTACGCTTCCTGGCCGATTGCGATGGGCTAGGTGCAGTTGTGAAGGACCTATGTTGATGGTCCTTCAAATCTTGTGAGGTCACAGTGGGGATGAGACCTCCGAAGAGACTCTCAGCTTCCAACGGAGCAGCCCTTAGAAGGTCTTTACTGTGGCTAAGTAAGACCCTCGAGGAGTCCAGTGCAACATCACGACGGATGTGTAGGAGTTCCGCTGAAAGGGCCATTGCAATAGAAAGTGAATGCCGAGATGTCTTGGCAACAGCTTCCAGCACACGCTGTAATGCGGCTGGATTCAGAAAGGCCTCCCTCAGCATACTAAACGACGTAGCTGAGAAGAGGTCCGCATGAGAAGCTATGGTGGTCAGAAGACGTACCTTCTGCTCAATGGCTTCGATCGTCTTAATAGGGAGGCGTGCCCAGGCTCCAGTTGTCAAGCCGACTTGAGATGCATCTGCATCCAATTGAGGAGGTTTAATAGGCCACTTCGGGGAATGTACCCGGTGACTAGTGGCGGAGACCATAGGTCTTAAAGTAGAGGCAGGGACAGCCCACCCTTGCGCCGTCTAGCGACGTCCTGGCCTGAGGAGAACCTTTGTGATATTTCCTCAACTGTAGAGGAATGCGGAAGGAGCAGGAGATCTGATTGTGGTTGAGCCCCGGAGATCTTTTCCAAACTGGAGAGGATCTTCTTGGACTGTGTACCAGACGGTTTCGGGCACAAATCCGCAGGTAGTAGGCGGTAAACTTCATTTCTTCAAAAGACCATATCACTTCCGCTTCCTCTGGTTGAGAGAAGCTGGGTCTAGTTGCTTCCAGTTCGTACTCGTTGGAGTCGACGATGATAGATAATGCATCATCATCTAGAACACTCCGAGCAGGAGAGTGGCCGGGCGACACAATGTCCTTTGGAGGTAGTAACAGAGGTGCACTATGTGTCATTTCCCGTACTTGTTTGTCATGATGAGTAGGGGCTCTATGTGCCCTAGATGTTCCAAAAGAAAGACGAGACCGCTTGTCTTTCGTGGATGATGCTATGCGTCGAGTTCTACTAGTGGATGCTACCTGGCAAGGAGGCGATGGCGGAACACGAGCCGCAACATCGTTCCTACTCTGAGTCCAGGGTCCAGTAGCCCAAGGAGGCATAAGGGGCCAATTATTATGAGATGTTGGTCCCCACATCCCGTACGGATTCATTGGTATAATAGGGAAAGGGGGGATACCGATCCAATCCCCTTCCCTGGTCTGTGACCTTCCGTACCACGAGGCCTCTGATTGCTGATCAGTGTAACGTCGGTGACCGGTATGAGAAGACCAGTGGCCCATGACCGGTGACCAGTGACGGATGACCGGTCACCGGAATGATGTGACCGGTGATCAACCAAAGACCGGTGACCAGTGACCGGCACCGGGTACCCGGTGACTGGTCACCCGACATTGACCGGTCACCCGACACTGACCGGTGACCGGTCAGAAGACATTGACCGGTGACCGGTGGACCGGTCACCCGACACTGATCGGTGACCGGACCGGTCACCGGTCAGTGACCGGTCAGAAGACATCTCAGATGTCAGTCTGTCTTCATTACTACCCAAGGTGCGGTGTAGCCCCTCCCTTCCGAGAGGGTGCGACACGCTACTTTGGGAGTGTTTGGAGTGGTATACTTCCTTCCTTGTGGAAGGAAGTAACACACTACTGCTCTTTTTCATCTTCTACCTTCCCGGGTGAGGCGATTTACTCTTGGAGAGTTCACTGGCCCCTACAGGAGGGACCTCAACTATGTCCGGGGAGGCTGGTGCAGGCTCTTGGGGCCCCGGAATGTTCTTGTGAACTAGAGTGGCCTTCTTGCTGTATGTTGCCTTTGTCTGAGTGCCTGTAAAAGAAAATCCAGAGAAATCAGACGATGAGGGGGATTGAACTATCTTCTTCCGCCCTCTATATGTACGCCTGGAATCAGCAAGATTCCAGGTTTCATTGGTCCAATTAGTACAGATATTGCAGCGACTGTTCCGCTTACACTTGGAACAGGTAAGACAGTCTGAGTGTGTATCCCATGGGGCCTTCCTATGGCCACACTTACCTACAGACTGTTTTGCTGGCATTGTTTCTTTTTATCTGAAATAAATATTATTGAAATATCATACAATAATAATAACAATGTGTAAACTCACCTTAAAAACAAAACGTAGAAAACTCACCTTTTTTTGTACGGCGCGTACTCTATACATACCAGTTCACCATATACTTTGCGGGCTATCTGCACCACAGTGGTTAGTTTGACTACAGGTAAAGAATATGCATATATATGTTCTTCCCAAGAAATATTAGTAGCTAGTTAACTTGACAAGCTTTATTGGTCTCAGGAAAGTACAAGAAAAGCATGCGACGCGTCACGCGTAGATAATAAAGAAACAATTGATGAAATAGTAGGACAATAATAATAAATGAGATATTAATTTTGTAAAATGATGTGCCTGTTAATTGCGGCGCTATCTCAGTTGTTCTATGTCGCGTTGTAATGACATAGACGACTTACCGTGTAGCTGAAAAGAAACAAAATATATGGTGTACCCTAACCCCTCTAAGGGTAGAATACACGTGGAAGACTAGAAAAACTCTTCTTAGAACTAAACGCTGATGAAGAGCGGCATAATACACATATAGACGAGACGGACAATTGTAACCCAGATGAATTTAGAAGGAGGGAAGTCCGAAATGTAGTTGGAAACCGCAGCAGACAATTTTCCTCAGGTTACGTTTTTGCGACACAACCACCAGGCATGGCGTCCATGAAAAAGATGAATGTTCGCGCAGGCGCAGAGAGATGCACGGGTGTGACGTGGCTTGTTGACAAATTCTCCACTTTCAGTGGGAGAATGTTTTCACATCGTACAGGACGAGTTTTTCGACACGAAAAAGTAACAAAGCTATATAATAGTGATGGGTAAATGTATTGCTGCTATTAAACAACATTTTCAAGACAGCCGTCATGGCAGCCATATAGGATGTACAATTGGCACCTTTTCATTTACGACCAACCAGACATCATAAGAAGTCTTTCAGTGAAAACCCCATGCTGATATGATCATTCATGCAGGAGTAGTGATAATAAGAGTGGCACCATTTTCATTTAGGACCAACCTGATATCATAAGAAGTCTTCTGGTGAAAACTCCAGGTTGATACGACCATCCATTTAGGTGGAGTAGCAGTAACAAGATTCTCAAGATGGCAGCAGTGGCAGCCATATTGGATGTGCGAGCGGCACCATTTTCATTTTGGACCAACTATTCATCATAAGAAGTCTTCTGGTGAAAACCCATGTCAATATGACTTTTGTTCAGGATGAATAGCAATAACAAGAATTTCAAACTGGTTGCTGTGGCAGCCATATTGGATGTCAGATTGGCACTATTTCATTTAGGATCAAATAGACATCATAAGAAGTCTTTCAGTGAAAACCCCATGCTGATATGACCATCCAATCAGGGGGAGTAGTAACATAAAGATTTTTCAAGACAGCCATTGTGGCAGCCACATTGGATGTACGATTGGCACCATATTCATTTAGGACTAACTAGACATAATATGACGTCTTTTAGTGAAAACCCCATTTCATATGATGATCCAATGAGGAGGAGTAGTAATAACAATATTTTCAAGATGGCTGCTGTTATGACCACACTGGATGTCCAAGTGGTACCATTTTCATTTAGGACCAACTAGACCACATGTGTGTAAAGTTTCATGGCAATCCTCCAAGTAGTTTAGTAGAAGTATCAATAACAAAATTGAACTAACAGATGGATGGATGACGAATGTCGAACGACAATCCATTCCATAAGATACTTTGGGACTATGACCAGTAGAGATAAAAACTGAAAGTAATTTGACTCTACAAAAAGGGAGCGAGTTCTAAATCCTTGCCAAGAAATTTGATGTCAAATAGATTAAAACAAACAACACTGTCAAACATAACGAAAATATTCTGCCGAAGTGGGAAAATGGAATATATGCAAAAAGATAGTGTAGTTACAGCTGCAAAATCTTTGAACCCTGATTTTATAACAAGGGTTTTGAATGGTTTTGCACTGCACATGCCTAGAACATTCCTAATACAGGTCGAACGAGTCAAGTAAAGCCAATGATTTTATCAGCTGAAACGGTATATGACAACTTAATTGCAAAGAATGGGTGGCTACACAAATTTAAAGTCAGACAAAATGGCAAGTGATTTCTTCTTAATGGAGAATCTGCTGGAGTCAGTAATGAAACTGTAGCAGAGTGGAGCAAATAATTTTGAAAATGACATTAATAACAGTTTTACCACTTTGATTCCACAACATGCATGTGGTTTTTAAATGAAAATATAAAAGGTTTCAGAATTAGTTGTGACTTTCTTACTTCATATGCAATTATTACTCACATATGTATAATCATCTTTTAGAAACACCACCCCATTTTATATGGCCACTTCCTGCTGCAGATGTGGTGATCTTATAAGAGGGGGACCACTGTACCATAAATGGTATATTATATGACTACAATAAATAGTATTATACTTCTTTTATGTAAAATCCTTGTTTACTTGTTAGAAACTTGACCTTTGAATTTAAAATCAATAAGTGTCTTCCGCGATTTAAATGCAAGCCTTTCTTAAAGTTTGGTCATGGTAAACAACACATAACTAAGGTTATTTTGCAGAAACCAATTTTCTTCTTTCAGTTTCGGTGAACTTGACCTTAATCAGCTACTGACCCCTAAATATTTAGGTACAGTACCTTTACTGTCTCAAATGCAAGCCAGTGTCCTTGGAAAAGGCACTTAACTCCTATATCCTCTGTACATACATGTATGTTCTGACCTTTTAACCCCAAAATCAACAGGTATTGTGTCTCAAACGCAAGCCATCTACAAAGTTTAATCAAAGCACGTGGTACATAAAACATGAACAGTTTTGTGGAAATTGGTTTTCCTGCTTTCTGTCCCTATGACCTTGACCATTAACCTTTTGACCCCAAAATGAACAGGTGTCTTTTTTGTCTGAAGTGCATGTCATGCACAAAGCTTGGTGACAAAAAACTCAAGATACCATGCAGAAACCATTTTTCTTCTTAGTGTCAATGTGACACTGACCTCTTACCTTTTGATCCCAAAGTGAATAGTTGTCTTTATCTCAAATGCAAGTCTTTTACAAAGTTTCATCAAGGTATCTAGTATCCAAGTAAAGTTACTGTGTGGAAACAGTTTTCCTTCTTTCAGTTCCTGTGACTTTGACTGTCAACCTTTTGTGCCCCAAAAAATCAATAAGGTTCTTCTTTGCCCCAGATGCAAGCTACTTACAAAGTCTGGCAATGGTAGGTGGTGGAGAACTCATGTTATTGTGTGGAAATGAAATAGGAAACAGATAGACAGACATATGGATGGACAACATCATATCATGATAAGCTCTGCCTTATTCAGGCATATAAAAATCTACAATATAGCAAAGAAATTGTAATACAAAGCTGCAGTCCGAATCAAATTACACATGCATCTGCAAGTGATAATGAATGATCAAATTACACATGCATCTGCAAGTGATAATGAATGATCAAAATGTACATTTAATGACTGAGGATCAGGATCTCATCTGCCACAGAATTAGAAATGGCCAATCACTTAACACTACAGTACTTTGTCAAAATCAGTTTGACCACATATACATTTGTATGCCCGTTTATCATGGCTCTTGTTTCAGCCAACTTAGAATGGTATTTCCTCTGCAGATTTTATCAAGTAAATTCTTACCTGAAATACCACTCTGAACTCTATTTAAAAATTTAATTAACTGGTTATTTTACTCCCTGGTTTGCCACTAATTTAATTTTTTAAAAACCAATCGAGTACTTTGTAAACACTGCAAAACATAAACTACCAATACAAGACAAACTTAATCATCAAGACGTTAATCATGCCTTATAGAATGTGTCAAACGGCTTAGTGACCAAAACCAATCTGGCATACATTTGATTATATGGCTTTAATCGAGAGTGTCATCAAGTACTATCATTTCAAATGTGAATGAAATATCCGGAACTTGTCCCACTATATCATACTTCCTATTGATCGAATGCATCATAATAAAAACATGGACCATGCTTACAGCAGGGGCAACACTCTGACAACTTTGGAATAAAATGCCTGTAATTAAACTGTTTCTGCATATGTTTGTAGTCAATTTGTTTGCAATAAATATGCAAATACACTGCTTATTTAGAACTGAGACCACTGTTTGGAAACCTCCCGTCATGAAAGACCACTGTTTAGGAAGACTGCCTGATATGCAAGGTCAGTTTTGGAATACCATCTGTTGTGAAAGACAAATTTTGGATGACAATCTGTCATGAAAGACCACCATTTTGGATAACCACCTGTCATGAAACACGTTTGGATTACTGTCTGTCAAGAAAGGCCTATTTTGTAAGACCATGTGTCATGAAAGACCACAGTTTTTGAAGACCACCTGTCATGAAAAACCACTGTTTAGCCACCATTTTGGAAGACCACTTGTCATGAATGACCACATTTCTCATGCAAAGTAGGTCTAGACCCAATGGTGTAGCAAGATATTCTGCTCCCCGCCCCCCAGGCAAAACTTCATTCTGGGGTCCCCTAACAATAAAAAAGTTAAATGGGCCTGGCCTCCAACCCCCAACCCACCGCAGTTGTGGGTTGCTTGGGCGGTTGCTACACCTCTGTCTAGACCTAACAAGTTTGTATGCTCAGTTTGGTTCAATACCCTATGGGTCCCCACTAATAGGTTCAATACCCTATGGGCCCCCACTAATAGGTTCAATACCTTATGGGTCAACACTAATAGGTTCAATACCCTATGGGTCAACACTAATAGGTTCAATACCCTATGGGTCAACACTAATAGGTTCAATACCCTATGGGTCCCCACTAACAGGTTCAATACCCTATGGGTCGACACTAATAGGTTCAATACCATATGGGTCCACACTACTATTTACATAAGATACCCAGCACATTTACTACAAAAAGCAGTCTAAAAATAGAATTTGGTCTCTCAAATTTCAGGATACAGCAAAACATGTCTTGAGAGACCACCCCCACTGTCAACAAAACATTGTGTCGCGAGACAAGTGGTCTCTTATCTTAGGTCAAAACGTATAAAATTGTTGATCTGCACATGAGAAATCTGGCCTTTTGAGACAGGTGGTCTTACAAAACAATGCTGTATTCCACATTAGTATGGACCAAACAGGTTTACTAATCTAATTTTGTACATATGTAAGTACAGACAAAAGTTCAGTCCACAAGTCTTTCTGATATATAAATGGGGCCAAAGGGATGAACTCTAATGAGACCCTCTGTCTTGATGGTGAGGCCCCATGTGGCCGAGTGATCTAAAGTGCTCACCTTTACAGATCACTCACACATCTCACTTCTGTCTATGTGAGTTCGAGTCTCAGCTTGACCAATGTAGATATGTGAGAAAGCTTGCCAGTAGCTTCCCATGGGTGAGTGGTTCTTCCCGGGTTCTTCCTCTACTGAATATACTGGCCGCCATGTATAGCTATCATGTGCTGAAAATTGGCATTAAACCCCACAAAACCAAACTGTCTTAATGGATCACTTTTATCTGGCAGAAGTGGTGGTCTCTCAAGAAAGGTTACAATGTATTTATATTGTGTTAGTGGTTAAGATAAAATATGCATGACCAGTCTCAGGATTTATTTCTTCTGCAGAAGAGTCCTCCCTACTGAATTTCTTATTGATTTAAATCCCAAGTTCATAATGAGGTCTACAGCCACATACTGAGTCCATATTTTTAATGGGTAACTTGATAGGTGTCATATAGATGTACCATAATTATTCACATGTTGAGACTACATAAAAAAGCATAGATCCTGAATTCCAATTACTGTAACCCTGACACTCTGTCATGGTCTAGCTACATGTATCTATGAATTACTGACAGGTATAGTACATGTTTCTCTTTGATGAACTGGATTTGATTTGTTCAACTTAATGAATAATGTGGCACAACTTTTTTTGTCATTACATGGTGCTCATGTGTGGGTGTATATGTCGGACATTTGCATAAATGTGGTTAAGAGGTGTGACTGCTTTCAAAAGGAGCAGTAAGTGATCTTATCATTGGAATGTAGTATATATTGTAGTACCAGCATACAGAATGTGTAAATAAGGTCATCTTTTGACATTGCTACACCCCCTACAGTCAACCTATTGGTTCAAGTGTCAAGGAGATAAATTCATGAATGTATGGAGTAAGTCACAATACTGTAGACACTGGCTTGAAAAATGACATACACATTAAAGTACTAACTATATTTTTCTTTTTTAAAGTCAACATAGGGTGCAATGACTTACATTATATTCAGTTCTCTTGATGGTAGCTTCCATTAAACTATCCCTTATTTAGGTTTAGATGTGCTTCCTTGAACCTTCTCTATTATCAGTGTCACGGATGAGTTCATTAGTTTTACATGCAAGAATATACCACTGTTGCTAATCAATAGCTGGGACAAGTTTTATATGCAAGAATATACCACTGCTACTAATCAATAGCTGGGATAAGTTTTATATGCAAGAATATACCACTGCTGCTAATCAACAGCTGGGACAAGTTTTATATGCAAGAATATATCACTGCTGCTAATTAATAGCTGGGACAAGTTTTATATGCAAGAATACACCACTGTTGCTAATCAATAGCTGGGACAAGTTTTATATGCAAGAATATACCACTGTTGCTAATCAATAGCTGGGACAAGTTTTATATGCATGAATATACCACTGTTGCTAATCAATAGCTGGGACACCATACAAAAGGCAAGGGCCTGCATATCAAGCCCCAACTAAAACAAAACAAACTGTAAAACTTGTGACCTTGACCGAAAGGTCAAAGAATTGAGCAAATGGTTTGCAGAATGAATTGTCTTTGATTCATCCTGAAACATGCTACATGTATAGTTTGGTTTGGTCTTTAACAGCACACCAACACAAGCATGTTAATGCCAAGGTAACAGGAGTAAAGTGCTTTGCCCAAGGACACACCACAGTAGCGAGTGCTGAAACCTTAATGCAAATCTCAATGTCCAAAACCTTTACCTCAAGATCAAAGGGCATATGTCACAGAATAAATTTACGTTGCATCATGATGAGACATATTCCCAAGTATGGACAGAATCCATCTGGGGGTTACAGAAATATAAGTAAATGAAAAACTTCTAAAACCATAACAAAAACTGTTGATGCCGCGCCATGACAACATTGCCACTGTTTGAAAAGTGACTTATGTCTGATTTTATCACTAACATGGGCTTCACAAAAATCAGCACAAGTTATGTTTCATGTTCTAGCTACAACTGCATTTCAATAAAGTTAAGTCGCTTATTATACTATGCCACAAACTCGATAAAGTACACTGTATATACTCGCTTGTAAGTTGAGTCCTTCCCTGTTTCTCATTGCCGACCCTAGCACTTATTTCCCCCATGGTAAAAAAAAAAAAAGATCACATTGCCCAAATTGATTTGTGCATCTAATTGAGCCGGTTTTGCCCAGCACTTTGAAGTGCTTGAAATATTATTTGATTGATATATAATGTTAAAAAAAAAAAAAAAAAAAATTACCTGCCTACCCTAATTTTAAAACCAGTGCAATGGGAAACACATATTTGGGGGGGGGGGGGGCCTTACTAACTTGTTTGGAACTAGTTGCATTTTTTTTTAAAAACTACGACTGGGCATTTAGTGAACAACACAAAATAGGATACCAGTCTGAGTATTCATCATTAAGACATTTACCATGCATTTAAGAATGCATTATATACCTTGGTGACCAAGACTAGTTCAGGGTGTATCTAATTGTATGGCTCATTTTAAGTAAATGTCCTCGTAGTGATCCAGTACTGTCATTTGAAACATGCACAGAACATTCAGTGTTTGTATCAATAACAAAGTTTATACTGATCGAATGTGCCATCATACAATATGGACTGTGCTTATGTCAGGATCAACACGCTGGCAACTTTGGACTATATGCTTAAAATTCATTTTTTACATAATCAGAATACATTTAAAAACCTAATGTGTTATTAGTCAATTTGTTTGCATAAATTATGCATATATGCTGCTCTCAAAGAGGAGGATTACAGGTAAGAAAGTCTTGTATTTTCTATGATTTTAACTTTGTATTTTACTGAAGTTACAGAATGTCTAAACCTCTGGGGGTCTGAGGCCATTGTCATGATCCAAGTTTCAAGAATATATACAACCAGCCTGGGTTTGATGATGCTCAAGTTGCACCAGCACACATATACATCATTATGTATAGATATCTATACTTTCAGAAACTCCACAAAGATGTAATATTCATAAATCATCACAAATTTTTTTTCTCTTTTGCAGATCATACCTGAACAGTGTTGCACATCACATGCTGGCTCATGGATTTTCCTAAAGTTTGTGTCCTATGCCCCCCAATTCTTAACCCTCTGCATGCATTTCTGTCAGATAAAAAACAGAAAAATAGAACTTACAACTTTTCATTACTGGATGTCCATCCATGTCTCTGTTGGCAGTAGCAATGGCCAAAGTCACAAAAGGTGATAAAAAACGTTAAGATGGCAATGAATATCTAATATAAATCAATGTTTCTGGCAATGAAGATATTAAAGGTTTGTGGTTATCATTTGAGTTGCAATGTAAAGTGTTTGACGTCCGTTAGTGTAACGTATTTTCAAGCCTGAAGTAATGAAGGCAAGAAAGATTTAATTTATACTGAGGTTGACATAATGACAAAAGAGACTCAATTTAATACAAAATTTGTCATTTAATTAATGATTTGTTAGCTTGGAAAGAAAAATAATTCAGAAAACATATGTATTATAATAAATGCCTGTAGATAATGGGTCTACACTAAAGTTAAATGAGATCAAGATCCAGAATGGAAAATTCCATGGTGCAGCTCATTTAAAGTTAACCAGATATTAAAGCATGTTAATATTTTCATGAGTAACTTGAGCACATGATAAAACTTTATTGCAATAATGTAAGTGTCCAAGGAAAATATTATAGTACGGTGCAGACCACGAAGTTAAGGTGGCAAAACTGTTGAAACAAGCAAGATTATCTCATTTTTATAGCACTATGCATTATTATTTTCCTTTGTCCCTCTAAAATGTTGTGTCCCCCAAATCTGGAGTGTGGGGGACACAGTGTCCCCTTCCCTTGGGATCCTATGTGCAACACTGTATGTATACAGACTATATATATGTATATGTTATAACTGTATCTGCAAAGTCTGATAGACCTGTATCAGATTGATATCATTGGTACAATGACAGCAGTCATATTAAATTACAAGTAATAGATTTTACTATTGATTATATACAAAATATATAATTATAATTTCTATAAATTCTTTGAATCCCAAGAAAATATATTGCAGGGTTCATACTGCTGTTGGTAAAAAAAATATTCCAGATGTTTTCCAGACTGGTTTGAAATTTTTTCCAGACCCCAGTCTGTGTCATGTCTCAACTAATCTCTTTACATCAATAATCCTCTTTGTTATTCACAGATGTGTTATAACAATGTATTATCAGTGTTTAATCTACACTTCTGATCATCAGTCCTAAAAGAACCAGTATACATGAACTTTTCTTAATTAATTACATATCTCATCCTGTTTTTGGTAACTTTCACAAAGATAAACATCGGCGCAACACATGAACATATTCAAGCAGAAACAAAAATAAAACACAGAAACCCAAAATCCATACTTTTTCCAGACCTTTTGGGGCAAATCTTTCTTTTCCATACTTTTTCCATGTCTGGAAAAAGCACTTTTTTTCTTCCATACTTTTTCCAGACCTTCCAGACTTTATATGAACCCTGATAATGGAATATTATGTCAAAAGAATAAGCAGAAAACAGGCTTTCAGTCACAGTCTACACAAGTAATGTTTGCTCTGATTTTGTCTTTGCTAGCCTTGTGGAAAATGGCAAATTTTATTTGACTTGCAGATGACAAAAGCTGCTCCACACAGGTAACTTGATGACCATTGTGGATTGTGGTGACCTTACTGAAAAGGGTCTGTATCTCCCACCCCACCCTACACACAGTTTCTCAATTCTCCACAGAAATTTTTCAATGAAAATAAAGTCACAGTACAATCTGTCTCTGAATCAGTGTTGTGAACCAGGTATACTAAATATATTACTAAATATCTGATAATTATGTGGCAAAACACCTGGCTAAATAACTGATAACTATGTGACAAAGGACCTGACAAAATAACTGCTAATTAATTAAAAGGGCCTGATAAAATAGCTGAGTAAATGCTCTCTCTGCCCAACAAGTCTCTCTCTCTCTCTGCCCAACAATTTGTGGTAGGCAAACAGTGCAAATCTGGTGATAAAGATAAAGTGCTGCTCTAGTGCAAGACAAATATGACCCAAATCTGGAGAAGCAAATACTACAAGTACAGAAACTTGCCAGGAGTGTTGGCTCAAAAAAAACAAAGCATCAACATTATGATGAACAACGGTACATCCAAAATGTACTTCTATGGAGGTCTTGATTATGAGGGGGGTGGGGGTGGTTTGTTTTGACTAAAACAGTAACAAATCTGTTTTTAACTGAAAAGATTACTACTTTAATTCTACTGACAACCATAACCTCCCATTCTGGATCTGCTACTGCTGGAATACTTCATGTACTGCATTTATTAGCAACCCTTGCACCCCTCCACTAGAGTCACCCTTTATTGAATGACAAGACCAGGGGAGAAGCCTATATTTTTCTTTTAGGGGATGGATGGAATGGAATATGGATGGTTCTCCTATCATCAAGTAATTACAGTAAATACCTAATTTGAAGGCAAAAAATTTGGTGAAGTATGATTTCCATCAATTATAATCTTCTGAATATCTTCATTTTCAACAAGAAATGGCATCCATCACAAATATCTGCATTTTTTAAATATAAATTCCCCCAACCACCCTGGCTACATTCAGATTCAAAAGCTTCACTGTCAAACATCATGCCAAATATGATCATTTTTTCTTCAATTTGTGTAAATGGAGTTCAGGTTACAAAGAAGAGTCCATATTACTAATGAAAATGTGACCTTTGACCCTCACCACATTCATTGTCATCTACTGGTCCTCTGAAAACATCATATCAAATATGATCCCTCTCCCTTGATGGGTGTGGATGGATGGAGTTCATGTTAAAAGAAAAATGGTGATGGATAGATGAATCGACACACTGATGGACAGTCATGGTGTATCATTATATAGCCCCTAAAGTATGGAATAAACAATCCATCAATGGAAAATCAAGATTACTTACCCCCACCCACCACCCACCCGCATCCCACACACATGTTCAGGCTGAGTGGACTGGTGAATTGGTGGGTGAGTGGCAAGGCTTGCACTGTCTTAAACCTGATGTGCTATTATTTCACTCTGCATTGTAAGAAGTACAATGGTAGAATCTGTAAGCACGTACATGTACCTTGATATTTAAATTTCTCTTTAGGTGTACTAGAAACATATATATGAAGTACACATACATGTATATATGTAGGTCTTCAAATGTTTTATATTACAGAGAGATTTGTGAACAGTGTCAAGGATTTTTTTATATATGGCTTAAATCTGAAATTACGAGGATGTGAAATTAAATTTCTGATACTTTTTACGAATTAAATTCCACCGGTATACTTAGTTTGCTAAAACATTAAAATAAAATGTTTTATACAGAAATTCTGACACAATTAACTAAAACATGTACCTAGCCATATACCGT
The DNA here is from genome assembly GCA_029931535.1 of Margaritifera margaritifera. Classification (NCBI taxonomy): domain Eukaryota; kingdom Metazoa; phylum Mollusca; class Bivalvia; order Unionida; family Margaritiferidae; genus Margaritifera; species Margaritifera margaritifera. The sequence goes on along the minus strand of JAQPZY010001239.1, from coordinate 641,386 downwards.
ATACACTAGTGTATAAGCCCATACCAACTGCAAACTAAATAGACCCATATCTGCCATCACATAATGCGCCAGCATATCTGGGTCTATGCAGTTTGTAAGGACTAATCAGTAGAACAAACAACACACACCCTGATCTGCCGGCACATTATGCGATGACAGATCAGGGTCAATGTTGTTTGCATTTGGACCTGTATTATACACAAGTATATACCGTAATCAAAAAATTTTGTGTGTAATGTATTTGATATGGCAAAGGAACCTATGTTCAAAAAGATTTGCAAAATATTGTAAAATGTTTCAAGTTAACATTTCAAAATTTTCTTTCCATCTGAGAAAATTGGTATAATTATGGCCCATTATACCTGCCATTTTCTTGCCTTTCAGAAAATGTATAATTATCAGCTGAAAGAGAAAAGTTATTAAACTTAAAACAACAAAAATGACTTGGCATTCAATTCACAAACCCTTAAATTCTTCAGTGTAACAGCAAACAAAGTACTGCAGGCATGAGCAACCTACGGCCCATAGGCCGCATCCGACCTGCACCTTGGTTTTATCCGGTTACATTTACAGTACATCATACTGGTACATTTAAAAATCGCTATCCAGCCTGCGCCCTGGAGAAAGTTGCACATGCCTGAAGTACTACATACCTTTACCATGTTTTGCAGCTGATAACAAGGTATATAACATTTGCAACAATGCTAACACCATGACTGCCATATGACTTTAAGCTTAAGGTATATAACATTTGCAACAATGCTAACACCATGACTGCCAACAATGCAACAATGCTAACACCATGACTGCCAACAATGCAACAATGCTAACACCATGACTGCCAACATTTACAACAATGCTAACACCATGACTGCCATATGACTTTAAGCTTAAGATAATTGTGATATATACTTTAATCTGCTCATTTCAAATATCAAATTCATGATGCAATCAATTAACAGCCAAGAACCCAATTTGTTGATGGGTAACACCAAGAAATGATAGATCAAGGTTTGCACAGAACCTCAAAGATGATATTATATATTATTTGATAAACTGGACAGAGAAGATTCACCAACTACTAGGAGTGAAACGATTAATCGATATATTGATGTATCGATACTTTTTCTATATCGATACCCATATCGATACAAAAGAGGAAGAATCGATACAAAATGATACTTACTCTATACAGGTTACTTTAATCTTCAGCAGTCATGAATAATTGTTAGCCATTTGCCCTTTCATTCTTTAAATTGAGAATTCATACGAGACAGCCGTAGCAAGTACAGGCAATCATTTCTGTCAGTAAAATATAAAAAAACTATTGACAACACCCACTCGCCTTCTAAAACTTAACACAAGGTGACTAACTCATGTGGTTCGAAATCTGCCCCCTTCCCCCACCCAAATTCCATGCTAATTAGTTTATCCCATCTGAATCTTCAGCCACTTATAACATATATCAACGGAAAGAAGACATTGCAGATTTGCTCCCCATGTATGATTTAAGTACATTACTGATCATTTAATAACCACTTTTACGCAAAATTTATCTGTTGTGCGCATCTTGTCTACCTGGATCAAAGGCTACACTTCAGTGTGTCATGCAGTGAAATATGTTACATGCAATTCTGATTAGCAGTTATTGTTTGTTCAAGTCCAGGGTAAAACAATAACCACCAATCACAACTAACTGTAGCATGTTCACTGCGTTACATACCAGAAATATTGGCATCCAAACTCTATCCAAATAGATACAAAGCAACATAGAAACTTCACACAAAAGTAACTATTAAATTATCTGTAAAGTACTTAAATCGTACATGGGGAATAAGTTTGGAAAGTCTCCTTTTACGTTTATATATGTAATCAGCGACCCAACGTGCCGATTGGAGAAAAAAAAAATTAACACAGAATTGGCAAAGGGGCAGATTCCAAACCGCACGAGTTATAGCCACTATGTCAATTTGTAGAAGGTGAGTGGGTGTTGTCAATAATTTCCTTTTTCACTGACAGAAACAAGTGCCTGTGGCCGCAGCAGTTGTTTTGCATCTGCAGGAAGTACAATGTGAAGGATTTGGTTGTTAGTCATCTCTGCTCCCGCACTCTGACTTGTTCTAGGTAAGATTTTCCTTGCACAAGGAAATTGCACTGTTTCTTTCGTTTTGAAGATAAAACCATAATGCCTTCAAAATTTAAGTGAAGACATGAAATTGGTATTAAGATGTTTTAAAAACATTCATTCAATGCAAAACAAAGGGTGTGGTGACCAGGATGAGTCATGCATCTGATCGATTGGAGCAGCCTGAAATGGCCTAAAATGTTGAATAAAAATCACTATAAGCTAACAGGTAGTCTGTATGGAATATATATGTTTTTTCTTGTCAAGGATGAGAATGGCATATGAACAGATGATGAGTCTATGTTTGCTTGTAATCTGCATACTGGAAATACACCCAATATGTCAACATATAAAAAATGGCACCACCCTACCACTGACAGACCTTCTAAAGATGAAACGACCATCAAGTTGATATGTGTATCGACAATGTATCGTATCGTAGGCTGTGTATCGAGAATCATATCAATAATTGGCAGAGGTGTATCGTTTCAGACCTACCAACTACTAACCTACTCACTCTTTTAGCATCATATAGGTTGTTTCCCTTTCTATCAAGATGCTGCCTTTACACAGCTGATAACAGTTATGATAAACAAGACTTCCTCGAAGGGACTGATGCTCTACTGGATGAAAAGAATTTCCAAGAATTCAAGATACGACCATTTCTTCCTTTTAACTGCTGAGTGTTGAAACTATCTCCGATATTTTTTTTTAGAGATAACGAGATTTTCAATTTAGCTGCTGTGATGGACATATTAGATGTCAGATTGGTACCATTTTCACTTAGGACAAAGTAGACAGCATTAAAAGCCTTGGGGTGAAAACCCAATGTCATAATGATCATCCATTCAGGTGGAGTAGTGACAACCATGGGGAGGCAATCCCTTGACAGAAATGGAGGCAACTTATGCAATACACAAATAGGGAATTTGCAAGAATGGAGCTATTGTCTTATGATACATTGCTTATTACAAGGGAGGGTCAAGTGTTCCTTATTCTCTATTCTCATTAGCAATAATATGTAATGATTATATAGGATTATATATCAAAGCAGACAAAATCTGGGGTATTAAAGATAAAAGAGATAGTTCTTTGATTTAAAGAACAGATGGGCCTTTGTATTCTAATATAAAGTGACCTTCAAAGAAGAAAGTATTAGTGAAAGAAGATTAAAGAAAGGATGAATTGTAAGCACAGAAAATATACTGCCCATTATGACAGCTGCCATCCATGCATGTTCTTTAAATATAGTGGGGTTTTTTTTCTCAATCCTTATTCTTAACTTACAAACAAAGACTTCAAGCTATTCTAATTTAATTAAAAATGCGAGACTTAAATCAATCAACCTAGTACTAAGTTTTATACACCCAAATCATACGAGTGAATACATTTTTAACTGATTATACAATTTCTACAAAACTTGAGAGGTTGCTTACACAATGTATTCAATGTGAAAGTGTATTAATGTGAACTTTAACGATTCGAAGATGATATAAATCAAATAGACCTGCATGTAAATCAAACAGTCTTAGCAAGCATAAACCTTTAGCAAATTCAACAAGGAAATTTATTTTCACTAATTTTAAGCACATTACATTTTTGTAAGGAGATGACACTAGTAATTTATAATATAAATGCTAGTAACAATTTTCAACCTATTGAAGTATTCAGCACTTGTTTAACCAAATGATTTTTACTGCCCAAAACCCAAGATATGAATTTAATAATTAATTTTAATAAATTGGGTATTTTATTCCCCCGTTTGGAATTAATCTATATCTGATGGGGTATTTTGTGAACAATGAACAAACTCACAATAAACTCTTATCATGCCTTATAGAAGGAGTCAAACAGCTTAGTGACCCAGAGTAAATCGGGGAAATGTTTGATTAAATGGCCCTTTCTTACCGAGTGTTTCTCACAGTGATCAAGTATTATCGTTTCAAAAGTGACTGACATCATGATCAATGGATTCTGAACAGAAGGTCACAGTAACCTTCTTTTGGTATGGTGGTGTACTACTCGAGCTGTATGCACAAAAATCTACTTTTATGACTGTAGAGGCAATAGTGTCTGAGATCTCAACCTCAACATAAAAGGCATACAGTTGCTAATGCTGCCGCCAATTACCAACACCATGGGTACACTGTCGCATAAGCTCTCCTATCTAGGTATGAAGACCATATAAAGTACATCTATGTTATTTATCCGATGATAAGCCATCCCCCGTCCTATTCTACAAATATTTTGGAAGGCATTTACAACAGATATCTCTGATTATAAGCCCATTCCAAGGTTTTGAAAATTTTACTTTAGGCTGGCCCCCAAGGCTTCATTGTCGCAAGCCGCAGGCAAAACTCTGCTATGCTTCCCATGGCTGCTTGTGATAAGATTTTATTGTTTCCAATGAATATGCATAAACCTGATCAACCAATCATTGTAAGCCTAAATAATTTTTTTTGAAAAGTTGACCAAACAAGACCTGTCATGCTGACTGAATGAACCAATCAAAGTTTCTCTTACAAACACAGTCACTTCTCATTCAATAGAAGGGCACTTTCTTTGATAAATATGTGTTTGTTTCATTGTGTTGTGGATGACATATATTTGTGTATGAGTAATCACGGGAAACAAGGAAATCTTTGCAGGTAGCCACTGGTGAAAAACAAGTACAGCAGATATTCACATGTGCGTTGGGATGAGGCCTGAGCCGATTAAATTGATAAAGTTGACTACAGCTAAATATATATACACTGTATGCTTCAATACCATATACACTCATGTGTATTCCAATACCAACTGCAAACTAAATAGACCCAGATCTGCCATCACATAATGCACCGGCAGATCTGGGTCTATGCAGTTTGTAAGGACTAATCAGTAGAACAAACAAAATAGACCACGATCTGCCGCCGCATTATGCATTTGGACCTGGCTTATATGTGAGTATATATGGTACTTTACAAATATGGACAATCTGATAAGCATAAATTAATTAAGTGCATCCTCTTACTCATGCAGCCTGGTGAAGGATGATGTAAATAATGATTTTGGAACATAAGAAACTTGTTTGGACCTCTAAGGAAGATTACTGTCTATACTCGCGTATAAGCCAGATCAAAATGCAAACAACACAGACCCTGATCTGCCTTAGCTAATGCACCTGCAGATCAGGCTCTATTTTGTTTGTTCTACTGATTAGTCCTTACAAACTGCATAGACCCAGATATACCAGCGCATTATGCGACAGCAGATCTTGGTCTATGCAGTTTGCAGTTGGTATCGGATTATACACGAGTATATACGGCAGGCTGTATTTAAAATTTCATATTTGAAAACCTTTTCAGCATCACATTTTCAAGCTGTTATGCGCTTGCTGTTTCCATCACAGACCCTTTGTTAAAATTCAGCTACTGATTGTGAAGTCTTTGTTACGTGTCTATTAATTTAGTCTGACTTGATCAATGAATGAAAAAATGTATAAGCTTTCAATTCACACTACTGAGATACACAAACAGTGATTTCTCCTGGATTTTCACAAGGGGGTTCATGCGGGATGGGGATTCCCCATCTGGCATTTTCATTAGTGGGAATTTAAAATTTTTATGTGCTACTGAGAACAGTATTTATTAGAATGATACCCCTTCCTGTATGTTTCAATAAATGTGTGTGATAAATAACTTTTAATGAATAAAACCTAAAGTTGTTTATTTTCATTACTGGAGAAAATCATTAAGTGTTTGATTATGTCTGTTGATCCGTACTGAACTTCAGATTAATGAATGTTACATGCTTCACTGCACTCACAGCAAATCATCTGCAGGATTTTCACATGCTTGCTCATTTTTAAGAGGGAAGGCATTAAATTTAGGTGAATTCACGAGATTTTCGTTTTGGATAAATCTGCACAAATAAAAATTTAAAGTATAAAAATATTAAGACAAACTCAGAATTGTCTTGTAAAAAAAGTACATGTACGAATCTGTCTTGTAAACAAGTACATGTACAAAATGTACAGCTGTTTGGTTGTTTGGTTTTTAATAGTATTTTCAACACATTATTGGTAATATTATACAGAGGAAATTGGAGCTACATGTACATCCAAGTGCCTTATTCACGGACACACCAAGGCAGCTGATCTGGACTGGCCTGGGCACATACTGATCCATGGTTGGGTATTGCATACATATTTACACTGCTATAACCCCATCTTGAATTTCTCACATGAAAATGAAATGGACCAATAAAATGACAATGCAAATAAAATAAAATAAATAATAAAACACTTGAATCAAAGCTTTATCTGCGTCAAGCATGCCTTGCTAGTGAGTAAAGACAAATTACCCTGATTAGCAGTTACTGTAGGTCTGAATGGGTTGGTTGTCTTTGAGCAGCACTTTTAACACATTATGTCTTCATTCCAGAAATGGAAAAAGTGATTAGGCCCTACCAGGTCAAAAAGTGGGGTGAATTTAGAAATAAACAGGTTTCAAATATCCTTACCTGTTTCTTGATTATTCAAGAAATTCAAACACATACCATTATTACAAGCACTCACATCATGGATTTATTAATTTCTACAATAAATATTCACTTTTCCAGCATTATATGCTTTAAATCAGTTATTGTAGAGCCAGACTATTCATGTAGCATGGTTTTCTACAATGTTGTCCACTGTACAGGTCAGAGTTATTTTAGTGGGTAAGGAAATTCTAGCACACCATGGTCTAGTCTGATTCAATTATGACTGATTAAAATTATATAATGCTGGAAAAGTGAGTATATACATGTATTGAAACAATGAATAAATCCATGACCTAAGTGCCTGTGATCATCATCAACCTCCCCTGTTGCAAGCCTTCCATATCTGGATTTGAATTCATCATGCTCTAGTACCAATTCCCCTCAAGAATGTATTCTGGACTTTTGAGTATACATTTTGCTTTCCCTGTACACTACTTTGGAAATAAATTCAGCAGTGTTTTTGATCAAGATTTCATATTTTCTTCTGTACACTTTTCAGAGACATACTGTCTATACCATATATATGTTACTGATGTCTGCATTTTTTATCAATGATCATCAGCCATGTGTTCACAATTTGTGTCTAAGCTAAACATTTCTGTCAGATACTGAAATTGATCATCTTTTGCTTCTTTGGCCATTACTATATTCAGTAAAATTGGGATATGCTTGATACAATCATTTGAAATTCTACCGCAATGATCTTCTATCTTTTTCTCTTGGATCTTTTTATGCGCCCTATGGATGCCATAGAGGAAACTGTCTTGCACCAAAGATGAACAAGAGTCCCTTGAAGGGACTAACACTCTACTGTCCAAAAAGGACAGATGGATGTCGGACCACAGACAAGAGACCATCTATGACCAGTAGAGCTAAAAATAAGGGTAAATAGCACAAAGGCACAGCCTAAAATGAACCCTGCATTATTGGCAATACCATGCTAAGGAAATGGGAGCCGAGTGTCTTTCTCAGAACACACCAAAGCAGCCCACCTTACTGGTCTGAATGGGTATTGAACATGCAACCCTTAAATTACTTGTCTGGTGTTTGATCAACTGAGCTACCACAGTTCACAGTAAATGGAAGCAATTATCTGCACTGTACTGGCAGCTGTAATTGATACTCCCTGTTTTATGAATGATAACATTCTGAAACACATGCCAGTCATTATAATCAATTGAGCTTATAATCATTGCACCATAGTTCACGTCATTAAAAAATTCATTAGAGCTTATGTTGAACTGTTGTTTTAAATCATGCCAACTTTAAATAAATCATATCTTATCTTATCTTATAAACTGTACAAAACATCAAATGAATACAAATTAAAGCCTCTTTATAAACTGACTCTGAATTTGAAATAGATTTGAAGTTTTGCTGCAGAATACAAAGTAGTCCACCTGGCATACCTTGAGAAAAATGATAATTACAGCAGAAAAGGTGAATACAGGGCCCATAGCATATGGTTGATTGTAAATGGCCCATTACTTCCTTTACAACATGTTCATTTCATCCAACAATAATAAGCCCCCTACACGTTTTCAAAACATTTCAAAGGTAGGCCCCTGGGTTTATTTTGGGCAAAATACTGAAGGAAGCAAGAATTAAAATGGAGTTGGAGCACTCAACTGTTTCAAAATGAGAATATGACTGAAAATGAGAAATAACTTCTGGAAGGAAAAATGAAATAAAATTGCCCACTTTTAAAGCAAGTACATTCAAACCTGTCTTAAAGAGCACCCCTTATAAAGATTCACCTGCCTTAAACAGACACTTTTTTTAAAATATCTGTTACCAACATCAATAATATAATAAAACACAATGAAGCATCCACCTGTTTTGAGACCATCTCTTCACTTTTCAGAGATGGGTGCTAAAAACCAGCTTGACTCTATGTGTAGAAGAAGCCCCAACAGTTTGTCTTTGATTTTTCATTCAACTGTAGGAAAGTAACTCAGAGGTTACCCTAGCTCTACAAGACCATTGCTATATTTAATGATGGTAGGGACTTTAGACTAAAGTCACTGCCATCACAAATTATAGCAAGGTTGTTACAACTAGGCAAGGTTGTTACAACTAGGGGTAATGTAACAAAAGAAAAGACTCAAACAAGCTTTCAAGATTTAAAACACAAATATTTAATTTCCTAAAATATTAAAATATTTCAACGATCAAAGTGAAAGAATTAAAAATAACTTACAGTATAGAATATCCTTAAAAGTCCTAAATTATTGTAAAGTTCACAAATCCGGAAGTTAATCCAAATATTCTGAATGAAGAATGTTCCGAATGAAACCTCCATTGTGCTGGAGTGCAAACAAGAATCAGTTATATCCAAATATTATTAATTCCAAATAATCCTTGTGAATATGGAATATAAGTTCTAGAAATGTTTCCGATAATTCCAACGGAGTTGAATAATACTTAAAGTTTAAGTAGCAGTACTAAATCCAGAATGTACTGTATAATAATCACTGAAGCAGAATACCTCACACAAAATGAACCAATCTCATTTATGACCTCTCAGACTGAACGTACTTGTGAAGAATGATGAACGCTGCGATTATATCTTATTTATAGTCTCTGACTGTGCAAATCAAATAAAAACCCAATTATTCTACATCTCAAATCAACATCTAGTTACTACGATCTTATTCTAACTTCTGGTCAACAAAATGAATCATTCCCTGTATTGCGACTTAAAAACAATTAAATCTTTCTAGAAAACAACCTTCTCCAAACCAATCAGAAACTAGGTGATACGTGACACAGCTAAAGTACCTGTGCACTGACATTATTACAAGTCAACAATGTATTGACTTCTTATTGAACATGGAATTCAGGTAAAAAGTGCAAAAGTTCATACCCTCACGCGCTGGATCATGTGACATGACTAATGCTTCAAGTGAAATATTGATTTTCCCAGTTGCCAATGTATTGGGTTACATGTACCATATATGTACTTTCTGCAAGACGACAGCTGTTAGACTATTATGCAGTGATCATAAAACTATACCATTATTTAAAAACAAAATGATACATAATTCCATAACAAGGTGCTTGTAGAGCTAAGGCCTAAAAGAACAAGAGTCCCTCAAAGAGACTGATGCTCTACTGTCCGAAATGAATTTCCAGGAATTTAAGATAAGACCATTTCTTCTTTTTAACTGTTGAGTGTTGAAACCATTTCTGATATTCTTGAGTGATAACACTCTCAAATTAGCCACTGTGGCAGCCATATTTGATGCAAGATTGGCACGATTTTCATTTAGGACAAACTTAGACACCATCAGAAGACTTTTATTGAAAACCCCATGATTATATGAGCAAGATTTTCAATATGTTCATTGTGGCAGCCATATTTGTGGCCAGATTGGCATCATTTTCATTCAGGACCAACTACGTATATCATACTTCGGGTGAAAACCCCCATGTTCATATGACTTTCCATTTAGGAGGACTAGCAACAAAAAGATTTTCATAATAGCTGCCATGTTGGCCACACTGTATGTCAGATCTGCACCATTCTCATTTAGTACTAACCAAGTCTTCTGATGAAAACCCAAAGTTGATTTTCAATCGAGGAGGAGTAGCCATAAGAATTTCAAGATGACCAGATTGACACAATTTTTATTTAAGACAAACTAAATACTATAAGAAGTGTTCTGGTGAGAACCCCATGCTGATATGACTTTCCATTCAGGAGGAGTAGCAAAAACAAGATTTTCAAGATGGCTGCTGTGGTGGCCATACTGGACATCAAATTGGCACCATTTTCTTTTAGAACCAACTAGACAACATAAGAAGTCTTTAGTGAAAACCCAATATTGATATGACCATCAATTCAGGTGGAGTACTGATAGCAAGATTTTCAAGACAGTCACTGTGGTGCCCATATTGGATGTCCGGGCAGTACCATTTTCATTTAGGATGCAGATTACTTAAATTTTTGTGCAGAAAAAACATTTCATCTTTCAGTCACAGTGACCTTGACCTTTAACCATTTAATCCCAAAATCGACAGACTTTATCCTTACCCTAAGAGTTAGCCATCCACAAAGTCTGGTCCAGGTATGTGATGTAGAAGTAATGTCATTGCACGGAAACCAGTTTGATTCTCTCAGCCACAATGACCTTGCCTTTTGACATTTTGACCCTAAAATCGATAGTGTTCTTACTTACCCCTAAGTGCAAGCCATCCACAAAGTTTGGAGAACTATTGTGCACTGCAAAAATCATTTTTCTTCTTTCAGTCAGTGACTTTCACCATTAAGCTTTTGGGGGCCCCGGGTGGCCGAGTGGTCTAAGGCACTGGTCTTTCCCGATCACTGCCATCTCACCTCTGTCCACGTGGGTTCGAGTCTTGGGCTCGGCCAATGTGGTTATGTAAGTAAGCTTGCCAGCAGCTTCCCATGGGTCGGTGGTTCTTCCCAGAATTATCCTGGGTTCTTCCTCCGCCAGATATACTGGCCGTCATGTATAGCCTATCATGTGCTGAAAAATGGCGTTAAACCCATAAAAACCAAACCAAACCATTAAGCTTTTGACCCTGAAATCAATAGGGTTCTTTTTTGCCAAAAGTGTAAGCCATCTATAAAGTTTGGTAACCATAGATAATGGATAACTCAAGTTATTGTGCAAAAATCATTTTTCTTCTTTCAGTCATAGTGACTTTGACCTCTGACCTTTTGATCCTGAAATCAATGGGGTTCTTCCTTACCCCAAGTGCGTAGTTTTGTAAATATAGATAGTGAAGAACTTAATAAGTTATTGTCCAGAAACTGTTTTTCTTCTTTCAGTCACAGTGACCTTGACCTTTGAGCTAATGAGCCTAAATCAATTGGATTCTTCCTTACCCGAAGTGCAAACCATTCACAAAGTTGTGACTGCATATGGTGGACAACTTGACTCATTCTGTGGAAACAAAATTGGTAACAGAGAGATTGATGGATATCACAACATTATATACTCCACCTTGTGGTGGGCATATAAAAAAACAGATTCCTTATTTTTTGAAAGCTGTGACCAGTTTAGATTTCATTCCATTGGAAGGTAACAGTACTATACATCAAGATCATCAAGACACTTATTATCTGTCCCAATATTTGTAAGCACCCTCTCGACATAGACTAGAAAGTATGATTCAATAATGGCTACATTTGCACACTATTCACTCATTGTGGCCAGCTTCAAATCTACAGCAAGTTGTATCAGACAAACGCTAATTATTTAAGTAATTATATAGAGAGTGCATATTTAACTATCTAATAACATCATGTGCCTGACAAATACTGACAAATAAAGTCTTTCAAAGAAAAAAAATCAGGTCATGCAACCATGGTTCACTAGCAGTTAATGTAGGTGGGGAAAAGTCAGTTCAAAAAATCTTATTTACAATGATCCAATTTGTTTTTAGCATGAAAATGGAAGGACATGTTATAATTTTAGGCCTAACCTCAGCTAGCAGCAATTAAACCAGATACATGTATGTACAGATTCACAGATTGCTAAAAAAAATCAAAGACAAATATCTGAAAGAGATATTGGAAGCAAATAACTTTCATGATAAAAAGTCCTGCACTTAAAAAAGATCCTGGCTGGAAAATTTGCTACTTGCACAGAGTTAGGATTTTCTTGGTACACCGTATTGCACAAATATATTCAATTCCGACTTTAAATATTGTAGATAAAATTCTGGACAACATACATTTTTCTTGCCTAGTACATGTTTTACTTGTTGCAGGCTGCGAGAAAACTGACTTTTCCAGTACTGAATCTGAATCTTGACTATTATCCATCCACTAACTCATATTGCTCCTACTGTATATATAGCATCTATTGTTAGTATATATGATGTCATTGCTTCAGTATGGATGGGGAACCTTTCAATTTCCACTTGTTTATTACCTGGAGTCTGCATTACTGGCAGCACCATACAAGTCCCAACCCAAATGAAACCCTCTTATATCCTTGCAAAATATATCACAGATGAATACAGAAGAACAGAAGAGGCATGCCTCCATTTTTTTCTTCTTCACAACATATAGAAAATCAATCAGATAATAAACTTAAATTCATATCATCTTTGTATTTTCCGAACAATATATGGTCATTTAGCTTCTAGGAATAATTCAATGTAATTACAGACAATTATCAAACTTCCCCTATAAATTGCTGGGTTATTATTGCAGCTGTTAAATACGACACTCCAAGTCAGATGGTTCCATGTAATATAAATGACACCTTTCCCAAGATGAAATTGACTTCCTCTTTTGATGCTAATTCTTGTCAATATTTTATAACAGTGTTGACAATGGCAACTTCCTTGGTTTCTGCAGAACAGACATTGAGGTCTGTTTTGCTCTGATTTGTAGCAAAAAAAACAGTATTCTATTCCTTATTGTAAGGATGCAAATTTCTGTAGATCTCTGAAGAGCACATTAGTTGGCAGATAACAATTATTTAGATTTATGAGGAAAGGTACCGTATGAAATCGCAAGACTGCGATAGTGTTAATATCCCTGTTTGGGGGGCGAGATGAATTCTTAATTAAGCCTTCATTATTTAACGGTCAAGGAAAAGGCTAATTGAGGTCTTGGTATAAAAAAATGTCATAGTTGAGAGAATGCAGAAACTAGTAGAAGTAGTATTATCTTCTTAAAATTGTCCATAATCAGTTTTACATGGCGAACGAAAATCTAGAAGGTTACGCTGACCACGTTTATAAAAGGCGGTAGATATGTTTAATCTGATTGGCTACGTTAAATAAGAGGCGTGTTTCCCAGACGAAATTTCATGTTTTTAATATGCCTCATCGCAAAATTTAATCAAGAGAAAATAGAGGTCTTGACTCCAAGGTAGAATTTAGGTGAAATTCTCTCGTATAGACAATTATTCAAGGGACCGTATGTCTGGAAATTGGGGACACAATTCTGGCGATAAAAGCGAGAGAGTCTTTAAAGCACAAGGTATTTGAATCAATCTCATGTAATTCGTTGATGCCAATATAATTATTTGCTTTAATTTATTTGTTTATATTTGCATGAAATTATTTGTTTTCAATTCTTAGATCAATTTTCTTGATATGAGTATAACTATTTGTTTGAGTTCATTTGTCTGAATTCGTACAATAATCTTCTTTATATGAATTTGACGAATTGTTTAAATTTATCATCTTGTTTGTTATAGGAATCATGTATTCTAAGAATTTCATGCATTACTTTATTTGATACAAGTTGTCTTAGATGATTTCATGTATGATAAAGACTTGAGTGTTCACTGAAATTAACGTGGTTAAACTGTGAGGTGAATTTCATTGATTCATTTGTATAATTAAGACGTGAACTGAAACTATTATGTCTCGTGTGATGTTAATGTGAGTTAGTGATGAAATAGCCATTAGAAAATACATTAATCTTCTGAAACTAGGTTTGTTTATGGTCTGTCAGACTTGGCCTGACCAGATAGCCTTTGGTATCTGTTTGAATTCCGACAGGACGATATCTGACGTAACGAGAGTGGAGCAATGTTCTATTCCCAGGAGGAAAATCTGACAGGATATTTAGGTTGCTTCTTGTTTTATTTTTAAGGGGAAAATAGCTCCACCTACATACCTACCTATCCATCTACCTACCTACCCGCACAAAGTTTGAGGGCCGGAAAGAGGTGAGATAAGAGAGTGAGTGAGAAGGAAGGAAAAGAAGGGGAGAACATCAATCTTGACCTGACAGCAACCTTGGATCTGGAGTGACCAGCGATAACCAGGTTCTGCAATCAGACTGGGCAATGACTTTGATTATTCATTCGATTCTATGATGAACTAAGTCTATCGTTTTTAACAGATCGGCTAATTACGTAATTATATTTGAGTTGAAATTCGGTAAATGATTTGAAAAGAAGTGTATCTTTCAAATGTTATGTAATATTTCAATTTGCTTTATGTAATTGATTAAATTGTTATATTTCATGTACGGGGGCTCGTGTTATTCTGTTCGATATATCTGCTCAGATCTCTATTTATCCCATCTATAAAATTTCATATTTTATTTCACTATTTACTCAATTCGGGCAATAACACCAAGGTCGATCATCCTCTAGATAACGATAACCAACCAAATCTTGTAAGTGAGGAGAACCTTACACTTATATTAGTTTAGATTTTTATTATTATCGTGTCTGGAAAGGAAAAAAAAAAAAAATTCCAGGCCCCTCCCACGAAAATGAAATGGCAGTGAACACATGCTGTTCTTGACTGTGTACTGCAATTACTGCTTAAGGACAAAGCACACATTTCACTTTAGATTCTGTGGTTTTTTTTGGGGGGGGGGGTGTTCTTGATTTAAAATAGCAGTAGGTGTTATTTGGAATTTAATTGTTCATATCTCAGAGAATTATTTTTCCTTTGTATCTATGGGATACATTTATGCTGTTCAAGAAAAGTCGAAAGGTGCGCCTCTCGTCAAGTCTGTGCAAGTTAGTTAAGATTTCTCTGAATAAAGTAAAAAGACACAATTCCTATAAGTGTCATTGATCTACTTTCCATTGATCATGATGTAAAATTCTTAGAAAACATTATTTAAACTGAACTGAGAATGCAAATGAATTTTTGACATCAGCAATAACTGCAAATATAAGTATTTTGCAAAGAAGTAGATCAGCCTTTCCTAAACACACATGTATTGAATATACATGTACAAGACTCTTTTGAAATGATTACTGTATTGTCAAAATATATTAATCATATAAAGACAATTCATTCTTCATTTGGTATCCCATTGTAAATCACTCTGATATCTCAGTCTTTCCATGGATGGTCTTCATGCATTGGCTATTCAAATGTCAATCAATAAAGTCTACCATCCCCTTTCATGGTGGAGTTGTACAGCACATGCCTGTCAAGTTGCAGTGGTGATTTGTAGGTATTTACCCTCCAATGCAGAGCTTCAATGCAGATTAACTTCCCCCACTGTGCATTCGGAGAAAACAAAAATCACATGAGCTGCACTGTAATATAATGGAAATGTTTGGCTGGGAGCTGACTGATATTGAAACACTACTGGAGAAATCTAAATGGCATCAATGAAGCTGATTCAGTCATTTCAGCTATCTACAAAACCAGTATTTTTTCTTATTTTCTGATACATTCATGACTCCTGTCAGAAATTCAATATTAGTAATATATGTTGTTGCCGAGTTACCATACATCTTCTGTTGTATGTAGCTCTTGTTTTCAGTGATCCTGGATAAACCCTTCTTGTTATGTTGTTGAAAACTGAACATCATCTCAAAACCAATATGAAACTAGATGAAGACTGTGCTTTAACTATAAATGTTGTCAATACATGTATCTGCAATAGATTCATTTTCCTAAAGAACATATGAAATCATATTTTTGGAAGCACACATTTATAAGAGAAGAACCAAGAAGCAGACTATAGCTACATGCATACCTAGGCCATATTTGTCAAAGATTTTTTTAAAAGCAAAAACCTCAAGAATCCAGTTACACTGTGCATTATATACAAATCATCTTTTATTAGTTTCACTTTATTTGGAGTACAGTCTAAATATATATTAAAAATGAAGGTATCAATCTACATAGCATTGAGAGTGACGAGCTATGTAGGTGTATACGGGTATAATATAGATATTAGTAATGTTCTGTGTGTAAATGACACTCCCTCCCAATCCTGATCTCATTTCTCTTCCTGTGTATTCATCCCACAAAGGTGAAAGCATCAGATATTAATCTAGCCAAACTAACACAAAACATTATACACTGTAGGATCCCATGATATTTTTCTGGCCCAGTTATGCCTCTAATACATGTATATTCATCTGTACTGTAAAGACTGCTGTACAGCATCATCTTCAACTAGGTTTCTACTTGCATAGCAAACCTGCATATCTGCACCCTTTCATCAATTATGCATTTATGCAAATGTGTCCCCACCTCCAAAGCCCCTCCAGAAGGGGAATTGGATCAAAATTCTCAAACTGCTGTGCACATTTATAAATGACCTTTAATCTGATATTTCAATGTTTTAACTTTAACGCCCTGAAGTGAATGGTGTAGAAGTTGCATGACACTACATACACATATGCATGCATAGATTATCCATGCCTTTAGAAAAATCTTTGAAAATTGCAGGAATAATCAGTTATGATTACTGAAACTTGAATCAACATGTAAAATCCTATGATTTATTCACTGCAAGTGAACATTATACAGTTGTTAAAAGACATGCATTCAGCCAACCTCAATTATTCCCAACTTGCATGTAACGTAGCCTTGCATATATAAGATAGAAATGTGTTCATGAAACACAAATGCCCCACCACAGTGCCTGAAATGACCAAAACGCAAAACTTAATCAACATGTAATGGACAAAGGAATGGACAATGGTGGGGCATAAAAGCAGAATCTTTCCAGTCTAAACCTGGCCTTTATTATGGTCATGTAATATGGATTAATGCACATTACTGTTAAAACCTGTCCGGTGATCTTTGGAATTATAAATAGGTAAAGTGTTCTCTTTTAATAAAGCTGTTCACAAGAGCCACAAGTGACCTGCATGATACCGTATTTTCACGCATATATACAGCCGGTTCTACAGGATTTTACATACCCCACACCCCCATGTGGGTTATCTCAGTGAGCGGGCTATATCAATTCTTTTTCACACAGATGGTGGTCATCAGCCTATTTTAAAATTTATACAGGTATAAGTTTTAATAACTCTGTGATAATAATTTTTAAAAGCTTGTTTATGTTAAACAGAACAACAACAAAAGGATGCCAGGAAATTAATTCTGGCAACACCTATCAAAATATGAACAAATTGCAATAGTCTTTGAAGGGAATAGATCAATGTGAGCGCTTCTATAGTGCTGTTTTTTAACATAATTAAAAGTAACACCAATTAAAATACAAAACGAAAAGAATTGATGGTTTGAAAGTGCTCGCCACTCGTCATTCATTTGTCCCATTCCGTGCTGAATAACAGCAATATGGCTGCCAGCAGCATTAATCATTGCTTGCACCGTTGGCTCTTTGTGTGTAGCCATGGCAAAAACCAATAGCAACTTTGGTGAAAAAAAACCTACCTGGACACGTTTTGTAGCATTTATCTATCCAGATCTTCATCACATCTGTATTCATCCATCCCTTTTTCTTGCAGTGGACGAAAACACCAGCTGGCACGTAGTCAGTTCATGCGAGATTATGTTAGGCTTTGTGCGGGGTATAAGCATGGGTGGGGTATACTATATATTTTTTACACAATCAGTGAATTTCTGCAGGGTATATTCGTGGGCAGGTTATATGTGTGAAAATACAGTATTTTAGGCCACCTTTAATTATGCAGATTTAAATTCTCACAAGGTTGTGTCAGAACAGTACACAAAAATTGCCTGATAGTTGAGGCCAACTTTAATTATACAGAGTTAAATTCTCAGGCTGTGTCAGAACAATGATGTGAAACCTCACTAAATTTTATTCTCATGGACCAGGACCTAAAATCAAGCAAAAACAAGAGTACTGTAAACAGTACATCGATATGCCCACCAAGTAGTATTAGTATTAGTAGTATAGTAGTAGTAATAGTATAAATAGTATTATTATAGTTCTATTATGATACATCTTTTGAATCTGAAATCAATAGGTGTCTTCCTTGTCTTAAATGCAAACATTTACACAATTTGGTCAAGATAAAAGACAGAGAAGTCAAGTTATTTTGTAGAAAGCTTTTTTCTGTTTTCAGTCTGTGACCTTGACCCTTGACCTACTAACCCCCAAATCGATAGGTCCCTATCTTCTTGTCATGAATGCAAGCCATCCACAAAGGTCAGTCATGGTTTGTGGCAAACAACAACTATTTTGTGGAAACCATTTTCCTTCTTTGTGTCCCAGACTCACCGTAACCTTTGATCATACATTATGTGGTCTTCCTTGTCTCAATTGCAAGCCATCAACAAAGTTTAATCAAGACATGTGGTACAGAACTTAAGTAGTTTTTGGAGATTGGTCTTCCTTTTTTCAGTCCATGTGACCTTTGACCTTTGTCCTTTTTGCCCCATAATGCATACATGTAGATGTCTTTCCTGTCTCAAATGCAAGCCATCCACAATGTTTGCTCGAAGTAGATGATAAAGAGTGCAAGATATCATTTAGAAACCACATTTTTTTTTTGAGTCACTGTGACCTTGACCTTTGAACTCCCAAATCAACAGAACAACAGAGAATGCCACATCTACTCATGTGTATATCTATTTCTTTCAAACCCAACATTTTTCGTTCTTAAAAAAAATTCACATCTTTTGAAACAAGAGTCATAAGTATACTGTGTAACTTTCATGAAAATTGGATGAAAAACATTGAAGTTGTAAAGAGCTGAATATGTACATGTTATAAAATACCATCTACACTTGATTATAAGTTGAGTCAAACTGAAAACAACATGGACCCTAATCTGCTGTTGCATAATGCACTGGCAGATCAAGGTCTATGTTTTTTGTTCTAATGATTACTCCTAACAAATTGAAGAGACCCAGATCTCCTGGTACATTATGTGATGGCAGATCTGGGTCTGTGCGGTTTGCAGTTGGACTTGACTATAATATAAACTTTCATACCAACATTGAAATTTGTTCAAATGTTACTGGACCAAACAAACACAATTCTCCTGAACACCTTTAGAACTTACAAATTGATTTTAACAAGAGTGAACAATAAAAATCCAGCAAAAAATAATTATGAGCAGCAAGCCATTAAGGGATTACTTTATTACTAGGGGCCTTGTTGCCTACTTCATTCAAAGAGATAGAAATTTGACTAGAAACTATTTACTTTTGGATGGTTCATATATCATTTAATTTATGTTTCATTCTATTATTATCCTGTATCGACAGTTTGAATCTGTATCGTGATACACTATTGCCAGAGTAAATTTAACAATGTATTGCTGCATCAAAGTCCTAAGAATGAAATAAGTACCGTATGTACTCACTTATAAGTCGAGTCCAACTGTAAACTGCACAGACCCAGATCTGCCATCACATAATGTGCCAGCAAATCTGGGATCATGCAGTTTGTTTGTTTGGAGTAATCAAGAGAAATAACAACAGAGACCATGATCAGTCAGCACATTATGCAATGGCAGATCGTTGTCTACATTGTTTGCAGTTAGACATAACTTATAAGTGAGTACAGACAGCAATGAGCAGTTCAGTCTGTATTTTAAAATGTTTACTTGTTAGTACCTGTATTTGTTTTTTCTTCAAAATGTAACTTGAAGTTTTGGCATACTGTCTTACCCTGTCACACTTAAAACTTCTGATTCACAGAAATATGTGAATTTATTTTAAAATGTAAACAAAAGCAATCGAAAAGTAATTTATTAGAGTAAAAAATAATAACAAATAATTAAAAATAGTAATCAAACTTTTCCAAAGTAATTGTAAATAATTAATTACAATTTAAAGTAATTTACCCCAGATCCTGTTAAGAAATAAATTTACATTAACATCATTCTGTTCCTCTTAATATTGTGGCTTGTAACATTTTTGGGGTATTTACAGCAGTCACTTAAGGTTACAGTAGAGGGGGGGGGGGGTCATACATGTATCCACACATTCATTTTAATGGGTGGAACATACCCAAACACTAGTAAGGATGCTAACCTAAATTCCCCACAATGTACAACAAATACACAAGTGTGATTACCATAATCAATCAGTTTGGTGTGTACTGTTATAACACAAGGCCCCTATGTATTATTTCAGAGGCAGAAGTCTGGAAGTGTAACTAACCTCTAATGAATTCTTCCCGTTTTAGGAAATTCTGGTCATTGCTTTCACTGCAGGCTTCAGTGAAGACAGACTTTTGATATTCTTTTAATGTAGAAATTGTGGGCTTAGTTGTTTGATCAAATTTATAGGAAAATTTCTTGCCCTCAACACAAACAGTCTGCAAAATTTGAAGTTCTAGTAATTTTGTGATTAGCACAATGTATCCATTTTATATTGCTATGTAATGTAACATGTACAAGTAACTACTGTAACCAATGAATGATTTTATCATCGTTAAACTATATAAATGTATTATCTCCAAACTTATCAAAGTATTTTAATGAAATACATTTCTGATATACAAAAATAAATGACATTTGTTTCCCCTGAATCACACGACCAAAAATGATAAAATGAAGACAATAAATATCTACGAAGATAACTTGGTAATTGAATCACACAAATCAAATCTCTGATGTGTACAGTGTGACTTTTATAAAATCTGTCTGTCAATCAAATACTGAACTGCACCGCTTATGTTTGAAAAAGCCTTAAAAGGTAACTTTAGCTCCAGGGAAAAAGACTTTGTCAAATAAATCTTGACACTAAGTATATAGGATTAATCAAGGTTCTTGTAATAAAAAGCAAATCCATAATTAGTATATTTTGAATACTGGACCTAGTATGACCTTTTGAGTTCTTAACTGATCCATCTTTCGGTGAAAAAAAGGAAAAGTAAATAAATAAATAACAGTCCAGAAGAAATAATATGCCATAGGGGAAAAAAAGGACAAACAACAAACTTAAAGCCAGGTCTAGTGAATAAAAAGTTTTTTTTTTTAAATTAATTTTTACTCATTTCAAAATACATGCACTTTTGGATGGCAAATTGTCCAACCCACCCACCTCATCCTTGGTACCATGATAGAACTGTACAACACTTAATGCATGCAGGTCATGAGCTGGTAGCTTCTAACAGAATTGTCTGTCAGCTTCACTTTAACTGGAGCTTTTTATCTAAGAAATGGCAACTAACCTCCATCACTTGGTGTAAACATTATGCTATCACTTTAAACATTCCAAGACTTTGAGTGATAACAGGATCTCCCACGGTGTTTTTTATCCAGATGTTTACCCTTTTTTATACAAGGTTTTGCTGTTCTTTGGCAATTAACATCCTTAAGCACAAAGCACAACTAAGTATGAAACAGGACCAGAAAGAACTGTAAAAAAACATAAACAACAAAGTTATGCCTTCTTTCACATTTTATTTTGTTTTAAACCTCAAAGCATTTGCTGGCTATAGTTCATTTATACATCATGTTAAACAAAGGACCCAAGAGTACTTTAGGCTAATGATTGGTTTGGGTTGGTGCTTTACAGCACAGCAACACAAGTAGGTAATTTAGTGCCAATGCAATTGGAATAAAGTGCTTTGCCCAAGGACACACCATGGTAGCTGACCCAGGCTGGTCCGATGGTAGGATTTGAACGAGCACCCTTTCAGTCGTGAGTCTGGCACGCTAACCATCCAGCCACAGTGGCTCCATGTAGGCTAATGAATGCTCTTATAGAATAAAATTTAATTGTTTGTCAGCCATGGACAAGCTGAAAATTCTGCTGAAGAAGTACATTTTTTTTTTTACAAAAAGGCCGAGATTTTTGTAAAGAATATGAATGCAGTTCATGACAACTGTAATTCTGATCAAATAGACCATTTTATTCAGCCATTAGTCATTTTACAATTTCCATCATGTTACACATTTTTGTGTATGTATAATTGGGGAGATTAAGGGATAACTTAGAAAAGCTCAGGGATAATGCTGTTTTTCTCTTCTCTTTTATTTCTACATGCCAAACATGTAGTGCATCATGTGATGACAATGTTGAGCAGCTGAAAGTGTTTTTTTTAAAAACAAAACAAAGGTCCTCAGGATCTGCTGACAAATCAAACTTGAACAGATAGAACTTCAGACATGGTGCCTGTAAAGAAAGTCATCAAAATGTCAAATTAAAGCAGGAGGAAGGAATTTCCAAAAATCTGTTGCAGCACTTACAATAATGTATATGATATGTACACCCAACCCTAATAAAAACATCTACGATGGGCCATCACCAATAATAATGTATATCAGATTAGTTGGAGGAGTGTTTCACACAACTGTCCCCCATAATCTAAATGAGTGAGATAGCACAGGAATAAATGTGTAGGGCAAAGGGATCTTTGCCATTGTTCTGAGACAAGAGGGAAAAACATTTCTTACAGCAATCACATCTTCCACACCAGATGTCTTGCCTCTCTACAAAATGAGTAAGACACACATTACTCATGCCATTGCAGTAGGCTTTTGAAGATTCATCTGTCACTGGTTATACTGTAGGATGATTATACAATATTAATGGGCCGGTCTGGTTGGCCCCAATTTCTGTTAGTGGGCCACTGAATATTTATTTTGAAATACCAAGATGCTGCCAGAAACTTTTTTATGAGGGTGTGGTCGCCCACACCTACCTCAAGATTGGCTGAATCATGGGTAGGGATTTTTTTTTGGGGGGGGGTGGGGGTGGGGGAGGGGCGGGGGTACAATGACAAATGACAGCATATTACAAGGTATATGCATACCTAATTTAAAACAAGCATTTACTGATTTTGTATCACTTCTTTGAAAATTAATATACATGATTTCTGCATACCTAATTCAGTTTGCACTGCTGGTAAATATTCTTCTTCAGTTTCATATCACTCCATTTCTTCAAAACCTTTGCAAGTGGAAAATCATTTATTTTACTCCCCATTATCTGTATAGTCATGACTTCATTTACTGTTTCAGATGTTATCCAGTTCCTCAGAGTAGTGTGAATTTAGCTTTGAGAACAGAATCTCACAATCAGTTTATTCTTTGTTTTTTTTTTTATAAAGGCAGAACCAATGCAATTTTGGCAAGTTTGAATTGATTTGGGAACTGGTCTTCAGGTTATCCAAACATAATTTTCCACAATTCATGCATGTCATTCCTAGGATATTTCTGTCCAAGGATCAAATTTTTGCAAGGTGCCATCTATTTCTGTATCCACCACTTTCTGCCCTATGTTTGGTGAGCGTTAATGTACTTTACCTATGCAAATTAGCCTATTGGACTCTCCCTCAGCAGTGCTCAAAGGAATTGACATGATACATCATCCTAGCTATTGTGAGCCAATTCAGTAAATCCCTGAAAGGTGTCTGTTTCTCAGACCACTTTACCTTTTAATTGTCTCTAAAACATCCGTATAAACTGCCCAGAGGATAGCTTTATATGAGCTCTGAGCAAGACTGTTTACTGTTTATACATACCACAGATTACGGGCATATATCATTGTGATCAAGAAATGTAATTTTTTTTTGTTCCTGGGAATTTTTTTAATACTAAAATTGCTGAAAATTGTGTTTTTCTAAACACGACTATGTCGGGGGATTGGGAGTTCAAAATCATGTTTTTCGTGTGACCCGTCGTGTTGTGGCATGTATGTGTACACGATACTGAATCAGCTTAACATGCTAATCGTGTGAGCATCTTAAAAGTGACTCGCACTTCCTCAATCACTACTTGTAAATACAAGCAGATGAGTGGAAGTTTTAAGCCCCGCAGGGAACCACTGTATCTTTAATACATGTTCTGAATAATTGTTGGTTGTATATCACGCAACAACCTTGCTTTGGTTAACCTTCATGTAAAACAAACTATCCATATTCAAGACTGCTGTAATCTGATAAAAATCCTGTTTGTCAATATAACTGACAATTTATATTATGCCTTTCATTTATGCTATGGCTGGTGTTTAATAGCTTACAAACCCTAAACAAATAAAAAAACACACATTCAGTCTTCATTATTGACTTGAGAATCATTACAGCAGTTTGTCTGGGTAATTAACCTATGAAGTGTGCCAGACTAGTAAATAATCTGATTATATTTGCACACAGTGACTCCAATTACCAGACATATCTCTGTAAATGGATAAAAATTCATGCAATGGCATTTGAATCATCAGTACAGCCCTACAAATTAGAATTTTGCTACATTGTTCAAATTTCCTGCTATACAGAAAAAGATGTCCACCCCGTACATTCTGTCTTCACCGACTCTAAGTCTTCCCCTCTCTCAGACAGTTTTCTCTGTCTTGGAATTGAGGTGGTTAAATATCTTTGATGCATTGACGATTCACTATTTATGCAGGTGACAGTGTATTATGATACAGGCTGAAACTATTGATACAAGACGTTAGTAGATTCAAATGTTATAAAACGTCCAAAATCTAAATTTTCTTGTTGTCCATCTATCCCTTTGAACAAAGCTAACAATATGCATGCTTACAACATGTATATAAACGGACTCTTGGTACAAAATATATCTAACTAATTAACAGATACAAAGACTTTTTTAAATTCAAAGAAAATAGTCTATAACAAGATACATGTACCTTACATGTAGCAATTATTAATCCTTGAAAGGATCTTTCAAATGATATCCTATGTTTTGATTCATTCTGATAAATATTTCTTCCGCCCGAGTATCATTTGCATTTGTATGCTTACCCCATGATACAGATTGATCATTAATCTATCTCACCTAAAACAGCATACCATATTCCACTTAATAGATGGCACAAATTCCGATTAAATATAAGCAAGTGACTATTGTTGACTTAGATAAATACAATAAAAGAATTCAATTAAGAAAGCACAATTTACATTCATTAAACTGTCCAATTTTACAAACAAGAAATTCAATGCCAGATCAATTCAAAGCTAAACAAAACATACATATGTCTATTTTGGTGGAAAGATTACATCAGTACATGCTGTATTTAGTTCCCAGAGCCCGAGTGATCTTTCTATTTTTGTCTTGAGCGGACCACATCAACAATTGGGAACTGTAAAGTACATGTACCTAAAAGTGTACTCAGAGAGAAAAAGATATTTTAGAGGTCAGATCTTAAATACAGGCACACTTCTCATGTACTTTGACAGGTAATTGGTGCAGCTATTTTGGATAACAAACATAAATGGACAGAAAATGGAAAAAGTCCAAAATTCTTTTGGAAGACTCTTGGGGGATTTCTATGCAGATGAATAAATTATGGATATACTGTAGGAAAACTTTCAGATTTTCAGACTCAAGGGTCATCACGTCTACCAAAGGAAGAAAAGACAGAAAATACTTTAATAATTGGAGACCTATATCACTTTTAAATGCTGACTATGAGATTGCTTTGGGAGCCAATATACCTGGGATTAAGAAAGTTCTTCCACCAATAATCAGTGATACTCAAAAAGGAATTATGAAGTGAGATTCATTGGAGAAAATACCTGGCTATTATACAATATCCTGGATAAACAAGACAACGAAAATAGTTAAGTTAAATAAAAAGAGGACCAATTTCTTCAAAAATGGACTCAAATCATAAAGATGTAACTTGTGTAAGAATCCCTTCTCTTCTTGCAATTCGTTATATTTATTTGGGTCTGATTGGATGGTAAACAGGAACAAAATACTGTAATATCACAAAGTCTCTGTCACCTAGTCACAAAGACACTGTATACTTGTGTTTATCTATTTATATTGTGTATCTAACGAGATTGTGTGCTATATGCATGTGTTTTCTTTTCATTTCTTTTTCTGTACATTATATTTATTGTCCCTAGATTATCCAATAACCAGAAATGTTTGATTGTAAGGTGACCCTGGTATGATGTTCCTGACCCTGAGGTCACCCTATTACTGGAATTAAAAAATAAATATATAAACAAATATTTTTAAAGCATTATAGTGCATCTGATCAGTGTTTAGTAAACACAAATAGGAAGAAAGTGAAAATATTTCACTTTCATTTGTTTCTAGAATTTACCACATCCTACGATGGATTTTTGAAATAACACAAGTGATGCTCGTCTTGCAAACATGAACTCACTTTATTTATAGATGCAATACGATCATGATACAAATCACATTGAATAAATTTATTGTGATATCTATTGTGATAGAACATAACTGGCAATACCCAGCTCTATCTTGCAAAATTGTTTTATTATCTGGCTATAACTAGAAATGGACAGTAATATCCAAATAATAAAGCAATTCCAAGACAAAAGAAACCATGTCAAACTATCTCACTCATTAAAACGGTTTTCTGCATTAAATTTTCTTTCACTATTTAACTCTTTCTTCATCCCTGATGTCAATGTCAATATATCTCAAAACATATATTTATAAATATAATGTCTCTGAAAATACTGTTTGTAAGAAATGCCCTTACTCTGTCAAGCACCCCCCCCCACACACACACACACCCACAAGACATTTATATCACAGCACCGTTTACCCTCCAAGAGCTCAGATGAGATAATAATCAGTGGATCAAGAATTTTACAAGCAGAAAAATAACTCCTACTATGAGTGAATACTTGTGCAACAAATACTTGTGTAGTTAAAGCCTTCAAAAGTCACACCATAATGCACATTAAGCCTACATACATGCAGCAATATGTAAATCACAAATATGACGCTTGATTGCCTTCATATTTTGAACAGCATACTTACACCTAATTAAAGTCAAGTGGAAGATTAGTAATCCCAAAAGATTATGCTGAGATCTTACAAACAACTATAGTGAACAAAGACTACAAAATTAGGCTATCTAATTTAAACATAACAGAAAGCGATCTAAATTCTACCACTGACCAAATTAAATTGTTAATTCACAAATTTAAATATTTAGTCTTGGTAAGGCAACCTAATAAGTATTTGTTTCAAATACTCTTTACAGACTGACTTTAACTTATTGCCAAGCTGACTAAATAGATTGTTTGTCTCTTATCACATGTACCAAGTACAAAAAGATGCTGAATCTTATATAGAATGACTAACTGTACAATTTATGAAGTAGATATTTCTGGGGTAAATATAAATAATGTACCACCTGGAAATAAGCAATAATGATCACATTACTAGAAGTTAGAAATCTGAATAAATTTGTATTTTAAGTGGAAAATGTGGAAAGTTGTTACAAGTGGAAAATCTTTTATTCCAACCAGCAGATTACACTGGCAATGTACATGTACATGAAAAAGAACAATAGTATTGGCAACACAAGGTCACTATCTCTTCAACATGCATTGTACCCATACAAACTATTTTATTAACACTAGTCATCAAAACAAAGAAAAAAATGCACTATCTACTTCTTTGCTTGTTACTGTATTCACGTTCATTGTGTTTTGTGGTGAGCCACTCCCATTTAATTATATCTCTGAACAATCTTCATATAGAAAATCCCCCTACTTAACCTATGCCACTGTTACATGGATAATAATAATATTAACAGAATTAAGTCTTGCAAGTCTCTAATAATAATAATAATAATAATAATAATAATAATGACAATCATAATTGATTGATGAAACAAAACATAAATTGGTCGTAATGACAATGTTTTACTTCAGAACCTGCAAACTATTTGTTGGCACCCGTCTGTTTTTGTTTAAAGATGATACTCCGCGTAAAAGTCATCCAAATGCATCATTATTCAAGAGAGGAAAATTACGCCCGTCATATTCTTGTGACATGATTTTGAAGTTCAGTCACCAGAAACACGTGCAACCATTAAAAACCTTCAATAAACAATTTTTGCATAAAACCGAGTATACTAAATATAAATAGTGTTAATGCTCGCGCACATGTTTTTGATGACTAAACTTCAAAGGAGTCCCACTTTAAAGACCTGTTATTCTACCCAGTTCACCACCACCCCCCATCCCAAAAAATATCTGATATATGTGACGGTTTTTATAGGTTTACATAGTGCTTGTGTTCTCCTCAAGAATGGGACTGGTTCTCAAGCTTAAACTTTCTAGACTAAGAATTTAATACTTTACGGGTAAGTGAATTATGGTATCATTATTTCTACAATCGTTAGCTTGCCTAAACGAATTCAACCAAACCGCTGACCATGTACGGTAAAGATGCTAAAAGATGTCTCTCAACAGTCCCTCTGGTATATTTGTTATGATGAATTTACGATCATTACAGTGTAATCACATACGATGATTCAATTGTCTTTTTCTATAAAGATCATATGTGTGAGAAATATATGGGATATAAAATACACTTACACAGTCTCGACGACTTTTCTGGATGTCGCGTCTGGTGAGAACGGATTGGACGGCGGTTCCAAGACTTGGTGCTGGGCCACGGAAAATCCGAAATAACTGTTCGTTGGTCCCTTTTTAATTACAGGAATCGTAATGTCGAGATTAAATCCTAATACACTCACTAATACAGAGAAACACTGAAAATAAACACAGACACACTTGGCTTGCCCCGCCATTGTATAGATTTACAGCGGGACCGTACGATAATTTTTCGACTCGCACCTGCTCACGTGTGTGACAGTAAACGAGTCCCAAGTGACAAGTTCTTCGGACGGTTGGTTGTCTTAAAAAAAAATGAAGTAAAATCTTTCAGTCAGATTTGTATTAACTTCAGATTTGCCAGGGTAATTCCAAAAAATATAAACATGAAGTTCAGAGTGAAGTCATATATATGACGTTGTGTCACTGTAAGGCAAAACCAAGGTCTGCATTCAAGATATGTTATCGCCCATACCGTATTTCACAGAGGGCGCCGATGCATTTCCGGTAGGTGTAAAATTGACAATATAAACACATTGAATTTGTGTGTTAATTTCTATATTTCGTCTCTAACTTTTTTTGGGCCCACATACGATGGTTTGAGAGACTTACACCATGTTATCAAATCTCGTGAAGCAGCACCAGTTAAAACAACAAGCTAGAAAAGAGAAACAAGGTAAGGCACGTTTGGATCAAACCCATCAGTATATCTTTGTACAGTCGATTCTAGCCAGTGTAAGTGGATGACACACCAGAGAACAAAAGCATTATTGGATCATCACTGACTAGACTACTGTTTTTACGCCAACTTAAAGCTTGATGATTAGTAATCAATAGAGGGTAATTCATTGGAAATGCAACTCATTGAATACAATGAGTCCGGTTACAAAAGCTGTGGCCTTTCCTTTCTCGAGTCAAGGAGGAGCCTGTAAGACAATTAGACTAACGAATTTTGGAAGAAGTCCACTCCTTAACTCCTCTAAAAGATGATGTCGCATGCCGAATATTTACATGAGCAACACTGATGATCAAACATGGCAGAGATCTCATTAATATCAAGCTGCCTACTTTTTTATTTTTAAATCCAATAAGGGAGTAATTATGCAGAAAGAAAGTAGATGGATATGACGATTAGGGGCAGTGATTCTGTTAAATGATGGATATGGGTGACAAACCTCACTGAGGTCTCATCAATATTAGTATGTATACCAAATTTGGCAGAAATCCAGTGTAAATTAATTAAAGGTCAGTTATGGAGAAAATCTTCAAAATGTACATTTTTCAGGGCTCGGGGAATAATTTCCAAGCACTTGTCCCTGGGACAAGTGAGTTGTAAACAAATACTAATCCCTGTCATCACTTGCTTCAATACAATACACTTCTCCACTACACTTTTTTTCGCTCTTACAAAAAACCTCTGGTCCCTGATACAAGCTTGATACTGAAATGGGTCCAAGCCCTGAAAATGTTATGTTTGGAGTTAAGATTACAAATATAAACCCTTCTAACACATTGCCCCCTGTATAAATATATAATAAAGAGACAACATTTGTTACTTGAGAAATTCCAGTTTAACACCTAGCCCTCGATTTCTTAATGGTATTTTAATGTGGAGAAATTATTCTCTACAACAAGCTATTACACATCTTTATAAGTTAGACCTGTGAGATGTTGAGGAATAGGGAATGTCAACAAAAATTGATTTTTTTTCTGGTTAAACTCGGACGCTCGCAATTGTATTTTCAAGACTTTGTAGCTTTAGGGACCAACCATTAAATTTTCAGGGGATGGGGGAGTGCAGGCCTAGAATTTAAAATAAATTTCTTTGTAGCCAGAAGGACTATATAGTAAATTGAGAAATTGACTCGTCCTGCTGAATTTTCTCACTTCACTAGCTGACTGGTGACAACTGAAACTTTACTAGCCATCAGACTACTGAAATTATGAAAACTACTAGTCCAACAGGAAATTTACATGCTGCAGGGCTAGCAGACTATTGCTAACTTCGACCCCTGAAGTGGGATCTTCTTTTGAATCAGAATATTTCTTTTCTTTTACATCAAGATACATTTTTCAACTAATGGATAAAAAGTTCTTTTCTCCAAATCGGAGCAAGAATACTTGTTTTCAAGCTATTTGAAGGCATTAATTTTTTTTTGTTTAAAAATATCAGCCATCCTCCCCCTTTGAAAATTAAATGCTTAGTCTCTTATTGATACATTGTCACACCAGTAGATATTTCTATAAGTATGCAATTACTGTTCACACAAAAAGTGTTTCAAACTTTAATCTGATAGAAAACTTCAGTGTCTCTGCAATTTCGATTAACTTTTGTACTAAATAATCTATTTCAGTCAAACTAATAGAGAGCTGCTTAAGGGCACCTTTCAGAGGGAAGACTGCCGATAGGCTTAAATAATTGGAAAGTTATTACATCATGGCCCCAATTAAATTATAACCAATCAGCTGTTTTATCAATATTATGTGTTTTGTAAATAAATTACAATGGCATGCATTGTGTGAATGGTGGTGAGAATTGGCGGTAGCACTTAAAATACTTCTTTTCAATGTAATTACGGTAGCAACAATTTTCTTGTGAAAAGTAATTATATACTTACATAAATATCTGCTGGTGTCTTTGCTCACACCTGACAATGTATCAATAAAGCTGCACAGTCTTAAAAATACTAGTGACCTGGGATGAGTGTAACACTGTCTGATTAGATCAAAAATCACCAATTCTGACATTCTCTGGCTTTAATTTCTCACAGCTGTAAATCATACAGATGTGTGATTGAACCTTGAAAATGAAAATTTCTTTAAATTAAAATGATGCCTAGATTATACTGTAAACGTGAATACGGTTAAGAAATCTAGGACTAGGTGTGAAACTCCAGTTTCTCAATTTAGTATACAAATGATTTAACATCGTTTCTTATTATATATTTATCAATGGGGTCATGTATTATAAGGATTTTAAACTTGCTGTCTTCACTCCAAATATAATATTTTCTTGGTTTAAACCCATTTTAGTATAAAGTTTGGATCGGGTACCTGTGTGAAAAAAAAAATAAAGTCGGCTTCCTTTGTATCATATTCTAGGTCAAATAGGAAAAAGTAATCAATTATTGATACATGTTAGATGAAGGGAGTTACTGTGTGGAAATGAAGCGGGTGGGTCTGATAATCAGGGGCTATAACTATGCTAAATGATGATGTAGAACACTGACATTCAAGCCAGATCAAGGTCTCATCAGTATAAAGTGGCATACCAAATTTGGTTGAAATCCATTAAGTAAAGGATTTATTGTGCAGAAATGAATGTGGGACAGACCAAAGGATGTACAGATGGAAGGGCAGGAAGAACAACATTCATATCTCACATTTTCTCTGAAATGCTATGTAGTAAAAAAAACTATCAACTCCATTAAGTAATTAAACAAATTCACTCATGCTGCCACAGGCATGTAATCTGCAAAGCTTGGTGGCATGTCTGAGAGTAGCACTAGAAAATTTGTTTCATTTCAGATTTAGACAAAATATAACTTGGTGTGACAGCAGAGATGCAGTCTAACTGTATTGACTGTTGTCGAAGGTACTACAAAAGTTAGAACCATATAGGTAAGGGAGCAAATTAAGTCTACATAGGTTATCTCCCTTGTAACTTTTTGTACATGGTGCCTACAATATATGGAGCAAGATTTTGACATTTTCACACTAAAATTTTGTTTTGTTTTATTTTTTCAGAGAAGAAGAAAAAGGAAGCCATTGTTGCAGCCACAGCCTTGACACATGCATTGGTGGATCATTTGAATGCAGGGTAGACATTTTTTTCTGTAAACAATTTAATGTTTTAGAGGTCATTTGAAAAAGGTTCAATGTTTGTCATTTACATGATTTTTCTTTAATGTACCTTCATATTTTCAACAAATGTCTGTGACAAATCTTCATGTATCATCTTTAGAAAAAAACTGATTAATTTTCCAAAAAACATTGTAAACTCAAGGTTCCAGAGTATCATATACATGATAAATGTAAAATGTAACTAAGACAAGAATGGGCCGGATGTTTTTTTCTGATTGTCTTTTCCACAATTGTTATTTTACACCCCACCATAAAATGTGGTAAGACATACAGTTGTACTGTTGTCCTTCTGTCTGGTTAACTTTTGCAAATGGGTCAATTTGCAGGCCCATCGTTTTCCAGTATTTTTTGTTGTTGTTGTTTTGTTACAGAGTGGCACAAGCCTATGTAAACCAGAAGAAGCTGGACACAGAGACCAAGATACTTCAGGCAAATGCTGCCCAGTTCTCCAAACAGACTTCTCAGTGGCTAAAGCTGGTAGAGGATTTTAACACAGCTCTCAAGGTAATAACTATCCCATTGAAAATTAACACATGGAGATGTATGATAGATTGATTGTACCCTGAACATTCCCTCAACAGATATGACTATTGCCTTTCAATTCTGTTAGCTCCCCTGTTTTACTTTGTGCATCATTTACCTCCCCTGTTGTACGTTGTGCATCATTTACCGCTTATATTGCCTGCATGCTCATGAACAAGACATTTCTTATAGTCTCCAACCTTTTTTGCAAAACACGGGTGACATGTTATTCACATGTCCATCCATCACCCTATACTATCATCACTATAACTTTAAAGACATTTGTGATTCAGGAATGGAACTTGGAAAACTTATACACCATCATTAGAAGGTGTGTACCTAACTTCAATTTCAAGTTCACAACAGTATTCTAAGTTTTTCCATGACACTTTCCCTTCTGCACTATAACTTTATAGATGTTCAAGATTAACGGATATACTTATACATCATCACTAGAAGGTATTTCATATCACACTGGGGGCCCTATTTTCAACGTCAAGGTCACTTCTCAGTATTTTATGTTTTCCATCACACTTTCCATTCGCTCTATAGCTTTAGACCCATTGGAGATTAAGAGATGAAACTATAAGGTGTGTTGCTCCCCACATTGGGAGTCTCATCTTTAAGTCAAGGTCATGGCTCAGTACTGTATGTTTTCCATAGCACTTTCCACCTCTACTATATAGCTCTATAACTTGTAACTTTGTATACCTTCATTAGAAGATATGTCAAGCACCACATTGAAGTTCTGTTTTGAAGGTCACAGTCATGACTCAGTATTTTAAATTTTCCATCTTATGTACCAGCCTTGTGAAAGTAATGGATGAAACTTGATATGCTTATGTCATCATCAGAAAATGTGTTGTGAACCACATTGGGGTTTAATATCATCAAGGTATGGCACAGTATTTCAAGTTTTCCATTGAGCTGTACTTTTTACTCTATTATTGGATGCAACTTGGTATACCGATATACCGGTATCATCATTAGTAGGTGTACCTCATACCACATTAGGGGTCGTATCTACAAGGTCTGCGTTTTTGTGTAATACATTGAATCGTCCAATTCACTTTCCTTTCCACTTTACAAGTTTTGAAAATTCCTTGACAATTTTTTTATTTTTAAAAACAAGAAATGCTTCATTCTCAACACGAAGTAGCACATATTCCCTAACACCACCACCAAACTGGTATGAATACTTTAAATCTGTTTTGAAGCAACTATCATTAGAGTTTGATGACTATGACCAATACTGTTAGTGAAGAACCACCTTATCTACAGGAAAATGACTAAAATACTCCTATTGCAAATGATGAAATTATGAGAAGTTTACTTAAAATCAAAAACAAAATCCTGGACCCTGACATGATACCCATTCATTTTTATCAGTGCATTCCTTAATGCTCTGTTTAATCAAACCTTTGAATCTGGCCAGTTTCCTAAGCAGTCAACAGAGTATCATTTGTCCTATATGTAAGAGCGGTGACAAGAACGATCCAAACAATTACAGATATATCTCCCTTATTGATACTTTGTGCAGGGTCTTTTCTGATATAGCGAACACACATAACTACACATGGGTGGAAGACAAGTCTCGTAGACGAATCACAGGCAGGGTTTAGAAATAAAGAATGTTTACTATTCAGGCTTTAGTTAAAAAATACATTTCCAAAAGAAACGGTAGATTTTATCATCTTTTTGTTTATTTTAGAAAAGCTTTCAATAATGTACAGCATGATAAATTACGGATGTCACTTATAAATAATGGGGTTTGAATGGTAAAATGGTAAATATTTTAAGAGATCTGTATAGAAATTAAAAAAGTTTTGTCCACACACCTAAAGGTTTAACTACTGTTATTTTGATTTCACATTAGACACAAGGCAAGGCTGTGTCCTGAACCCCATCATATTTTTTTCTTTTCATTATTGATTTGATTGCACAGCTTAAACTTGAATGCAATACAGGTATATTTATTTCAAAAGATATTAATGATATTTTTGCAATACTTTATGCAGATGATGTTGCTAACAGCTGATACAGTAGGGCTTCTGCAACAACAAATTAATGCTATTGAATGTTTTTCTGATAAAACTGGTATGATAGTTAATCTAGAAAATAATAAAACAGTTGTTTTCAGAAATGGTGCTTATCTTAAGCAAAACAAAGTTTGATTTTTCAAGGAAAAACCCATTGAATGTGTGCGGCATTACAAATATATGGGTTTAGTTTTCACCTCAAAATTGGTTTGAACAAAAAGCAGATACTAGCAGCTCGGGCAAAAAAGCAGCAACACTAATTTTGACTTATCAAAAATGATTCAGCTGTTTTAATGTAGATTATGTTTTTAACATTTTTGATACTATGATAAAACCAACTGATTACTATAGGTCAGAAATTTGGAGATATGAATATAGTAGAAATATTGAAACTGCAGTTTATTTTTGCAGACAGCAGTTAGGTGAGTGTGGAAGATATCCACTTTGTACCTCGTATTTTTTTAATTTGATAAAATACTGGCTGAAGGTTGTAAAAATGCCTTCTGTAGTCGCTATCCTCACCAACGATATCTACTGTTGAAACGATTAGACAAAATCAACTTGGCTGCCAACAAAAGTAAAAAGAGATGTTATTTAGTTTTTGTTTTTGGTATGTTTGGAGACAAAAAGAAATTTCTATATTTTCTCAAAGAATAAAGGATTCAGCTAACTAAAACTGACAAGGCAATGTTAATTAACAATTCATATACATGTATATAGTATGTATAAAACTGAATTAGAAGCAGAAAAGCAGAATATTATCTATCATGTGGATTATCATATTAATTCAGTTTAGGTGCTCAGTGCACAAATTGAAAGTAGAGAGAAGTAGGCACAGTAGAACTGAGAGAAATCAGAGGTTTTGTGATTCATGTCTGAAGAAAAAAAAATGTTTATTTGGTAGAGGATAAATTCCATTTCATTTGGGTTTGCTCAGCTTGCGATCATCTGAGAAAGAAATACTTAAATAAACTTTATTATCTTATCCATCTGTTTCAATTTTTTTATCCATCAAGAGTCATAATAATATATTAAGTATAAGAAATCTTTCTTATTATATCAATTTGGCTTTTCATCTCAGACAAAATTCAATATCTTATACTAATGGTGAATGAAGATTCTTAATGGCTGTAATATTATTCCACAATCATATTGTAATGTTTTGTAGAAAAATGTAATTGTATTTCGAAAATCACATAGAACTTCTGCACAGCATGGCACACTGTATTTACTCAGTATCGTACACCGCTCCCTCGATAACTTGCGCCCGGATAACTCACAAACCCATTTATAACGTGGGGCCAGGCATGGATCCCATTTTTTTTAATACTAGAAAATACCAAAAAAAAGGACCCTATTTGTTAAAGGTGAAAAAAATGGCGATCAAAATTAGTAAATGAAACCTTGATATATCGCTCGTTTTAAGGTCAAAAACAGTAGTTAGTACCTGTAAATTTGAATCAACATCATGAAATTTTCAACTTTTAATAAGAAGTCATATATTTTGTTCAATTTTCTTTCCAAACAACATTCTCAGTACACTATAAATAACAATATTCTATGAAATTTTGATCAATGAAAATGTCACTAATACCTGCTGGTGGCAACACTTTAAAAATAAATACCAATTAAATAAGTTTTGTCAAGTGAAATTTGTGTTTTAGTTCTATCTTTTAATTCGATTTCAGTGTAATCATCATAAATGCAATATGCCATCTTGTAGTCAAACGTGAAAAATATAATTCAACCGACCCAGCTATCACCGCGAGCGTTTCTGTGAAAACCTAATTAAGTTCCAACCATTTTTTTAATCTCCAACTTGTGGAAGTATTTGTTGTGTTATTACACTCAGTTAATAGCAGACCTGCTTTGTATTATCATGTTAATTATGTCTTTTGTATCAAATCAAATAAAAGAGGGTGGAATAACAGAAAAGTTAAAAGTCCTGCAAATCCTACCTGCGTAAGAGCTAGCGGTCATGGCCGTGTGTCAGGTCAACTCATTTCAATCGAACACTGTTATAAATATTATTATGTAAGTAATATAATTAAACTACCTTAAATTAGCCTACTCATTCACAAATGTGATCAAAGATAGTAAAGCAACCAAGCGAAATGAGTACCTGGTGAATAAAAAGCTTTATTTTACAGATACAATTCATTACAGAGAAGCTAGTTCCGGAGTTTGTATTAAACTTAAAATTTCTAACTTGCTACTCAGAGATTTCCTCAAGGATGAGAGGAAGTTTCACAGTTACTTGCAATGAAATCACTGCATCCATATTTTATTAATAGAACAATAAATAAATCGAGTTTCGACGTTGACTGTTTTTTCACGAAATAAATGTCCCTAGTTTTTGAAAAAAAAGAATCTTGTTTAGTTGTGAAACAACAACAGCAAAAAAGCAGTGACGTAATATACAATGTTTTCGCGTACACGTGTTGTTGAAACCGCTTGGACTTATGTTGTTAACGATCTTTCAAAGGTTCGATATCTTGAAAATAAAGGTAATTTATACAGAAAAGCAAACAACTGCATTAGAAAAAAGCTCTTTATTGACAACTATTCCCAATGTCATAATTAAACGAGTATTCAACCATTAAACAGCCCCGTTTCCCCCCCCCCCTGCGGTTTTCTTGATGTCCAGCAGGAATGGCATCCCCTTCTTTTTGAGGTCCCTCAGTAAATCGCGCCCTCGCTTATAATGCGGTCTATGTTTTTGGACCCCGTTGTGTGTGAGTTATCAAGGGAGAGGTGTATTTTGTATTATGGGCAGGAGGCTTAAAATGACGGAATAAAGCATTCGATTCTTTTCTATAAATTTCAAGCCATTTAAGATGAAATGATGAAACTTGGTAAAACTATTTATCATCACTAGAAGGTGTGTTGCATATCACATTAGAGGTGGAGTGGCGTTAGCTCAATTGGTAAAGCATCAGACTTGTAATCCAAGGGCACCGGGTTCGATCCATGTACCTGCCCAGGCCAGCCTAGGTCGGCTGCCTCAGTGTGTCCTTGGTAGTTGATATAGAAAACAAAAAATGATTGATAATGAAAACAACATTTCTGTCATGCATGACAATTCAGGAATAACTGAGAAAGTTAATAAGCAATACATGTGTATGTATTAGGGAGTTCAATTAGTCTTTTATGTGTTAAAAATTGTTTGGAATGAATGTATTAAAATTTTAACATACTCTGACTCAGTCTTTAGCAATGCATAATCTTTTTTTCAATCAGCAAATCAACCAGACATCATCATGTTAGAGTAGAAGAGGGTACTGGTACTTGACTCCAATACACTGAGTCAGCCCCGAACCACGCACACAAAACTAAATGGTACAATTATTATTTTATTTGTTTGAAAGGAAATTGGAGATGTAGAAAACTGGGCTAAAAGTATTGAAACAGACATGAGGACCATATCCAGTGCCCTGGAGTATGCCTACAGGAAAAGTGAGTATATTTGCAACCACCTAAACCATTTTGTCAAATCATACCAGGAACTGTCTTGTCAAATCATGCCAGGAACACTATCAGGATGAAAAAATGTTGGTTGGTTAAGGTAGATGGACATTGGGTAGAGGTAAAACCCATAGATGAAATAAAGCGAAGGGAACATCAGATTCTGGCTGTATATGAGAAGTTTTTGTTCAAAGGATGTGACCATTTTGAGAGGTTACACTGTACAGGGGAACCCCACTATAACATGGTATTTGGGGTCCATCAACGCTAACTGTGTTGTGTACCAAACTGCGTCATAGCGAGAACAAAAATTTTATGAATTTTTTTTATGGGGGATAAACTAAACTTCAGTCAAATGTATACTAACAGTTTTACTCAAAGTCAATTTATATAACAATCATGATTAAGATAGCCCCATGCATGATGAAAATTAATCATCGCTATGTAAGAACATTAATTATGATCAGTAAGCTTTAGGTTTCTGAAAACTTAACTGAATTATTTTTATGTTTTTCAGCTTGGCTGATGTTTTGAGTAGTGTCAGGGAATATTGGACATCTAAGACAAAAAAAATCAGGAGCCATGACATGACCTCATTAAATCTTGATATGTGTCATAATTAAGGGCATTATAGAGGGGTTGCCATGTATATGTGACTTGCAGTCACAAATGCCTGAATATTTACTCCGTATGAAGCTATGTTGACGTACATTACAGTGATGTAACTGCAGACCTTAAAATTAAAGCTAAATAATTCTGCAGACTTTGATTACCTGATGCAAAATAACTGCAAGAAGTTTTTCTTCAATAATAGTACTATCTGGAGTTAGGTAGCAGAGTATTAAGACTGTTTGTCACCTTACACAACATTATTTATGAAAATGTAGACATTAAAGTGCATGGCTGGAATTCATCCTCTGAACTCCCCATAAAGAGTGATGAAAAACATTTGACATATGTGAAGGATAAATTATATTCATATGTGAAGGATAAATTAGGTTTCTCAATCTGCGACTGTCACGGTTTGATTACATTTTTATAAAAAAAAAACTTATTTAATTATTTAGCTTGTCTGGCAAGGATGACTTAACAGCAGGTAGAGGGGATGATGGTTGCCAAATTTGATAACCCATCACCACAGAATATTCTAACTATTAGCGGTTATCTAGACAATTGTGTCAGACCTAAAATTAACAGTTTTTACAATGAAAGTCTGTCTTATATTACATTGGAATTGTTTTTTAAGATAGAGACAAGGCTAACAATCCAGCCTTAAATGATTTGGTACTAATTGGATTGAATGAACACAAAAAACTGTCCATATAACACAGAAACCCTCACCAGTATGGTGCTGATATTTCAATATGCAAAGGCAACAAGGGCCATAACTTCATATGGTTTTGATTAAAAGTTGTGAAAATCTAATGTGACCCAGGTTTTCTAAATATAAAGTCTCTCAGAGTCATTGAGAAGAAAGAAAATCATTGATGGATGGACATGGTCATCACTATATGTTCCCTTCATAGAGCAAGGGTATAAAAAAAAAAGCTTTGTGTCATTTGTGAATGAGGTATTATTTAATTTTTGTACTGCCTTTTGTTATTTTTGATTCCAGATCCTAATAGTTCAGTATCTTGTTTTTGTTTTTTTCCAGATCCAGCTATAAATTAGTAACTGGCAATACAAGAAATACAAGCACTTCTCAAGGAGGAAGAAAAGAAATGGTGGGTGATGCAGCTGTCCAAAAAGTGAAATATTCCTGGGGGGATATATAATAATTATATTAATGCAAGAAACAAAGAAAACAAAAACCTAAATACAAGATTGGGTTAAAAGCAACAAAATGTTGATTCACCTGACAGACTGATCTGTAAAAGTCATAAATGTAAAGATATTATTTATTGTTGTTGTATTTAATAAATAATTTTTCCATGTACACTCTGAGTCTCTCAGTGATCATTTACATAAACAATTATAAACGCTTAATTTTCCGATGCAGTGCATCATGTGAGCAATGGCAGACCAGCCCCAACTCATTTAGAAACAAGGATCAAAAATAATCCACAAATATAATAGAAACTTTTTATAACAGAATGAGAATAGTTTATGACACATAACGAGTCCTTTGGTTACCTGACCTCTCGGTCCACATGTTTAGCACATACAGTACTCCCTCATTGTAATGCTGTCCATAGGAGCCATTGATTATAGTTCCATATAGTGAAACTGCCTTATAATGAGGTACATGATACATATAATTTTACTACCACTTAATGAAATGGGAACCATGACAATACCCACCTTATAACAGGAAATGTGTTATAATGAAGGGCTTTATAGTGAATGAGTATTGTATAAGGAATTAACCAGTCAAACAATGAAATCGGTAATCGATAAGGCTAATTAACTGTACCTAGGTAGGACCAGAGATGCTGCCAGGGCACATGGATCACACAAAATTTGTACGAATTCATATTGTTGGAGAGCAGTTATGCGCAAGAACTCCTGCAAATTAGTTTAAAGTCATGCATATGAAAATGTACTCTGTGCAGTATGCAATTTTTATTTAATTTTTAACCCTTAAAGTGCCTGTCGTGACATAAGTCACACTGCTGGTAGAGGTCTCGTAGCGCTTGTCGCAACATGTCTTTTTTCAGGTAGGCAACTGTTTACAGATCTGTGTACTTCATCTTGACATGAATGGTTGATTGGCACATTGGGCCCCGGAACAAACATTCTCTCGTAGTTTGGACCTTGCATTCATTTAGGAAGTTTTACAAATGTTTGTTTAAAATACTGCTACGTAGAAAACCCAAAATGGCCGACTCCCAACATGGTTCATCTTCAGATGACGATTTCGTTTGGCAAATACTGGCTGATGATAGCGATGATGACAATGATTTTTAAAGTTTAGAAGTATATAATATTATTGGAGCTGGGAAAGTGTTACTGGAACCAGTGTAATTGTACATAACAACCATAAAGAACAGTTTTCCAACTTGTTCAAGCTGGCTAAGCTAGCTATGTATATGCCCCTTCAGACAGCAGACTGAAAGTGGGTTCTCGGCACAGAACAATATTCATACATGGATAAGGAACAAATTAAGCTCAGAAACAATCAAAAGATTAAAGCTTATACAAATAGAGGAGACATCTTTTGATGATTCTGATTTCAATATAGCTGTAACACTGGACCAGGAAGAAAGAGAGACTGATATTTAAGTGTTTGGTAAGTATTGAACTATTCCCACCCCCTTTTTTTATTTCTTCTACTCCCCCCTTATTGTGGTGACGAGGGGGGGGGCTCCCCCCTTTAGATAAAATCCTGGGATCTTCTGTGTAGGACAGTTGAGATATTTCAGTGATTTTTAGTTAAAATATATAGTAACTTTACATTCCAAAATCATGCAAGTTACATTTCCAAATTTTATAAAATTCTGCTAGATATAATTTTGAAAAGCTTATAACTACAAAAAAAAACAAAAAAACAAATGCAAATAACATGGGCAGCAATCCACCTTTATCTAAGAGATTAATTTCACCTATTCTGTATTGGTAAAAAAGGAAATGTTTATCCCAACACATGAAGGGCAAGTATAGAATCTTGGTGTCTTAGAGATACTGTCACTTGGTATACACAAACAGCATTTAGTTTTTGAAACAAATTCAAAGTTATGATGTGGGGAACAGGTGTGCAAGAATTTTAATGCATAAATATTGAAAAACAAGCTTAACACTTAGATCCAACCTCCTTCCAGTGAATGGCTGTACTTCTTTCTGTGTATAAACTATGTATGGTCAACAAATTTTCATCATTCTTAGAATCACAGGCTTATGAATCATTTAAGATTTGAAAACTTGCTTGATATGTTTCCAAACTTCTTTCCATTGTATCTGTTCTTTCTGTGAAAATCCGTATGTCAGTTGTTCAGGTTTGACATCACGACTGGACTCCCCGATTGCTGGCAAGTAATCCTTGAGGTTTTCTGTAACCCTTTTCACCTCCCGTTTGACATTATAGGGCACCATTTGCTTTTGAAGAATTGGCACAATAAGGTTAAATTTGTTTACTCTAATGTTAACATCAGTTATCACTTCTGTAAATCTGTCCACATGGAAATTCCACTTTTTAGAAATTTCAGGGGAAAAAGGTGGATCACCTAGTTTCTGATTTTCCACAGCAAGCTTCTCTCTTGCCTTTCGGATATCACTTCTGAAACATTACATACAAACATAGTCTCTTAAGTTTGTAACATTTAATCCATGAAAATTCGGCATAGCAATTCCTCATATAAAAAAGTCTTGCCTAAAACAAAATATAGTTGATGAGATAAATTTGAATCATTAATATACGAACCTAATACAGCACTCCCTCATTACAACACTGTCCACGGGAGTCATAGTGTACTGCCTCATAGTGAGACCACCTTATAATAAAGTACATTAAAACACTGTACATGGGAGTCATAGTGTACCGCCTCATAGTGAGACCACCTTATAATAAAGTACATTAAAACACTGTACATGGGAGTCATAGTGTACTGCCTCATAGTGAGACCACCTTATAATAAAGTACATTAAAACACTGTACATGGGAGTCATAGATTATACTGCCTTATAGTAAGACTACGTTATAACGAAGTACATAATATATATATAATTGTACAACTGAATAATAAAATGGGATCCATGACCATACCAGTCTTATAACAGAATCCATGTTATAATGAAGGTCCTTAAAGTGAGGGAGTGGTGCATAGTGAAATCGGCATCATCCCTAGAGTAATTCATTTTACATCAGTTGTGCAGGTTTTAACAACATATTCAAGTTACTCCTGGTGGCTGTGATGTGAACAGTGGTCTTGCCAGGTTAGAAAACAAGGAAATTCAGAAGAAAACTTCAACTTTTCATGGAGGAGATCATGTACCCTCCCACATGTCTGAACTGGGATCATGCTTATGACCAGAGAGGTTAAGAATCACTGCATTACCACTGCCTTATCCACAATGAAGTATAACTGAACAGTCCCTGTATTCATGAAACCTTTTGAGCAAGAAACTTAATTAGCATAAGGCCACAGAACTCGCAGAATTTTCATAACTTAATCAATTTTATAAAGTATATCATGTAAACCCAAGAATATGGTTATGGACATTTGTACCAGGGTTTGATATTATTAGCAACCATTTCCTTTCACAACATTAAGTACTATGGATGGTAAAGTAACAACTACTATGACTTATGTTTTACTTTTTACTTTTTCTTTATATAATAGTTTCTTGGAAGAGTTACTTTCCATAGATACTATTTTTATAGCCTATATTGTATGTCTGCTGTCAATAGCAAATTATCTGTGGTTTGATAATTCCTTGTGCTGGAATAATGTGACCAGACTTCACTTCGTTGTATGCAAGGTGTAATGTGCAAGTATACATCACCTTTCACTTTTGTTTAGATTATGTAAAACTACCAGCCAAAACTTTTACTTTGGTCAATCGGTAATTTGCTAAAATTTTA
This sequence comes from Margaritifera margaritifera, assembly GCA_029931535.1. Taxonomy (NCBI): domain Eukaryota; kingdom Metazoa; phylum Mollusca; class Bivalvia; order Unionida; family Margaritiferidae; genus Margaritifera; species Margaritifera margaritifera. The sequence goes on along the minus strand of JAQPZY010001239.1, from coordinate 597,371 downwards.
CTTTGCTGATATGGATAAATCAAGAGTTCACCCCCCAAAAATGTATGACACCAAAAATATTTTGATACTGGTACAGTAAATGGGATATGTGTCTGATGCAAGGTTGTTGCGCTTCATTACATATGATTTTCATATGCCACTAGTATACCAAATAAAGCCTTAAAGCCTGGAGAAAACAAACTGGTCACATTTAATACATACAGCATCTTACAGGAGTTCTCACTTCAAATAAAATTTATTAAGTAAGGTGAATAATTTCTGTATTTAGTAAATCTTGGAAAGCAAAAATAAAATTATTCAATGAGTTTCATAAATTCAATTTCAAAGAGACACAAATGTGTAAGATTCTTTTTATCACATGACAAAAATTAGTGATTTTGTTCAGTTAAACCTAAAATTAGTATTGTTAAATGTCAATGAAGAACAGTCTAATACCTCATATATTTCTGTATGCCTTTGATTTGTATGTCATTGTGTAATTTGTAATGTCGTGAGTTGATATTAAACATGTAATATACAAGCATCCGAGAATTTCTGAGATGGTTTTATGGCACATCATGTCAGTAATGTAATTTGATAAATGGTGTATTTGTTTGATTTTAGTTGTATCAGCACATTCTAGGCTATCTTGTTCAATGATAAAGGTAAGATTTCTAAAGAATACTAAAACAGGGCTGAGCAAATTTTTTTTTCATCCACTTGTTTCAGAAAATTCACTTGTCCCACCTACGTTTTCACTTGTCCCAAATAAAAATCACTTGTCAAGATTTTATGAGATGTTTGCACTTTAATCCATAGAAAGAACAAACGAAAAAATTTACAACATATTTATTTCTTAAAAGAATTTATTTTTCAAAAACATAGGATGATATTATACATTTTGTGACATCAGAGGATTTAAGTTTTCCATTGTCCAGGTATCTTATATGCACTATATCTTGCTCCAATATGGTAGCATCAGTACATGTACTTCCATCAGCAAGAATGGAAAGGAATTTACTGGAATTCAGACTTTCCCTAACTGCACAAGCCATGTGAGTTCCAGAACTGTCATAAGACAAGATTGGTTTAATCCTGAATTTGTCAGTTCCATTGACAAATAAACTGGTTGAATTTCCAACCTGTGCCAGTTTGAGATATTGTTTGCAATAACTGCAACACATTTTTGCTTCCGAGTCAATCAATTCAAGCCAGGGATAACTATCAACCCAATGTGGCTGAAAAATTTTCAGTCTCTTAGTAGTGTCATATTTGACTTTTTTTTTTGCCACAGAGTCTGGCTTATGTCTCTTTGGAGAAATAGTTACCTTATGCTCAGTGGCACTCTTACATTTTACCCCTCCACTTTCACATTAATTTTTCTTCTCTGACTCTTCCTTATTAACTTACTTGAAAAAATAATTTAGGAAACTCAATTTATCCACTAGTAAATATCACCTTGCTTGACAACTACTTCTAAAGTCATCATAACATACATTTTGTCCTTTAAATATGAACAGAGAAAGCTACTTAATTAGCGTAACTGTTTCACTTAAAATGCAATATCGGTTGTGGAAGTTAATCCTCTGTATAATCAATTAAAAATTAAAGAATCCATTACTGCCATTTAATCAGTTCATAAAGGTAACCAACACTAATGTTGGTAAAGTGCCTTTCATTAATTGGATTGATTCGCTGGATTAGAATCATAGGGTGAGTCGTTCATGAGGATCTGGTGTAAGTAAACACAAAGAAGCTGTTTAAAACACTGCTAATTAATCATACAAACTTTGTTTTGTTTCACATGTTTTGATTGGCCAATAATTTAATCGCTTAGCCCAATAAGCAGTCAAGCGGTAATATAACATGCGCATATACCAGTTCTCGATGACTTCCGGTAGATGTGATACTGGCTTTAAATAAATACATGGAGAGGGCTAGAATCAATCATTCATTATGCCCAGAGGGCATGAACAGCCAGACAAAGGTAGATAAAGTGATTATGGCATGAAAGTAGGCAATTGTCTGACTTTTTCTAAAATAGGCAAAAAGCACTTGTCCCAGACTAGTGACTTGGAAAATTTTACTTGCCCAACTTCGAAAATTAATAGTCCCGGACGTCGGGGTATGGGATTTGCTCAGCCCTGCTAAAATATATTGTATTTTTTACAATGTAATTAAGCAGAAAAAGAAAACGTAACAATTATAACCTGATGCTGCAGATGAGTGAGACTTTTGATTTCACGTCTTGTCTTGTTTCTGTTTTGGTATAAATTCTGCTAAATAAATGATGTTTTCTTACCAGGCCTGCAGCCTCACTTTTGATACTTAGCTGACAGAGACCGACAAAACTGCATTCTGACAAAATGTATGTTGTTCAGCTACATTTTTATTAAATGTTACAAAAGCAAACTGCTTTCCTAATTGTTTGGACTCATACATGCACACAGACATACGTTATCTCATAATTACATCTTTCTCTAGTCACATAAGCACTTTCCCTATTTCACACACACAAACAAAATTCTCTTGCTGTCTCTCAAAACATGTGAAAAACATTAACATTATTTTGGTTGTAAAAATTTACTGTTTTTTTTTTGTCTAAAAATTTAAGGCTGGTATCAATTATACCTATATATAAAAAGACTTCTGGTCCCAAGGATTTTCAGTGTTCTGGGGTTTCACTGTATATTGTATATATATATATATATCACAACATGGACAATGAAAAGCTAACAAAACAAATTTGGAAAGTAAATGTGAGGTAAATTATTAGTTTAAAGCTGGATTAAAGCAACTTTACAGTTCAATCTGCTATTTTGCCTATACTGAGTATCTTAATTACGTTTGTCATGAAAGGGATCAAAAAGCATCCTTGTACAATGAAGGGGTTGGTCTCAAAAGGCATCATTGTGCACAAAAGGGTTAAAAAAAAAAAAAAGCAGCTAGAGTGGTGATATTAGCCCTGATGGTGTACTTCAATATAGTACAGTCTAAATATTTCCCTACACTAAAAATTTACCTAATTTCTTTCTCAAGTGTCACCCACTCTGGTACATAGCCATTGTTGATAAGAATCTTGTTAAGGTTGTGTGTTGCAAAGTCAACATGGGGGTTACGATCAGAATATGAAAGAGGCTTCCCACATCCAGGCAAATTGTCAAAATCTCCTCGACTCATGGAGTCCTGAATCATGTCCTCAACCATTCTTTCAATTGTGTTGCTGGAAAGAAAGAAATTTATTTTGACAAATATGGAAATATCAGCTCCCTGCAACCATTATTATACATCTCTCCCTCTACTGAAACCCTACATATAACCTGGTAAAATTACATGTGTATGTACAAAGTCAAATGACAATCCACCCAAGTACAGGAATTCAGGCCATACTAAAAATATGTGTAGCAAATCGCTGGCCTTTGGCAGTCAGCAAAACCATGATGTGCTATACCTGTTTTTGTTTTTTTCTAAACAGAAATCACAATAAATTCCAATGTCCTCAATTCTTAGATTGTCCTGAAGTGTAGTATAAAATAACACTTAAATAAACAAATCAACCAATTAAAATGACCAATCACAGCAATGTCATTTAACAACAGTCTGTCAAAGGAACTGATGCTCTACTAGCCATATTGAGTGTCAGTTTGCTTAATTTATATTTAGGACCAACTACTAGACACCAATAAAAAACAATTCGGATGAAAACCCATGCCAAAATGACTCTCCACTTAAGAGGATTTTTAAGATGGCCACCATGGTGACCATATTGTACATCAGATCAGCACCATTTTAATTTAGGACCAACAAGACATTATAAGAAGTCTTTGGTGAAAACCACATGTTTATATGATTGTTTTGGAGGAGTAACATAAACAAGATTTTGAAAATGGCTACCAAGGTGGCCATATTTGATACTAGATTCGCATTTAGGACCAACTAGACATAATAAGTCTTCTGGTAAAAGCACAATGTTGATATGATGATCCATCTAGGAGAAGCAGCAATAACAAGATTTCAAAATGGCCATTCATTCAGGAGAAGTAGTGTAACAAGATTTTCAATATGGCCACCGTGTCAGCCATATTGAATGTCTGAACAGCACTATTATCATTTAGGATCAACTAGACATCAAAAGAAGTCTTTCAGAAACAAAAAAACAACATTCTGATACGATCATCCATTCAGAAAGAGTAGCAATAACAAGTTTCTCAAGTTGGCCACTGTGGCAGCCATAATAGATGTGCAAGCAGCACCATTTTCATTTAGGACCTTCATAAGAACTCTTTTGCTGAAAACCCCATGTCAATATTCTGTTCAGGAGAAGCAATAACAAGATTTTCAAGATGGCTGCTGTGGTAGCTATATTTGACCTCAAATTGACACCATTTTCATTCAGAACCAACTATATATATTATGAAGTCTGTTAGTGAAAACCCCCTGTTAATATGACCATCCATTCAGGAGGAATAGTGATAACAAGATTTCCTAGATGGCTGCTGTGGTGGCCATATTAGATATCAGACTGGAACCATTTTCATTTAGAACCAACTAGACATCACAAGAAGTCTTCTGGTGAAAACCCCATGTTAATATGACTTTCTGTTCAGGAGGAGTAGCAATAAAAAGTTTCAAGATAGATGCTGTGGCAGCCATTTTGGACATCAGATCGCTATCATTTTCATTTAGGACCAACTAGACAATGGGATGTGTGTGTAAAGCTTCATGGCAATTCTCCAAGTAGTTTAGGAGGAATGGCGATAACAAACTTGTGCTACAGGACAGACAGATGACAGACAACAAACCATCCCATAAGCTCTTCGAACAGTGGAGCTAAAAATGGCAGACTGTCAGGTTCCAATAAATTCCTTTAAATTCCCATAAATGTAAGTATTTCTATATTTTTCCTTTTTTTATTTCTATACATTCCTATATTTTTCAATTTTCAAAATGGCAAATGTTAAAATGGACAATTTATTTTAATAAATTGTATCCAGAGTTCAAATGAGCATATTGTTAATCTCCATACATTTCATTTCTTCTTGTATATACTAGTATATGAATAGTATTAATTTTCTGTGGTATGGTGATGTTTTTGAAATTGTTTTTTTTCATCATTTGTTATCAACTGTATCAGGAATACATTTTGGTGTAAATTTTTGTGGATTCAAAAACTGCTACAAACCAATGAATTAAAAGACCCAACAAATGGCAGTTCTTTTGTAGTAGCCCTTTCCCAATCCACAAAATTAAGTAGCCATGACAATGTCATTTTTTTTTTGCAAAACCATGAAAACTGATTCCCATGAAAATAAATGAATTCACAGTATATTCTGTAAACTAGCAAGTGAATTAGTAATTTACCTTATTTTATCTCTTCTTGCTTTCTGTTTGTCCTTTTCAACAAGTGCATTTTCTGCCTCAGCAGCAATTTTCTGTAACCTATGCTGGTAAATATTTTCAGTGGATCTCATTACTTTGTATTGCTGATATTGTTTGAGCCTCTGGCTAGGAGTCCCACTGCCAACACCCTGAAAAAATGACAATCAGAAGAATGGCTGAAAGTAACTAGTACAAATGTAAAATAAAACATAATTTGCAAATTTCATGTCCAGTGGCCATGACCTTGACCTTTGATCTATCAATTGCAAGCTCTTAGAAAACTGCCATTCCCTAATGAAATGCATCAATAAAGTTTAATAAAAATTGTGTGCAGAAAGCTTGAGGAAAGTAGACTGGTCATGTAGAACCCAAAATGAGAATTTTAGCTTCTGTGACCCTGACCTCTGACTGCAGGATTTGAGGATCAATAGGGAGGTACATCTGCCAAACTGTAAACTAGATGTAAAGTTTTATGAGAAATAGATCCAAGAAACTTGACTTCTCTAGTGAAAACCAAAAAATTGCAATCTCTGATTCACTGACCTTGACCTTTCAACTCTTGCCTCAGCATCAATAGGAAGGTGCCTGTGCCCAAGTGTAGTCTACCTATAATGTTTGATTAAAAATTCGATTCAAAATAGGCCAAGAAAACTTTACATATCATGCAGAATGAAAAACCACATTTTCAGTTTCAGTGACCTCAACATTGGACCCAGCAGTGCCAAAAATGATAAGCTTCTGCCTCTACCTATGGATAGGTCACATATTATGTTTGAGGAAAACTTAGTTATGTTGTGGAAACCACCATTTCTATGGATGGACAGACATTGCCATCACTATAGCCCTCCACATCTTTGGTCAGGGGAATAAAAATGAACATTTCAATAGATGGTATTTTTTAGTTTCATCAAAATCACGATAAAACACCTATACAAATTTACAGCATGTATTGCTAAATTGATTTTAATTATTTAATAATACTAGAGCATTTCAAAATATCTGGTTCAACTGTATAATAAGTTTCATTCTATTTTTCTCGTTAGGACATGTATCAACACATTTCATTTAACAAGTACACCAGAGAAACTGCATTATCACATGGTCATTGAACAACTTATTTGCAATGTCCAATGACAGTTTACCCATGGAAACAGAAGGCAAAACCAGATCCCAAAACATTATTGACTCCCTTCCTGTGTCCTTGACCTATGATCTTGCCAGTCTTCAGTTTCTAGGGATACTGTACAAGGGAAAATTTCTCCATTGTAAATTTTTTTGCAAATTACTTCCTTTTACATTTTTTCCACAATTTTGCAAATTTTTCTAAATATCCCCTTCAGCAATGTCAAATTTTCATAATTTCGTACCAGGTCACAAAATTTTCACAAATTAAAACAATGCTAAGCTTGGACAGTTTTCCCAGTATGGTATTCCATGCCTCTGTGTGTAATTGTGACAGCTTGCCTGGGGAAGGGGGGGGGGGTGAACTTAAGGAAAATTTGGATCATCTACTGAAAGATGAGCGCCTCCATGTCTTGCCTTTTGCAACATTTGTTTTATGAAACAAAATATATCTGGTTTGGTCTTGTGCAGTTTAACGCCATTTTTCAGCACATGATAAGCTATACACGCCTGCCAGTGTATTTGGTGGAGGAAGAACCCCAGAAAAATCAACAACCCACAGGAAGCTAATGACAAGCTTTCTCACATACCCACGTTGGTCAAGCCGAAACGCGAACCCACATGGACAGAGGTGAGATGTGAGTGATATGTAAAGGAGAGCACCTTAGACCACATAGCCACCCAAGGACCCTTGAAAAAAAAAGAAAGAAACCATACTAAGTAGGGCAAAACTGGACTTTGACAAAAGCAACTCAAATACATTAACTTCTGAGCCTAAAATTTGTGCCCAACTATTACTAAAAATGAATGACAGCATGCATCAAGTACAGTAAAAAAAAAAATGATCACATAGTAAGACACTACTTCATAGGTTAGATACTGTCTGTGTTGTGGAGCTGTATGCTTTATGTCAAAGATGACCATTTGTTCTATGTCCTCCTCTTTCTCTGCATCGGCACCTTCTGCAATTTTAGCCTAGAATAGAGCATTAGTTTCAATAGTTAGAAGCACAATTAAGCATTAACATGTTCTATCCATATTAAATATACACATAGACCAAAAGAACAAATTAAAATCTAACAAAGACCACACTGACAACCTGAGTATATAATTATTTGTTAACTAAAACATAAAATAGTTCAGAAAGATAATAATTTATTATGTAAGTAATCCAAATATGAACATGACAATCACTGTACTTAAAAGTGCAAAAGAAGACATTTTAAAAAAGTAGTCTCTCATCTTGATCTTTTTATTTCTATGTGATAAACTCAGTGCAAAATTTTAATTTTTTTATTTATTATGCAAAATTTAAACTAATGGTACATGACTGATATAAAAGTTGTTAACACTGATGTCCTAGTTAATATTATCTTCTTCTCATGATCTATTGGAGAGCTGAAGATAAATATAGTACCAGTTCAGACACATAATTTATCTTGCTAACAGAGTCTACAATTGTTTACATCATTTGATCATCTGGATTTTGAAAATCACTATCTGCAACAAATAATTAAGCTAAGCTGACTGGTATATGCTGCTGAATATTATGAAAGATTATTACATGATTTGGCTGGTCTGAAGTCCTGCACTTTTGTGATGTCAGCTGTACTCAAAACATTGGAATTTCAAGTGTTGCTTGAGTACAGGTTTTTTTCATAATAAAATCTCCTTTCTTTATGTAATTGGTATATAATTTATTTACTTAGTAACTGATCATGTAAGAACAACACTAATAATGGTTTGTTGTGTGCAAACATTTTCTAAAGTCACAGGTTCAACTATTTCCTCATGCTCTGCAAAGATTTACATAGAGCAAACCATGTATTATCCCTATATTGTAACAAACCTTTATTGCTAAATATGCTTCTCTAACTTGTGAAAATTTCTTAGCATCAGAAGTTGATGCTCCACCATCAGGATGATACGCTTTTGCTAAATGAAGGAACGCTTTCTTCAAATCTTCTTCTGTGCATCCTTCTTTCAAATTCAGAAGTTGGTAGCAGTCCTTCAAATTTTCTTTCAGTTTGTATCCAGTATAGCTATGTTCATGACGACGGAAGAAATGCTGAATATCCAATTTGCTGATAAAAATTGTTATGTATGATCTAGGCAACATGTTTCTGCTGTTGAGTTGGAGTTGAAGGAGAAGTGTCCTGAGAGAGAGTTTGCAAGCCATCTCTGCTTTTGAAATTATGTAAAATCTATTACCTGATTATTGGTTTAGTGCAGAGCATTTCTGAGAATGAATTTCTAGTGTCCAAAGTGTGTGCATGTTGTATCACGGCTGTGGTTAAAGTGGCAAAGTTGGTAAGATTTTTGCACCTAGAGAACTTTTACTACTTTTTCTGCAGACAATAAGATCTTTACATACAATGATTATATGAGAATGACTTTGCAACGCAGGCCTTGGATCCACATTAAGGAAGCTGTCCACTGACATCACCCATACCGTAAGACTGTCAGTGTCAACTGTCTTCTATGTTGCATAATATAGCGAACTTGATATCAATCAGTCAACAAATAAAATTACTTGAAAGAAAAGTAACAAGTTCGCTGGCGAAAAAAGAGAATAATCCTTTCTCAAATTCAAACAAGTGACAACAAATTTAAATCAGATAAATGTCACTTTTCTGTACAGAATCCTAACTTGGCAATCAAATTTAGCAGCCGAAAGGTCGAGGTCAATACGTTCTTTCGTACCTCCGACACAGAAAAATCCTCGTAAATGTTTGGGAATCAATCTTTTGCGTGAAGCGGACGAATTTATAAGCTTGATGTATAAACATTAACTAAAAATAAATTATAAAAATAAGTAATATATAAATAAATTTTGAACCAAATGTATGAAATCTTTAACTGACTCACATATGTGTGCTAACCGAAAGTAGGACTTACAAAGTTACCTCCCTTAACAAAAGTATTTCCGGTGGCACACGCCGCACCATATTTAGTTTTAGGACAATGGCCAGTGCACCGATTCAGAGAGCTGGAGTCGTTGTTGACGAAGTAACAGGTTAAAAGACAAAATCTAACAGTTATCTCTCTTTTTTTTTTTTTTTACCTAATGCGTTAAAATTCGTTGGAAGTTCCCAAGTTGAAAGAGAGTGAGAGTCTATAAAGAGCGAGAGACTGATTGTCGGTTCGTTTTAGAACTCGCGCTTTCAAGTCATTTTCTTTGCTATTTTTTACAAATATGTTTAAATATTTTTAAGTAATCTTCTACATTTCCTTAAATAAATCTTTATATCTTGATAAATAAATATGTAAATGTACTAATAATAAGATAACTTCCATTGTTTGGACCAGTTTAATTAATCTGGTTTCACAAGAGCTCTACTTGTCAATACATGTGACATTGTGAGACGTCAACCCTGATATTTATGATAGGGAGGGGCAACGTCTTACTGCCAGCACAAGCGGTGCTGTGTAGTATGTTGAGAGGTCAGTCAACCTCACAACTATAGGCCAAATTTTCAAGAATATTTCACATGCTTACCAGCCCATATTGTCACTGCTCTACAGCTTAAGAGTGTAATTGCTTTAGCCGGAGTATACTTACTCTGATGTCATATTCCTGACGGAATTAAATCCTGACACAATCAAGTGGATGCATTTTCAAGATCCGTTATTATACATTTCAGTTGGTTTAAATGCAACGCTAGCCAAGGAATGCCAAAGTTGGTTAAAGTAGGAGTAAGTTTCTTTAACAAAACAAATCTGTGTAATCACTTTTGTTATTACAGATTAACAAATCTGCGTAATCTATACACTGAAAGTGATTAAACAGTAGGACATCACCCCTCCCCATCATAAATATCAGGGTCAATGTCTTACATTGTAGGAGTAAAGCTTGACATTAGAAAGTACACATATTTACATTTTTTCTGGATCATACCCTGTATAACTAAAGATGAGGACAGACATTCACCACCATTGATAGTGTCATAATGGCATATATTTCTCCCTTACTGAGTGTTGCTTTCACATTTTTCAATATTAAATTAAACGAGTATACTACACTTTGATAGTTTCTTCCATGCATTTAACAAATTCAATGGCTTTTATTGCTAAATGCCACTGTGAAAACAATGCATTTTCTCCGACAAGATAATGGGTGACAGAAGTTTACATCTGCATGGGAATCCCCTCTAACTGGTCTATACAAGTTACTATATGAAGGTACAGTTTAAAAAGCTGATGAATTTGTTCAATGCATTGCAGAAGCTATCATCAAAGCTGTACTCATTGGACTTAACACAGAAAAACGTGAAAGCAGTACTTAATAAGGGAGAATTATCTGCCAAAATGACTCCACTGAATGGAAGCAAAGATGGCAACTGCATCCTTGTCTTTTTATATACAAAGTAACAGGATATGATCCTGAAAAAATGTAAACACTATCTAACATTAACCTCGTGTGTAAACACTCTAACATTAACCTCTTGTGTAAATACTATCTAACATTAACCTCTTGTGTAAACACTATCTAACATTAAGCTCTTGTGTAAACACTATCTAACATTAACCTCTTGTGTAAACACTATCTAACATTAACCTCTTGTGTGTGGTTTTTGCTTTGCATCAAGGCTTATAATTAATATTATATTAATACTGTTTGAGTTCAGAGGAAATTTTAGGTTCTTTAAGTTTTTCAGCAATTTGAACAAAAAAGTCATTAAAAATATTTGAGATTATCTTGGATTATCAGTATAAAAGCCCTCATAATTGAGGGAGAAAATTTCGGTTTTACTCTTACAGCTCCCTGCACCAAACTCAGTAAAAACCCACCAAATAGCTTTATGGAGAAAAACATATCTTTTGCGGTACTCTGCCTTTTGATATGGTCCACCTTCAAAGATGTATACAAGTATAGAACTAAAAGTGCCATTTTTACACCTCACAGATCCACATTAATAAGTTTAATTGCTTGTCATATGTCACTGCCACAATAAGCTAGTATAAATATCTGTCAATGCCTGAAAAAATTAGCATAATATTTGGCATGTATCATGCACAAAAAAAAACAAGAAGCTGGCCATGGCCTGTATATCAACCCACCTCTGAGCTTCGATAATGAAGGCATTTATTGGCCTAGAAAAGACTCAGTAAAAACTTTAATATTTTTAGAAATTGGTGTGAATCCTGGGTTTGCACATTCTGGAATAAATACATTACCTTTTCTCTTTTGTCTTGTACTACATATTTATGTCTATTTGGAAAAGTTTATTTTCCTAAATATTTTTATTTTGCAATTCTTCATATTTTTAAATGTACATTTTAATAGGCACTGTATAGTCAGTATTGTGCTGATGTACATTTAAACCCTAGACATACATACATACGTACGTACATACGTACGTACGTACGTACATACATACATACATGCTTCACTTTTTCTGTCACTATTTAATTTACTGATTGCTTGAATTGTATGGTCTTAGATCAAAGTGCAAACTTGAAGAATAGAAAATAAGGTCATTCTGAATGTATATGTTTAACTTATTTTACTTATTGTTTGACATATTGTACTTATTGTTTAACTTTTTGTACTATATAACTTTTTGTTTAACTGATTGTACTTATTGTTTAACTTATTGTTTGACTTATTTTACTTATTGTTTAACTTATTGTACTATTTTACTATTTGTTTAACTGATTTTACTTATTGTTTAACTTATTGTACTTATTGTTTAACTTATTTTACTTATTGTCTAACTTATTTTACTTATTGTCTAACTTATTGTACTTATTGTTTAACTTATTGTACTTAAGTCATGATTTGCTGGATGTTCCATGGTAGACATGATGTGTAAAAAAAAAAGAGGGAGGAGCTCATCCGATTTATATGTATTACCAGTAATAAGATTGCGATCTTTGGATCAGTTTAATTTGTGTGGTTTTGTAATATGATGATCTTCTTGATAACAAGAACTTTGATATGTGTACAATAAAGTGATCTTCATGATTATGAGCACCATGATACAGTTAAGTGATCTTCTTGATCGTGAGGGCCATGATATGATAAAGTTCATGAATGAGAAGGAAAGCCACAGATATCATAATCTCCTCTCTTATACCTGACCAATTTTTTAAAACCAACTTTATTTTTAGTTGCTGAAAATGTTAAAACAATTTAACTGTGTTTCATGAATTCTAATTAACAAGGTCTTTACTTCACATCCCTGCATAACATCCAATTTATCTATCCAAAATGAAAAATTGAATGAATGAACCCCATAGTCCTTGATCAGAATGCATGAATCCTATAGTCCTAAATCAAAATGCACGAACCCAATAGTCCTAGATCAAAATGCAAACTTCTAAGTAACAGAAAATTAGCTCTTTCTGAAACTCTTGATAGAAGTAAATGTGGATGACAACAATGTAAACCCTTTGGACCATTATGAGTTGAAATCACTAGGAATTTTACACTGTAATTGAGTTTCTATTGCAGGATCTATTCTAGAATTGAAAGCTGCTCCCTTAATTTGAAAAAAAGGGGCAATTTTCTGATTACAAGATGGATTGATTGAAAAAGAAATAACGACTTGGTTTGAAAATTTTGATGCTTGATTTTCATGAATTTGGTTGATTTTGTTAGCATGTGAATCCAGCAATTGTACATCCTCAAATTGACCCGCCTGCTAGTTCTTATCTATTTTTAACATCTTCACCATTACAGGTGAACCCTATATACCTGCCAGCCGAAGGCCAGATGGGACATGGAGAAAACCTAGACGTGTAAAAGAGGGTTATGTACCACAGGAGGAAATGCCCACGTAAGTAGGAGAAGAAACTCAGTCAAATAGAATAATTAAGAGAGTGTTAATAGATGTATTTTTATGTGTATTTTACACAATGTTTTATATATCTGATGTTCCCTCATATAGAAAATGAACACTCATGCACTGGATTCCTAAAGATTGTGTTTGACTCGGATAAGGGTCCAGTGTTTTCATGAGATGATTATGAAGAAGGCCCTTTCCAACTCACCTTATAAGTACATCTGCTTTCTGTTAGGTCCCAGACCTCCGACCATAAGCAGCAAAACAGACACCCATCTGTCTGTTGGCAATTAGTACAAGTAAGGCAGGTGGGGTGTGTATCCCATGGGGCTTTTTCATACCAACATTTTGTACACACTCTGTGACATATTACTGCAAAAGAAATCTCTGTAAACAAGGAACAATAATAAAAAATGATAATTATGATATTTATGAAAAGAGCAAGACCTGAAGAAAAGTTTAATGTAATGACAGCAATTACCTGCCTTGTATGGTATTAATGATAACGATGAGTGGTATGAGACCTGTGGTTAGACACTATTAAACATCAGCAATCCTTAACCCAAGTATTGATGACAATAAATATAGCGAAACCAACAACACAATATATTATAATGAATAATAAAGTGGGAGCACGAGTCCAACTCTGGTGTGCTACTTGTGGTCAAACATGAACTAATGTCAGCAATACTTTACTCAAGTATTGATGACAATGAATATAGTGAAACCCCATAATTGAAATGAATGGTATGCAACCACCTGACACACTAATAGAAGATAATGCTGGTGTGCAACCCCATGAATCATCAAACCACTAAATAAATGTAGACTAAAACAGAGGTCACAAGCAAATCCGGAGATGAATGGGAGTCAATACCTACCCATGAATCCAGAAAAATCAGGTATAATTGAATTAGAAACAATGCCAGATTGCCCAATCGTTGTAGGGAAGCGTTGAAAGGGCACTGCTGATAAACAGAACAACAAGTGCCTACAACTTGCAAGAGAGCTAATACTGCAATCAAATTTGCAATGGTCTGAGGATATAAACACTCTAGGAATATGGAAAACCATATTTAGATGCCAGATATGCGTTCTTGACATGAGAGAAGGCAATATTTCTAAAGAGTTTTTAAAGTGAATAGATCCAATATGTCATCCAAAAAAGGATGATGGCTACTGCACATGGGCCTGTGACATGTGGAATACACTGGGTCTGTGTCCTTCTAGTTCTGAACTTTATAGAACTTTCCATCTCATGGGAGGATGAAATTTGTATTATATAGATGAGGGTAATTTCCGTCCTGGAAAGGTAAGTGTATTCAAGATCTGTGGATCCTTTAAGAAAATGTCCCTTTAGATATTTAGTGCAATTCGAAAATATGTCTTTTCCAAGTATAATGAAGTTTATATCATGCAAATATCACCATTAACAAAGACATTATCACTTCAGAAATTCTTTCATATGACAGCAGTTTTCTACAATTACATATTGTCCGATATGACATTTTTTTCACATTGCTGCTCGTATATGTCAGTAAAGTCTGATATCAAATATCTAAGTGCAAATATTAGTTTCTCATTTTATAGAAATTTATTTATTACAAGTTTTTTATAATAATGCCGTATGTACCGGTAATGTTACTTACCAGTCAAAGTTCAACAAAGGTGGGCCTAGGTCATTTGGAATAATTATTGCATACCTTTGTGTATCTCTCTGCAGGTATGAAAATAAAGGTGTTCAGTGGTTAAAAAGCAAGCCAACCCATCCACCAGGGATGAATCCATCAGATGTTAATACTAATAAAGCGAAGGAGGATGATAAATTGGGAATCTCCAAAGCTGCAAAGAAAAATGCCAAAAGAAAAGAGAAGAAAAAACAACAGAAGGAGCATGAGGATGGAAAAGTTTCAAATGTTGCAAACCAGTTTGCTGGTACTAAAATTACTCCTGTCCAAACTGATCAGCCAGTCACAGACTCTAGCCAATCAAATGAGGAAGAAAAACTTGATGTGATGAAGAAACTGAGAAATTTGAAAAAGAAGCTGAAACAAATTGAAGCCTTAGAGGACAAAATTGCATCAGGGGAAGTAAAACAACCAGAAAAGGAACAGTTGGAGAAAATACAAAAAAAGCAATCAATAAAAGAGGAAATAGAGGAACTTGAATTTGAATGACAAATGATAGTTTCTGATGATGACACATCTGTTCCAGTAGAAAAAGATAAATGGAACACTTAGAATGTTTAAATCTATGGGACATTCTAGTATATGGTATGCATTTGATATCAGAATAGTCGTCTGTTAATTGGCTTTCATGCTACAATGAAGGCCTGATTGAAATCACTAGTCTACAGCAAACCATTTGGATTCCAGCAGTCTTCCTAGTCACATAACAAAGCTATACCAAAAAGTTACTTGTTGTTATACTCCACCCCCCGCTATAGGCCAGGGTATATAAGAATCCTAGTGTCTGTTCATCTTTCCATCTGGCACCCAATCTAGTGAATACAGCTGGACTAGTTTTTAGCACACCTGGTCATAAGGCCAAGTGAACTTATGGTATGGCCCTTCGTCCAGCATCCATCCAGCATCTGTCAACAAAAAAAACCCCGTCAGACCAATTTCAAACAAACTTGGCACATAGCATCCTGCTTAAAGACCTTTCAAGTTTATACAAATGATGCCGATCCACCATCATATATGGCCACCATTACTAACAATTGAAAAACCTTTAAATGACTTCTTCTCCAAAAACCACTGAACAAAATTTGATCAAATTTGACTGACAAAGAGCATTGTGACATAAAGATTTTTCAAATTTGTATAAATTCAGGGATTTACAAGTCCACTTGCCAGACTCCAATGACAAGCTCAAATTTGGCTGGGGCAAACTCAAATTTCCAAGGTACTTGCCTGTGGGAAGTCCAAAAAATTGAGAGAGAGAGAGAGAGAGGGGGGGGGAGAAAGGGGTCGTGTTCCATTCATAATGCTTTATGTTCTGCAAGGTTTATACCCTGCGATCTCGCCATGGTACATATATCAGCACCTTTATTTAGTGTCTATATGTACCACATTTTTCTATTATGTAACTGGCGCCAGTTTCTTTCATCTGTCATGTCATTTCAAATCTTGTAGTCAATGTCAAGGAGGTCAGTCTCGCATTTTTTTGTGCAGACATGATAATGTGAATATTTACTATTTAAATTAAGTTTTGACAAATGAGGAATAAATATTTAAATTGTAACTTATCAGTTACATTTTAATAGTAATTGCGTACATATCTGGGATTCACTGCATTTCAGGTCGTACCCTAGCGTTTGGCAGTTTATGAGCTTGCCGACTCTAAACAATTGGCTTGTCAAATATTGCATGTTGCCGATTTTAAGGTGAGTAGGTGTTAATTGTTACTAATATAATTCATGAGATTTATTTGAAGGGTGTGTTTGGAAATAAAAGGAAGTTGTCTCTAACAGATAACCACCAGGAGGATTTGGTTCAAAGCATGATTGATGAACCAAAAATGTAGCACTCACAAGTGGTGTTTGTGATCTGTTGTGTACGTGATAATTACAGGAGACTGATACATATGTACTCTTGGCAAAGAATTAAATGGATAAAAATAAGTGTTCTCAATCTCAGAAGTCGGCTTGTCAAATATTTTGATGTATGTCGCTGAACTCAAGGTGACTAGATAATTGTTAAGTAAATGGATAAAGTAAGTGTTCACAAATCCTTCAGCTGCGAGTATAAATAAATCAATACAAACAGTCTATCTTTCATTATTGTTGATCTAGCTGATGAAATGAGTCAGCTATCTTATCTAGGTAAAAAAAGGAAACTTGATGAAGTTTCCAGCTCAAATGAACCTGTTTTAGAGAAAAAGAACCAGTAAGATGCTAGAAAAAGTGCAAGAAAGTTCCAATCATCGTGGATTAATGAGTATCCTGGACTAGAATATTTTTATTGGTCGTTTAATTTTTCAGTTGAAGGCCTTTTACATAAACATCTCTCTCGATCTCTCACACTTAAAAATATAAATTTTTCCAAAACCTTTTCTACTTGTCCATTTATTTGTCTCTATATACATGTATATGTCTGTTTTTGCTCTTCTAACTATATATGCGTTGTAAACCTTTCTCATCTCATATCTACCTACATGTATTATATATATATATATATATATATATATATATATATATATATATATATATATATATATATATATATATATATATTCTGATAACTTTAATTATTGGCATATGGTTTTGAGGTACAAAAAAGATAAAAAGAAAACAAAAATTAAAATAAATATAACACGATTTCCTTAAAATATCCCATATTTTATTGAATCTTATTTTATTATTTTTACACGTGTGCTCAGATTTCTTAAAAGCAATTTCTATTTTCCAGTTAGCTTGCTCTGGGCAAGCTGACTTTTATAAAAATTTTAAATCCCTGATAAATGATGCCAATCTGCCATCAAGTATGTCCACTGTTAAAAAAAAAGAAAAATCTTTGAACAACTCCAAAACCACTAAATAGAATTTGACCAAACTTGACAGAAAGCATCCAGACTTTTAAGAATTATACAAATGATGCCAATATGCCTTCAAACATGGCTGCTGTTACAAAAGAACAAAGTTCTAAATTAGAGCATAACAGAATCTGACCAAATTTGACAGTGGCCTAGCTTTAATGCTTTTTAGCTTTATATAAACGATGTCATTATGCCATAAAATATGGCTGCCATTACTGAAAGTAGAAAAAACATTTACACAACTTTAACTGAAAATATGTAATTAACAGAATTTATCCAATTTTGACATAAAGCATAGGGACTTTTCAATATTGGACAAAAAATGCTGCTGTGTAATCAAATATGGATGAAGATACAAAAACTAGAGAAACCTTGAAACAGACATTTTTATAACATCTGCAATCAACAGCATTGAAAGAAATGTCAACAGAAAGCATCCCAACTAACCTGGACTTTTTGGCCAACTGCTGTTGCATGTGGCTATTAAAGCATCCCAACTAACCTGGACTTTTTGGCCAACTGCTGTTGCATGTGGCTATTAGGCGAGCGATTTCAGGGCTACTTGAGTCTCATGTTAATTTATCACCATGAAACTCTGTATGTTATGGTCATCATAAGAAGATATGCAAGTTGACCAATACTAATATTCACACTTATTTTAGAAAGAGTTATGTATTGTTTTTACTCTTGACCCATGTCTATCATCAGGGTAGGGATGGTATGCTGGAGAGGTGGGGGTACATTATATCAGCAAATTGCTCTACATTCCTCTAGTTTGCTATTGAATTCACACAAATCCATGCATGTTAAGGAAATGGTACAACAAAGAAGACTAGAGCTAATTCCATGGTACTTCATGCAAATCTTCATTTTGATTCCATATTCTCCACTTTAGGGAGCCATGGTAGCCCATTTCGTGGAGCATTGCACTCTTAATCCAAGGATCATGGCTTCCATATCTGCCAGGCCAGCCCAGTTTGGCTGCCTGTGTGTGTCCTTGGGAAAGGCACTTAGCTCCCATTTCCTCTGCATAATATAGCCAATAATGTGTTGAAAATGCCATTAAAAACCAAACCACCACCCCATGGGGTCATAACCTAAAATACCTTGCATATATTATCGTATCCTACCATGACTACATGCTAAATGTTTAGTCAATAATATTTGCAAAAATGTCACTGCATTTGCAGTTTTTGTATATTTAGCCTTTGGACCTATTCCAGTGAAGCAATTGAAAGGGGCCAAATATTATACCCCTTTTGCAGATGGTTACCATACAGCAGGGGTCGGCAACTGTTTATACTTAAAGAACCAAACTATGTCACAATTCTGAGCAAGAGATCAACAAAGAGCCAGTATAAGAAAGCCCATTTGTAACTGACAGTATATAATTTAACATTATTGATATTAAACATGTTGATTAGTAACATGAGAAGAAAAGAAAGCGACAAAACGACCGAATTGATGCGAGTAATTAAGCATTTTTTATTTTTTTAAAATTAATTTTAATTACAAAAATGTGTAGTTTAGGGATGACAAAAGAGTAATATTTTGTTCTGTACAAAGTCATATTTGGCTCGCAGGTCAGAGATTGCCAACCCATGCCATACAGGCAACTTATGTACCAAGTTTGGCAAATTTCCACCCAGCTATTGAGGATGAGTCATAGTTACAGACAGACAAACAGATGGAAGGTATCGGTATATTCCTAGATGAAATGGACAATAAGACTACGGATAAATTGCTTTACCACTGCTCCTCTACAAAGTTCAGGTGTATCAGATATATTCTCTTAAGCCATATGGATGGTGGAGAGCCTCCAATTTTACAGCCATAAGTCCTTAGCATCTCATTAAGCCATATGGATGGTGAAGAGCCTCCAATTTTATAGCAGCAAGTCCTTAGCATCTCATTAAGCCATATGGATGGTGGATAGCCTTCAATTTTACAGCCGCAAGTCCTTAGCATCTCATAGAGCCATATGGATGGTGGAGAGCCTCCAATTTTACAGCCACAAGTCCTTAGCATCTCATAGAGCCATATGGATGGTGGATAGCCTTCAATTTTACAGCTACAAATCCTTAGCATCTCATTAAGCCATATGGATGGTGGAGAGCCAATTTTACAGTCACAAGTCCTTAGCATCTCATAGAGCCATATGGATGGTGGAGAGCCTCCAATTTTACAGCTACAAGTCCTTAGCATCTCATAGAGCCATATGGATGGTGGATAGCCTTCAATTTTACAGCTACAAATCCTTAGCATCTCATTAAGCCATATGGATGGTGGAGAGCCAGTTTTACAGTCACAAGTCCTTAGCATCTCATAGAGCCATATGGATGGTGAAGAGCCTCCAATTTTACAGCTACAAGTCCTTAGCATCTCATTAAGCCATATGGATGGTGGAGAGCCTCCAATTTTACAGCCACAAGTCCTTAGTATCTCATTAAGCTATATGGATGGTGGAGAGCCTCCAATTTTACAGCCACAAGTCCTTAGTATCTCATTAAGCCATATGGATGGTGGAGAGCCTCCTATTTTACAGCCACAAGTCCTTAGCATCTCATTAAGCCATATGGATGGTGGAGAGCCTCCTATTTTACAGCCACAAGTCCTTAGCATCTCATTAAGCCATATGGATGGTGGAGAGCCTCTTATTTTACAGCCACAAGTCCTTAGCATCTCATAGAGCCATATGGATGGTGGAGAGCCTCCTATTTTACAGCCACAAGTCCTTAGCATCTCATTAAGCCATATGGATGGTGGAGAGCCTCCAATTTTATAGCAGCAAGTCCTTAGCATCTCATAGAGCCATATGGATGGTGGAGAGCCAATTTTACAGTCACAAGTCCTTAGCATCTCATTAAGCCATATGGATGATGGAGAGCCTCCAATTTTACAGCCGCAAGTCCTTAGCATCTCATAGAGCCATATGGATGGTGGAGAGCCAATTTTACAGCCACAAGTCCTTAGCATCTCATTAAGCTATATGGATGGTGGAGAGCCTCCAATTTTACAGCCGCAAGTCCTTAGCATCTCATAGAGCCATATGGATGGTGGAGAGCCAATTTTACAGTCACAAGTCCTTAGCATCTCATTAAGCCATATGGATGGTGGAGAGCCTCCAATTTTACAGTCACAAGTCCTTAGCATCTGATTAACATTTCTTCATCTCTTGTTATTCCATAATTTTCATTTTCATACTTAAGCATGACAAATTACAATGCCCATATTTTGAGAACAGGTATGATAATGTGTAATATAACATTGTTACTTGTCCTTGTTTGTCATCAGCATTTTGCACATGTACTTTTTAAGTTTTTATCCATGCTATTTGTAGCATATTTATTAGTGGTAATTTGTAAAAACTTTTTTTTTATGGAAGACACAAGGAATATGGACAAATATATTCACATCATTTATTACGTTATGCTGGTGGATAGTCCACAGTTTACCTCAAGTCAGTAATTATTTCTTCACAAAAGCAGCTGATATTTCTACCATGACGAAATAAATAAATACTTATAACAGATTATGAATCAGACTTATTCTAACATGTGTATGCCTGTGATTTGATATTCATACAAACCATCTGGCACCCCACCCTTGATAAAAAGCTAAAAATTACATTTTAGTTTGTTTCATAGCAAATGTTAGACCTAAAATAAATTAAATAATCTCCTAACGAATTTAATTATTGGAAATGAGATATCTGATAATAGTTCAACTTACTTCCTGTGTCTGCTTAAGGACATGATGAAAAAATAAGTAAAGACAACACAGTATTCTCAAAGAGTTGGTGGCTTTATTTTGTCAGAATTTACATATATCGCCAACACAAACAGTACCTCTTTTTATCGCCTAGGATCGAAACATTGTCTTAACCATCATCTTTAAGATACATGAATACATTGTGTTACATCATGTCAAACTCTAATCAAGAGCCACTTTCCATATGGATCCAATTGTGATTTTCCTCTCTCTCATGTTTCATACAACCTTGAAAAATCCTTGAATTCGAGGGGTTGCCTTGAAAACTTTTTATCATTGAAAATTCCTTGAATTTGCTGAGAAACTCCTTGAATGTTGCCTAAACTATTTGAATTTATGCAAGAGAAAAACAAAAAGTTCAAACTGAATATTAAGATACATAATTTTAAATTCAGAATTTACATATTCCCCCCCACCCCCAAAAAAACCTAAAAGAATAATAAAATAAATAAAATGAGATATAATCGGGTGGAACAAAAGACACTTGCTTTAGTGGTGCAGTTATTGATATGCATTTTTCTGCTGCCTTTGTACCTATGCAGTATAAACAAAGTAACATATGGAGAAAGTTGAAACCCCTTGAAAAGAAACCGTCTAGGGCTAAACAAATCCTGTCTCACTCTCTATCTCTTTCTTTCATTTTATCTATGTTTTTACCTTACTTTCCCAACAACCACCTTTAAACAACTACAAGGGATATATCAAGCTTGTTAGTCATGAGGCTGTACTGTATCCGAGATGGCCTTACCATGTGGATCTTAAATTACATTTTTATGACATGATGTAATCCATAACTGGGATGTTCAGACTTTTGTTTAAAAGTTGAATATATATGGCAAATCAAATATTTACTGCCACTGAATCTGTGCAGGTATTATTCCGATGCATGATTATTTTTAATTCTATATAAATTGAATGATTCAGAGCTAGTCCATTCTGCTGTCATCATTCTGATAATATCACTGACAATTGTTACAAGAATTTGCATTAGCTTTGGGAAGTATTCACCATATAGCTGATTATTTTCACAAATGTAAAATTCTGCAATTTTGTCCCATAAAAAGGGGTGGGTAACTTTTTGCACGTTTTATTTTTGCAATTGCAGATTAGCAAGATTTTTTATTTAAGTGGGAACAAAAATGACTACAAGCTAAATTGTACGATTTATGCACCAGTACCTAAGATTCTGTGCCCCAGGGAAGTAAGAAAGATTAATTTCAGATGCTATTTTTAGTAACTGACTTTACCATGTATCATGAGAATGGAAACTACCAAAGCATTCTCACTGAACAAAATTGTTGACTCTTTTGTTGCAATGTTTTTTAAGTTTCATGAAGTGATACAAATTTTGGCCATATCTATTTCAATGGGTAATAGATTTTGACAGGATTTATTTGCAGTCTCATTCTGAGACCACTAAATGGCTTCAATTTGTCCAGAACTAATATAAACCACTGCACAGTATCTTAATCACTTCTGTACATGAGAACTAATATAAACCACTGCACAGTATCTTAATCACTTCTGTACATAATAACTACCAATCACCCAGAGATAATCTGGGTATCTGAGTGAGATTTGGGTATCTGAGTGCAAGTATTTCATAATTGAGTACCAGTTCCACTTCCATCCCCTCTCTCTCTCTGAGCTGTTTACTTCTACGATTTTACCACAGTTTCTATGGCATATTTCACGAAAATACAGGGTACAGTTCAAGGTACAGATTTTATGGGCAGAGTCTTTCTCTGCAAAGATGCTGCTTGTCTGAGTTCTGTTCATTAATTAGGTTCTTCAGCTCTATCACTAAAGTGCATGAAATTCAAGCATATGCATGACTATGAGTGTGGCCGTAAAATCCACTAGTTTGATATTGTGATAAACTCTTGAGCAGTTAAATAAAGCACTGGTATTTATCATCACTCAGAATAACAGATGTGATGGTCTTGATAGACATGAAGGTTTGCATAAACTGCAACTTTGCCTTAACCAATTCATGCAAACTACAGTTGATATAGAAAAAAGGAGGGGAGCAACTAATTTGAAGATCA
The DNA here is from genome assembly GCA_029931535.1 of Margaritifera margaritifera. Taxonomy (NCBI): domain Eukaryota; kingdom Metazoa; phylum Mollusca; class Bivalvia; order Unionida; family Margaritiferidae; genus Margaritifera; species Margaritifera margaritifera. Next base: position 573,745 of record JAQPZY010001239.1, on the reverse strand, counting down.
GTGATACTAGGAGGGCAACTAATTTGAAGATCAGTGATACTAGGAGGGCAACTAATTTGAAGATCAGTGATACTAGAAGGGCAACTAATTTGAAGATCAGTGATACTAGAAATTGCCACAAGTATAACTGCTGATAGATCATCTGTCAGTGTTGGTATAGCAAACTATGGACAGGTGCTGATAGATCGTCTGTCAGTGTTGGTATAGCAAACTATGGACAGGTGCTGATAGATCGTCTGTCAGTGTTGGTATAGCAAACTATGGACAGGTGCTGATAGATCGTCTGTCAGTGTTGGTATAGCAAACTATGGACAGGTGCTGATAGATCGTCTGTCAGTGTTGGTATAGCAAACTATGGACAGGTGCTGATAGATCGTCTGTCAGTGTTGATATAGCAAACTATGGACAGGTGCCTAAAATTACAGATTGGACTCTGGGAAACTACTGATAGACATCTGTCGGGATTAACAGGTCTGCTCCATCTCTCTTTCATACACACATGTATGCACTCACACAACACAAACCCATCAGAAGATATTTGTGATATAACCTTGCAGATTATATATATTTCTTGCTCCATCTTTTCTTATTAAAGGTTTTTAATTATTTTTATTATTATCCTGTAATAGGTTGACCATTGTGCTCCATCTTTTCTCATGATGAAAGATTTTGCTGTACTAGTAAACTAAGTTCTGCAAAATACTGTTTGTCGTAAAAACCCTTGCAACAAATATTGCCCAGACCAATAAAACTATCAAAACTGTAGCCCACTGTATTAAAATTCTCAGGCAAAATCACCAAATCACACAGTACCATGCTAATGTCTGCTGGTCACTGAATAAAAAAATCATGACATTGACCTATTTCATACTAACTTAAATCAACAATATTTATGCAAATATACTGTTATAATATTGGCCCAATGGCACAGACATTACACTTGAGTCATCTACTTTTGTTTTTCCATTACTGTGCAAAAAAGCAAGTCAGTAACATTTCAGCTTGAAACTACAAGAAAACCGGCAAATTGCAAAACCATGCAGCAAATGGACATGAACAGGTACATGTTTCTTCAAGTCTATCAGTAATAATAATAAAAAAATTTCATCTAAACTGACGGATATTACATTTTTCTCATCATTTCTTAGGCATTGTAAATAAGTAAGAATAATGAATGTATTTGTCTGTATCTAAAGACTTCATATGCATAGAGGTGCTGTCACTGCTAACAACTATTTGTACAATTGGTTCCAAAATGGTTTACCATGAGTTTTATTATTTAATAATTTTAAGATTGTGAATTCCCTAAAATGAAAGTAAAGAGCATGTACTTGATGCTGTAAGTAGTTTTAGCAAAGACAGAAATTGGTAATTATATTATTTCAATGAAATTGTTTTAATAATTTAAATACTTTTGTAAGTTCAAATATTTCAAATTTTGTATGAAGGCACTTGAAATCAAAGGCGTTCCATTTCAGACTTTTTTCATGCAGCTCTGTCCAAATGAATGCAATATTCACTCCTTAAAATCCCATTCATGGTGCAACTTTTGACATATGACCTCACTGGGGATGAAGGGGCATGCTTCTGGGATCAGGTACTCCTGGAGATTCCAGGTTTTGTTGCAGCTGTATCAGCCAGCGTTTGGTGGAGGTGTCATCCTTGAGACATTGGGCAAATGTGGAGTCTTTCAACTGGTCTGGTAAACATTGTCTGAGAGCCTCTCTGGCTCTGCAAAGATAAAGAAAAATATCCAAAACTGTAGTGTCACTAATTTTCATGGGCTACCAATTTTCGTGGATTTCATTATTGCCCCGAAATATGAATTTTAAGACCCGATGAAAAATTAACACATATGATAATGAAACCCCATTACACACACACACACATTTTCTTACTATGTTTCATTCCTAGAGATCAAGAAAGCTATTTGATAAATCAGTGTCATTTCTGTAATTTGGTAATAAAATATTAACTGTTAGATGAGTCCCTTTGATTCAACCATTTAAAAAAAGAATTCTAATGCATTTTATATTGTTTTTAATGCATATGTATCTATATGGTATCCGGTAGCTGTAATTTCCACTCACTGCCTTAAATCGATACATTGTGACATAAGTAAGGATAGAGGGAAACAAGAAAAAGCATAAGGTATTCAAACACTAGCACTACTGAAAATGAAAGAAAGAAGAATAAATTATACTAGTATATGAAAATCAGATTTAATATTTATTCAAATTGATTCTTCATTCAAGTGAAACTTGTTGAAAAATGTAAATCCCTGTGAAAGCATGTCTGTTTCTTATCCATGCATGCTTAATCCCAATGAACATCATGACTGTAAAATACTAGAATTATTGCTTCAAGCAGTATTACTAATGAAACACTAGATATGTACACTAATTACTGCAGAGAATTGAAGCTCACACTTCACTGATTTTTGGACAAAACCACTGAATCAACATCATGTCAATCAAGTCTGCTGGTACACACAAATAATTCTGAAATGATGGAATTAAAGTCCAGCATTTTCTAAGTCACAGATAATTAGGTCTGATATTTCACACCATTTTTGCAGGAGCCGCAATTATCCATTCAGCATGAATCAACTTAACTGATGAAGTTTTAAGTAAAGTCTAGTAGTAGAAGTTGGTTCGTACATGAGGCAGGCTCAAGCAAAGGAGTGATTCCATTGTTTTTCAAATCTTTGCACTTTGATGGACTCTGAACACATCAGATGTTGACATTGCTTGCTAACTGCATTGAGCAAGGGCAGCTGGTCACACATTTGGTTCGCATGTGGAATGATGACATTATCTGAACCAATGGGAATCTAAGTTGAATTTTACCACTCTTAAACCACTGCATTAATGCCATGATAATCAGAAAGTAATAGATGGGCAACATGAAGGACAGTGTTGTGAGGAAGAGATCATACACAAGTACTTTAAAAACCGATCAGCTGAGTGTTGTTGGCTGTATCAGCTTCCTTTGATGCTGAGTGTAAGTGATTGATCTTGAGAAATGTTTGATTTGTGCTCATATAGGCGGTAGTATTGTTATAACAATTGAAGCAACTGCTGTTTATTGTCAGTGTAATTTTGTTCTTTTGTATTCTCTATTTGAGGTATTTTAAGAGGTTAATCCAAAAAATGAAATACTACAAATATGCAAACTTTGACAGGCAAAACCATGAATTTAAGTACCCATGAAAATGTCCTTTTTTTTTTTTTTTACAAAACCACAAAAATTGAGACCCATGAAAATAAATGATACTAGAATATGATCAAAATACCAGCCAGTTGCTAATAAAGCAACTGGAAAGGGGGGAAGGTCTGCAAATAGAAGTCTATACCCTGCCTTAGGTCCAATTTTGTGTTTATCTGACCTGTTTTTAAAAGAGAAAATTGTTTTAAAAATACTGAGGTTGTGAATACTTCGAATACCATTACAACCTCAAATGATTCTTTTATGCTTTTAGGGCCTATAATCAGAGTTATGTAACCTTTCTACTTGCATTTTGGTGGAATTTTTTCCTCTAAATGTCTTTTCTTCTAAAATGTTTTTAGCTTACCTGGCTCTGTTTTCATCATCCATCATCGGTCTGTCAACAATTGCTTATTACCATTCTGCAGTCCATATTTCTGAACCAATTTCAATCAAACTCAGAATGTGGGCTTATATCATCAATATTTTGTACAAGTTGGATAATGAGAAAGATCCATGCATTTGATTGGCTGATGTTTGTTACCACTCTGGAGGCCACATTTCCAATCAGATTCTGATCGAACTTGTAATATGCTATTATTATTAAGTTCTTGGATGAGTTCGACAATGAGCAAGATATGCACATATTAATGAGCAAGATACACATATTTTGATGAGCAAGATACACATATTAATGAGCAAGATATGCACATATTAATGAGCAAGATACGCACATATTAATAAGCAAGATAAACATATTAATGAGCAAGATATGCACATATTAATGAGCAAGATACACACATTAATGAGCAAGATACACATATTAATGAGCAAGATACACATATTAATGAGCAAGATACACATTAACGAGCAAGATACACATTAATGAGCAAGATATGCACATTAATGAGCAAGATACGCACATATTAATGAGCAAGATACGCACATATTAATGAGCAAGATACACATTAATGAGCAAGATATGCACATTAATGAGCAAGATACGCACATTAATGAGCAAGATACGCACATTAATGAGCAAGATACGCACATTAATGAGCAAGATACGCACATAATGAGCAAGATACGCACGTATTAATGAGCAAGATACGCACATATTAATGAGCAAGATACGCACATATTAATGAGCAAGATACGCACATATTAATCAGCAAGATACACACATTAATGAGCAAGATATGCACATATTAATGAGCAAGATACACACATTAATGAGCAAGATATGCACATATTAATGAGCAAGATACGCACAAATTAATGAGCAAGATATGCACATATTAATGAGCAAGATATGCACATATTAATGAGCAAGATACGCACATATTAATGAGCAAGATACACACATATTAATGAGCAAGGCTGCAACATTTACATATGTAAATGGCTTAAGTTTATTGTCGATAAATGCTTATGAAATCGGTAAATGTGTAAACAAACATAAATGTTGTGTCACTGATGCAGGAACTACCCAACTCAATTAAATTATATGTTTCTACATCTCTACTTAAGAGGATTGTTTAGGATTTTTCTGGTAATTCTTTTCTTAAAGTATTATCAATGATTTTCACATTAAATGATGCATAGCTAAGAAAAAAGCAAAAGCTGACGAGACTTGGTTATAGTGCACATTACACATGTTTGATTTACTGATTATGCAGAGAAAAAATTTTAAACTACATTTTATACCTTTGAAAGACATTTTTTAACAGAACCTTTGATTAGTAACATTTTATTTTAAAGAAACACCATTTCAACTTTGTAGGCCACTACAGTTTCTTAGTCATTGTAGATTCTACAAAAGCATTCTATGCACATGTCCAGGCAGTATGTCTGGTTGCATTCTCTATTTTTAATCATGTACATATATATAACAATAGGAAACTATATCATGACAATCAGAGGAATTTTTTACTCAAACTCAGATATATTTTTTTAAAAAACCTGTCTTACAAACTGAATTCTGTCATAATAAGAGGTAAAAGACCTACAAGTAATGAAACAATTACAAGTGGAGTGAGGTATGGTATGGACGTTATAATAGCCGTCAGCTGTTCAGTATGTCTAATAGGTAAATAGGGGGAATGGTTGAGTTAATAATCATTTCCGTTAAACAGTAACGTTTTGGCTATTGTAAACTCTGTACACGTTTAGAAATTTAGGTAAACATTGCAGCCTTACTAATGAGGTGATCTTGCACCTAATCGGCTGAGCATGTTGTTACTCTGGTGGCAAAATTTTTCATCTGATTATGATCATGCTTGGAATGTATGCTTATATCATCGAGATCGTGGACAAGTTCAATAATGAGGGAGAGACATATTAATGAGATTATATTGCATCTGATTGGCTGAGCTTGTTACCACTCAGGAAGCCATAATTCTGATTTGATTTTGATCAAATGTGAAATATGGGCTTATATCATCAAGATCTTGGATGGGTTTGACAATGAGCAAGATACATGCATGTTAATGAGGTAATCATGCATCTGACTGACCTTGTTACCACTCTGGAGGTCAAATTTCTGATCTGAGTTTGATCAAATGTGGAATATATGCATATCTCATCAAAATATTGGACAAGTTAAAAATTAGCAAGATACACGCATATGAGGTGATCTTGCATTTGATTGGCTGAGGTTGTTACCACTTTCGAAGCAATATTTCTGATCCAATTTTCATCTTGCATCTGATTGGAAAAGACTGTTACCACTTTGGAGACTATTTCTGAGCCAATTTTGACCAAATTTGGTGAACAAGTTTAATTCACCAAGATCTTGGATGAGTACAATATGAACATGATCCATGCATATTAATTGATGTTATTTTGCATCTGATTGGATGAGCTTGTCAACACTTTATCGACTCTTGATTCCATTTTTGTAAAACTTGATCAATATGCTTATATCATCAGGATAAATAATGTTTTATTATGAGCAAGATTTATGCATATTAATGAAGTGATCTTGCATATGATTGGCTGAGCTTACCACCTGAGAAACTGTATTTCTGACCTGATTTTAATAAAACTTAGCAAATAATCTAATACTGTCAAGATGTTGGATGATTTTATTCCAAGCGAGACCTATGCATATTTACAGGGTAATCTTGCATCTCTTTGGCTGTGGGTTTTTTACCACTTTAGAGATCATATTTTTGACAGGGTTTTTATCCTACTGGGTAAATAGGCCTGTGTCATCAATATCTTGGTTGAGTACGAGTATGAGTGAAATTCATGCATATTAATAATGTGACCTCGCATCTGATTGGCTGAGCTTGTCAACAATCTAGCAACTATATTTCTAATCAGATTTTGATCCAACTTGTTAACCAGTCTTATATTATCAAGATGTTGGATGTGTTTGGTTATAAGCAAGATCTACACACATGAATATTGTAACCTTACATTTGATTGACTGAACTTGTCAACAATCTTGGAACTATATTTCTTGTGAGATTTTGGTCCAATTTATTAGTCTTATACTATCAAAATGTTGGATGAGTGTGATTATGAGCAAGATCTATGCATTTAATGAGGTAATCTTGTATCTGATTGGTTAAGCTTGTTAGCGCTCTGGTGACCGAATTCCAAACAGATTTTGCTCCACCCTGGTAAATAAGTTTATATTATCACCGTCATAGACAGGTTCTATAATAGACAGGTTCTATAATAAATGACATCTGTGGATATTAATGAGATGCCTTGAATCTGATTGGCTGAGCTTGTTACCTCTCTAGATCAGAGACAATATTTCTCATTCAGTTTCTATAAAACTTGGTTGATGGGGAGATATCATCAAGATCTTTGATGACTGATTGTGAGCAAGCGACAGTCCATATTATGGATGTCTTAAACTTAAGAAAGAATTTTTATCAGCATATAGTAGAATTGTTAAAATCAATATAAAGTCTGGGTGATAGTTTACATAGGATGTGTTCTTACAGTTCTACATAAGGCTGCTTAGTGAAATGGTCAACTGCTAAATTATTTAAGCCATGTGAGCGACATCACACCCACTTGAACCTTTTGTTCAGGTCATTCCCTAAGCCCCAAAAATTTTAAAATATAGCAACATTTGAAAAATTGCTAAAAGGACATTAAATTATAAGGTTGTCAATGTTTGCATCTCAAATGGTTTTTCATAAATTATGCTAACTAGGTTAGTCCCGAATTTTAAAAAATGTGTAAAAAAAAAATTAAAAATAACTGGTATGGCATGAAAATCTAAACATGTCATCTACACATGAATAAAAATATGCCTACCAAATTCCATATGTACCTCAAGTAGTTTATGCTCAATTATGCTAATAAAGTTTTTGTCAAAGAAGTCATGTCCAAAAAGTTTCAAAATTGTGTTTTTAACAAAATAATTGAAAAATTGCTGTAACTGCCTGAAAATCTAATTAGGTCATCTACTTATGACCATAATAAAAGTGTGAAAAATTGTATGGCTCTAAATTTAATAGTATGTGTGCTTTCATGCTAAAATGGATTCAGGTTGGACAAAAGGACTTGTGGACCAACAGCATCAAACATCATGACCCATTCTGCAATCACAGTGAGGGCATAAAAATGTCAACAGTTGAACCATGGCACTTATCAGCAGATAAATATGGTATTGCAAAGTTTTAGTTATCAAATGTCCAGAACCCATCTGCTTTTGTGCCCTGTGGAAGGGTCATATAGTGTTATCTTTGTCCTCTGGAAGGGTTATATAGTGTTATCATTGCCCTTTGGAAGGGTTATATAGCGTTATCATTGCCCTTTGGAAGGGTTATATAGTGTAAGCATTACCCTTAGTGTTATCATTGCCCTTTGGAAGGGTTATTCAGTGTTATCATTGCCCTTTGGAAGGGTTATATAGTGTAAGCATTGCCCTTAGTGTTATCATTGCCCTTTGAAAGGGTTATATAGTGTTATCATTGCCCTTTGGAAGGGTTATATAGTGTTATCATTGCCCTTTGGAAGGGTTATATAGTGTTATCATTGCCTTTTGGAAGGGTTATATAGTGTTATCATTGCCCTTTGGAAGGGTTATATAGTGTTATCATTGCCTTTTGGAAGGGTTATATAGTGTTATCATTGCCCTTTGGAGGGGTTATATAGTGTTATCATTGCCCTTTGGAAGGGTTATATAGTGTATGCATTGCCCTTTGGAAGGGTTATATAGTGTAAGCATTGCCCTTAGTGTTATCATTGCCCTTTGGAAGGGTTATATAGTGTTATCATTGCCCTTTGGAAGGGTTATATAGTGTAAGCATTGCCCTTAGTGTTAACATTGCCCTTTTGAAGGGTTATATAGTGTTATCATAGTTCATCTAGTTAAGTTTTGTCTTTATCTCACATTGAGGAACATTCATGTTCAACAATACACTTCTAGTTATAATGAAAACGTATGGTGTCTTTCCACTTCAAAGAATTTTCCTGTACTCATTCTCTGGTTACCATGTATGCACAACTTTGATTGTAAGATGCTACAAGATGTTGGAAATGCATTTACTTGTTTGTCATACTACAGTATATACTCGTGTATAAGCTCGGTCCAAATGCAAACAACATAGACCCTGATCTGCCATCGCATAATGCACCAGCAGATCAGGGTCTATGTTGTTTGTTCTACTGATTAGTGCTTACAAACTGCACAGACCCAGATCTGCTGGCACATTATGCGATGGCAGATCTGGATCTATGCAGTTTGCAGTTGGTATCGAATTATACGCGAGTATATACGGCACTTATAAGGTAGATACAACAATATTGTTAACATTATATTAATATAATTTCCAATCTCTACAAATTAAATATCATAAAAATACTGTATCCAGTAGAGTTACCCCTTACCTGGGATTGTCTGAGAGTCGAAGATAACACCTAACAACATGTTTCAGAAGTCTCGCTGAAGGTTCTCTGGATAGGTGTAATACCATCTTGCCCTGGAACATAAGTTAACATTTTATGTTGAAATTTGATTCTGGCAATTTAGCATGAAATCATGAAAGTTAATGTTCAGTGTTTCATGTAGCTGCTTATTGTTACAGTACAACACTATGTAATTCTTGCAAAGAAGGTGTTAACTACTGGAAAATGATAAAGTGGAATACTTTAATGAATTTACATGTGTAGTGTAACGAACGGTACAAGAAAACTCAAATTGACTGGCTTCCAAACACGTTTTCTGTAGACTAGCAATCTATAATTTTGTAAAGAAGTACATGTACACCAAGCAATTTTGGAATTGAAAAAAAATCATATCCTTGTAAACCAAAAGCAGTTCCAGCAAAACTTTCAAAGGACCCAGTAATTTTAAATGTGATTAGTCATCCATAGATGCAGTGTAAAATTTTGTATTTTTTTCATTGGAATCTAGAGTAATTTAAGAAACCTGGCATATTGTTGTTGTTTTTATTTTACATGTGAGTAGTCATGCATAGATACATCTGAGAATTCTGCATGATTCTCATTGGAATCAGAGTAGTTTCAGACACCTGGCATATTGTTGTTTTTATTTTACATGTGAGTAGTCATGCATAGATACATTTGAGAAGTTTGCATGATTTTCATAGGAACTAGAGTAATCCGAGTAACCTGGCAGATTTTTTATTTATTTTTTGTAATTACTTTCCCTGGATGCCATGTATGTTAACATGAAACAGCTCTAACTAGTAGATAGAAGACACATTTTTCTCACAAGACAGTGCAGTGGTAGTAAAGCATCTTACTCAAAACTCAACGAATTTGGAAATCAAGTGCAAAGATTAGTGGTAACCAATTAATTGTATCTACTCAATTAAAAACTGGCCAACCACAGCTAACTTTTGACTGATTTAGTGCAAGGATATGATCTGCTCTACTGGCTATTCTCTTAAAGGTTTAGGAATGTAGAGTAGGTATGATGTACTCTTCTGTACGTTATAGAGTAGGTCTGATGCGCTCTTCTGTACACCATACAGTAGGTCTGATGCACTCTTCTGTACACCATACAGTAGGTCTGATGCACTCTTCTGTACGCCATACAGTAGGTCTGATGCACTCTTCTGTACACCATACAGTAGGTCTGATGCACTCTTCTGTATGCCATACAGTAGATCTGATGCACTCTTCTGTATGCCATACAGTAGGTCTGATGCACTCTTCTGTACACCATACAGTAGGTATAATGCACTCTTCTGTACACCATACAGTAGGTCTGATGTACTCTTCTGTACATCATATGAGTTAACTAATGAAGGTAATATGTTGTGAGATGCATCCTGTGATAGTGTTCCAATTGACTTTGTATTTTAATGATTTTTACTCTTGTTGGATTTTTCCATTTGGGAATTTCTGCAACATCTTGAACTTTTTTTTGTCTCATGGTGGATTTTTACTCTGGCTGGAATGGTAGTCTTCCTGGGGATTTTGCCAAGGTGTTTATCTTGGCCATTTTTGCTAACTATTGCTCTGCATGATATAGCCAGGATTGTGCTGATGTGCCATTAAAACTCTATACATACACACACCTCCCACTGGCTAACAATGACTAAAGTAAGGCAATGACTAAAGTAAGGCAATGACTAAAGTAAGGCAATGACTAAAGTAAGGATTACTTCAGTATAAGATTTTAACCTTTTCACAACAAAAGTCCCTCTGACAAGTTATCACAGGTATGATGAAACATAGTCAAGGTGGTTTTGATATGAGGATGGAACAGCAACCAGAAGCAGAGATGCTGTCAGAAATTTTCTTAAAAGGTGGAGGTCTCTCACACCTACCTATATAGTGGGGTAATGGGGGGGGGGGAGAGAAAACAATGCTGAATAATAGCTGAAAGTTCAAAATAAGTATTTAATGATCTTGTTCACCTTCCACATTCCGAGATGACCAGTTACCTGGGCATTTTTGCATCATTGTTAGAAATCTGCTAATTTTTTGGTCCAAGTCTGAACGTATGATCTATGCTCTTCACTAATGTCATCCTGAGCAGACAATATTTCCATCTGCCCCCACTTTCCATAAGTAACTGTCTCACCTTGTGACCCAAGTCCCCCGGCTACAATTCACGTTCTAGAAATTTCCTTCATAGCTGATTACTGGATTGTTAATGCCCATCTAGAGACAATTCAAGTGAAATCCCCTCTATAATTTCTGTACAAGCCACACCATCATATTCTCTCAATCATGTTCTCAATCATATTCTCAATCATACAAGAGAAGGGCATCTTTGCTCGACACAGTTCTTAACAAGAGAACAATGTTCTTGTGTTCTTCTTGCCCTAACCAGACGACCATTGTTCATAAACATCATTCTCAGGTTTAGAACTCACGCCACCTCTGAAGTGGAAGTGACGAGAACAAAGATGGTGATACACAAATGTCTGTTGTTCTGAGATTAGTTGTTAGGATGTTTCCAAACACAGACATCCAAGAACATCTCAGAATGTATACTCGGTGTCTGGGCAAAAATCCCCAAACAGGTCACCCAAAGACAGTCTATGTCTTCCTAAAGATAGATCAATTGAGATCATGAACAAAAGTATAAAAAAAAGTGATTAGAAAAAAATTATGAACTGGGTACAACAAACTGCAGTAATTTCCACAATTTGTCCTGTATTGGGTCTTAAAAGTTGTGCAACTCTGAATCAATTTTTCAAGAAACCATTGATTCCGCAGCCTGGCAGCATCTCTAAAGACGACAACTCAATGGACCCTATTCAACCTTTACATTTAAATATATTGCACAAGAAACTATGCAGTGAGGCATTGATAATATTTGTTTAAAACATCGGACAAACAATTTAAACAACAGAAGTAACAGCAACATGTGCAACTGAATTTACATATTTATCAATACATTTGTAAAAAGTAAAATGGCTTGCAATTCCAGGAACACCAAGCTATGGGATTTACCTGAAATAGAGTGAACACAGTATTTTGCATACATACTCAAAGAAATTGTTATATTTAACATACCAAGATCATAGCCACATGGGAGAACCGTTCATATGTTTGACAAATGTAGCCAAGCCCTGTCTCATCCAACAAGATCTTCTGGAGAATAAAAGTGGCAACCTGGAAAACAAACAATTCACATTAACCATTTATGTGTCCACAACAGATGCTTCTAAATTACATCATACCATCACCGATACAATGTGTAATTAAGCTATTAATACAATTTTGACTTTATGAATTGTTTTATAAAACATGTCACAAAAACAGAGACCATTCTAGACAGGGATACAAAAATCCATTGCCCGGGACAACTACATTTGAGCTTTGGGCAACCAAGTGTATCACAGTCACAGCCTGGTTGGGCAACTAGATTTTGAAAAATCAGTTTGTATATGCAACCTATGGGTCTGCTAGTTGTTACTTATGCCAGGTGTTAATGTTTACTAAAGACCTGATACCTGCTGGGCAGAGTCAAGCATGCATAATAATCCGACTTCCTGCCATCACCTGGTGATTTAGGGCTGGCTAATGCCAGCTGTTAAGCTCACTGTAATAGGCATGTTTATTTTCTGGCACTAATTAGGGTATTGCAAAACAACTACCCAAAGAGGAGACACCAGGAACAAATCTTTACTCAAATAATTACTTTCTCTTTAGCCACCATTCTTACACAGTCACATGCTGAGATTGTTGTTGTTTCAATCCCTCCACACCACTGCTGAGATTGTAGTTGTTTTCAATTCCTCCATGCCATGCAGAGTACCTTCATCTTAGTGCTTAGATATGGATGACTTCAATGGCAATTACTTGTTCATAATTTTATGCAGATACATTATAATGATAAATACTTGCACTATGTTAATTATTACTTTTTTTTTAAAAATTGTAAGTATGACATATAGATGAGTTAACATAAGTAGATTCATTAATGTGAATTATACATCATAAGCAGTTCAACTGGAAAAAAAATTCCATAAGAAGTCAAATAATGTACTAAATAAGAAAGAAAATTATAGCAAATGAAATAATAAACTTTTCATTGTGAAGACCAATAAAGTTTATTTGGCATAGCATAATTTTTTAAAAAAGAAAAAAAAGCTTGTAAACATTTGAAACCAATAGGAATTCTGAACGAATAAATAATACTGACTCTATGTATAATAAAGAGAAAGATTTGACAATAACACTTACAAAATGTCACATGTACAAGACAGATTATAATTTATAGACAGCCAGAAAGATATCTATTTTTGCTCTTTTAAACTGGTTCTTTTATAATAATGCTAGAGTTCCTTTTGTGCTCCAAGGGCATATACTGATGAATCATAAATATTAAAATCCTCATATTGATTAAATCATACATTTTTGGTATCATTTATTGAGAAATGAAGTAAATAATTTGATTAAATACTTGCAGCAAAATTTTATTTACTGTTGATTAATAATTTTAAAGTGGAATTGCATAAGGGAATTTATAATGTGGACAACTGCATGATTTTACTGGCAACCAGATTTTGCAGTCTAGTTGTCCAGTGGTCAACCATTCTTTCTGAAAAACTGTCTACCCCTATATGCACATGCACGTGTAACCTGTGAATAGCAGCCACCCATGGGAAAAAACTGACCTTTGTACACATGTGACCTCTGTATGCAGGTTCACCTTCAAACTTGGTTTTTGAATACCATGCACCAAATACCAGGATCATTAGAATTGTTATTATTATTATTATTATTATTATTATTATTATTATTATTATTATTATCAACAGATTTAATTTAGTGCACTATTCAACAAAATCATAAAATACATGACTTTATGTTGCTCTCTTCCACACAAGATTGCTGTATCCTTCTCACTTTAATCCATCATATAAATTAAATAATCACTGACACTTAAAAGAAAAAAAATCCCTGATCTTTATATTGTGCATCATGACAAAACACTAACAATCACTACTAACTGACAGCTTTCATATGATTGTGAAACAGAGGACTGACTCTTTTTTTGGCCAACTTGCACAATTAGATTTAGGACCGGGTGTTCACACTTCAAAACATCTTGATTAATCAGTTGCGCAGCTTGCTGGGATCGAAAGAGTCAGCTTATAAGACAGGCCTTTAATGAATAGGGAATGAAAAGAAGCTTAATGTAGCTATTGTTACTAACACATGAACCAAAATTTGGCCAGTCTTTACAGAGAAGTTTTGTAAATACTGAATGACCCCTGACCCTAACAAAATGGGATGAATTTGTATCTCTTCTCATAAATTAACTTTCTTCATCAGATATATAAAAAAAATAAGATTTAAAACAATACCGTCCTGTGACATGATCACAAAAGGCAACTCTCATTTCAGCTGTGACTATAGGACTACATTTCCCACCATCCAGCTAACGAAGTGCTTTGACCCTCTCTCTCCAATGATGAAAACTGCCTCACTTTCGAATTTAACATACTGACACTTTTGAGTTACATTGACAGTGTGACTGGAGTATGGTGAGTACAAGCGAGATAGGAAATGTTTACACATCAATTCATGTGCTATTCCTTTATCTAAACAATGCCTTCCTCATGAAACAAAAGTTTCATTTGCATGTATAGAGCAGTCACTGTTGATATCTTCCAGTGACTGCTTACAGCAGGAAAAAACTATTATCTGGCTAGGAAACACATAGAAAGCAGGTGACCTTTATATATATGACTTTTATAATGGAAATTTGTCGGGGGGAAATTATAACTGCCATTGTGATCAGGTGACTGCTATATAACAGTGACTGTTGGGTTTGGTTTGGTTTTGTGGGTTTAACACCACTTTTCAGCACATGATAGATGACGGCCAGTATATTTGGTGGAGGAAGAACCCGGGAAGAACCACCGATCTATGGGAAGCTACTGGCAAGCTTTCTCACATACACATGTTGGCCAAACCGAGACTTGAACCCATGCAGATAGAGGTGAGATGTGAGTGCTCTGTAAAGACAAGCTCCTCAGTCACCCGGGACCCCCAGTGACCATTGGAACAAGTTTGTCTCTCTGTATATATATATTTTAATTGTTGAATAATCTTGATTACTGCAATGTTAGGGTCATGCACAGTAATTCAAAAATGTTCTACCCCTGCTAGGTTCCAACAACACAGAAAAGTCACTTCTTTTTAAAATAGAAAATACCAAAAGAGTTAGCCCCTATTTGTTGAACATGAAGAAAATCACAGTCAAAATTGGTAAATGAAACCTTGATATATCGCTCGTTTTATCATTCAAAATGCCGGTTAGGGCCTGGAAATTTAGAATCAACATTGTGAAATTCGCAAGTTTTGATAAGAAATCACATATTTTGTTAGATTTTATTGGAAAAAATATTTTCTCAATACACTGTAAATAAATGTCAGAAAAACAGAAACATGTGAAAGTCCATTAAGGATGCTTGATAAATGTTAATCATAATGCCTAAGTGGCATATTGCAAATCATAATGCCAAAGTGGCATATTGTAAATCATAATGCCAAAGTGGCATATTGTAGGCTTTTCACTAATAATAATAATAGAAGTAGTAGTAACTGTTTTTGTAGTAGTTGTTGTAGCTGCTGCTGTTTCTGTTTTTGTTTTGCGAAGTTTATGTCTGAAATTACAATTTATTACTGGATATTATTTTATATTAGTTTTCTTCCACAGAGGCAACTTTATACATGATCCTGAGACATCCTTAGTATAGCAGGAAGAGACATTTGGTGCAACCTCTGATTTCACTCTTCTGCAATGTAAGCAATCCATCTAGCCTTCTGGAGAAGCAGTTGATCTTTCTGATGTTGATTTACAAAATATAAACTATGTTTTTAGATGTTTGTACATTTCTTAATGTATTTCTCATCTAAAGTGGTCCTTGAATGTATAATGCCTAAATCATTAGTATTGTGTTTTATCATTCTAGAGAAGAAATGCCTCATTAATTGAACACTTTGTTGTAGTTTCATTTACCTGGAGTAGGATACCAAGTAACTGTTTAAGACCCTAATTATATAATTACTGTCAGCCAGGTGTGATAAGCACTGTTTGAATGGCCCTCTGTTCCAATCAGTGGCATATTCAAACTGCAAAAACAACACTGTAGCTTCCAAAAATAAATGACAAATGAGTGCATTCTTAAATATTTTGACCCCACATCCAGCAATACAGTAACAGGCCGACATGAATATTGCTTTCCTGCTAACTCAGAGTGAAGTCTAACACCCAAAAGTGACTATCACTCCCTAGGACAGTCTTTCCACAAGGTAAAAATAGAATTCCCAAACCTCAAGATTACAAATATTTCTCCCAAATAATTCAGACTTAACCCAAATTTCCAGCATCAAAAAGGTCAGAGATTCCATGTTAGCCAATGAGATGTAGAATTTTGATTTGAGTCGGATTTTGAGTGTCTGGAATGTTTTGTCATCTTGGAGTTATAGCTTCTATATATACTTTAAATTTAAACAACAAGTCTTTTTCCAAGATTTGTAAAAAAAAAAAAATTCTTAGATCTTTCAGTAAACATTGAAAACATTTTTATTGTTCTTTATATTCAATTATCAAAACCAAACAGTGTAGCATCAGGCTCTAAAAGAACAAGAAAAATTAAATAAAATTAGAAATGACAACGACAATACTATTATAAATAAAAAACAATGTCCTATTTCATCATAAATAATTCTTCACAATGGCTCTGTTTGAAATTTTGATGGATACATACTGGTGAAAGATTTTGCTAATCACAATGGACTTACTGTTTTTGAAAGTTCACTTCCTGACTCCATAATGCGCAGACAAAGGGGAATAATCTCAGTCGTCAACAGAAAGTTGATCACTTCCTGTTCATCAGTCTGTTGAGAAGACAAACAGAAAGTTAACATATATAACAAATAAACCCATTTAACCTTATTCTCTAGCCTATGTTTCACCGATCACTCAGAATCAGAATATTTAATAAAAGTTTTTCAAAAGAATTTTGATCAAACTCGGATGTCAATGTATGTGTAATAAGGTACAAAAAAAAAGATAAATAACTTTATAACAACTATAGCTTGCCCTTATTTATGACATGTGAAAGAAAAAATGTATTAATAACTCAAGATACTGATGATGAGCACTGAAGGCTAAAAGGGGCCTAATGAAAGGAGAAAATATCTTGGTGACTTAAATTTTCTTGGGATAATTATGAATAATTGAATAAATATGTTAACAAATTTATACATGTAATTATTAATTAAAATATTTTTGAGCATGAACTGAATATGTATGGAAGGGAATTTACTGTTTTGTCCAAAGCCATTTTTGCTGATTCAGAGCAAGGTCAAGTTCTTACATTTATGCTCCAAAGTTTAAAAACCTCGAATCGTGTTCTGTGTAAACTCATTAATCCCGCATGCCATATTTACGCATTATGAGGTTGTACCCTACTTCCAAACTCTGTAACATCAACATCATTTATGATACACTGAAGTGGGTGTTATTGCATAAAAGCAGACAGATGTAGCTTTACGATGATACTAAATAATGCAGACTATCTACTTGCATTAAAAAAATATAACGGAAAAAAACTAATTTATGAGACCTGATTTTTTTAGGTCAAAAAAGTTACCGGATTCGGAACCGGAGTTTGTGTCCAGATTATAGACTTTTTAGCCTCAGATCTAGAGCAGACCAGTCCAAACTGCACACAGACAGGTGAACCTTTGCAAAAAGTAGGACAAGTTTCAGATTTGGAGTAAAAAGTGGCCAGGACACGAAATCTTGGGTCTAAAAAACACACGCACACAAAAAAAAAAAGAAGTCCAACTTTTACCCTTCTGTACACGCGAGAGCAAAATAGCCAATAAAAACAATGTTTTTGCTATACCTAAGCATTTGGCTAAATGAAAATTTCTCTGAAGCAGATGTGTTTGGCTGCATTCAGAAGTAAACCCAAACATTTTTTGCCTACCCCCATTTCAGGTGAAAATGAAAAGAATCTCCAGGGGTTAACGAGTTAAATAATGACATTGTTATCTGCCAACAATATTGGCTCTAATATATGGGCTTTTAGTTTGTAGTAACATGAAGGAAAATAAGACTAATATGGTTTTGCTAAAGAATGAGCTGTACAAAATCATTGTAACTTCATAACTAAGTCCTACTGACAGCTCTAGTTCTTCTAGGCCATACAAAAATGTGGGTACATAAAACAATTATTTTCAAAGTACAGTATATCAACAATTACCTTGACAAGAGCACCAATGACCCCCAGACTAGTCAATCTCAGGTACTCGAATGGCCGAGTCTTGCTGACTGTGTGCAGGAACGGGTACAGAAACAGGGGAATGTTGGCTGTAACATGAAAAAAGTAGAAGAAATATGGGAAAAGTCATAAAAATCCGTATTGTAGTAAGGTCAACAAATAGTTGTAGGGAACTAAAAATTACAATTTATGCAAGATGTTGTCAATATGATTTTTTAAAAAATAATTTACTTTTTCAAATATAATGCAATGAATGATACAGAGTTTTTAAATTATTGAATATTCCAATCTATTCACCTTGCAATAAGTCTTAATGTTTATGTTCCTACCTTGGTCATTACATATATCCTGTATTATTTTAGTAATATGATATCACACATATGTAACATCAAAATGTATCTCCGGCTTTGGTCATTACATATACCCTGTATTATTTTAGTAATATGATATCACACATATGTAACATCAAAATGTATCTCCCACTTTGGTCATT
Source organism: Margaritifera margaritifera (assembly GCA_029931535.1). Taxonomy (NCBI): domain Eukaryota; kingdom Metazoa; phylum Mollusca; class Bivalvia; order Unionida; family Margaritiferidae; genus Margaritifera; species Margaritifera margaritifera. The sequence goes on along the minus strand of JAQPZY010001239.1, from coordinate 554,842 downwards.
ACATATATCCTGTATTATTTTAGTAATATGATATCACACATATGTAACATCAAAATGTATCTCCCACTTTGGTCATTACATATATCCTGTATTATTTTAGTAATATGATATCACACATATGTAACATCAAAATGTATCTCCCACTTTGGTCATTACATATACCCTGTATTATTTAGTGATATGATGTCACACATATGTAACATCAAAATGTATCTCCCACTTTGGTCATTACATATACCCTGTATTATTTTAGTAATATGATATCACACATTGGTAACATCAAAATGCATCTCCCACTTTGGTCATTACATATACCCTGTATTATTTAGTGATATGATCTCACACATATGTAACATCAAAATGTATCTCCCACTTTGGTCATTACATATACCCTGTATTATTTAGTGATATGATCTCACACATATGTAACATCAAAATGAATCTCCCACTTTGGTCATTACATACACCCTGTATTATTTAGTGATATGATCTCACACATATGTAACATCAAAATGTATCTCCCACTTTGGTCAATACATATACCCTGTATTTTTTAGTGATACATGTATTATATCACACATATGTAACATCAAAATGTATCTCCCACTTTGGTCATTACATATACAGTGAAACCCTGCTATAACACACTTCATTATAACATGAATTCAGATATAGCACGATCATGATGTGGCTATCCAAATTTATAATAATTTCACCAATTTCTTAAAGTACTACAAAGCTTTAGTGCCAAAATAAATGAGAGTTTGATTTAATAATTTGGCAAGCAAATAATTTGGCAAAATGTGTTGTATTCTTGAAGAAAGAAAATATCTTATCACTGCTTCATGCTTATTTCTGAAAGACATTAGCATTTAAAAGCTTATAATTGTTAATCAAATTATGGGTAGATCTAAGTTAATCAAATTATGGGTAGATCTAAGTTAATCTAATTTTTATGGAGATCACTTTTTACCCATTAAATTAAATGGTTTACTCACAAACTTGGTTCTGGCAGTTATACACACCTGGTGAATTGTTCATCTATAGTCATTACCCTTGACCTCCTGTATAAATTTCAGTTAAAGTATTTGTTCAGCCTGAACATAAGTTTCTTTTATGAAACTCCCAATGTCTGATTTATGCATTTTAATGTCAGTCAAAAATCAGACCCTTGGACATGTCCAGCAAATATGAATGTTTCATAAAATACAGTGCTTCATAAGTTAGCGCAAGTGTACAAGAAAGAAATTAGGTATTTGGATTTGAATGGAATCTAAAAAACTTATTTTCAAGAAATGATACTTCTTTATGGATACAATGAGATCGGCTGGTGAGTACATGCACTCTAACTATTTACACTTCAGCAGCTAATTTTCTTATACATGTATATGCATGTATCAATCAGTGATTCTCTGTGAAAAAAATTAATATTAAATATGTAATAACTATGCATCAAGTTAGTAACTACTTCACTGAGGTCCGTAGTTTTATGCCCCCCCCCCCAATCTTATATAGCTAAGAGGATACACATCCAATATTTTCTTGAGTTAACTGACATGGTTGGATACTGCGTGACACAGGATGTAGCATGATGGAACTTTGTGGACCCCAACCATCGTTGTTAGATCAGAGTTTCACTGCACCCTGTGTAATTCGGTGATGTGATATCACATATATGAAACATCAAAATATATTTCCTACATTGGTCAGGCAATAGGTAAATTATGCAAGTGACTGCATTGAAAACACAAGCTTTTCATGTTCATTGCTGTATAACAATTGCAATAGTATTTCATTCCTTGTTTGTAGGTTTGTTATCTAATGTATTTTAAGAATTTTTAGGGACAAATTATTGTAATGCTTATCCTTGGTGAACTGTTGGAGTACTTATTGAAAAAATGGCTACTTCTACATTAAGGTAGGTTCCCACTTTGGTCATTACACTATGTATTTTGGCCATATGACTTCAAATGAACACAGCTGAAACTATACACTGTAATTAATTCTAACTGCTAGTAGTACCTAGATTACATTATTGTAATTATAAATAGGTAACAATATTTAATCAAAAGCCACTAGAACAAACAATCTATTGACACAGTCCAAAATACAGTGAAACCAAAATAGTCCAAAACTGTGAACCCACGATATACCAAAATCCCCATAAGATTAAAATTTGTATTTGATCCAGAATTTTTCCTTCTTTAATATCACCATTTTTTTCCCCAGTAAACCGAAACCCCTCAACTCTGAAAAGCAAAATAAATGTTCAATTCCAAATTTCAATTTTACGCTAAAATAGAACAAAACATAAAACTGAAACTCACTTTAATCTTGGAAATATAGTTTAGCCAATAAATTCCATAAAACATTGATATTTATGGTCCTGTGGAAATGCGTTAAGAAAATCACACACATGACAAAGGCTGAACAAGATTATTTATAACTAAGGTTTATCAGTGAGTCAATGGTGCGGAAATGTCCAAAAGGCATGCCAGGTAAAACAATACTCAATACAGATTTGGGCATGCAATATGCGAATTCAAAGTCTTTGCACCTTAAAGAAGGGCCAGCTCTTAAGGTAAATTATTAATAACTAAATGCTTGTAGAAAAGCCTCTTAAGAAAGATTATGTTATCTGCTTATTATCTAATTGTCTGCTTATTATCTAATTGTGATTGATTCTATTCATTTGTATAAATGATCAATAGATTTTTTTTAAGAATTAAATACCTGAGCTTTATTAACCAGGCCTGCAGCCTCTCTTCTGATACTTTGCTCACAAAAACTGACAAAACAGTGAAATATGAAATATGAGTCACAGTGACCTACTTTTGTGATAAGGGTTTAGATGCATCCCCTCACCAAGTTTCATGATTCCAGGTATTATAGTATGTATAAAGGATGCAAAAAAAAACCTATGTGGTCATGAGCTAAACACAATAAGTAAAATTTTAAATGAAGGCCAAAGTGACCTTCTTTTGTTGTAAGGGTGTACTACTAAAAGAGATTCATACAATCATCTAGTTTGATGATTTTAATTGCTACAATCTTTAGGATGATAAACCCTTTCAAAAAAATGTAAACATATTATCCTACAAACTAAAAAAAGTAAAGATCTTAATCATCTTTAAGAGGTACAGTAGATATTAAAGAAAAGAGAAAGGTATAAAAGTTAAATCCCTCAAATATTGGATCAAACTTTGTTACATAGACTGCATTCTTTTGAAAGTCCAAGATTTTCCCTGGTGGTACACAATCAAACTGCTTCTTAATCAAGGTGACAAAAAAGAGAGTCCCTCAAAGGGTCTGATGCTCTATTGGCTAAAAAGAATTTCCAGGAATACAAGGAAAGATCATTTATTTTTAACTGCTGAGTGTTGAAACTATCTTTGACATTCTTCAGCAACAAGAAGATTTTTAAGATGGCCACCATGATGGCCATATTGGTTGTAAGATTGGTACCAATTTCATTTAGGACCAACCTGATATCATAAGAATTCTTTCAGTGAAAACCTTATGTCAATATGACCATCCATTCAGGAAGAGTAGCAATAACAAGATTTTTAAGATGGCCATTGTAGCAGCCATATTTGATGTAGCTTGGTACCATTTTTATTTACAACCAACTAGATATTATAAGACCTCTTTTGGTGAAAACCCCATGTCGATATGACTATCCATATGGAATAAGTAACGATAACAAGATTTTCAAGATTTTCAAGATGGCCACCATGGTGGCGGCCATACTGAATGTCAGATTGGCATCATTTTCATTTATGACCATGTAGACTTCATAAGAAGTCTTCTGGTGAAAACCCCTCATCAACAAGACTTTCCATTGACATGGCATCCATATTGGATATCAGATTGGCACCATTTTCATTTAGGACCAACTGGATATCATAAGAAGTCTTTTGTGAAAACCCCTTGCTGATATGACCATCCTTTTAGGAGGAGTAGCAATACACCTCTCCCTTGATAACCTGCGCACAATGGGATCCCAAAATATAGACCGCAGCATAAGTGAGGGCACAAGTTACAGAGGGACCTCTGAAAAATTAAGAAAGAGATGGCCATTGACAGAGTGGGTGGGGGTGGGGGACACGAGATTAAAAACTGGTTTAATAATCATGCTGGGAATAATTGTCAATATACAGCTTTTTTTAATCGCTTTTCTGTATAAATTACGTCTGAAAGATCATTTAAAACATTACTTCAAGTGGTTTCAACACACATCATGTGTACCAGTGAAAACATGGTGTATTATGTCACTGCTGTTTTGCATGCAAATGTGGATACATTCTAGTGTTACTGTAGATTCAGAATAAGACATTTTTATTTTTTTTAAAAACTGACATTTATTTAGAGAAACAAAAATGTCAAAACTCAATTTTGTAAAATATTGTTATATTAGTAAAATACTGATGCTGTGATTTCATTGCAAGTTATAGCAAAATTTCTGCTCAACCGTGAGCAAACGTTTGAGTGCCAATTTAGGAATTTTAAGTTCACTATAAACTTTGGAACTCGCTTCTCAATAATAAACCCTATCTGTGAAACTAAGCTTTTCATACATCTAGTACGCCTTTTGCTTGGTTCCTTTGATATCGTTGATCATTTTTGCTAATAAGTATGATAAACCTCTGATTAATGTTAGATACTTTAATTACGTTACATGTACTTTTACAGTGTTTAAATAGTCAACTGAAATGAGTTGACTTAACACACGACTGTGATCGCTAGCTCATATGCAGGTAGGATTTGCATGCCTTTAGTTGATTTGATACAAAAGACTAATTAACGTGATAATACAATGCAAGTAAACTTTTAATTGATTGAAACAACGCAACCAACACTTCCACAAGTCGGAGATCAAAACACAGTCAGTACTGAATTAGGTTTTCATGGAAACCCTTGCAGGCATCGCTGTGATAGTCGATTGACACTTTTCACATTTAAAATACAAGAGGGCATATCGCATTTATGATGATTACACTGGAACCGAATTAAAAGATAAAACTGAGACACTAATTTCACTTGACAAGAATTATTTATTTGATATTTATTTCTTAAAGTATTGCCACCAGTAGACATTACTGACATTTTAACTGATCGATATTTTCATCGTATATTGTTATTTACAGTGTATTGAGAAAATATTTTTCCAATAAAATCTAACAAAATATGTGACTTCTTATCAAAGTTTGCGAGTTTCATGATGATGATTCTAAACTTCCAGGCCCTAACTGCCATTTTCGACGATAAAATGAGAGATATATCAAGGTTTCATATGCCAATTTTGACTGATTTTCTTCATCTTCAACAAATAGGGGCCAACTCTTTTGGTATTTTCTATTTAAACAAATGGGATCCATGCCTGACCCTTTATTATGAGTGGGTTCACGAGTTATCGAGGGAGAGATGTAACTAGATTTTCAAAATAGCCACTGTAACATTAGATGCAACATGCAGATTTAATATAATACTTCAAGTCTATATATGATCTTCAATTCAAAAACAGGTGACTGCAGGGCAGTGTGGATTGTTTTTATCTGCTCTCTCATCACCCTCAATACCAATGTGACTGAGCAACCAACAGTACAGGATACTTTTTGCAGATTTTATGAGCAAATCCTGTTTCTGTAAGACTTGGGATATTAATTGATTTTAAAATTTGAAGATTTTTGCAAGGTTTTAGTATGAAAAGGGAATCCGAAATAACAATGAAAAATTAGTCTTCTAACAGTTATAGTTCAAAGATTGGAAATTCACTAAAATTTCAGCAGTGAAGATGGAGACTGTATCCAGTAAGTGGCCTGAAATGGTGTTTTAGGGTGTTGCAATGGCAGCTGCAACCATGTCTCCATCTTTTGAATTACCTTGCAGAAATGCAGATCTGGTTTCAGGATGAGAGGCCACACATTGCAGTAAAGCCAAGGCATTACACACTCTGTTGGACTGGTGAGCCTACAAAACACATTTGATATCATCACTCAAGCGTAATGCACGAGGTAATAAAGACATACATGTACATGTAGTAAATTTAGTTCTAAAGTCTTTCTATGACACTGTAGGTGCTTACATGTCTTGGTTTAATTAAGAACTTTTGTTCTGATATATATTCAATAGTTTTTAATCTAACATAGCTTGCAAAACTTGAAAGCTTTAATGTAAGCACCTTCTGTATGGCCATTTATGAAGGCAATATGGAGAATGGAACAATTTCAAGTAATTACTATAGTAATTACATCTTTATTGCCCACCAAGTAAAGCACAAAGTTAAACCAGTTTTTAAAAACTGATTTATTATCATTCTCTTTCTTACTTTGAGAAAAATATTGATTGTAAAGATTTTTGTGTTTAATCATAACAAGTCACTTGTAATTTTAAAAAAATACAAATGGAAAGTTAAGAAATTCTGTATTTATGCAAAGAAAAAATAATCTGTACCGTATATGCTCGCTTATAAGTTAAGTCCAAGTGTAAGCAATGCGGACACTGATATTCCATCCCATAATGCACCAGCAGATCAGGGTCAATGTTCTTTGTTCTACTATTTAGTCCAGGGTGACTAAGTGGTCTAAGGCACTAGCCATTACAGATCACTTACACATCTCACCTCTATCTGAGTGAGATTGAGTCTCGACTCGACCAGCATGGGTATGTGAGAAAGCTTGGCAGTAGCTTCCCATGGGTCTTCCTCCACTAAATATGCTTAAAAATGGTGTTACACCCCACAAAACCAAACTATTAAGTCCTAACAAACTGCACAGACCCAGATCTGGGTCTATGCAGTTTGCAGATGGACTCGACTTATAAGTGAGTATAAATGGTAATGCAGCTTATGTAAATTTTGTTTCTTACTTCTATGTAAAAGTTATTTTTCTTTTAAATGACCCTAAAGTCTACACCATTGTCAAACAATGAAATACAGAGTTCCTTAATAAAAAGCAAATTTTTAGTAAATTATGTTTCTTCAAGAATACTTACCCAATCACATTAACATTAGTAAAATGCTCTGCTATCTCTTGAATCCAGCAATCACAGAAAGAGGAAAAATTAGTCTTTCCCATCTATATTCCATAGAGACAAAGGTAAGAAACTCTTCTCACCCCTTCCCCTAACCTCCCCTTACCACCGCTAGGTGGCTACAGTTGTTTTGCTTGAGTGATACCTTGATGAGGATTGTCACATTTGTGAGGAGGTGTGGGAAGCCTTAATAGTAATGTGATCAGGTAAGTATTCTCGGAGAAACACAATTTACAAAAAAATTTCTTTTTTGAATACATTCCCCGATCACATTAATGTTAGGAGAACAGGTAATAGGAGGAGGGAATGCTGAGCATCCTACCTCTATCATGGTCACCCTGGAGGGAATAAGGATTCTTCCCTGTATGAGGGTAAACTGCACTCCTAATAAGAGAATAGCACCACTGACAGTCACCTAAGCTGAGACCATAACGCCAGTTCCCATATAAGAGAAAGAGAGAAGCAACAACTTTCTTTTCTTACAGATTAAATTAGCGAACCCAGTGAAAACATTGTTCAATGCCCACGATAAGACTGTGCTGACTTTAGACCAGAAGTCAAGTGATGGTCCAGACTCCCACAACCCGACATACCAGATTCAGTTCATGTCTCTGCAAAGCTAGATTGTGCTTGCCAGCCAACTGCCGCTATTATGTCTCGGATAGCAACATTCTGTTTAAAGACAAGGCTTGCAGAGAGAACTCATGAGCTGAAATTTTCATGAGGCCTACTTGATCTCTTGAGATCTTGGAGTAAGCCAAGCATATTACCCACTTTAGCCATAATGCTGTTGCTTGGGTGGTTATATCTTCTTTCCCATCTTGATCAGAAGAAAGAGACGTTATTGCCCCCCACCCAGCGCTTTTGCATGCACTTTCTATATTGTTTTAGAGCACAGACCAGGGTCCTGCTTTACTGCCTCATTAGACTTATTGATGGACTGTTTGAGTAAACTTGGTTTCGCTGGGATCACTAGATCAAGTAGATCATTGACCAAGGATTTGTCCCACCTGAGTGGGGCTATCAGAACCAGTTTGCAGTTCTGGTCCCTAAATGTATGTATTATTTTCAGTACTAGTACCATGCGGCGGGGGAAGGATATAGGTGATGGTCAAAACCCCTCACAACTAACTGCATATGCTTCCAGGTCCGGAACTAGGGAGACAAGGTGGGTAGCTTGTGGTTCCACCATGTTGCAAAAAGGTATATTATCTGACACCCCCAAAGCACACAAATCCAATGAAAGATCGATTGATGATGGGATTATTCTGTATAAAGGATTTGGCCCTTGACAAAGAATTGGCTAGGACACTCAGCCTGCCAGGAATGTGTCTGATCTATTTGGATACATTTAGCTATAAACACCAGCCTCGAAACTCCCAAACCAGAATGCATAGATTGCATGATTTGGCTCCACCACCCCACCCCCACCCCCACCACTACTGAATTGTCCAACATGATCAGAACTACCTCCCGTAAAGTCAGTCCTTCCAGACATGAAACTCACCTTTATTTCCAGAAGGTTGATATGGAGGGGTAATTCCTTCAGACCCAACTTGCCATTGACTGTGTCGAAGCATGGCAAGAGATGGGCTCCCCAACGATATAAACTGGCATCCATGCAAACTGTAAATTCCAGCTGGGACTTTTCCATAAGTTTTCTAGCCACGAGTCAACTTTTGTTGCACCACTGATGAAGGAATACTACTACTTTGGTCATGATCTTGCCTTTGTGATCAAGGCGACCAGAAAAGGGGCGCCATTGAGCCAGCAGAACCATCTGCAAGAAGTGCATGAGCAGATGGCCAAGCAGAATCAGATCTGCCGCTGCAATGAGCAAGTCAAGGAGTTGCAATCCACTCCATGTTGGAAATTGACTCAGCAAGCTCGATAATCTGCAATACATATACATGAGGAAGACGAATGATGTTTAAAATTGGTAATAAACTCTATACCCAAATGGACAAAACACTGGTAAGGTTTGAGATCTGATTTTTCCCAGTTTACTACAAAACCCAAGTGGGCTAGAAGGGACAGGAGATCGTTCCTGCCCTTCATCAGAATAGAACTTACAATGAGTTTTTAGAGAATGTCATCCAGATACACTGCCATAGCGGTTGATGAAGTCAACTAATACAGGGTGATGATGCAGTTTATAATTTTGTAAAAGCCCAACGGCTTATGTTGAGACTGAAGGGGAGTGCAAGAAACTGATATACAATTCCTTGAAAGGCAAACCAAAGGAATTTTGTGTAAAGCCAGATGAATAGGGATGCAAAAATATGCATGGGTCAGATCTAGACTTATCACAAATTTGTCCCTTTTTATGATGAGTCTTACTGAATGAGTCATTTCCATCTTTAACTTTGGTGCCACAATGCATTTGTTGAGGTGGCTGAGGTTGATGCTCTGTTGGCCTTTGACACAAGAAAGAACCTGGAATAAAACCCCCGAGAATTTATTTTCGAAAAGATCTCCACTGCCCAAATCTGACAGAACTTCCATTATGAAGCAAGAATACAAAAGAGGACGGCGTTGGATAAATGAAATCCAAACCCCATCCAAAACAACTTGGATTGCCCATTCCAATTGCAAAACAGGTTGTTCCAATGCTGATGAAAATGAAGGAGTCTGGTGCCAACTGCTACACTGTCTGTGGGGCAGTTGGGGTAACAGCAGATGTTGGAGGCTTGGAGGAAGAGAAACCTTGCTTTTTATCCCCTTTATCAAACTGCTTCCTATATTGAGGACCCTGTTGTCTCCTGAAATTAGATTGTGGACAAAACTGTTGTTGTTGCTGGACAGTATTTGGTATCTTGAATCTTTGCCAACGATCAGCGCTCTCTAATGTTTAGACTGATTGTGCCTGAACGTCTGTGCAGTAGGCATTATCAGTTGAAGGAGAAGTTCTTGTGTTGCTTGCCTCCTGACTTTCTCTATCTTACTGCCAAATAATAAGGGCAACCCAAAAGGTGTCGCATGGAGCATCAAGGCATGGTGTGATTGGAGTGATGACAAGCAAAGACTCATCTCATCACACAGATCTAAATTGGCAGAGTGTTTGCCATCGAACGGTGGGCAGCTCTGTTGATAACCTTGGAGATCCTAGCTGTTGAGCCTCAAGCATGGTTGCTGTCCACTTTTTTTGGCAAGTCAGAAAATTGCTAGAATTGCGACTATGTTCCAAACAAGCTTCAAGGTGGCATGAAAAAATACTTTTTTCCACCTTGTTGAACAAAGGAATAGACATATTTACCACCATGATGTTCTTATCTAACACAGGAAGCTAACTGGTAACAGTCTCTGAATGGGTCCTGTACCAGAGTGCCCAAAAGGATGCCAGAAGTTGACTTCCAAAAAGAGTGCTTTTGCGTTCCCAGGATCCTGGATTTTTTCTTTCTTTCCGAGCAACATTCAGAAATTTCCTTTATTTCTGCCAACTGTGACAGTAGACAGAAGGAGGGAAGTTCCTACTCATCTTCCAAGTCTACCAATGCCTTTACTTTACAGACTTGGCTTGCAGTTGGTGGTGGTGGACATTCCAAAGCCAGCAGCACCCTGTAGCTTTCCTATACAGCTACCTTAAAACTAAACTCAGTCCGTTCCATTGTCAGATCTAAGTTAAGGCATGAGAGATATTCTCACACTCATTGTGTGAGTAATCATCACATTAGTATGAAACATTCCCAATGGCATAGACAAGTCACTGCCATTGTCTCTAAAAAAGGTATGATATCCCAACGTATAAGCCATAAATAAACAATAAATGGCTCGCCGGTAGAAAGGATGAGCAAGTTTCACCAGTATGGACAGCCAGTTCTAGTCAGTTGGCTCAATTGCACAGTTGACTCAGCTGCCATATGGCTGGCATACCTTTCTGTCCACCTTATAAAACAGAGGGTTGGTCATACTGACTGCTGCAAAGTTTTTATCAAAGAATGGCAGGTGAATGACAGGGCTATGCAATTGGAAATTGGCAGAGTTCTGTAGATTTCCTCCATGGCTACTTTAAAGCTGTATTCCATATGCTCCATTGAAGGATTGGTAAATCGTCAAGGTTATCCCCGCACTCTCTGTGGTGGTTATCCTCATCTGGTATTCTGTCAACATCAGAATAAAAACATCCCTGGGGGCAGGGGTGAGGCTATGCTATCGTCCCTGTGTACTGTTCGATCTTTCCTCAAGGCATAAACAGTAAAGATTTGTACCAATGATTGTATCAGCGATCAGACAAGTGCCACGGTTTGTCTTGCCAGTATGAAATGCTGATAATTTTGTTGGCCAGTCGGTTTGATTATAAGCTGGATGGATGGCCCGGCTATCGTCTGCATGGTTGTTCTGTACCGCCTGATTGCTCCATGCCATAAAATGGACAAATCAGCTAACCGGATCCCTGTATAGCTCCGCATAACCATATGCGACCGGCAGTATATATGGCATGGCTTGCCAAAGTGTTGGATTCCCGGTCACTGATTGTCGAGTATGGCTGGCCAGCCAGCTGGATGGGATCCAGAATGGCATTATACAGACTGGGCTGGTGGCCATATGGCTCATCCGCATCAGGAAAATACCCCATGTACCAAGATTCACAGGCCATAGGGCCAAGCTCCAGTATGCGGGGGGACTTATACATATTGAGCACCCTATATATAAGTCATTATTCCTAGCCCATGACTTGACCCATCTCTTAAAGCTTTTTTCACAAAACCAAAGACCAAAATCTTTTTGACCACTTCGCTAATACACTGCAGTTAAAAGTCAAAGAACACTGTGTCAGTGTGATGCATATCATGCATATCTGTGTTGACTTTGGCACATAACGTGACCATTGTTTATTCTGAAATGACAAGAATGACAAAAAGAATATAATTCTTTAAAAATAACCAGAAAGTATTCACATAAAACAAAAACCACACTGGAAGAACACTTTGTGCAAGAGAAACATGAATCATGCATGTCTTCACTGACTCTGGCATATAACATTGTCATTGTTTAATATGAAATGACAAGATCCAATATAACCAATAACAAATTGAAAGTGTTGACAAAACAATAACAACAATGGAAGAACACTTTGTGCAACAGCAACACATATCATGTGTGTAATTGTCAATGTAAGTCTTGCACTTAGCGTATTTCATCATTATTTATCTGAAATGAAAAGAACGATACAAAATCTTAAAATAACAACACAAAATTTTTCAAATAATACAATGACCAAACTTGTTGCTTAAGCAAGTGAAAATACATGCAGTGTGCACAAATAAAATACCCAACAATGAGCACCACTAATATCATAGGAGCACATGGTCCCAAAAAAACAATGAAATCCACAACTGCGAAAATTCACATAAATATCAACAAATTTCACAAAATAATGATTGCAACATGTAGTAAATACCTTAACATGCAATACTAAACAGACTGACGATGGATGGTCCATAATCCACAAGATTAACTGAGATTCTGTGAGAGGTATTGAATACAATATATCTCATATAAGTGAAAGCAAAAAAACTGGTAAACATCCGTAGCCAACTAGAGGTGGTAAAAGGAGGTAAGGAGAAGGATTGGGAAGAGTTTCTTCCCTTTGTCTATTTGGAATATAGCTGGGAAAGACAATTTTTTTGTCTTTCCATGACTGCTGGCTTTGATAGGTAGCATGTTAATGTGATCAGGGAATGTATTCACAGAAGAAAAGTATACATACAAAAGGTGCCATCACTATGTTAAAAACTTATCCAACAAGTCATCTATAAAAGTCATGACAGCTCAATATACAACTTCTTGATACAGCTTTAATTTAATCTGTCAGTATGTTTTAAGATTCTGAGTTAAAGAAACAAGTGTTTCCCAGAATGTGGTGTCTCAGCTGTAACAGCATCATGATTCTGCATGTGGAGGCAAGACAGGAACACAATTTATATATAATGCAATATTTTAACACAAATGCGGTTATATTCAGTAATCCAGCTACACATAAATAGTGGGGCATTCCCCCTTTCTACCTTCAGTGCCCTCCCCTCTGCCCTTAGCAACCTTTTTGTCCCCTCTCCCTTCCAAGTGATCCCCTCTGCTCCTCTCCAGATCACTAAAACACCTTCTTAAATCTTTGTTGTTTTCTATTTTTCCTAGTTATGTTCTATTTATTTAATGAAGGATATGAATGTGCTTATGTCTGTTTCTGCTTCCAAAAAGTATAAATACTAATTTTCCTCAAGTTTTTTGTCACAAAAAAGGTACTCGTTACAAAATGTGCAACCTCCTTCAATTAAAGTGCCCCTTTTGCAAAAAGTGTCCCTCCAAGTGAAAAAATTCTTAGGTGGAACACTGGAATGTATGTTCCACTGATGCTGAAGATATGTTCCACTGTCAATGCCATTTACTGGAAAGACAAAAATGAACTAAATGTACAAACTGCACCCATGGATTTTACATTACATGTCTAATACAAAATGTCATTAAAAAAATTAACTCACTGTGAGGTGAGGAGGATTGATGGCAGGGTAGATGTTGACTATTTCCTGTAACAGAGCTGCCACTGTTCCAAAGGAATGCCACAGCATTGGAGCCAAATCTGGTACCACCTCTCTCTTCTTACTACAATCAAAGAATAGCCATTAGAAGAATGACTGACTGCTGACAACCCACCCAATTGACCGCAGATATTACAAATGTACAATTAACACAACTTTGCAATTTCATACCCAGTGACCTTGACTTTTGATCTGAAGATGGCAGACTTAATAGGGAGCTGCCCTTCTTCAAATGCAACTATGAAACAGATATAAATTGTGAGAAAAAAACATGAGAAAAGCAGATTTATTATGTGCAACCCCAAAATGACAATTTTAGCTCCTGTGACCTTAACTTCTGACCTCTGGGCTCGAGAATCAATAGGGAGATACCTCTGGCCAAATGTAGACTACCCATCAAGTCTGATGAAAATTGGAACCAGGTAACTTACCAAGCAGAAATCAAAACAAGAATCCCTCAAAGGAACTGACGCTCTACTGTCCGAAAAGAATTTTCAGGAATTTAAGATAAGACCATTTTTTCTTTCTAATGGTGAGTCTTGAAACTATTTCTGATATTATTGAGTGATATCATTTTCAAATTGGCTGCATTAGAAGACTTTTGGTGGAAACCCCATGCCAATATGACCATCCATTCAGAAGAATTAGTGACAATATTTTCAATATGTTCATTTTGTCTGCCATACTGGATGTCCGCAGTACACCATTTTCATTTAGGACAAACCAGATATCACAAGAAATCTTTTGGTGAAATCCCTGTGTTGATATGACCAACAATTTTGTAGGAGCAGTGATAACAAGAATTTCAAGACAGCTGCCATGGTGGCCATATTGGATGTGAGATTAGCATCATTTTTTATTCATGACCAACTAGGCAAATAAGAAGTATTCTGGTGAAAACTCCATGTCAATATGACTTTCCATTTAGGAGGAGTAGCAGTAACAAAATTTTCAAGATGGCTGCATTGGCAGTCATATTTGATGTCAGATCAGCACTATTTTTATTCTGGGTCAACTGGAAATCATACTTAGTCTTCTGGTGAAAAACCCATGTTAATACGACTTTCCATTTAGGAGTAACAAAAACAAGATTTTCATTATGACTTGCAATTTCTGATAAAACACACATTTTTGTCCGTCTTCTTTCTTTTCAGTTGATTTTTCAAAATCTGGAAGTAGTGTTCTGAAACTGTGCAACTGCCATGTGCTGACTGTTTTTATTTGTACAAATGATATATGGTTGTACACAGCCATGTGCTATCACCGAAGTGATATTTAAAATCACTAACTTAAGGAATTAACCTATTGATGGGTTTGGCTTTGGCAGTTTATGAGTTTAATTCTAGCTATGAAGCTTTAGTTTGCTGGTGCTTGCATGCAATGGATACACATTTTAGCCTTAAAAGGGAAGCAACTCCAACTTTACTGCTACACGCATTTGTGAGTACTGCATGTCAGCTTGATCTATATTAAAGCCTGTGATCAATTATTTACTAAATTAATTAACTTCTTCAGATCTAATATCCATAAATATTAAAAGTCTATTGGATGAATATTTGCGAATAATTCTCATGTATCAAAAAAAAATTGTAAGCATGCCACCCGCCTTATCCACAATTGTTAACCCAAAAATCTGAGCCTCCATCACCATCTCATGCCTCCATTAGTTGCCTCTTACAACATGCAGGTGGGCACATAAGGGCTATTCTACATCTCCAGGGAATTTGATGGTAGATCAGCATCATTTGTACAAACATGAAAGCACTTCATTCTGTTGAGAGGTTTGTAAGATGATGCTGTTTAAAGGTTTTTCTACTTTTATTAACAATGGCCATATTAGACAGTGGATAAGAATAATCTGCACAAATTGTGAAAGCCCTTTTTGCCAGGATGCTTTTTGCCAAATTTGTCAATTTCTGATGAGCAGTTTTTAAGAAGTCATTTTTTTCAATTATAAATTTGCAAGCGAATCATGCCAGGATGCTTCCTGTCAAATTTGGTAAAATTCTGTTGAGTGACTTTTGAGAATAAGTCATTTAAATATTTTCTATTTTTGCAATGGCAGCCATAAAGCTCAGCATCATTTTTTAAATTTTAAAACCTTCATGCAAGGATGCTCTCTACCAAATTTGGTCAAAATTGGACAAAATGGCAACAGTTGACAGACATATTGATGAAAGAGGCACCCAGGACCATACCATAAGCTCTCTCGGTCAAGTGAACTAAAATCCAGTTTCTATACTCCCTTTTCACACTAGATCATATCCAAGGGGTTAGAACCCAGAACCCATTACTTACTACTTGTGTCATCCTACTATGATTGCACAAAAAAGTCTGGTTTAAAAATATTTTAAAATGTCACTGGAAACTGATATAATTGTAAAAATCTTATCTTTTAGCCCCTTCCAGTGACCCCAGGAAAGGAGTCAAATTAATACTCCTCTTGCACATGGTTACCATATAGACAAAATAACTACCAAGGTTTGTTAAAATTCACCCAGGAGTTTAAGAGATGTGGTAACAGAGACAGATGGATGGTACTGAAAAACAATATCCCCGCTGTTCATGAGTAGATTTTTCCATATTCTGACTTGCACTAATTACAAAATGGTCACCTGAGCTCCTGCAGTGCATTTTCTCGAGTATCTGGACTGGTCAACTCCACAATCCACTGGTAAATTTTATCTCTATCAATCTGAGAAATCACTGGGGGAGGGGGTCCACCAGGCATAGATCCTCCGGAGGTGTTGGACTGCTGCGGATTCATCATGCGAGGTGGCTATAATTGGCCGAAAATTGCAGATTTAATTAAAAATCAAACAGCAAAATAACCTCTAAAATCCTACCATCAGTGAACATGTAGCATATTAAGCAAAAAACAATACATGTCTTTTTGAGAAATTATTTAAGAACCACAATCACAAACAGAACAACAGGCAAAGCACATTATTTAAAATTCAAGATGACAACAAGAAAAAAACTAGTACAACATCAGTGGAAATTACATGTAAATTACAAATACCTAAGCTTCCTGAGGGTGAATTAATACTCAAAATTCCTTATGTTATATATGTTCTTTTGTGGCATTTGCCGTTAAGAAAAAAAATGCAAGTGGTTTTTAAAAAATCAATTTTCAATCCTCCCAACCCACCCCTAACACCATCCATCCACATCCTCCTAATCAAGGCCACTCCCATACAACCCCAGGGTTCTCCCTAGGAACTTTTTAAAGCATTGAAGTGAGTGAGTGGTAGTGCCACAAAATGTTTTAAATGTTTTTCAACTTCTTATTACCAATTTCATGTCTTCACTTAAATTTGGAAGGCATTACAGTGTTATCTTCAAAACAGAAGAAACAGTGCAATTTCCTTGTGCAAGGAAAATCGATCTAGAACAAGTCCAAGTGTGGGAGCTGAGATGACTAACAACCAAATCCTTCACATTGTACTTCCTGCAGATGCTAGAACTGCCATCACCACAGGCATTCATTTCTATCAGTGAAAAAGGAAACTATTGACAACACCCACTCCCTTTCTATAAACTGACAAGGTGGCTATAACTCATGCAGTTTGGAATCTGTCCCCTTGCTGATTCTGTGCTAATTTTGCTTTTATCCCGTTGGCAAGTTCATTACATATATGAAGGTAAAAGGAGACATTCCAAACTTGTTCCCCATGTACGATTTAAGTACTTTACAGATCATTTAACGGCCACTTTTGTGCAAAGTTTCTCTGTTGCTTTGTATCTACATGTATTTGGATAGAGTTTGGATGCCAATACTTCCAGTACCGGTATGTCATGCAGTAAACAAGCTACAGTTAGTTCTGATTGGTGGTTACTGTTTTACCCTAGACTTGAACAAACAATAACCACCAATCAGAACTGTATGTAACATATTCCACTGCATGACACACTGGAAGTGTAGCCTTCAAATTTGATCCAAGTAGACATATTGATGCAATGCAAAAGATAAACTTTGCATAAAAGTGGTTATTAAATGATCAGTAAAGTACTTCAGTCATACATGGGAAACAAATCTGGAATGTATTCTTTCCATTGATATATACTATCAGTGGCTGAACATGTGGACGGGATATTTATACATACAGCTCTCCCTCATTATAACGCGGCAGTCGGGATCCATCACAGCCTACAGCGTTATGTACCGAACTGCGTTATACGAGTATGCGATATATTGAAAATAGTGTAATGTACAAAACCATGGCATAGCGGGCACTATCAGAATTTGTTAAATAATGGTGTTTTGAAAAGGAAATGAAGATATAAGACTAAGTTTCGCCTTGTTTTCTTTCAACCCTTATTGTTATACATTGATATGATTTTGGTCATGGGGTCCATAGTAGTACCACGTTATATCCAGAATCATGTTATAACGAGGTGCATTATAACAGGGGAGAGCTGTAACATGTTATATATCTTTCATTTAGTTCGTATTCTAGGTATATGTCAAGTTTGTTATTTGTATATTTGAACTACACTGACTTCTTAATTATTTACACACTTACTTTAGATTATTTCTCACTACCGGTATATGATTCTGAATGAATTCATAGGTTGATGCATTTATATCATTCATATGAAGTTAACTCATACAGCTGCATGTATAATTCATATAGGGACTAGGATAGATCAGTTTCAATAATGCACCACCGTCCATTGTTTCCTTTGTGGAAGATTACTATACACCGCTCCCTCGATAACTCGCGCCCGGATAACTCGTGAACCCGCTTATAACGCGGGTCAGACGTGGATCCCATTTTTTTTAAAACTAGAAAATACAAAAAAACAACAAAAAAAGAAAAAAGGAGTATTTGGATTTGTCCACTTAGATACTACAACATTAAACAACTACAGTCAGAACTCTCTGTTAGCACTTCCAGTGCATTCTGGACCTTCAAATGTTAGTCGTGCACCCCTAATATTCTCGGGCTGTGCATCACGTGGACTCCTAATGACTAGCCATGTATCCTCCATTTTCTGAAACTATGATTCATGTGTTCCAGACCCCCCAAAAAAAAAAGATTTAAAGAAACAAACCCTTATTGGAAAAAAAGATAAGCACACAATCAGAAATAATAAATGTTCATTATCCAAAAAGTATAGAAGATAAAAATTAACATGTAAATAAAAAAACTAGTAATAATTATAGTAAATAAGTTTTATTACAGTAAAGGTTATTGACCTGCCTTGACTGTAATGATTAATGCCAACTAATGGACTCCACAGGGTTCTTGGGGATGCCGAAATCCACAAAAAAGTACACATTTGTTATTTTTGGAAGCATGAAAATTCCAATAGCAGAGTCCTCGGTATGCAAGTTTTTTCTCAGTGAAATTCTCTATTATTTGATCCATTTCTACAAAGCAAGTATCAATCATGTAATGTGCGAGCTATCAAACAATGTTCAACTGATTGTAATGGGATTAGGTGAAGCCACATAGGTTAGATCTTAGCAGACAAGAAGAGTATGGCACCTGTTAATTAATAGTAGGTTCCTGTTGATCATTTTGATCAAAAGACTAATCACACGTGCATGTGCTTTGACACCTCTCTTTGATAAACATTACTCCGCGCAGTTTTAGTCCCTCATATCATAAATCATTACGTGATGTTTGGAACACTTGCATTTTATCGTATTTAGAAAAATAGTAACAAGATTTTGGGACTTGTTTTGTTTGTCAGAGGAATATGAACTCCCATGTTAATCGTCATAAAATCAGCTGTTTTCCGTGTCATATACAGATATACTTTCATCTTCGAGTGATTATCATATGTGCACTATTCCAATGGCGACTTTACATAATTTATTTCCTGTCAAGCGCAACGATGAGCATTATTCTCGCAAGACTGCAGCACAGAAATTATTACATGCATCTAGTTTTGATAAAGAAAACAGAATGCCAAAGAGACTGAGAGATTCGTGGAATGAATCATGGAATAGGGGATTCCCAAGGGGTGAAAAATAAGAAAACAATGGAACATTATTAGCTTTATCGGTGTCACGACTGTTGAAGGAAAAATGCAATGGCAACCCAAGGAACACCAGGTCCAGAACTTAAAGATCTTGATCCTAAACCTGCTGTGAAGAAATTTTGTAAAGTTTGTTTAAGAAAAAAAGTGAATGTACCTGGTAGTATGCTGTGTTGCTTAAAGATGAAATGAAAAAAGTTAATGCAATACAGTCATTTGTTTCTTCTTCCAGTTTCTTGGAAAATTTATTTATTTGAAATGGAAATAAGCTAATTAAATAAATTAATATAGAAAAGAAAGTGTAATCCCCTTGATTCATTCTAGATGCACACAAAATTAAAGAATGGCAAGGTAAGGGCATTGAGAATTGTTACAGTTGTAACATCACAAACAATCACAATTATCATGGTTATCAACTGCCTTAATTTTTCTTCCATTTAATATAATACTAAATATTTCACAATGAATGAATATTAGCAATCTCATATATACTGGTGACACAATATTACACACATAATGTTTTGGATTATTGCATGGGAAACAAAGAGGAACGTTATTGGGACTCCTAGTTTTAGGACTGGGACTGCAACTTTTTCCAGGGAAGGAGTCCTGGACTGCAACTTTCAAAATCCTACGGAGAGCCCTGCTCCATCTTTTCTTAGCTGAACACGGAGTTTTCCTATCAGGTCCCTCAATTTCTGGAGACTGAGAATCCTGGACTGTCAGTGTCCTACAGAGAGCTCTGTACAGTCCATAAAACAGTATTGTTTTGATAATGATTTGTAATTGTAAAGAGTAAATTTTATTCAACTTTTAACACAAGATAAGGTGTTAAATATTCAATGCCAATGAAAAGGGCGAGTTTTCAGCAGTTCAGTTAATCATTATGTCACTCAGAAATACCCATGCAACAGAGTCTGAAAAAAGAACTTATGATCCCTTGAGCACGAAAATTAGGTCACTGTCTCCTCCTCCTGATAGCAAACTAGTACTCTTTATATAGCAAAATTCAACAACTGCTCAACAATTACATTACTTCTGCTTTAAATAGAATACTAGTCCTACAATGTAAGACGTCTACCCTGATATTTATGTTGTTTGAGTCGACGTCTTACTGCCAAAATAAATGTCGTTGTGTAGCGTGTTCCCCGGTTAACTGACAGGGGAACTAGAGGCCAAATTTTCAGAAATATCTCACACACTTGGCAGCCCATATTGTCACTTTTCCACAAAATTAAAGTCTAATTGCTTTAGTCGGACTATACTTACTCTTATGTCTTTTTCCTAATGGAATCAAATTCTGACACAAGCAAGGGGACACATTTTCTAGTTCCGTTGACATATATTTCAGTTGGTTCAAATGCAATGGTAGCCAAGGAATGCTGAAGTCAGATTAAGTTGGAGTATGTTTCTTTAACAAAACGAAAAAAAATATACTGACGAAAGCGATTATAGTTCATTCCGCACAACATCTCGAATGATATCCGCATCTGTAGCTAAGTTAATTTTTAGGTTGGCGTCTTTAAATGTAGCTAAAAATCCATTACTCATTTCGCACAGAAACTATTTCAAGACCATTCAAATCGACATACAGCGCATCACATCTCTTTCCATACATGTCGAAACAGGGTGGTCTGTTTACATCCAATTCTTTGACGATGCCATGACCAGTGGAAGAGTCAATTGCTCATTAAAGAGTGATCTGCTTTCCCATTTGGCTATTTTTAGTCATAATCCAGTTGCCTCCCTTGCGATCTCTTTGGCAGTTGCATCACTATGCATGAACTTAAATTATGTCAGACGTTATGCTTCTCGCAACAAGTCGTTTTCTTTGTATCAAAATATAGATTTTATTGCTCATCAGACAAATCATAGCATAAAAAGACATTAACCAGAAATTTAAAATAGTTTATCATTTCTTTTTATTTGTTTTTATTTGGGTTTTTTTTTAAAGGACATAGAACATCCACAAGCAGTTACCTATTCTCAAGGCCATACATTTCCACTGCATCCTTTATAGAAGTATTCAGATAGTTTAATAATTTAGCATTCAGACAACTTATTACAGAACTTATGTTAACTGGTAGCATGATAATGAAAAATATACTTTGACACAAAATCAGTATAACCTTTGATCTGTACTATACCAAATTTGCCAGCATGCAATCAGCTTTAATGTTTACTGTTTGCCTTCTGAAATTATTTTTGCAGAACTATAAAGTAAACGATTTCAAGTGACAAATAAATCAGCACTGGGATAGTGACCTTGTATATTTGTGATAGAGACACTAAAGTTTAAAATTATGATCACCATGATACTGCCAAAAATGTTTAAACAGCTGCCAAAATATGTTTCAGCTCATACAACAGTTATGGCTAGATATGAATTTCTTCAATATATATATATAACATGAAGGTTCCATAGACCCTATTATTGCAGTTTTCCCTGAACAGTTAAATTTTATAGTAATAATTACTTGCCAGATACTTCTTGATAACATGTGGCTATGAATGTGGAAGTTTTGTTAATTGTTAATACTAGTGCATGTATCCAAAGAAGGCCTGCAGTAAGGAGGGCTTTAAAAAAACAAAAGCAACTCCATACTTTAGAACCTGAAGGTCATCCTGTTGGCATTTAAACTCGCAAAACTTACTTGATAACATGGTGGATCCACGGTCACCTGTTCTTTTATGAACTTTTCATGACCCTGTTTTCATATTTTAATCTAAACATCTAGGAATGTTGGATGTGTATACATTGGTAACAATCTGGAGAGAATTCAAAGGACAAATCATTCCAGTCTGGGTTAACTTCACTGCATTTAAAACCTGTCTCAGGTCAGTTGTTCCAAGAAGCAATGATTCTTAAAGAAAATGTTATCCTAATGTAAGATTATGTCGCTGCCACTGGGAGGGGGCAGGGGGGGGGGGGAAGGCACATAATTCTCCAATTAACAAACAGGGTTATTCAAAATTTTTATCTTTCATGTATTTTAAATATAATGCTTTACCTTGATTACAAAAAGAAATTGAATTTATGATAGGATTATAACTATGCAAATAAAGGCAGACATTAACAACAAAGGACTTGTGTAATAAAAATAAAGGGGATATATGACTGATGTACTGTTATTTTGGACACTTAAATATTGGTGTTGAAAAATATATATATGGATTCAAATAAATAAAAAAATATTTACCTTTTTAAAAATCACAAATAATAGATTGAAGTCAAGCTATTTAGCAATCATTTAAAATAGTGTTTAAGATAACATTTGGAACAAGTGAAACAGACCAGTAGGAAAATTTTCATTATTATTATTATTATTATTATTATTATTATTATCTAAAGCTGTTTACTGTGCATTTCTTTATATTCAAAGGTTGATTACATCCATATTTAGGCAATTTTTTCTTGGGTTGTTTTTTGCTGTTGACATTTACATTTTAAGTGAAAGTAGAATTCTAATTAAAGAAACTATTGACGATGCAGACGATGTTTGTTTACATGTGGTATGCAACGGTTTATTTTGGCAGTAAGACGTCGACCCAAACAACAAATATCAGGGTAGACGTCTAGTCCTACAATGTAAGATGTCCACCCTGATATTTATGATGTTTGGGTGCTACGTCTTACTACTTACACTAATGGCATTGTGTAGTATGATCCCCAGTCCTACAATGTAAGATGTCCACCCTGATATTTATGTTGTTTGGGTGCTACGTCTTACTGCCAAAAAAATATCATTGTGTAGCGTGTTCCCTGGTTGACTGACGGGAACTAGAGGCCAAATTTTCAAAAATATCTCACACACTTGGCAGCCCATATTGACACTTTTCTATAAATTAAAGTGTAATTGCTTAAGTCGGACAATACTTACTCTAATGTCTTTTTCCTAACAGAATCAAATTCTGATACAAGCAAGTGAACACCTTTTCAAGTTACATTGACATACATTTCAGTTGGTTGAAATGCGATGGTAGCTAAGGAATGCCGAAGTCGGTTAAAGTTTGAGTTTATTTCTTTAACGAAATGAAGAAAAATATACTGATGTTAATAAAAGCGATTATGCAGCTTCGATTCATTTAAGACACTTATCTTGTCTTTATCGACTTTGCATTACTCTGCTCCCCATTGCATTTCAACCAAATGAAATGTATGTCAACGGAACTTGAAAAATGCATCCACTTGCTTGTGTCAGAATTTTATTCCATCAGGAAAAGACATTAGAGTAAGTATAGTCCGATTACTGTAATTAGACTTTAATTTGTGGAAAAGTGTCAATATGGGCTACCAAGTGTGTGAGATATTCCTCAAAATGTGGCCTCTAGTTCCCCTGTCAGTCGACCGGGGATCACGTTACACAACGCCATTTATGTAAGTAGTAAGACGTAGCACCCAAACAACATAAATATCAGGGTGGACGTCTTACATTGTAGGACTTGGTAGACGTCTTACATTGTAGGACTAAATAGAATACCTGACCCTTCTTCTCCAGCCCACTACTAATTTGTCTAAACTTTATATCCAACCCAAACAATGAAATATAGCGAAGCATTCATGGTTTTTTGGAAAGATGGAAAGCTAATGCAAGTGTTCATTCTTGAAATAAGCCACCGAGTTGAAATGGGTCACCCCGCCCCTCCCAAACACAAAATCGATTGGTTGAACCCGATTACGGGACAACTCGGACCATAACAGAGTCGGCCCACTAACGTTCTTGGCCCATAACGAACTCCGCCTACCCAAATCGGCCCATAACGTACTCGGCCCCATTACGTACTCAGCCCCATTACGTACTCAGTCCACGATTTATATAACAGTAATGTTGATGTAATGGTTTTTTTTCAACAGTCATTTCATTTCTCTTTTAATCTTTGTACGTTTCTTTATGTTTAGTGCATCTGTGTATGATTTTTACACTTTAATTAACTTCACGAAAAAACAGTTGTCAAAAAAATTAAAAACATGTGCTATTGTTACTTTTTATTTCAGTTAAAAATAAATACTTTTGTCTACATTTTCAGTTCCGAAAAATAACCATCATTGAGCAAAAGATATTGTAACTGTCATTGTAAACGAAATTTGGCTACCAAAAAATGATTGTAACATACCTGTATTACAAACTCTATGTTGCCATGAGTTACAGTAATCGCAAGCAAGCACATGCTGCTTTGCAGTTACTACTCTTGAACACTCCACACAGTGGTCAGTACCCATGGGTGCGTCTATGTGATCATTTTATTTTGGGAGGCAGTTTTTTTTGTTGTTGTTTTTTTTTTACTAAAAAAGCCCTTTTACAAAAGCAGGTGACTGTTAATAAAACCTGCAATGTTTGCAGAAGCATTAATGAAGAACTAAATAGTCGGTAAATAACATGTTTTGGGTAAATATTTCTTGTTCAATAACAGCAGTTGCTACGAACCCATACAAGATCAAAGGAAAGGATAAAAAAAAAAACTATTTGGTCCGAACCGGACATTGTTTGCTATTTCTTGTACAATAACAACAGGTGTTACAAAGTCATACAAGATCAAAAGTTAAGATCACCAATAAAAACAAGTGTTTCGAAGTCATACAAGATCAAAGGTAAGGCCGACAAACAGTTAAAGGCAGCACGTGTCTACTCTACTACTTGTGATTGTAAACATGTGTTGACACATGTGAATCTGATTACGGTCGCACGTCCCATCTGTATACCATACATTTTTTATCAACAACTAAATAGATATTATTTAAATAAAAAAATAAGCACAGAGACAAAGCAAATATATCTAATTCTTGTGTCTATTTTTTTTTAGTGTAACATTTTTTATTTTTGCCCTGTCTTATTCCTTCTCTCAATACTAACCGTAATTAAATATTTTATTTATATAAATTTTGCGCAATGAGACATTCGAATTAGAATTAAGAGAGTTCTTTTTGCAATCTTTAGTTATCATGGGCTGACTCCGTAATGGGCCGAGTATGTTATGGGGTTAAATTTGTATGGGCCGACTCCGTTATGGGCCGAGATATCCAGTCTCCGTTGAACCCCTGTAATGGTATACAGTACTGTGTATAGATCTATATTAGACTATTTTACATACGATATTAGACATTCTGATTCCTATAAAACCTTGTTAATTAATGCAAATACCTGTTGGATATTGATATTGTTCATTTTATACGTTGTAATTTCGTGATAAACCGTTGTTTCACACCATTCTGGTTGTTGTTTTCCTTTCCAGTCGGCTAAGAGAGCTGTGTTAAACTGCAATTATACTCATGAATTACATCCGATGGATATATCATTGTGATAAGCAGTTTGGATATTGGAGAATGCTTTTTTCTCGGTCTCCATGACTAAAATGCATAAGTATCTCTGATCTCTGGTGTTTAAAGTGATCCAGATTTTACCAGTGAAAAATAATTCTGAGAGATTTTGAAAGAAGCTTAAATCGCGTGTTTTTAACCTTTAAAAAACGAACTTGAAAACTAAAAGTCCCAATATCAATTAAAGTCAAATCAACAGAGAATGAATACAAGTTTGAGATATTCCGCGTTATTTCATTGATTTGGGATTTATCTGGGAATTTATAACACACCTTGACTCATCCTGAGCAATAACAGTGGCTCCCTAATTAAATAACCCCCATTTTAACTAATAAATGGAGCTATTTGTGATTGTAATGCAGGAAATTCTTAAGCAAAGTATCCATAAACTTTTACCAGTAGATTGGAGTCCCACCATAAGGTCAATAGCGGCGCGACGGGGGTGGGTGGGTCGGGGATGGCAATTGCCCCAGGGCGCCAGACGAGAGGGAAGCCGCCGGGAGCTTCTTTTTTTTTTAAATTTTTTATATATATATTTTGCAGCTGTAACCGGGGCGTCGATTGGGGGAGTGGGGCGGTTTGGAGGTTGGCAACTGACATAAAAACTGTTCTCTGTAGCAAAGTAAGGGCGCTACTAAAGAACATTGCCCCCGGGCGCCTCGAACCCTCGGGCCGCCACTGCATAAGTATTAAAATCATCATTACATGCTACACTGAGGAATAACTGTTCAGTGCTTAGGCGGATCTATATTTTAACCACATTGTTGCCAATCCATTGCGTTGCTGCTGTAAATAAAATGAAACAGCCTACCAATATTTATTTGAATGTAAACTATAAAATAATCATCGAATTCTCCTGATGCATAACCTACACAAACTTCCAGTTCATAGTACATGCTTTTGTTTGGCGACTATACACTTAATGACACAATTAATACTGAAGTTTTTTAAGCAGGTTCACCTTTAGCTTAGATGTGCTAACCGCTTTTGAGCATATTGACCTAACAATAGAGTTCAAGAAATGTGTTTTGCCTGTATACATGTATATGTGTTTGTATATGCATATGTATGTCTATATGTGTGTATATGTTTATATAGCTGTATGCATATACGTTTACATGCATTCAAAGCTATTATACTACAATCCAAATATGATTAAACGTATTCGTCCAGGGATGCCAGTATAAAGTTCATTAATATAAGATCTATTCATAACTTTTCATGTGACCTGTTATCACATAGGGCCTCACCTTTCTTTATTCCTTATAATCTCGCACCTCAAACAATGATTGCTTTAGATCATTATAGTTCTTACACTCATTCATATATCATTTCAATTTATTTGTAAGTTTCACCTGATACATAAAATAGTATGTGTTTTGTATTTTTTTTTTTATAGGAAAAGCTATTCTAAGTTGGAAGAGCTTGTGCCTAGCCCTTTTGTTTTCTTAATATGTTAATAAAATATCTTTAAAACCAAAACTATCGTTTTCTATGAGGTGGATCAACAATCAATTCCCGAATTTTGTACGAATCCATTCATATTTCCAAATTTAAATTGGCGTTTTTTATTATTATATCTGAATCAACATTAACACGTCTATTCAAACATTTTTGATGATGTTAAAGAACATTACTCTGGGCATCCCTTTTCAGACTGAGGCCTTCCAGTCCTCAAGCCTAACGTCATCGTCCGTTTTCGATAGAAAGTTAAGCTTGAAAATACCACCTAGCGGCTATTTTTTTTTTTTTTTTTTTTTTACCTTGCTCAATAGTCTCAGGATCATTACTTCCGGTTGTGTTTACTCGCTACTGACGTACAATGTATATCTGCATTAGGGAAAGTAACTAAACTTGCATGGTGCATACATCATATGAAAGTTACTATATTTTTGTTACCAGGAAATAATAATTACAAACAAGGCATTCACCTAAATCGGAACACCTCGTAGTTCTTCTACAAAATTCCATCTTTAAGAGAAATATCAGCACTAACACCCCTTTATCATTAGCTATTAGCTGTTCATATAAACTGAAAACAAGAGACCTGTAGCTGGAAACAATGAATGCAGTGGCGTAACTACCGTCCCCACAGCCCCCGCAATGTGGGGCGGGGGGGGGGCGCAAGGAGGGGGCTTAAAATCCCGTTTTAATTAATTTGATGAGAGCCCACTCTAAATGTTTGCTTGGGAGGAGGGTGGGGGGGGGCACAATTAAGGAGGGGGCTTAAAATCCCGCTTTAATTAATTTGATGAGAGCCCACTCTAAATGTTTGCTTGGGAGGAGGGGGGGGGCACAATTTGAAGGTACGCCACTGAATGAAGTGTTGCTTTTTTTTCTTTCGAAAACGGCTTGTTTGTGTATTTAACCGCATTAGGAAAATTGTTCAGAAAGCTGGACATCCGGGAAGATCAGTCTTGTCTAATTGTTTTCAAACTCAGAATGTACACATCAGCAAACTTTTTTTTTTTTTTTTTTTTTTTTTTTTTTTTTTACGTCTACCCTGCAACTTCAACTCCACACCAATCTCTCTCTCTCTCTCTCTCTCTCTCTCTCTCTCTCTCTCTCTCTCTCTCTCTCTCATACACACACACACACACATTAACACGTACACAAGAACACTGCATGCAGACGTTCAGCTAAGAGTGATCTCTTTGTATACGTGGTAATATTGAAAGACGTCAGAGACTGCACTGAGTATACTTGACTTCGCAAAACTTTCCCAATGTCCCGATTCAGATCTAAGAAAATAAAAATTGCCCTGTCCATCCTGTCAGTGCTGTCTTGATATGATTTACTGACTGAAATGGAGCGAGTTAACCTTGTTTTTTAATTTTATTCATTTAAAATATATACATAAAGACAAATTTACTTGTTCAGATCAAAAACTACGGTGTCCGCCATTTTCTTAGTGTTAATTTCAGTTGGTTGGTCGCGCGACTCTGTTTTTAGCATTAAAAAAGTAGTTCAACGAACAGTTTATTCATAAATATTAACAGCTGATAGTGATTGATGACGTTTTGACCAAGGAAATTATCCGCTACATAAATATTAATATTAATTGCAGGTATGTATGTATGTAGGTGGATGGATTAATGGAAGCAAGGAAGACAAGGATTGATGGACATTCTTGAATATACACTGTATGAGGACATACCAGTACACATATAAGTGTGTAGTACATACTTGTAATTCATGGGTCAGCAGTATTTATGTTGATTCCTGTCTAAGAAATATTATAGATGTGTGTGTACGTGTGTGCACCTGTGTGAGACGTTAATTTTCACAAGCGCATATTTATTTCGTACTGATTTGTACGGTGATAAAGACTGAAAACAAACAAGGAATTATGAGTTGATATTTTTATTTCAGCATTATATAACATACATAAAAGCGTTAAGATTCTATAGAAATGTGAATCATAAAACAAAACTAATTTAATGTATAAACTAAATGATATAATTCAGATGTAAATGAATGTAAGAGAAATAGCATAAGATGCTAAATATATTTAGCCAGATGTACACGCCATATATTGTTGTCAAAAACCTTCGAACTAACAAACCTTCGAACTTGTGAACCTTTGAACCTTGTCCTTCGAAGTTGCGAATCCTCGGATCAATGAATCTTTGGACTATTGACCCCTATATTCTTTGAATTTGCGAACCTTCGGAACATAAGGCTAAAATGTTTGGAAAATAGAACTCTTGTACAAAAATAGTTCGGACTTGTGAACCTTCGGACAAATGAACCTTCGGAACATTGAGCAGTTACCGATACGAGCATACTCAAGTATTCATGGTAGTGCAGATAGATGATTTCCTATTTACAGTTGAAAACATTCTTTTTACATACCTACAACTACCTTTCATACCTCCAACTACTCTACCTTTTGATGCATCGCAGTGGCGTAGCTAGGGCAATGACGCTGAGCATATTGCATAAAGGAGCATGCTTGCACTGTAAATAAGCAATATTCTGCTCTCACGTTCAAAATTAACGTTTCAAATTTGGAAAGTATCCTACAAGTTCTTCAACTGTCTTTCTCCAACAGAAGTCTGAACATACAGAGGGGAGGTGAAGTTAAGAAGGAATTAATCATTTAATGGATTCGTTTATGTCATATTTTCTATCATTATCAAACAAAGTCAGTTTGTTTTGATCGAAAAGAGAGTTGTATTTGAATATTTATCTTTACGAAGAAGAAGAAGAAGAAGAAAAAGGAAATAAAGAAAAAAGATATAAAAAGAAATTTTTTTAATTTTGTTTTAAAAATACAGGCTCTGTCATATAATGTTTGTTTGAAAACATGTACATTTACACCTTTCATGTAATGGTTGCTTGGTTACACTTGCGAGTATTCGCATGAAGTTATCTGATATACAGAAGTATGTAATGTTTCCTTCGCAATGTTTGACAATGCACGTGCAATTTCATGATGTTTTAAGGTAATTATGAGACTATCCGCGTCATGGTATACTTTTCTGAATAGATAAAAAGTTATAAAAAAAATCGTTAGCCAAATACACACAGAGTCCAACGGACAGACAAAAATAGACCTCATATTCTCGGAGATGGTGTAGGTGACAAAGGTAACAGACTAATAATTAGGCAGAGTGCCAACTTTTTCGGTCTCATTAAGATATGTAGAAGGCTCAAACGCCGCCCCTTACAACCCCTGCTTACTATGACCATAAACAAATTTTATATTTACAAAATTTAATTATAGTCTCTATCTAGACTATGTCATTTCTAAATAATATGTCTTCACTTTGAGTATGCCAGATTAAAGGGAGACTACCCGATAGCTATATCTCTAGACAATAATAAATTAAAATTTAAAAGGCAGTGTAGTGTCTTTAAATGATTTTTGTTCACACTGAGAGGCAATAAAGTGGTTATGGTGAAAAAACACTGTAGAATATATAGGCAGATACAGAGAAATAGTGGCTGCTAAACTAAAACAGGCATGTGCAACTTCTTCCTCAAGGGCAAGCGATTTTTAAAGCCACACCCTATGATGCAAAAAACGGATAAAACCAGGTCGCGGGCCCACGGGTGGCAAGTTGCACATGTCTGAACTAAAATGTGGACATTAGTTGAGAATATTATGTAAAGTGAAAGATGCTTGACAGATTCATGTTAGCTATTTACCCAATAAAGTGATCAATTTACTGCAGTACTAGGTATAACTGACGTTAGACTTACAACTCACAAATAAAATACTAAGGAAACGACCAGGAGATTCCGTTTCACACAAAAAATATCCCTGGATTATCTATTATTTGAAGAGAAATAAAAGTACCATACGAAGTGTAAGCGTGTTATTATATTTTGGAACTCAAGGATTTCTTCAAATAGCATGCTTTGGCCACCCCCACACCCAACTTCCCAGTCTTCCTTGACATCAATATTCGATTTGGTCGCTTTTTATGTGGAGCCATATCGATTTAATTGATAACTATTATTTTGCCTTAACGCTGCAATTAAGAATAGACAATTCTTTATGAAAGTAAAAGCAATTAAATAAAAATTGAAAAATTAAAATAAGGAAGAATCCAAGAATGCTAAATAGATTCTGAGCGTCGTTAAAAGAACTTAAGACCCAACAAATTTGTGTTTTAGTCGTAAGCTTCTATCTGTGGTTACTACGTCAGTATGGGTAAATATATTTTTGCAGTTTATATGGAACTGAAATCATTTTCTATGCCATAGAAGAACAATCTGATGTTAACTCTGTTTGGCGTGGTAACAGCCTCATAATGCAAAGATGGATGTAGAACACATCTTTTAACGTCGATATCGAGCAAGAAAACGTCATTATTCTAAATAATTGAAATCTCAAATGATCTTGACTTGCTGTCCGGGTAGCGGATTATTTATTTATTTATTTATTTATTTATTTATTTATTTATTTATTTATTTATTTATTTATTTATTTATTTATTTATTTATTTATTTATTTCGTACTTCAAGGATCAGCGCTTTTACTGATGTGAGGTAAGTGCGGGTTAGGTAAGCATGATTCTCGACCTAGAACGTGGGTGAAAAATACAACAACCATTACCTTTAAATTAAAATCATTTCTGACATTTTCATGTTTATTTCATTTAATCCATGCTATTTATTTCATAGTGTCAATATGTTACAGTTGAAAATAATCATACAAACAATACCGTTTTATTTCATGTACCATTTCAGCGCCGCTAGTGCTAGAAAGATTTCGCCCCAACCTGTCTGAAGAGTGTCAGACTGGTGTTGAAATTTGCCCCATCCAGTCTGAAGAGTGTCAGACTGGTGTTGAAATTTGCCCCATCCTGTCTGAAGAGTGTCAGACTGGTATTGAAATTTGCCCCATCATGTCTGAACATTGTCAAACCGGTGCTCGTTAAATTTCACTGCATGGTGTTCAATATATATTAGAAGCATACAACAATGACAGTTAGAATCATTTGTTTAAAAACTCACAGAAAGTAATGTTGTCTTTCCTCTGTCTCAGTAGGCCAAACTCATTCAAACTGGGTCAATATCTTAAACCTCCTACTATGAACAGATTTCGTTGATATATGTTGGGATTACTTTATCTAATATATATATATATATATATATATATATATATATATATATATATATATATATATATATATATATATATATATATATATATATATATATATTCCAACATTGGAATGGATTTTGACTACACCTTATATTTTTGTGACTGAGTTTGAATGATCTACATAATCAGACGCACATTTTACAGATTGTCACGATTGGGCCATCCACATTAGCTGTTGTTTAAATGACATCAAACTATTTTCAAAAATGACTGAGATGATATCTGTTTCACATGTCTTTGACATTTAGAATACTCTTTGATATAATCAATTATATACAATAGTAAAAGTTGCACTGAACATCAGGCCTGCTGAAAGGGCACCTCTTCTTTGGCTATTCAAAAGCTCTGGCAATTTAACCAGCAGTTTTTAAGCTCCTTGTTTTCCCCAAGAGCCATGAAGTTTGCCTTGAGGTTGAAAAATAGAATGACTGAATTTTAATTATGTTTGTCTTGCTGCAATACTTCGATCATAATATTGCTTGTAGTAACACGCCTTGAGGTTGAATATAATGCCTGAACTTTAAGTATGTTTGTCTGTTCGTTTCTGTGTTTGCTGTAATAAGTCTATCATAATATTGTTGTGAACCCAAACAGTATGACCAGTCTTTGCTGTGCGATTGCTGAGTTGGTCGCCATGGTGAAGAACTAAAACTTCTCTCTCAGGGTTGTCCAACATACGGCACGCGGGCCAGAATCCGGCCCGCCCAGTGCTGGATTACCCAATCGGCAGACTATGCACGTGCTTAAGGCACCAGCAAAGCAGGGACACACAAAAAAAAATAAAAAAAAAAAAAAAAAAGAAGATAAATTACGTTGTTTTTTATTTTTTTAATTACATATGGGCGGGCACCATAATCTTGTCAGTGTTTAGGACCTCTAAAGGTCTTAATCCGCCCCTGGGCCCGCCAAAGGTTTGTATCTGGCCCGACAATCTTTCATAACTTGTGCCTTCTAATGCATTATCTTTCTGAAATTTTCTCACCGGCCCCTTGAGTGAGAGATAAATTGCAATGTGTCCCCTCACGCGACAAGGTTGGACATCCCTGTTCTATTTCCTATAAAGATCTGCCATGAGCCACACAAAAACTAGTTCACGGGCACCTGCTTTTTTAAAAGATTATTTTTATGTCAGCCCCTCCTGGTTTGGTTATAGTCTACCGAAGTCATTTCTAGTTAATGAACAAAACTTGAGCTTGAGGAACAAGAATATTATAGCCTTTCATTCACCTGGTATTTAAAGCTAAGTGTTCTGACATGTTCAATGTGTCAAGTTTGCTGTGTTGTCAGAAATGTCAATATAGTGTTTCGAATGTCAATATAGTGTTTCGAATATACTTTCAAGGAAACATCACGACTGTTTATAATGCGCCATATTGGTCGTTGGGACTAAATGACTATATGGTTGCCTATCAGTCAAACAGCACATTTTACCTTGTTAAATTAGAACCCCAAGATCCGAATAATGGGAATGCGAAACTATCTGAAAAATATCCAGATATTATATCACTTGCCCATTGCCTGTTCTGATGCATGTTTATGAATAATTTAAATACTGAATGGTTTTTATTTCATTTTTTTTTCTTTCAGTTTTGATGACCATATCTTTTACTTTCAGTGTGTGATTAAATAGTACAAAGTGCATCTGAAACGAATAAAAATTTGTTCTATTCGAATATTCGGTGATTGTATTCGAATACAATTAGAATATTCAACGATGTTAACAAAGGTATCAAATCCATCCTCTTTTCTTTGTCTACTTGTATATTGTTTGTCTGTTCGTTTCTGTGTTTGCTGTAATAAGTGTAAATCTAAATCACCTAAATCTAACTAAATGAAATTGTAGTGATCTTGAATAATTTTTCTGAAGATTCAAACGCAAAAATGAAACGAATGAAGGTGCTATTTTCCCCTGTGTATTTTCAAGCTAAGAAGAAACATCAACGTTCCTTTAGACTCATGACGGACAGTAAAGGACAGAAACTCGATTGTTCGATCAGTTAAATATGGAGACGATCAAAAAAATATCTCTGGCAAGTGATTTGGTCACAATCAAAATCGCATGAACATATGGCTAATTTAATTAAATTAAATTCAGATCCGTTAATTGCAGGTCGTCAGAATTTGTCATACTAGTATATGCCTGACATGTCTGACGGTACTGACTTTTTGACCGGCTATAAAATGCCCAATATCGGACATTGAGATTTTCTGCTAAACCATAAGAAACTCCTATCCAGACTTGGTAAATAATTGTTTTAACTGAAATCCATACACTGTTATTGACATCATATTAAACGTAAGATATACGTTGCAATATGAGTGAAACGGCATTGAGGCTTCTGTAAATAGTATAATGTAACCTCTACCAGGGCCAAGTACTTGGGAACTGCCTTAATCAAGTCTGGGAGTAGACCATTCGGTTTCATGAATAAAGAGGGGTTCCCAGCAAACAGTTAAGACATTTTCAAAAAGGGATAAGAAATAAAAGTGAAATAATCCCTGCAGAAATTGAAATATATGCTGGTAACTTTGGCTTTGTACTTATGCACAGCAAAACAGAGAGACACAAGCTTTATTATAACAGCAAACTCTCGACCGCAACAACTAAAATTATTGTATTCCAAAGTAATGTCAACTGGCCAATGTATTTCGTTTTAATACGAAGGTGACATCTGAATTACTGACTTTTAAGAAAATAAAGAAAAGTATAATATCAGATTTTAAAGGTAATTCCATAGCTGTGCTATGACTTCAAAACTTCAATTCAAGACCAAATGCGGAACTATACTGGGGTTTATATTCAGAGGTAATATTACTCATGGGTGTGGTGTGGTGTGGTAATTTGCGGGATTGACTAAAACTACTCATGACAGAACGAATGTCCGACAACAGTTCTCAGAGCTCTGGTTGCTTGATACGTAAGGTTTTGTTGATTTTGATATGACCCCTATTCTATACCTTGTTCTTCACGAACTTGCCATATTACACGTTATCTTTTCAAAAGTATAATTAATAGAAATGGCGATGATTGGAGCAATGTGACTATTCTGAGTGTTGACATTGTAATTACCTTGTGAGTCTGAGTTTGAATTTGAGGTCATTTAATAGGTTTTAAGTTGTTCGCTTGCAAACTAATTAATTCAACATTATATAGTTTACATGTTGCCTCGTTTGTTTCTGCTACAAGCTGGCTGTTGCCAAACTCGCTGGGTAAACAAACGAATATTCGAAAACCAATGTTCTATTCGAATATTCACAAAAACGGTATTCTCATTCGAACGTTCGGATATTCGTTTCAGCTCGAGTGCAAAATGTTCCCCGTGTGGCGCTCTCGCTTCTGTTGAAACGCCACGACAATAATCTTAAAAAAATGCATCTTCTGTTGTTGTTTTTTCCTCCGTGTTTTTGTAACATTTTCAACAAGAAAACGAAAGCTATCAGAATGTATTTTCTTCAGCATGTGTAGTCTTAACTTTGTTAATTTATCCGTTTCTTCGTCAAAATTTAACGGAAAATTACATGACGACAATTAAAAACGAAACTGACCTAAGGTTGAAAGAGTCTTTGCAGGATGTGAACTTTGTTTAACAACGCCATCTATGAAGCAGGTTCGAACGAATGTTGTTTTAGAATGTAAACAATTCTCAGCCATATCAGCTAAATGTATGGATAAATTTCATAATTGGCATTCCGAATGAATTTTGATTGATTTCGCGATGTACATGTCTGGGTATAAGCAGTTTTGGAAAGAGATTTCGATCAACATTTGTAAGCTTCGTGTTAATTGTAACAGTTGAACCTGTGTATACATAGAACGCGTTGCAATTTCAGCGGCATATTGTCTTCTGTCTTTTGCAATTTTTCAATCAAGACACTTTGCTTGTCCTTGTGTTTGAACTCATCAAGACACTTTGCTTGTCCTTGTGTTTGAACTCATCAAGACACTTTGCTTGTCCTTGTGTTTGAACTCAGCATAGAAAGTGCAATTACTTTTACTTTTTACAAATAACAAACTTTTATTATATATTTCATAGTGAGGTATTGCAATATATCAGTGGAAGAAAAATTATATCACCACAGTGGCGATATCACTTTTGGAACAACTTTTTTTCCCATTTAGGAAGTATATCTGCCCTTATGTGTGTTATTCAGACCCGTATTTCCATATTTAGGCCTATTTAATTTGTCTTCTTCTGCTCCTTCTCGCTTTCTCCCTCCCCCCCCCCCTCCTCAGGAACCGTCTACACATATAATTTAAAAAATAATGAAGGTGCCTGTCGCTACTACTTTCCTTAATTTGTTCACCATTTTTCCACAAGGGAACTAAGTAAATGTTAATGACATAAAAGATGTATGCATGTTATTAGATAAATGCCTGTTTGATGTTGCAACTCTTCATAACGTCCAACTGTGTCAGCAAGAACTCATTATGAGCTTTCCTGGTAAGGCCAAGTGAGCTTATGATATGACCTAGTCCTACAATGCAAGACGTCCACCCTGATATTTATCATTTTTTGTGCACCCAAACATCATAAATATCAGGGTGGACGTCTTACATTGTAGGACTAGCTACGACCCTGCGTCTGTCGTGCGTAGTGTTTCATTAGTCGGACGTCCGTAAACAGCTTGTTTGTTACCACTCTAGAGTCCATATTTCTAATCCGATTTCGATCAAACTTGGTACATGGGCTTACATCATCAAAATTTCGGATCAGTTAGATAATGAGCGAGATCCACGCATATCAATGGTGAGATCTCCTATTTGATTGCCTGACCTTCTTACCACCCTGGGTCCGTATTTCTGATCCAGCTGTGAGCAAACTTGGAATATATGCTTATATCGTCAAGATTCGTGACAACCGGATAATGAACGAGATAGACGCATATTAATGAGATGATCTTGTCTCTGATTGACTGAGCTTGTAATCCAATCGTAGAAATAGCCAAGGTGGTCCGAAGAAATTGTGGTTTCTTTTTTCCGGAGAAATTTCTGACGAACAAAATCTATGATTTGTCTTCAAATACTAGGCTGACATACATCTGAAACATATTTGTGACTCGTAGAAATAACTGAGGGAGTCAGAATAGATGCTAGAGTGTCCTATTTATTTGATTGCTTTTTTTGTGTAAAATACGGGTATTTTATGGTTGTTTTGGTTTCTTTAAGTAAAAGATTACTTCCTTGTTGGACTGTCTTTCTCAGGTTTATAAAGAAATGTTTACCACAATAGAGCAATAGTGTACCCGGCTATAACTATGTAAATAGAACGGTGTGCCCGGAAATACTGGATTTTCTCTCCCATATTAAAGCCAGACAAAATTATGTTACAATAATAAAATTCGGACTCGAGTGAAATATTGAATGAAACATTAAATCAGTCCAGATGAAAGATTTTTCTCTTCTTTCACGCTTATAAATGGATACACATTTGAAGATCTGTGCTAAGAACGAACGAAAAAAAAAATTCTGCTGAATGATGTCTCGCTTGCTTCGCCTGTATCATCTGAATGTAGGTCATTACAACTACAATATACTTTTTATGGGTGTTAATACATGTGAATACACACATGAAATTGCCTGACCATACATGCAGCAGTGCAGCAGTGTCTAGGAAACTGAGCTACAAGCGATAAAGAGTGACTGGCGTACTTTGCCAAGGCAAAAATGAAAACTGTATATATCTAACTTCAATGAGAGAGAGAGAGAGAGAGAGAGAGAGAGAGAGAGAGAGAGAGAGAGAGAGAGAGAGAGAGAGAGAGGGAGAATATCTTGTATGTTATAGCGTAAACTTTCACTCAGTAACATACTGAATGACCCCAACAATCCTATTAGTGTATGACCGCGGCTTCATAGTCAGTACTTTCCCGTGTCCTAAATTCAGGTAACCCACGGCTAGACTGTGGGGTACCAGTAATTGGTATTCCACGGATGGGCGTTGCCAAGTGGAATATTAATATCGTCAGACGCTGTCTGCTGTATCCAGTCGAAGAGATCGATATAACCATCACAATGAGAGAGAGAGAGAGAGAGAGAGAGAGAGAGAGAGAGAGAGAGAGAGAGAGAGAGAGAGAGAGAGAGAGAGGGTGGGTGGGGGGTCGAAATCGAATCATTTAGCAAGTAATAAAATGGCGGACATTAAAAATTTATTGTAGTTATTGTGCCATCCAGTAAATGAACAATGAAAATAAACAAACAAACAAAACAAGCTATTAACGTTCTTAACAACAGCTCCACAAATGAAATCCAAAAATACATCAAAGTATCGTCGTCAGTATATTCAGTTTGGCATATCTTTGCAATATTTGTCAGATATAAACTCCGCAACACTCATTGTAACACAATATGAATATGTTTCAGAAAATAAAGCAATACAATATTTCCATGTAAATTTAGTTTGGACTGTTAAAAACTTGTGCACTTTCAAGTCAGTTTTCCTTCAACAGCGGAATAAAGCCATTGTCAGCATCACAGCACATGTACAAATGACGAATGTTGGCGATTTGAAATCGACACGAGCATGATCATGTGAGCAGTCGAACATGATTGGCTAGTATATTGAAAGATGATTCAACATTGAAAGAAGAAAAATAAAACAACCCAAAGAGAAGAGGCACATTAGGGAATTACGTGACCTAGGTGAAGAAAAGAGAGTTGATCATATAAAAATCGGAAAGAAAGTCGCGATCATACAATGAATCAGTTAGAAAATATTCTCTCGTGAGATACCAATGATATTGTAGGATGGAGGACTTGAAGTGTATTGAAAGAGAAAACTCTGGCGCTAAAGCGCACTCGATTTCTCTACCAAACCCTTTTCGTCACTCCACCCTACAATATCTTTGGTATTCCACTCTCGCATATAGTCTAACTAATGCTCAGACTACACATTGAGGCGTCATGTGACCATATTATTCATAGTCATGCTATATTATTATATGCCGAAATCCATACGTACATCTAACGCAATTTTCGTCTTTTTTTGCATTGAACACAATCTTAATTTCACGATTTTTTTTTTAAAAATTTTTATTCAGATAAAAACAAAAAATTAAAAGTAAAATTCTTGTAGTGTACACTGCGTTTTGACTTCGTTGAGACGGGTAAAATATGCTTCTGTTATAACATACTTTTTGTGCGTTAAAGTGCGAAAGTCAGTCCAATATTGTCGGACACACCATTCTATTTAAATATTACGTACCAGCCTGACTACTGATATTAGTGATGACACGTCATCGAATCGTTGTGACGGCAATGATGTTATTATGACGTAATAACAACAACAGGCGTAAAGACTGTTCAAAATGGCCACTATTTACATACGGTTGTTTTTGTTGTTTTTTTTTTAAAATTTTTAAGCATGCCTTGGGAAAGGCCAAAGACGTTCTGAGTGAATATGGCGGCGGAAGGAGACAAAATCACCGTCGGAATAATGCCAGCCTTTTCTGTCATAACATACGTGGGGCACTTCGCCAAGGCGAATCACCAAACCCATCAAATTGATGTGTATTCCTACAACTACTTCCCAGGTCATTTCTCAACTTGAAACGGAAATGGTCGAGCGATGTTCTGATTGATCACCAATGTATGCCGATAGCTGCCATTCGGACCACCTCGGTTATTTACTAAAGAAGTATTTAACCGAGAAATGCGAATCGCAACTTCTCTGGCAATCATGCAGTCATTAGCAACTTGGAGGTAAATTCTACCGACCATATCTCGAATGTATACCGATAGTTATATTCGGACCACCTCGGCTATTTACGAATCATGGATTCACCGATGCATCAAACTATTTTTTAATTCGTAACTTTCTCGGTCAATCCTACTATAGTCTGGTTCCCTGCGTTGCACTCCGCTATATGAAGTGTGAGGAGTGCAACCCAGGGAGCATATAAAGCAGGGAACCAGACTAATCCTACAATTGATCCAATCGTATAAACAGCTGAGGTACTCCGCATAGATTTTTTTTTACGGAGAAATTTCAGGCGAACAAAATTATGATTTTTCTGTAAATTACTGCGCCGACATATATCTAAGGCATATTTTTATCCCGCATAAATAGAGGACATTTCCATTGTCATACGGCCAATCCAATCTTAGAAATAGCTGAGTTTGTCCGAATATATTACGATTTCTTTTATGCGACGAAATGTCTGGCGAACACAATGTTCTTTCTGTAAATTACTACGCCCTCAACATCCGAGGCACATTTTGTCTTGCAGAAATAGCCGAGGTGGGTCGAATGACAGTGTTTCGCAGTTTCTTTCACAGAGGAAATTGGCAATAGTGGTGAAATTTCTGCTTCTGAAATGAAAAGGAAGATTCGGACACATCAGCAATTGCATGTAATGATATTCTTAAAACAAAAAGACTCACCCTATCAAACGTTTTGCCATTTGTCGATGACTGTATAAGTTTCAAAATGGCAATAAACATGATAGAGACACTCCGAGATCATAATTTGGGTTGTTGACAGTTGCTGACTGAATTTGGCTAATCATTTCATCTGTTAAAATTAAATTATTTTGTACTCAGATTTGACTGTCGCCACTCGCATGATTATATTTTTAGTTAGCATGAATACAGGCGAGGAAAAAGTAACGCTAACGGGCAATATGATTGATCCCCCACTTAGTCAAAGGTCATACACTAATTTTCGGGCCCATTTGAGAATTGTACCCCATATCTAGATCTGATTAGATTAAATAAAAGCACAATTTTGCAGAAAAGTTGGATGAAAATGATTCATCTTTAAACATTTTAGATTTTGAAACCATCCTTTTGTATCTTAGTGCAAGCACTGTTGTATAGGTTTCCATTTGCCTGTCTTTGAGTTGATGTTAATGAATGTTGAATTAGAAACTGAACCGACTGCTATTTGATTTTCGCAGGACCAGTGAAATTTAGGCAGGATGAGAATTTTTTTATTATGGTGATCCTGTGGGTTAGTGAGAAAAAAAATCATAATTTCAAGGCCCGTTTTACAATGCCCAGTTTTGGGTTTCACACTAAATAATTGCGCTTTAACAGAATATCTGAAAATCATGTATCATATTTGCAAGACTACCTTATTTCTTCATTATATCCCTCCTGTATTTAGAAAATTCCCATATTTTTTTTCTTTTTCAGCACTAGAATAGACTCTGCTCACGTAGAAACAAAATAATTAACGGCATAGTATATAAAGCACACTTATTGTTGCATAGCAGTGATCTCCCCAGAAATTTTCGATAGCATCGGGGTATGCGTGTTTGGGTCATAAAATGTTTTACAAAGCGCGCGTTAACGTCATAAAAGTGAAACAAATTAATATCAATGAAATAAAAAGAAGTGCATATATTTACATAGTATTTTTTATTTACCTAGGTTATAACAGTAACAACAATGCATATCTCATTTATTTCTTAATTTAAATAAATGATATTCGTCTTTTCTTCATTTCACCATATAAACTGACTGCAACATCACAATTAAAGTCTTTTAAGGGTTGTCCTTCAGTACTGATTGTCATCAGGTAGTTCAGTAAACACTGTTAATTCTATTCATTGAGGAGAATGACCTTTCACAATCTGAAAAAAAATGGAACATAAAATTTATGAATGGATGTACAAAAAAGAGACAAATATACCTGAATCCTAATTAAGTTAATTACCATGGAAAAATTCATCCGGCACAATTTACACAGCATACCTGCAAAATATATATGTAATTACATAGTCTTATTTTCAAGATTTTGATATAGACCAGGTGGAATAAACTTTTGAGGTCATGACTTCACTGAATAATAAGTAAGAATATGGATGAAATTATTTTAGTTATATTTATAAAGGAATACTTTTTATTTATATCTTTTCAAAAGAGGTAAAACTGGAAGATAAAAATTGTTCCATTTATTACTTGGATAGACAGAAGAGAGAAATTAATAGGGCAGCACTCACTTAAGTTAGCAATATGGAAAACTTACCATCCGATCCAGCAATTTCCACCCAAGGGAATAACGTCTTCCATTCATTATTAAATCCTCTCCTTCGTTTCTTGATATCATTCTTTTTGGAAATCATGCTGGTGCTATCGGAATCAGAATCACTGCCACTATTCGTGACGCTAATTTCTGATTGTCGTAACCAGGCCAACATGGGGCTAACCGGGCACTGGGTAATTTTTCGTTTCTTGGAAGGTGGTGTGTTCATTTTTCACAATAATTTTTAATTTTATCGGTGTAACTGCTTTGGTTGTTAATGAAAACGACTGACATATATATAACACACTACCAGTAGACTCCATTGTTGCTGGCCAATCACGTGACTAGGTGCAGACGAAACCCTCACCAAAGGTCGTGCACCGGCGGTCAGGTACAATGGATAATGGTTAAGTGAGTGAGCAATTATCCTGGATTATCTTAATATAATACTCCAGAAGAAGTAAGAACAGGTGTAATTTGAGTGGGGCTTTGAATTAGGTGACAGGATGTTTGTTTAACAGATTAATTTTATAAGGGTAGTGGGAAACATCAAAGCGTAGCGGCACAAGAGCATAGTGTAGAGGCAGGTTCTAAAGCGTCGGGGTTATCGGAGTTTGAAACGATAGCGTAGTGGGCCCGCTACGGTAAAAGGCCCTCGGGAGAACACTGCATAGATCTCAAATTAGCTCTAGATAAGCAGCATACTTGTATATTTTATGCAGCTGATTTAACTAAAACAAATTAAGAAATTTCTAAATGTGTTAAAATTACATAACAAAATTAAATTGTAATCATTTACCGTATGTACTCGTGTATAATCCGGTTCCATATGTTCTGTGCATGACTGAAATGATTGTACTTAATCAACGTGAAAACACTCACTCAAATAGGGCCATGTAATCAAATGCATCTTGAACTAACAGGGGTCATGCAATCAGTTGAAGTGGGTGAATAAGTCTGTGAAAAATGTAAACTTTCCCTTCTTCTGTTAGGAAAGCGAAAAAGACTTTGCCCCGTCATTTTTTGTTAGATCTACACTGAGTGACATTAGTTTATGGCTTTTGAGGTGCTCCCTCAACCCAGCCAAGTAGTTAGTATTAAGTCCGAGGCGAAATGGATTGCATGTTGCCTTGGCAGATGTTCATATTAATTGCCTTAAGAAAACAAACTCTTGCACATTCACTGGCATGTGTTTTAATAGCTGATTGACCAGTTAACTCTTTCCCCCCGCAAGACATCGATGCCCAATTTCCGCATGTTATCATATGATGATGAAAACTTAACTTGTGTTTCGAAAATAATCATCTATATGTAAATAACAATTTGTGTTTTAAGAATAGAATTGGTGAAAGCACTTTCTAAATGTGTATTTTGAAGATTTGAACTGCAGTGCTTGCATTATTTTCTTTATAAAATCAGTTTGAAACCGTAAGTGAACTTGCTAAGGAGTGATCACTATGTCTTGGAAGTACGTCTTCATTAGACTCTGTTTTTGTAATTCACTGGGCACATACATTTAAGGAAATTTTACAATTCGTAGAAAGCAAAGTGTAACTAT
The DNA here is from genome assembly GCA_029931535.1 of Margaritifera margaritifera. Classification (NCBI taxonomy): domain Eukaryota; kingdom Metazoa; phylum Mollusca; class Bivalvia; order Unionida; family Margaritiferidae; genus Margaritifera; species Margaritifera margaritifera. Next base: position 510,828 of record JAQPZY010001239.1, on the reverse strand, counting down.
TATGTGATAAAAGATTTAGCCTAGAAAAAATTTTTTTTTGGTCAGAAACGTATGGGACAATGCTTGTGGAATCGATAAGAGCTGTAACTTAAGGTCAAGGTTGTTTTCTTACATCATTAATTTTTGTGAAGATACGAGAAAAAGTATCAAAGATCCAACCAATACATGATGTTATTATGAATATGTAGACAAATATTAAAACCATACATTTTTAATCCTATCTTGGGATTGTTGCAACAAAGCTAGAAAGTGAGTGTTTATATGAAGAAAGTCCCTGTTTATAAAAATAGATGCATCTACATGGCATGCATCACGCCATATTTTCATATTTGTATATAGCTGTGTGCCGATTCAGTTACTTTATGTTTCATTCCATCGTTTCACATAGATTGCATCACTGTAATTATAAATAGTTAATCAACTGCAACTAGAACTGTGTTCATACATGGCCAAATGGCCGCACACGAACTAAATCCAAAGAATGAACAAGAACAAGAAATTTAATTTTGATACTTTTAAAAACTTCAGCAAAATAGTAAAGTCAAAAGATTCACATTTGCGTTAGAATCAACTTCCTCAAAATGGGTCAGTTGAAAAAATAAATCAACAAGACCAATTCCCTCTGATGAGTTACAAAGATAACCAAACCGGTCAGGTACCAGGGGTGACTAGACCACCCCAGCAGATGGGAGGGAATGCCTCCACATCCTATCAGGCAGTACCTTCTTTCAGTTTAAATTCAATCGGAGAAGGAGATCCTCTGTGGGATACCAATCTTATTGATCCCAATTCCACAGAGAACCCAATGAGTCTCTACTGAAGTGCATCAGTGCTTCTTTCCAGCTTTTCCACAACCACAGTGATTAGAAGAGATGCAAACATCAACAAAAAGAGAAAACTGGACAACCCGGTTTCAGAACGCCAACAAGACAAGTGTTTGCTACTACCAAATGATGCAATCCCTTTCTACAAAGAAGCTAGGAAACTACTATCAAAATTTGAACTAGTCTTTATCACTAAGCCATTTCAGATGGGCATGATTAACATTGTGATAATTAAGACTTGGTCGTATAAAAGTTTTGTGTTTTGCGATGTTCGCAAAATATCCCATCAAATTTAAACAAATGCAATTAGTTCCAACCCAGTGAGTAAAATTCCCAATTTTTTAAATTCATATCTAGAGCTCTATACATCACATGATGAATTCTCTAGTACCAAATTGGCTGACTACATGGATCTATTTTAGGAGAGTATGGATTTCCCCTTGACTCTGGGATGCTAAACTAGACATTGAGAATTATGCCTAACCTGTTCCAGTGAGCATTTTTTGCCATGTGACAATGTTATAAGACATCACCTGACATCATGTAACATACTTAATCCATTATTGCCTTCTCCCAGGGGAACTCTCCTCCTACTGTGTTTTCTGGTGGAGTATAGTGCCCGAGCTGAAACCAAACATCACTTTAGGAGAACAGTTCCCCCTGGTAGAAAGTTATAATAGAACAAATAGCAGATGTCTGTGTACAGGTTCAGTGTGAAAAGAAAACTAGAGACTTCATTCATAGAACTGAAAGATTTCAAAAAGCTTCTGTCTCACAAACCATATTGTCCACTCCAATATGTAGTCCATATAAATTGTTTTGCCCACATTATTCTAGTAAAATAATACCTCAGATTGTTGTGATAGTGTATGACATTTGATTCTAAAATATTGTTTTCTTTTGTTTTTCAGTATGTTCAGCTGATTGTTTGCTTCCTAAATGTCATGATCTGATCCCAAATCAAATAGAGACAAAAGAGAAAATTCCTGTGTGCTTCTTTAGAAGATGGCAGAGTTCCAGACACAGTATCAAGTCCTTCCCTCGTGCAGTGAGGAGGAGGAGGAGGATACGGAAGATAATGATGCACCCACCCACCATGATGTTGGCATCATGATTCATGATGTACCTCACAGTAGTAAAGGTACAACCTCTAAAGATACCACAAAAGTATTTAGTGCATTTTCTTTATGTCCCCAATAATTGAAGTGGAGATGTATTGACTTGGACTTGTCCAATAAAAGAAGTTTGTTAGCATGATTGTCAGATTAGGTAGGCATATTTGAATGCATATGCAGATGACCTCAGGGTTCTCATGGATGCTGAAATCCTCGAAAAAGTACACATTTTTTATTTTGGACACAGCAAAATTCCAACAGTTGAATCCTTGGAACACAATTTTTTTATTTTTGTTCTCTTTTGTTTGATGTTTCTGCAGAGCGAGTATTAATCCTTTAGTGTCCAGGTTATCAAAGAGTCCAAGTGATAGGGATTACCGGTAGGTGAAGCCGCATATGCCAGATCATAGTAGATAAGGAGATTTAAAAACCTGTTTATTGACTGCCATTGCCTTATCATCACTTTGATCAGTAACAGGGGTTTCAATAAGAAACAAAGTAGCAGGTTAAATTGGAAAATCAGTTGGGTGCAGCTGAAATGATGAAGTTACATTAACTCAATTTACACTGTCTCTCCTTTGATGGAGAAATGTCAAATTTGTTTGAAACAAACATCTTAGCTACTTTAATAACTGATAAAAAATAATCTAAAAAAAAGAAACAAGGTACAGTTTTGTGGAAAAAATATTAATTTATTATTTATATCATTTGAATATGATTACATGCAGTGATTATCAGTGCATGTAATCGTATTCATCATCAAAAGACTCATTATTGTGTTCATCAACATCAAACTCATACTTGGAGGCATATCCATGACCTTGGCCAAAATTTGACCTTGTCTGTTTCATTTTCCACATGTCCTGTTCAATCCACTTGTGTCCCACTGTCTGTGGTTATCACATCTGTTCTTGTATCCTCAATGTTCATGTGCTTTTATCTGTTGTATTTTTTGGCAAATTGTTTGACGTGTAGATCGTCTTTTCCCATTCGTATATTGTATAGTGAATTATTAATCTATTTAAAATGAACTTTTTCAAAATTCTGGAATTGTAGGCAGTGATTTCCTGTACAAATAAAAGGCAAAAAATCACTGGCTGCCAGCTTCTATTGAATTCTCTGCATTAGACTAATTATAGGCTGTGTTTTGACACATCACTTTGATAAGCATCATTCAGTACACTGGGAATGAAATGATATACAATTGGTACAGAATTTGAAAAAATTCATGTTCCATCTCAAAATTTTCCCAATATTTCGTAGTTATTTTAAGTTGCCCATGTTACTTAAATTTGAAACACAAGATTAGGGTCAATTGATTTCCATATGATTGGAGATAGTTCCTCATAGGTACTTTGTAAAAATGAATTTTATTGGTTCAGAAAAAGAGGTAATATAAGACACCAATGGGATCTTTGTCCTACAGTTTTCTCAACATTGTTGTGATAGTGTGATAACAGAGACACCAATGGAACCTTTGTCCTACAGTTTTCTCAACATCATTTAAAATTTTCAACTGATGTTGTGATAGTGTGATAACAGAAACACCAAAAAACCAGTCTTACTTACTATAATGAACATTAGATTCAGTATATAAAAACTGTCATAAATAATTGGTTGGAGATGTAACTGGACACCATTTTTGCTTTTTTTCACTGTTGATCTTGAAACACATTAGAGGACTCTTCAAATGAATAATCAACTAGAAAGATTTAAGTTGACAATTTTTTTTACACTACTTGTTATATTATTCAGGATGGAATCTATTTCCTGTCCATAGCCAAATATCTTTCCACAGTCTTTCTCTCAAGTTCATCAAACATTTTCTGCAATACCGATTTATCCATGGATATTTCCATGTTAGTTTCAGGTGCGCATTCTGTGCCAGTTTTAGACTTGCACCTCACATTTACTGGCAACACTTCTGTCCTAGAATTTGTGTTGAATTTATCTTGATTTGTAATTTTCTAGGATTTGTTTTTAACAGAGCAAACATTCACAGAAGCTGATATCGAAGTACTCCTTATCTTAGGTTTGAATGCTGTTTTCTTTCAAGATGAAGACATTTCATAAATGGATGGTGTTAAAGGGAAACTATACAAAATTTTTTCATTGCACACACTTTCATACACTTTGTTGTTAAAATTGTCTATACTCTTATAGTTACCAGTCAACAACTTGCTTTCCAAGATATAACTGAACTACATTTTGATGCAATAAAGGCTCCCCTCTTATGAGACACCTTATCAGACATGCCAAGCACAACTGCTTCCTTCCATGGTGTTATGACTCTATGGTCTAAGAAAAATGTAACAGAAAGAAAGTGAAACCAACAACTCAAGTAAAAATCAACAATCAATTTATTTTTAGATAATTAAAATGAAAAAATCAAAAAGACACTTACAGTAATGTGTATTAAAATCCAAATAATCCAATAAGAATTAGTGTTCTAGTCACAAGTCCTAAATATAGAATGTTCCGAATTCACGGCTGTATCCTTGAATGTTGTTATATGCCAACGGTCTTTAGAATCCTGATGTACTAGTAGTCTTTAATGTGCTGATGTCAAAATGATGTACTCCAAAATATCTCTGAATAAGTTCACATAAATTCCAAAATCATCAATTAAAAATCCAAAATCCAAAAGTTTATGAGCACTGTTACAATCCAATGAATATTTAAAATAATTCCTCTCTCAGAATTTGGAATGACTTTCCACAACTGTAATAGCTCTTTACAAGACTGACAGTAATGTTGAAACTGAAAAACTGTCCACTAAACATGGTATATATAAAGATTGGTCACATGACAGAATGTTCTAGAATATGTGTCATCTTAATGGAATTTTACTTGTGTGGACATGACTTTTTACACATAACTCTAAGGATTTTCCAGTTTTATCTGTAAACAAAATCAACCTTGACCTCAAATTTGGTAAACATTTTGTTTATCAAAACTATCCTTTAGCTCAAATCTGAAGTAAACAACCTAATTCAAGGACACTAGTTAAACATGTTTTTTTCTCATCAACAACATTAAGATTTAAGCAAATATTAAAGTCAGAAACATTTATAATTTCCTACAATATCTATAATATTATATATACATCATACATAACAATGGGAAAACCAGAAGTCTGTGCTTTGAAATCTTTTTGCATGGTAAAATTCAAAAGAGCATAATTAGTCAGTAGCAACAGTTCTTACAAGGTGCACAAAAAATAACCATCTATATAATTTGCAAGCTTGTGCTCTGTGCCCCTACAATTAGGCAAGTCCACAAACCAAGTTATTAAGATGCTTGATTCTACTACTTGGGCCATGTGACAAACTTCTCGTTGAAAAAAATTACCTCATTTAAAAAGCAAGAATATAGAGTTCATAGTTTTGTTATGCGTTGTCATGAATTTGGAAGGGGCACGTGGTGTTACTCATGTCCATTCGTCCATCAGTCTGTTTGGGTTATGTTTTGTGTTCATGTTGCTGAGGCAGGGCATTTGTGTTCTGGGAACACATTCCTACTTTCAATTTTATTTCAGCCCGCTGGAACCACATAGAGAACCTGGATGAGTTTTTTACCCGAGTGTACCAGTATCATCAGCGTCATGGATTTGCCTGTATGGTGCTTGAGGATGTACTTCAGTTGTTGTAAGTCTCTTGGATTTGCCTACTTTGTAAGTCTTGTAGTTTGGTATTCTAGACAAAGTTATTTTGCTTGAAGTAAACATAGACGATTATATATTAGTATTAGGTATGAAATTTAGAAACCAAGTCTAGTAAAATCATGTAAAGCAGCTAATGGCATATTTTATTATTCAGAAAGTTTCGCAAATTTCATATCTAATCAAATCGTGTTTGAGATTCTGTAGATCACAATGCTGCAAAGACTCGGTTTCTCCATACATCACTTCCTTTATATAAGGCCCTTCTTTATAACACAATATATGTACCGTGAATTCACTGGTTTCGTGGGTATCAATTTGTGGTAATTTCACAGTTGCTGTAAATCAAGAATTTAAAGACCAAACAAACATTGATTATTCCGTGGAAACATAATGAGCCCTTTAACAATCCATGAAATTAAGTACTTTTGAAAATTTTATATTTTACAAAACCACAAAAATTTATTCCCACAAAAAACAAATTAATTCACAGTATGTTGCTATCTGATGTTGCTATGTGTTACATCTTTATGATATGCACAATTTTTATATGCCTGCCGTAAGGCGGAGCATATTGTTATGTTGTCTGTCTGCCTCTATGTACATCCATCTGTCTATTTCCAGTTTTGTTTCTGTACATGAACTCAAGTTGTCTACCATCTACAGTTATCAAACTTTGTAGATGGCTTGCACATGGAGTAAGGAAGAACCCTGTAAATTGTGGGGTCAAAAGGTCACCATGACCGAAAGAAGAAAAATGGTTTCAGCACAATAACTCTGGTTCTCCCCCATCAACAGTTACCAAACTTTGTGGATGGCTTGCACTTTGGGTAAGGAAGAACCCAGTTAATTTTGAGGTTAAAGGTCAAGGTCACTGAATGAAAGAAGAAAAATGGTTTCTGCACAATATCTTGAGTTCTCTCCCATCTACAGTTACCATACTTTGTGTGTGGCTTGCACATGGGGTAAGGAAGAAGCCTATTGATTTTGGCATCAAAAGGGCAATGGTCAAGGTCACTCTAACTGAAAGAATAAAAATGGTTTCCACAAAATAACATTGATTCTACATCATATACCCAGACAAATCTTGTCTATATCTTGTACTTGTGGTAAGGAAGAAGCTTATATATTTGGGGTCAAAAGGTCAGTGGTTAAGATCACTGGTTGAAAGAAAAAAAATGGTTTCTGCACAAATATTCAGTTATCTACATAGAAAACTAGTAAACGTGGGCGTATTCACGGTGCCATTCACGGTGCTCTTTTTGTCATGTGTTGATATGATTCTGAAAAGTGTGAACATTGTTAGAAACTCAGGTTGCTGTGCATAAATTCATTAGACATTTTGGCTGAATGAAGTAATATTGAAAAATCATCAGAAGCAGTGGTGTTGTTCAAACAGTTACAGGACAGTTGTGTATTTAAAGATGATGAAAATGCAACAATATAGAAGAATACATCTCTATATATGATATGTTCTTGTCTTTCTACAGATGAAATGTTTTATTCGCTAGACAGTATACTGTATTTTGATGTGTATAATGCACACTGGTGTATAACACGCACCCTGAATTTTGACCCAGAATGAGGGTGGAAAACGTAGTTCTGCCATATAACGCGCATGTGATATAATACATTTTAAAATAGTAATAATTTCACAACAGTCAGCCATTTTAGATAGTTCACAGATCATCATTTGTTACACGATGTTTGAATTCTTTACAATAAACTAGCACTTGACTGTTTCTCTGGTCTTTTCTGTCTTTACGCGGCACCCGATTATAACCAATACTATATTTTTTACAGATATCGTAAAAGAAAGAATGAAAAAGTATATCTTTCCGATTTTATGGTTGGCCCTTAAAAGGGCCGTTTTAAGGTTCATTTTGTTGATGGAGTTCAGTCTATTGCATCAAATCCCTCAAATTCCTCTTCATCGTCATCACTCTGGAAAAGTCGCCGTATGTCCTCGCCTGTCATCATTCCTGGCGTTGATTGAATAAAAGATGCTATGTGAAAGTGCATGTCCAGTATTTACACTTATTTGGACTATCATGACACATCTAAAATATATCTCAGTGCCCTAGATAGAATTGACCAAGACAATACTTTGTAATTATGTTTGGCACATCAAAACTTTAGCCGGCGCTGATTATCTTTAAAAACACCACGCTGAGTCAATTAAATATTTCTCACTCTATTGTAACAAAGAAGGATCAAATGCTTTGGTTTAAGATTAGAAATAAAACAAAGAACAAAGCTTATTTTACCTAGACAAAGCATTGTAATTATGTTCAGCACATCAAAGCTAAGCCGGCGCTGATTACAGTGAAAAGATCACACTGAGTCAATGAAGCATTGATCACTGTATAGTTGCAAAGATATATCAAATACTATGATTTAAGATGAGAAATAAAACAAAGAACCAAGGTTATTTTCCGAAGAAAAGTAAATAAATTGGAAGTTTACCTGGACAAAGCATTGTATCTATGTTTAGCACATCAATGCTTAGCCGGCACTGATTACCGTGAAAAGATCACACTGAGTCAATGAAGCATTGATCACTGTATAGTTACAAAAATGTATCAAATACTATAATGAGAAATAAAACTAAGAACTAAGCTTATTTTTCAAAGGAGAAAAAGAAAAAAAAATGTTTTCCTACTTCATACATTAATTGATTATTTTGTTTCATGATGTGTCAGTGTGACCATAACAGACTAACCGTAGTCAGGAAAAAAATGTACCCTAAATGTTCCTCCGATGAGAAAAGTAACATTGCTTTAATTCTAGTTATTATTTTTAAATTCAAACAAGAATAAATGATGAAAACAATAATTCAATCCACAGTTATCGAATATTGAACATTTACTTGTACGGTAATCATATATTAGCTCTAATGATAACCTTGAAAAGACCACACCGAGTCAGTGAAGAATTGATCACTGTATAGTCACAAAGAAATATAACATACTATCATTTAAGATGAGAAATAAAACTAAGAATTTAATTTATTTTCCAATTGAAAAAAAAAAAAAATGTTTTCCAACTTCTTACATTGCAACATGCAACAGATTTAATATTTCACAAGGAGTGAATGTGACACATGTAGGCAGTTACAGTGCCTTCATCCTTTGTCAGATCGACCTGGAAAAAAACTTTAAAACTTTAATTTTAGTTCTTCTATAAAATGCGTACCACCAACTTAAAATAAGAAAATTAGGTGAAAAAAGTGTGCATTATATACAGCTAAATACTGTACTGCCTTGCTTCATAATTGATTATTTGTGTGCAAAGTACCAGGTTTTCCACATTTTAAATGTTTCAGTTTTATTTATTACATTGTGCTTTTTTGGGAGCTGCGGTGGCTTCTTTGGTTGAGCATTGGACTCGTAATCCAAGTGTCATGGGTTCGATACCCTCCCAGGCCAGCCAGGGTCAGCTCCCTTGGTGTGTTCTTGGCAGATGCACTTAGCTCCCATTTCCTCAGTATGATATAGCCAATAATGTGTTAAAAAGTGCCATTAAATAAGCAGCAACTAACTACATTGTGCTTAAGATAGAAATCTTGTAGAATGTAGTAGAGGGCCTCCAGGGAAGAACAGTGTAGAATGCAGTAGAGGGCCTCCAGAGATAACATTGTAGACTGATGGAGTTGCTCTTATGAAATAAATTATTATTATTATTATTATTATTATTATGAACCTTATATTTATGCCTGATGATGATTATGCTGCTGCTGATGATGATAACGATCATGATGATGATGATAATTATTATTATTATTGTTATTTCCTAAATAAGGAAGTCCAGGACTTCCTGGGTATCATTATTGGAAGTCCCACCTTTAAATATAGGAAGTCCAAATTGTTCAGTAGTATTATTGTTTTAAATTTCTTTGGTGCAAACATATTAATACACTGTATTGTATTTGTGATAGCCAATGAGTGATAGAAAGAGGTAAAGATCTTAGAGTTTAGTAGATAATTTATTTTCTGTTTTGACTGCAGTAGAGGGAGAGAATTAAAGAGTTAGGCAAGTCCAAAATTTTAATCTTGGGATGATCATGAATTGGGGAAGAGAAAAAGAGATGTATCACCCTAGTTAACTATAAAAGAAACAATGTGATATACAGTACATTATTTATCCTTTATTCAGAATGCACAAGCATCTAATCTTTCATACCAAGTTTACTTAACAATTATATGATACTTTAGTTGGCATGCATACTGGTACACACAAATCATTGTATATAACCACTTTAAACATGAATAATACAACAACACTAGCATCTGTCAGATCAAACTTTCTAATAATTGACAAGTAAGTATCATGTAACCATTCATCTTCTGTTAGCACAAAATATTGACTACATGACTCTTACTGTGCAGTACTTTACATTTTAACTTGTTCTCATTTCTTTTTTCGTTCTTTCTAAGAACTTTGCTGATACAGTTTTGCTCGGTGTCTTCTTTTCTCCGATGACTGACAGCCCTTGCAAAAGGGAAAGATGGAATGGGTGGTCCTAAAGCAGTTTTAATTAGTATTATATAATCACTTTAGACATGTATCAGCCAACACATAAACTTCAAAATAATTATATTTAAAAAAATAATAACAGCAAATCTAGTTTTGAGGATAGTTTTCCTGCACTGATACTGGTACAAGAAAATAAGTTCATAAACCAGGATGCTTGCCTGGCTACACCTGTATATATTTGCTGTTCTGATTTTGTCTTACAGATTTAGACCATGAGCAGGACAAAGTGTAAGCATTTTTATAAACATTGGAAACACAGGAATGACAATTATTCTACATGTCAAGCTTGATCTGGTTTCCATGCTACAGACACATGTCAGATATGCAACTCTTGGACAAAAGGTCAGTGGGCTGCAGTACTGGGGGCACAAAGGGGGAAATGCGCAGAAGCGCACCTTGAGGGACGAGGACACCATAAGTATACATGCTGACATCACTTCAGTGACTGATTTACTTTTTGAACTGTATCGCATTCCAGAATGCTTATTAGCCACTAAGCAATCCAAGTTATTCCTGTCAGCGACAGCTCCAGCTCCACCCTCACCGCCTCAACATGACAAACCTTTTTCAGCAGAACCAATACACCTGATACACATGGGTTCGACAGCCAAACGTCTTTATCAGCAACATTTGAATGAGATCAAGATCAAATCAAGCTACTCAGATACTGTCTTGCACATCAGAAGTACTGTATGGACCGGTTCTGTGGATCAAATATCCCTTAACCCATTCCAACATAAAGAACTGTACAACGTCATGCAAGATAAAATGGCACTGTTCGTCACGACCGCACTCTGACATATGTTTCAGATCACAACAGGTCATCACCATAGTCGATCTTACCCTTTAAGCAAAAAGATGGAAGATCTTTATCCAGTTTGCTTATCCTGCACTCCACAGGCACTCTTATGAATCGGCATTCCCAGCATAGTGCCACAAGTCACTCAATGCACCTGGTGCCCAGTTCAGTGCCGCAGTACACACGGGATGTGGATTCACTTTGTGCCTTTGCCACTTTAAGGAAGCACTTACTTAGTGATTGTTTGAAAGTGACCGTATCCCAATCAGGATGTTCTACAAACATTGTGGGCTGCCTCTTTATACAATCTTATCCAGCTACATCTTGGGTTGCACAGGAGATGTCAGCTTCACCACATTCACCAAGAGACGACAAAGTGTGCTCACATGCTCAATCGTCTTTGCTAGATCTCACTATGACATAGAGAAGACTCTGCCTTCCAGACATCAATCAAGGAAGTCTTTCACTTGTTGCCACTAGATTTTTGTCCTCCTCCTCCTCCTCCATCAACAGTCTAGTCTAAAGTTCTGGCACCAGTTGACTTACTAATCAAGAAGGACAAACTGGCAATCAAATTGCTACAACAGGATGGTCGAGTTGCTGACCTTTTTGGGTTGCTTGCACATACAATTACAGGACCCTGGTGCCAACAGACTCTTCTTTTTGCAGGGACGCCTTCCATCAAATTTTAGTAGGAGGTTCTATGAGATGCAAACTCCAGTTTTTCACATGGACACCCCAGCAGTAGACAGAGGCATTGCACCCTTGGGGATGTCAAAACCCTATTCAGTACACATGGACTGGAAGTATTTTAATGCAAAACAACAGTTGCTACGGAATGTTATGGCAGTGAGTTTTATGTTGGACTTATGGCAATCTTCCAACATACAGAAAACAGTTTAGCATCTCCCACCTCAAATCCCACAGGACATGCATGAGAGTCTGTTTCTCGAATGCCACAAGTCCTAAACAGAGCTGCTCAGCACACCCTGGCCAATGCCATAACAGCAGCGCTCTCCACTTCCACCTTTCTGAAAGACCATCACAAAGCCATGCCAAGATCGCAGCCATTCTCTTCTAACATCTTCAATGGCCAGGTCGAGGGAATACGTAAACAAGCCACCAAATTGACAATTTTCCCTCACACACGGCCTCAGGCACTGAGTAGGGATTTTCAGAGAAGTAAACAAAAGGATAGCCTAATTTCTCTCCACACCAGCCTCCCTATAACAAGAAATGACACCATTTTCATGCCGCCCTTGTCTGATATCGCGATGGGGGGAAGGCTGCTATTCATCGCTGTCGAATGGGAAAGTATTTGCCAATACGATCAATTAACCCGGCAAGTGGTTTCAGAGGGCCTCAATATCACATTAAATGCACCACCTCCATTGTCCAGGGTCTATTCAGCTACAGACGTCCCCAAAGATCCGTTCAAGGCAGACACACTGCAGCAAGAAATCAACAACCTTTCTCCAGAAAAGGGTGGTAGAGATCGTTTGCAATGTCAAATCAATGGGTTTTTATTTGAGACTGTTCCTGGTCCAAAAGGCCAGTGGCACTCTTTGACCTGTCATAGAACTAAGCGCCCTCAATCATTTAATTTGCTCTCCATGGTTCAAAATGGAAACACCCAGGCAGATTTTAAATGCTGTTCAGGAGACTTCGCTATCAGTGTAGACCTGCAAGATAAGTATCACATGTCCCAATTCACAAAGCTTCCAGGAAGTTCCTGCAGTTTGCTTTCAGGGAGACAGTTTAACAGTTCAGGTCACTCCCTTTTGGACTCAACATCAGCCCCTGGGTCTTCACACATCTTATGGACAGAGTAATGGCCCATTTTAGGACCACCTCCATGGTGGTGACATCCAGCTACCTGGACGACATTCTGCAAAAACACCAGGTGAGTTATATTTTGGAGCAAGACTTGATATCCCTTGTTCCTCTCCTTCTCAATCTTGGATTCCTTGTCAAGAAGGAAAAATCTGAGATCATACCAACTCAGCATTTTATCCATTTGGGTATGGAGTTCAAAACATATAAACAGAGTATGTCTTCATCAGGAATGTGCATTGAAAATCAGTTTAATGGTGGCTTCAGTTTTTTCACAGGACAGTCTCTCAGCCTGAGAATTCCTTTGTCTACTGGGTTTGCTCAACGGAGCAGTGGACCTCATTGTCCTAGGTCACCTTTTTTATGAGACCATTACAAATTATTCTGTTGTCCCAGTGGAGACTGAGACTTAACCCTGGGGACCAACCATTACCAGTCTCCATGTATATGAGGTTCCATCTCAGAAGATGGGAGAACCTCACTTGGCTCAGGTCGGGTGTTCCCCTGCAGGTACAACTTCTGGAGATTATGGTGTGTACAGATGTGAGCACAGAGGGCTGGGGTACACATCATTTATCATTCCAGGAGGCCAGTGGAGTGTGGCCCACTCTGGACAGTCTTTTGCATATCAGTATCCTCATGATGAAAGCCATACTGAAAGCATAAGTGGCAGTAGAACCTACAGGGAAAGGGCATTCTGATTCTGTCCAACAACTCTGCTGTGGTCAATTATCTCAGAAGGCAAGGGGAACCAAGTCCCTAAACCATTGTGTTCTTGTTTGGGATTTTCTAAGGTGGTGTCTTCAACAACAAATCCACGTACAAGTTCATCATATTCCAGGCCGACTAAATGTATTAGTGGAATTACAGTCCCAGAAGAATCAACTAATACAGAAAGAATGGTAGCTTAATCCCTTGGTTTTCACTTGCATATGTGCCGGCTGGGATCGACCACTGGTGGATCTGTTTGCGACAAGGTGGAATGCAAAACTCAACATTTTGTCTCAACAATCCCTAACAATATGCAAAGACCCAGATCTGCCGGTGCATTATGCGACAGCAGATCTAGGTACCTATTAGGCCAACTCTGTGAGCTGACAAAATTATAAATCACACTTACTTTCTAATTTTCTTATCAGTCTCATCATAAATGTTATCCTTTTTGCTGAATTAATTATATTTTTTTTTTCATTCACAAAACTGTTAAAGTATCATTCACTTTCAATCTCCTTATGTTACTGTTGAGTTCCATATTCATCCTGGTAACATCCTCCATTAGTCTGATTCCTTTTCTTTCATTGAATTCCTTTTGCTTCCTGATAATTGATATTTTACAATGACTTTCCAAACTCCAGAATTTAACAATAACTGGTCGTGGCTGCCTGTGTTGGCCGGGGATCCCTTATACAGCCACTACCATATACTCATGTATAAGCCAATACCAACTGCAAACTGCATAGACCCAGATCTGCTGTCGCATAATGGGTCTATGAAGTTTGTAAGGACTAATCAATAGAACAAACAACATAAACCCTGATCTGCCAATGCATTATGTGACGGCAGATCAGGGTCTATGTTGTTTGCATTTGGACCCGCGAGTATATATGGTATATAACTGTCCCATATGCCAATCATTGTAACTTCCTTCACCAATTTGGGAATTTTCTCCCTCAGATTTTCCTGCTCTAGTCCTTGAACTTTAATTTTAAAATGTCTTGAATACTGCCCATTTTCATTTACAGTTGCTGTTGCTTGCTTTGATCTCTTAACTGAGTCATTTAGGTCACTATACAGTTTGCCATTTGCCATCTTTGCTTCTTGCAGTTTTTCTTTCAGTTGCTGATTTGCAAATTTTAAAGAATCCACTGTGTCAATGAACATGCCTGTCCTTACCTTTACTACCCTTGCACTTTCTACGACCATTTCCTTTCTCAAATTTTCTTCAATTTTTTTTAACAGTTCTCTGACTATAGTAGTGACAATTTCTGTAAGATCATCTTTTTTCACAAGGTTAGCATTAGCAGATTTAAAGTATGCTTTAGTAATGTTTCTTCTATTTTATTTCCTCCAGGTCTGACTGAATTGCAATCAAGCCTGGATCACTTAAACTTGTGTCAGATGGCTCCATTGGAGAACTACTCCTGTGATCTAGTTTTCATTTGTTGCTTGCTTTAGTCTTTTTTTCCACTCATACTTGCAGACAATTTTGTTTGAACCAATTTTTTCTCACTACCATTCATTTGTATCACTTACAGTTATTACTCACCAATTGCCAAACAATACTTACTAACAAATGTGATTGATGAACATTGTTGAGAAAGGGTAATTCTAATGCACGGAGTCAAATAATCAAAAAATATGAAAGCTGCACCTTTAAACTTCCATCTACTCCATCATCCAAGAATTTAAACAGAAAACACTCTTTTTCCCCTCCAAAATGTCATCTAATCCACCGTTGATTTTACATATATCTATCATGCATTCCTTAAATAACAAATCATCCAGACAATTTTGAAAATATGCCACTTATAACTGCCCAAATCTACAGAGCCACCGCACTAGCTTCCACCACTAGCTGCCATTACTCTGTCACTGATGTCTTATATCCTGACAGTACATGTATTCCAGTCATTGTATTTATGTTAAATTAATATTGTAATTCACACAATTGTAATCACTTTACTAATAGATTATTAGTCATTCATGAACTTGACATCACTTCTTTTTGATATGCATGCCATAAGTCAGAGCTTATTATGTTCTGGTGTTGTCCACTGTCCATCTATTACCAATTTTGTTTCTGCACAATAACTCAAGTTCTTCGCAATCTAGTTACCAAACTTTGTTGATGGCTTGCACTTGGGCAAAGGAAGAAGCCTATAGATTTTGGGGTCAAAATGTTATGACTGAAAGAAAAAAAGTTATTTCTCTACAATAACATTAGTTCTACATCAGATACCTGGACCAAACATTGTGGATGGGTTGCATTTGGGTAAGGAAGAAGCCTATGAATCATGGGTTCAAAAGGTCAAGGATCAAGGTCACTTCATCTGAAAAAAGAAAAATGGTTTCTGCACAGTAACATTTGTTCTACATCACGGAACTGGACTAAGCTTTGTGGATGGCTTGTGGTTGGGGTAGGAAAAAGCTTATCTATTTTGGGTCAAAATACCAAAGGTCAAGGTCACTGTGACTGAAAGATGAAAAATGGTTGCCACACAATAATATCAGTTGTACATTAAAGACCTGGACCAAACTTCGTGAATGGCTTGCACATGGGGTATGGAAGAAGCTTATGAATTTTGGGGTCAAAAGGTGAGAAGTCAAGGTTACTGTGACTGAAAGAAGAAAAATGGTTTCAGCACAAAATGTCAGTTTTTGACCATGTACTGTCACCAAAGTTTCTAGATTACTTGCACATTGGTTAAGAAGTAAGCCTACTGGTTTTTAGTTCAAAGGTCAAAGTCGCTTTAACTGAAAGAAGAAAAAGGTATTTGCATAATAACTTCTGTTCTAGACCATGTGAGTTGACCATTGTTTGTGGGATGCTTGCACTTGAGATATGGAAGAGACCTGTTGACATTGGGATCAAAATGTCGAAGGTCAGAGTCATTGTTGCTCAGAGAAAAATGGGTTTTGCAGAATTACTTTTGTTCTAGAGTAAGTTCCTTGACCAATCTTTGAGGATGGCTTGCACTTAGAATAATAAAGAAACCTCTAGATTCTGGTGTCTAAAGGTCAGAGGTCATAGTCATGGTAAGTCTGATAAGAAAATAATAATAAATTTAGTTAAAGACCACATACTATTGACCAAAGGTCCAGAGTCAACCATGGTCCACTAGTGCCTAGACAGAGGACTATTAAACACAGTGCCATTCACAGTACTCTTTTGTTATTTATTCAATTTTCTAAATCTCATGGTATTTATATCTGTTCATCAAAACTGTGATTTGTTTGTTTGCTTTGTATTTTGCATCAGAAAGACTAGCAATAATCATTGCTGGTTTCAGCTAAATAGTTTGTTCTTTATCCTTTTTTCTTATTTGACCATGTGTTTATTCTGAATGTATTTACCATATGTATTATATTTTGTATGTGTCCCAATAGTTTTGGGTTTGTTTTTGTACTGTTATATTATTATTGATGAGGCCCTCAGAAAAGATTAGTATATACTAACTGTGTTACCCTCAATAAATAAAGTATTTATTATTATTATTGAAGGAATGTCCATCCCACTTGTTTTGCCACTATTTCTGGGGTATGAATTAAAGACAAGCAGCAATACCCTCCAAAAGCAAGCAAACAAAGAAATAAATAAACAACAACAAACATACGAAGAAAAGACACACAGTTACCATCTTTCTTTGTCTGGACATTAGTTCAGAAAATTGATCTTATTTTTGATTGAATGATCACTAAAATGATTTCAAAAAAATGGGTGCAAACTTTATATATTCAAGATAACATATCATTATGTCAAAATCACATTGTTTCTTCAGCCAGTTTGTTGCTCATCTGGCCATACAGCCAAGCGAGCTTATTGTGTGGCATTTTGTCTGTTGTCATCCTCTATCCATTGTCCATCAATAGTTGCTATTTTCAATGTCTTCTCAAAACTGCTTGGTCACTTTCAACCAAATTTAGCACAGATCATCCAGTCTGGAAGGTGTTTCAGATTTATACAAATGATGCCAATCTACCATCAAATATGGCTGCCATTACAAAAATAGATAAACCTTTAAATGACTTTTTCTATTAAAAAAACACTGGACAGAATTTGACCAAATTTGACAGAAAGCATCCTGGCATGGAGGCCTTTAAGTTTTGTACAAATAATGACATCCACCATTAAATTATATCCACCATTAAGAAAAATACAAACACTGCTGAACAGAATTTGACCAAATTTGACAGAAAGCATCCCAGTTTGGAGGCCTATAAGATTGTTACAAATAATACCAATATGCCATACAAGGGGTATTTGAAAAGTTGTGAATATTTTGTTATAACTTATTGTTCCTTTGAACCTGTCAATAAATTTAACACTGATCAATAGATAAAATAATGTTTTATTAAAGGATCTGCAGCTGCACATGCAGCACACTGGATACCTGCAGATATATGCATGTGACCTAAGATAGGTAAATGACACTGACCTAAAAATGTCGGAGAAGGAGAACAATGCTTCTACTGTGCGAAGAACATGCTGTAAAATCCAGGTGCTCTTAGGGTACTCTCTGACTGATATCAAGGCCAACTTGGATAAAGTTTACATATGTAATTCTCTGTCATATCCTATAATTTTGAGGTGGTTTCATCTTTTTAAAGATGGTTGCGAATCCATGCAGAATGGCCCACATTCTGGAAGACTGTTTTCTGCGATTGGTGAGTGGGAAATGGCTGCCGTGAAGGGGGTGGTTGATGAAGATGCTGGATATACATTGGAAGATATTTCTATTATCATGGGCATTAATTCATCAGCTGTCTTTGATATACGGAAGAATCATTTGAAGCTCAGAAAGGTTTGTGCAAGATGGGTCCCACATTTGTTGACAGCTGATCAAAAACAGACTCTGGTTGAAATTGCCTAACAGTTACTTGCCAGATTTGAAAAGAGTGACCACATATATTTGAATGAGATTGTCACAGGTGATGAAACATGGATTTACTGTTTTGAACCTGACTCAAGAGAAAATAATAAAATTTGGATTGGAGACAATGAGCAGAGACCACACATTGGTTGACATAGTTGGACTGTAAAGAGAGTTTTATACGCGTTATTTTCGATGCAAAATGCCCGGTTTTCCAGGTACCTGTGCCTGACTTTGCTAGCGTTGCTGGATATTGCTGTCTCCAGAATATTCCCAAAAGTTGTGGAATACTACCAAACCGCTTTATGTCTGCACACAGGTACCTGTGCCTGACTTTGCTAGTGTTGCTGGATATTGCTGTCTCCAGAATATTCCCAAAAGTTGTGGAATACTACCAAACCACTTTATGTCTGCACACAGGTACCTGTGCCTGACTTTGCTAGTGTTGCTGGATATTGCTGTCTCCAGAATATTCCCAAAAGTTGTGGAATACTACCAAACCGCTTTATGTCTGCACACAGGTACCTGTGCCTGACTTTGCTAGTGTTGCTGGATATTGTTGTCTCCAGAATATTCCCAACAGTTGTGGAATACTACCAAACCGCTTTATGTCTGCACACAGGTACCTGTGCCTGACTTTGCTAGTGTTGCTGGATATTGCTGTCTCCAGAATATTCCCAAAAGTTGTGGAATACTACCAAACCGCTTTATGTCTGCACACAGGTACCTGTGCCTGACTTTGCTAGTGTTGCTGGATATTGCTGTCTCCAGAATATTCCCAAAAGTTGTGGAATACTACCAAACCACTTTATGTCTGCACACAGGTACCTGTGCCTGACTTTGCTAGTGTTGCTGGATATTGCTGTCTCCAGAATATTCCCAACAGTTGTGGAATACTACCAAACCACTTTATGTCTGCACACAGGTACCTGTGCCTGACTTTGCTAGTGTTGCTGGATATTGTTGTCTCCAGAATATTCCCAAAAGTTGTGGAATACTACCAAACCACTTTATGTCTGCACGCAGGTACCTGAGTTATTCATCTACTCCATGACAATGCACTGGCACATAAATCCTCCATCATGTCAGACTTTGTAAAGGAGCATAGCATCTAAACCTTGCCACATCCTCCATACAG
This sequence comes from Margaritifera margaritifera, assembly GCA_029931535.1. Classification (NCBI taxonomy): domain Eukaryota; kingdom Metazoa; phylum Mollusca; class Bivalvia; order Unionida; family Margaritiferidae; genus Margaritifera; species Margaritifera margaritifera. The sequence goes on along the minus strand of JAQPZY010001239.1, from coordinate 491,331 downwards.
CCCATATTTAGTTCCAAGTGATTTTTGACTGAATTCTATTATCAAAGATTCACTGAGGGGCAGACTATTTGAAAGCTGTCATGCAGTTTTTAAGTGTAGTTTTCCAGTGTATGAACAACATACCAAAAAGTGAATACAAAATGGCTGATTGAATAATCAGGCTGTGAAAGTGTGTAGAGGTGCATGAGGAGTACTCTGCGGGGATGCACTGATGTACTGTTCACTAACAAAGAACTTTGTTTTACAGCACACTAATATTCAGAACTTTTTAAATACCCCTTGTATATGGCCTTCCTTGCTAAAAATGCAAAAACTTTTAAATGATGACTTCTCAAAAAGTACTCATGGACAGAATTTGAAAAAAATTTGTAGAAAGCATCATGGCATGTAGGTCTTTCCAATTTTTTTTTCTTCAAATAATACTGATCCACCATGAGATATGACCACCATTACTAATAGTAGAAAAACCTTAAAATGATGTCTTCTAAAAAATCCCTGAATCGAATTTGACAGGAAGCATCCTGTCATGGAGGCCTTTCAGTTTTGCACAAATGATGCTGATCTGCTATCAGATATGGCCACTGTAACTAAACATAGTAAACAAATATTTAATCGACTTTTCAGGAACTGCTAAACTGAATTTGACCAAGTTTGGCAGAAAGTATCTTTTGCATAAAGGTCTCTCAAGCTGATTTGAATAATGCTGTTTGTATGAATTATGCTGATCAGCTGTCAAATATGACTGCCATTACTAACAATAGAAAAACCTAGAACTGGATTTTATCGTGTCATTTTAGGAAAACCAATAGGATTAGCAGCTTCATGTCTGATGTAAGAAGATTATAAAGTGATTGTTGCTAAGCCTGATATGTATGGAATGAGACAGAAATTTTCATCGTCAGTTTAATATTATAGGCAGGTTTATCCAGGCCTCTGATTCATACTTTCTTCTCTTTTCAGGCAGTTTGTATTTGTTGTGATATTTTCAACATTTTTGATTGAATGTGTGGACTACAACCTTTTATTTGCCAATGAGAGAGTATATAGAAATGGGACAATACCTAAAATTACTATCCCAGAGGTAATTGAACCAGTAGGCCAGTGTATTCAAAAGTAAGTACATCACTACTGTTTCTGTTTGCTATAATCATACAGTTGTTAATGCTTAAAAAAAAAGAACAAAAGAAAGAACAAAAAATTGAATTGTATCTGTTTATGTTAGTCATACTATAGCTGTAAGTTCTTACTTGTGGTATTCTCTTGCTATGACAACAATCAAGATCCATACACATCAGTTGCTTTAATGATGTTTTAGTTCTAACCATAATTTTAATTTGGATATATATTTCCTTTGGGGTCTGAAGTGGATGTTGGTTACTATTCATAATAGAAAGGTCTGCTTTTAGGAGGAGGCACCGTACCTTACATGACATACTGTGATTACTGTAATACTGGTACATGACATACTGTGATTACTGTAATACTCAGTACATAACATAGTGTGATTACTGTAATACTCTACATGAATACTGTGATTAATGTAATACTCAGTACATGACATACTGTGATTAAATGTTATACTCAGTACATGACATACTGTGATTACTGTAATACTTAGTACATGACATACTGTCATTACTATAATACTCAGTACATGACATACTGTCATTACTTAAATACTCAGTACATGATATACTATCATTTCTTTAATACTCAGTACATGATATACTGTCATTACTGTAATGCTCAGTACATGACATAATGTCATTACTCTAATACTTGGTATATGACATACTGTCATTACTGTAATACTCCATACATGACATACTGTAATTATTGTAATACTCGGTGCATGTCATGCTGTGATTAATGTAGTACTAAGTACATGACATGCTGTGATTAGTATAAATCTTAGTATGTATGTAGTAGCATTTAACAGTACATCATCACTATAGTAACTATATGGTGCCAACTAAAATTATAGGTCAATACTGTAATTAATGTAATACTCAGTATTTTTTGTCCAAACTAACTACATCTCATCTGCACACCAAAATGAAATAGTTTGAAACTTTATACTTGTTTCATATAAGTGCAGTCTTTTTACGTTTGCATCGATATCTAATAATTTACTGGGATTGATACAGGGGGGGGGGGCCATTCCCAATGCCAAAAACTAAACCATTTTCCCAATTTGTGTGTAAAAAAATGCCCAGTAAGAACTTTTAAAAAATCAATGTCCTTTACTAAACCGATGTTGTGAGAGAAAAGACTATAATAAGTATACCAAGGAGTCAAAGTAAGCTAGACTAATAATAATCAGGGTCCATGCTGGACTCTGATATATAGGCAAAATGACTTCTCTCACCAGCCAGAATAGGGGTAAGTTGCTAATTATAGGGAGGGAAGGAAGTTCACAATTATAATGTTCACAATTATAATGTTCAATATAGTCACTTTAAACTTCTATTTTTGCAATATTTTCAAATCAGATGATTAAAAAACTGTTGATATACTATTAAAACTTGAAAAAAATATTAAACTTTTCTTTATTTGCTTCATTTTTACATTTTTCTAGTCTTACTATTAGTTGGCACTATATAGCCAATATTGTGCTGAGGATCATGGGCAAATTTTTGGTGGGAATTCAATAGATGGCATTGTAGTTTCTGGTATTTATGATCATCAAATTAGCACCAAAATTGACTGCAGAGCATACAACTTTTTTTCTAACTTTATTTTTCTACTTTTCTTTTTGAAGGGAAAATTGATACAAAATTTAATGTTTATTTTGTATTGAAATAAATAGGGAGTTGAAGGGAATGTCATAAAATCAATGCAAGGTGAAGTGAACTTGAGTTTTTGGGCCTGTTTAAGTGAAATGACAGACTCAAGGATGAATATTTTGCCCGAATCGCCCCCTAGTGTGGTCTATAAGCAATAAATTATTTAAATGTTCAATAATCTTGTCTTTGTACATCTTTGTAAATTAACAGTGTGTAAAAAAATAGAATTTAAAATTTCCCAATTTTACCTTTTTACGCATAAAAATTACCAATTCCATGGACCCTGGGGCATGTTTTGAAAATGGTTGAAAAATCCCTATGATAGCTTTCACTTAAAATAAAAATGCAATAAAATAGGGTCATGCTTCATCATTTTGTTTGATAATATTGCTTCAACTCTTTTGGTTGATCTGACCTGAGTGTGTAATTGTTTTTTTCTTCAGGTTTGACTTTGTATTAGCAGTGTGCCTCGTAGTGGCCTTTGTGTTCTGGATTTTAAGAGTCGTTAAGGTCATCTTTAATGTGTTCAAGTATCTGGAGATGCGTTCATTCTACATGACAGCCCTCAAGATTTCTTCTGTAAGTTGGCATAAATTCCACAGAACATATATGTCTTTCCGTATATACTCGCTTACAACTTGAGTCCAACTGCAAACAACATAGACCCTGATCTGCCATCACATAATGTGCCAGCAGATCGTGGTCTATGTTGTTTGTTCTGTTGATTACTCCTAACAAATTGCAGATCTGGGTCTTTGCTGTTTGCAGTTGGACTCTACTTATAGGCGAGTATATACGGTAATTCTTTTTTTTTTATACTCCATTGCTTGTCAAAAAGAAAGAGTACATACTCCCATCATTGTTTAAGACTCAGTGGCAGCTCTGGACTCCCATGTGGTTGGAATGGAAATTATAACTTCAAATATGTCTTTCATACCCCACCACAAAATATAGTAGGGGATATGTTACCCTTGTCCATCCATCAATCCACTACAGGTTGGTTAAATTTTGTGTATAGGTCAGTTTCAGGCATAGTGGTGCACCAGTGTTCTTTAAACACATTTCTATTTTATTTACTTTTTTTAAATACCCTACCATAAATGTGGACAGGGAATTTAGTGTTATCCTTGTCTGTGCTTACAATTGGTTAAATTTGAGGTTTTGGTCATTTTCCAGGCACTGTTGTGCGGCCTTCATGTTTCATGAACAAATTTCTTGTTCTACAATAAATGTGCATCTGAACATGGTTTATGTTTTCAGTCTCAATCTATATCTAGCTAGGGAGATAGGTAGGTTGTAATGTAGATAGGTAGGGAGGCATGTGCATCAGATTTATGTGACACTCATGATAAACCTGTTCCTTTGATGCATCCCGAATCGGCACCTCAGACTTTACTTGACAAATAAGCACTGTACCTGGTGGAGACAATATCATAATAACATGCAGACAAAATGACCCCTCTGCATTTTTTTTCACAATAAGAGGGTATAGAAAGGTATGTTAAAAATGTGTAGAAGAGAAACAAAAGATTAAATTCGAAATTTTAATGCAAGATGAGACTTGTAAACATATTACATTTGATACGGTGTTTGTAAATGTAGGTATAGATGTGCAAGTGGTTGTGGTGTGGAAGTGTGTGTATATTTGCATATATGTGTGCATGTATTTGTGCATATATTTGTGCATATATGTTCAAGCATGTGTGCATGTGTGTGCTCATGTATATAAGCATGTGTGTGCTCATGTATATAAGCATGTACGTGTTCATGTATATGTGCATGTATATGTGCATGTATATGTACATGTACATGCATCATGATCTGTTTGTTATTTAGTACCCCTGCTCCCCTACCAGTAGAAATACAAGCATCAAACTTTGCAGAGGGCCTAGAATGTTTGTAAATGTAAAGTTTGCTCATATAATTATTATCTGTCCCCTGATTGTGAAGGTGGTATTTGGATTAGTAGAAGCACAGAAACACTTTTGCACTGGTATAATGTTTTTTTATGCTCCATCGCAAATGTGAAATTAAAGGACAACACAAATGTAAATAAATTTGTGTGACTTGTTTTACATGTATGCTTAATTAAGCACAAATACAAAAATGGATGACATTAAAAAATGTCAGTAACATCATCGACGTGATGTCAATAAATGTTATGTATTTTTATCATAAAAATATCATGTATTACTGGATCAAAATGATGCACAACTCTTTTGGAATCTGAATCAGTTAAATTACATTATTGAGAAAAACAGTCTTACATATAATTATCTATTTCTAATATTTTTTATAATTCTTTAGAATTGAGGCCATTTGGATACAAGTTATCTCAACAATGAATCCAATAAGTTTCTTTAAGCAGTCAATTCATCTCTCCATACATAGTATCAGTTGACATTAATTAGAAATTCTGCAGAGAATGATTATTTGTATTAAAATTTATTGCAACATTTGAGAACTGACGATCAATAAAATTGTTAAAATGACAATGGGTGATAATTCATTTTTTTTAGAAATTTGTTGGTGCTTGTCCAACATATAGCATGTTGCATTTTTTTACAAGTTATAAAATGGATTACATCTGTCAATATGCAGTCACTGTTTCAACATAGAGAAATTTTTTTTTTCATATTGGAGATATTAAAATAGGTACTGTCTATAATAATAGCATGTATAAGAAGAACAGCATTGTCTGTTAGATCCAGATGATGAAAAACAATTCATCCTATTCAATTTGGTGTTGATAGAAAACATCGAAGGAACATAATAATAATAATAATAATAATAAGAAGAAGAAGAAGAAGAAGAAGAAGAAGAATTATATACTTAAGTGTGAAATATAGAAAATTAATGGAAAAATAATTTTCATATTTTTTCATTCCTATATTTTCATGTGAAAAATATATCCTTATATTTTCATATGTTAAAATACAAGATTTCCCATCGTGCCATGCGATGCTTGATTGTGTGTGGCTACAGAAGTCATATCTGCATCAAGAAAAATGAGCAGTTTTTTGTGAGCTAGAACAAATAAATAGAAACTGCATTACCTTTCAGACATGGACATTATTTTTTGTTCAAGAAATTTCACTCAACGCTGTTCTTGTCTCTATGAAGTTATTTGCCCTTACTACCTTGACAAATATGTTAAACCCATTGTAATGCATTGCAGAATCAGACTTGCTTTGTGGTCAGATACATTCAAATAGTTTACAAAATGTCAAAAATTTAATTTAGTGCAACAGATTAGATCATTCCAATCCTACTGCTCTCTTTAAGTTGCTGATATTTTTATGATTAGCTTATGAATAGGGTTTAAAGTGAGGTGACTTTATGAAAAGAGGGTGGGAGGGGTGATGTTTTGAAGAGTGAGTTTAATCTTCCAAGCTTCAATTCTGGAGCAAGTTTGGTATATAATAAAAAAAGTAAAATTTTCTTTTCCTCTGTAAATACTGGATATTTGTCATCTTGTGGTACAAAAGACAATATATTTTAACTTCTGGCTTTGCCACTCATTAAAATATCTTGTTTTTTGTACCACACAGTGAAATATATCCAGAATTAACATAGGAAAAGAAAATATCCTCTATTTGTAATTCTTATTTTATGAGGGTAATTCAATTAGTACATAACTAATCTCCCTTGAGACTCTCTACTATAAAAACTACAAAAGCAATCTGCTGCTTGCATATAACATCAAACATCAAATACAACAATGGAGCACTAGCAGTATGGTACCGACAGATACTAGCATGAGACATTAAATCATGATAATTCCTTAAACAGAATTACTCATGACGTATGATGAGGGTCATCAAGGATAACACATGGAACACTCTTTTGTATTTCAAGTATTCTATGTAATTGTCCTTTACAACAAATTCCCCAAACAGTTAATATACAGTAATCAATGATAGACAACATATAGGCATTATAGTAAAGTATTCTTGTGTCCCTACAGAGATATCTTTTAATCCTGTTTGATAAAGTTAATTTTGAGAGATCTACAGATTTGGTCTACATTCTCAATGTGTTTTTCTCCAGTATTAAGGTTTAATTCTTTTCTATCCATCTGTGACAGCTTTTTAGATGTACCATTGTGCATGCACCATGTTTTTGTTTCATTTGTTATCATTTTATTATGTTTTGACCATTTTTTCACATTTTTTTAAATCAGGGCTTAGTTTTCCTTATATGGTGTGAACATTATTGCTAAAGTTTGACACTGTTGCATCGTCAGCAAACATATCCGTAGTAGTAGGTGCAAAAACAGAGATCGTTAATAAAGATAAGAAAAAGTAAGGGCCTAATATTGAGCCTTGACAGACACCAGATTTAATAGTCATGGAATCAGAGCAAACATTACTAATGCACACTTTCTGTGATCAGTCTTTAAAATATGACTGAAACCAGCTAAGTGCAGGAGAAAAAAATTTATAACATTTTAGTTTGGTTAAAAGAATGTCATTATTAACAAGATCAAATGCTTTCTTAAAGTCTAGAAATATTTTTTGTTAGATTTGCCTTATCAGTTTCCTGCAGCCAGCTGTCCATTAGTTAAGTCAAAGAAGTTGCACAGAAATGGGCTTTGCAAAAGACTAACTGTTGTGCATGGAAAAGTGAATAAATATCATAGTATTTGTACATCTGTTTGGCAGTATCATAGTATTTGTACATCTGTTTGGCAATATCATAGTATTTGTACATCTGTTTGGCAACATCATAGTATTTGTACATCTGTTTGGCAATATCATAGTATTTGTACATCTGTTTGGCAACATCGTAGTATTTGTACATCTGTTTGGCAATATCATAGTATTTGTACATCTGTTTGAAAATATCATAGTATTTGTACATATGTTTGGCAACATCATAGTATTTGTACATCTGTTTGGCAATATCATAGTATTTGTACATCTGTTTGGCAATATCATAGTATTTGTACATATGTTTGGCAATATCATAGTATTTGTACATCTGTTTGGCAATATCATAGTATTTGTACATCTGTTTGGCAACATCATAGTATTTGTACATCTGTTTGGCAACATCATAGTATTTGTATATCTGTTTGGCAACATCATAGTATTTGTACATCTGTTTGGCAACATCATAGTATTTGTACATCTGTTTGGCAATATCATAGTATTTGTACATCTGTTTGGCAATATCATAGTATTTGTACATCTGTTTGGCAATATCATAGTATTTGTACATCTGTTTGGCAATATCATAGTATTTGTACATCTGTTTGGCAACATCATAGTATTTGTACATCTGTCTGGCAATATCATAGTATTTGTACATCTGTTTGGCAATATCATAGTATTTGTACATCTGTTTGGCAACATGCTTTTCAAAAATATTTGGTAGGATTTGTAGTACAGATATTGGCTTATAATTTCCAGGGTCTGATTTACTACCATTCTTGTACATTGGAGCAACTTTGCACACTTCAGTTTATCATGGAAGACACTTGTTGTTAAACTTAATTTTATGAAAGAAGTCACAGATTAAGTAATTATGGGAGCAGAGATTTTTTAGATTTTTGTTCCGACTGTGTTTAAGTCAGTAGATTTCATAATTCTGTGATGCCGAAAAGAAAACATTATACTCACATACAGGAACAATCAAATTTTTTCTGGAATCTGGTACTTTTGATTTTAGAGACTTATTTAAATTTTTTAATTCAAGTTTATCATCATCAGTCATGTATGTGGCTGCCATGCTGGTGAAAAATCATTGAAAGCTTCAGCTGTGACCTGTATAGAAATCCAAGTGTTATAACATTGGGGCTAGGCATGTATTCATTCTTACTTATATTGTATAGAAGTCCAAGTGTTATAACATTGGGGGTAGGCATTGTGACCTGTATAGAAGTCCAAGAGTTATAACATTGGGGCTAGGCATGTATTCATTGTTTCTTATACCAAGGTTTCTAAAACATTGCCATATTTGATATGTTTCTTTATTTTCTTCAATAGTTTGCTGATAGTAGTTTTCTTTAGCTTTATCTATTAAAATCTTAGTTCTATTTCTCCATTTTCTGTACCCATCCCATATAGAGTGACCCTTGTCCATCCATCTATCTTTTTGCCTGTTGGTCACTCTTTGAGCAGGTTTTGCTTTATGGTAAGAAAAATTATATATTGCAGGGATATTGGGGAGGGAGTGATGAACCATTCATGTTCTAGTTTCAGTTTTTGTGTGTAGGCATCATAGTCAGTCTAATTAAAATCAAAATCTCTGACATAATGGAGATCTGACAGATACCAATAAAAGTTCCTGCCTATCTTTGGAATTCCCAGTCCAGTTATTTTTTTGAAACATATCAGACAAAGGATTGCATTTCATGTTAGAGTTATCATTAGTAGTGATATATTCCAAATGACATTTTTCACTTTCAGAATTTATATAAAAACTGATTTGAATGGTGAATCAAAAAATCAGTGAAACATGATCGGTACCCATGAGGTATACTTATTACAAGTAGATCTCAATTTTAATCACAGTGGCAGCATAATTACTTCTACATTTGTGACTATTGTATTTTACCCAATAGATGACTGACCTCACTGGAAATACTGGTGTCAGCATTGTCAAAGCGACTATTTTTTGAGGACATTGAAAGAAAAATCATAACCTCTTGCCCGATTTTGATTTGACAGGAAAATGATTTTGTCTCATCCAATTGTCTTTTATCTCATCATTCTCTAATCAATACAATAAATTGTTCCTGCCCTTGCAGTACAATCTGCCCAGTATGACATGGTATGAAGTTCAGAGAGAGCTGAACACAATAAATTGTTTTTGTTAAAAATTAGACAGAACATGAAATTCAGTGAAAGTTCAACAATAAATTGTTCTTACCCTCAGTATGGCAGGATATGAAGATCGGAAAATGTTCAACACAATAAATTGTTCTTGCCTTTTCAGTATGATCTATGCAATATGACATTGCATGAAGTTCAGAGGAAGTTCAACACAATAAATTGTTCTTGCCCGATAAGTATGATCTGCCCAATATGACATGGCATAAAGTTGAGAGGAAGTTGAACCAGTGTTTCCCATGGGGGTGCAAGATTGAGAGTCAAAAATCCCCTTGGTGTCAGAATGGGGGGGTAAGATTGAGTTAAAAACAAACTTTGGTGTCAGAATTGGGGGTCAGATTAAAAATTTGTAGGTCTCTGATGCACAAATGAGTGTAAAGGGAAACACTGGTTGAACACAATAAATTGTTCTTGCCCTTTCAGTATGATCTGCACAATATGACATGGCATATAGTTCAGAGGAAGTTCAACACAATAAATTGTTCTTGCCCTTTCAGTATGATCTTCCCAATATGACATGGCATGAAGTTCAGAGGAAGTTGCTAGAGGTTCAAAAGGAACAACAGATGTGTATACATAGAACAGAATTGACAGAGTTAGGTAAGAACTACATGTTTGTATTATTTATGATTGCAGTTCTTGCTATACTTTGCAGATTCACAGTAGTAGCATTTACTGTATATACTCACATATAATATTGGTCCAAATGCAAACAACATAGACCCTAATCTGCCGTCGCATAATGCGTTGGCAGATCAGGGTCTATGTTGTTTGTTCTAGTGATTAGTCCTTACAAACTGCATAGACCCTGATCTGTAGGTGCATTATGCAATGGCAGATCTGGGTCTATGCAGTTTGCAGTTGGTATCGGCCTATACGCAAGTATATATGGTAGTTAGTTTGGTCAAGTAAAGCTACCATTTATAGTCGCTTATAAGTCGACTCAAACTGCATTGACCCAGATCTGCTGCCACATAATGCACCAGCTGATCTGGGTCTGTGCAGTTTGTTAGGAGTAATCAGTAAAACAAACAACATAGACCCTGATCTGCTGGCACATTATGCAATGGCAGATCTGGGTCTATGTTGTTTGCACGTTTGACTTGACTTATAAGCAAGTATAAACAGTAGTGAAGTTTTATTTAGAAACTTGTAGCAAACAATTGTAAATTCTATTGAAAGTCCCTCACAACAAGGTGCAGTTTTCAGCAGATCATGGTGGATATGAGTGGTATTTAGTAATCACTCCTGTGATTCATCTCTAAAATTGATGAAGAATTCTTTCAGTGTTCGTTCTGACATGAACCTGTTACATCTCCCGTTACAATGCATGGAAAAAGAGGTACAGCTCTCCTTCGCTATAGCACCCTTCATAGTGCAATTCTGAATATAACATGATAACACTACAGACTACGGGATTATTTTAAAAATAAAATATTTAATATTTTCAGCATCCATCTTGTGATCTGTTTTTGTTGATATATGATAATAAACAATGGCCTTCGATAAGCTGATCTGTTATATTTGTCAGTCCTAACTAGCAACTGAAATGCTCCAATGCAGCCAGAAGTGCATTATCTGATCATGATACAGAAAGCAATGATCACTGAATGATGCTCATTTACATAATGCACCTGCTAGCAAGGTCCATTCAAACAGTTACATGTATATGCTGCTTAATTGTGAAATCAGTTAGATTTAAGATTTAATTTAGAGAGCAGGAACTCTGTTTCTTTATTATATAATATTGAAATCATATGGACATAACATTGTGAAATCATACGGATTTATGAGTGAATTATGGTATGGAAGCCAGGAATACACAGTGTGCTGATTGAACAGTGGTTATTCTATATGAATTAATACTTTTGTGGACAACTGTGCTCATTTTATGATGATTGTGATTTTAAAATATTACGTACATGCATGTAACTTTGTGATTTCTGTTATTTTTAGAGCTGAGTATCACCAGCCATTTTGTATTGTGATACATGATAATTGCCCTCAATACAATATGTATCATGAGAATTGCCCTCAATACAATATGTATCATGAGAATTGCCCTCAATACAATATGTATCATGAGAATTACCCTCAATACAATATGTATCAAGATAATTGCCCTCAATACAATATGTATCATGATAATATCACATACATAAATACTGTGTTTACTGTATATCTTGGGACATGATAAAATAAATGATTTTTTTCCTGTCCCATAACTTATGGTTAAACTTTTTTTCAACTAGATCATATGTCCCAAAACTTAGAACCAAAACGAATTGTGTTGAATTTGCTGCTCCCCTCCCCCACTGCATGTTACAATAAGATAGGTAAATTAAACGTTTATTTGATAATAAACTGAAAGAAACTAACCTTGTACTGTTCTCATTTATTCCTCTTTTTTGTTCTTATAAGCAATTTATGTATAAAAGACACAGACGTATACACTATCCAAACTCCACATGGTCCTGTAATGTAGCGTACCGGTAGTGTGTATTGCTTATGTCAGGTAACAACATTGACACATTGTTTATTGACGTGAATATAGATAAACGAATCATGTTTGGTTGTCCTCAGAGGTTTGAATATATTATCAAACTGAAAATTGGATCCAACAAAATCACAAACAATAAAATGAGAGAGACAGAAATAACAACTGATTGCTTGAAGGCACCGGCAATTCACAGATGACATGGTGTATGGTGCAAAATAACCAAATGTATATTATATCCAGCTTAACAAGATAGCAATATTTAGCAAATTAAAATCATTATTGGGAAATACATTCACTGTGAGGGCAAATAACAATATCTTCGCTAGCATGGGTTACAAAAAGTATTCATAAAAACAATTAATGCTGTCTATGATATTGTACCCTGCCATTTACCCTGCAGACAATTACTTGGGTGTTGAATAAACACACCTGGTAGAGAGTAATAAATCTATTGTTTTAACTTGGACTATCAAATACAAAGATTATTTTATTACAAAGCAAGCTGACCCCAAAGCTGACTTTGGATTTTTTTAAGTGTACAGATTTTTTATATACAAAAGTAGGCCAACTTAGAGAAGCCAACTTTGCTTTCTTTTTACCAGTATTCACGGCAATTTTGAAAATAAATTGAAACAATGGAACAGTTGGGGCTCTGTGAGTGACACTTTGAGCATACATTCTGTGAAATGCATTAAAGGATTTGCTGCAACTGAACAGGTGTCAATTGTGTGGCATGATCACAGGAAGTTCAAATAAACTGTTAACTAAATATAGGACTTGGCTTTGCACTGAACAAGTATCAAATTCGCGGCTCAATCAAAGGGTTGGGAAAACAAAGTAAGTGCTGCCTTTACAAGCTAAGGGATTTACACTGGCAGATAACTTGGAAAATATTACTTGCGAATTAGATCTGGCTTATGTAAAAGGCAAATGTCAATCAAATCAAAACTTTTATTTGCATTAAACAGTGTTTATACAGCAAAACAAAATATAATACAAATACAGGTTGTTCGGACTTGCACGTATTTTGAATATAGTGCAGATAGTAAATGGGGTGATATGGTTCACTCAAGACCAAAAAAACCCACTTAAGTTCTAGAAACTACACACAACATGTGCTATTATCATATTCATGCTGAAATATATGTGTGTATTGAGTAGCATTGCAAAGGCCACATTGGTATGGCACCTGCAAGGTATTGTTGTGTTGAATTAATTTATCCTACGATATCTTCCGTGTAAAATTGTACATTGGTCCTCCTCACAGATACCACTGCTTATTGGATGGAAAGATGGCTTTATAAGTGGGGTGGCGGGGGGATGCAAGTTAGTCAAAATGCACGAACATAGTATGGGATATGGTGTCCTCGCATCAGGAGGTGATCTTTCTTGAGAGGGGTTCCTATAAGAGAGGGAACCACATTAATGCATGTCCTTGAGGGGCATCACAGAAAATGTTCACATATAAGATAGAACTAACAAAGAATGATGGAGTAAAATAGACCAAATTGAACTTCACTTGTAAATTAATTACAATTTAAGGTTTAATTATATAGATTAAGGTTATTAATTAATTTGAATTAAAGAATTTTATAAATTGATGAAAAGTATATTAGTAAAACATTCACATCTTACTTAAGAAGTTTCTCGTTCAGTTTATTCGTCTACTATGTGGAGGGTTTAACTTTTACCCATACAGTGTCAGTGGTCTGATATGGATGCTTAGGTTTTCTCAAAGGCCATCTTATACAGGCATCAAACTGCTGAGAGCACATAACATGTATTTGTTAATACAAACTGCCTATCTGTCATAACATATATGTAGGAACAGTTAATAGATTAAAACTAAATTACCAAAAGAAACAAGTTACAATTTGTATGTACAAGTAAGAAAGGATAAACTCTCAGGTAAAACCAGTTGTGATACATACTTGTAATAAACATTGATATTGTAAATGAATCTGCCATTATTAATTGAGAATAGTAGTAGTAGATTTATATGTTGTTTTTAAAAATAGCCTCATACATTGTGTTTTCATGAACAAAACATACTGAAATAATAATATTGGGAAGAAAAAAAAAGGTTTAAAATTTGCAGACTTTCTTTTACGCTGTATTTTTATTCTCTCACTGCAATTTCCTTCTTTTCTTTTCAGATATTTATCATCGTATTCTGAGATTTAAGAATTACACAATTGCCATGGTGAATAAATCTGTGCTGCCACTGAAATATAACATACCTTTAGTAGGGAACTAGTAAGTTGTCATGCAATAAAGACTCACAGATACTACTAACTTCACACATGACTGTATAGACTTTGTAATGCTATACACTTGTTTACATCAATACACTGATTTAAGCTATTAACATCTAAAAGTGTATGCTGTAGATCAATTTGTAACACATTTGTGAGTCTATCCGAATGTAAATTTTTAAAAAAGAATGCCATACAAATCTTGTATGTTTTTAGCTGTACTGGTCAAAGATCAGAAGAGTGTATGCAATGACCTGTTGCCATCATGCATCCAGCATCCATACATTTGCCTATCCATTTGCAGAAGTTTGTTATTGCTACTCTTTCTAAACTACTGAGAGGATTGTCATGAAGCTTTACACCCACATTCATCCCAATGTCTAGTTGGTCCTATGTGAAAATGTTGATGATTTGACATCCAGCATGGCCACTATGGTGGCCATCTTGAAAATCTTGTTATCACTACTTCTCCAGAATGAATGGTTGTATTGATAGGGGGTTTTCACTTTAAGACTTATTATGAAAGATAGTTGGTCCCAAATGAAAATGGTGCTGATCAGATCTCCAGCATTGCCACCATCTTGAAAGTCTTATTGCTATTCTTCCTGAACAGATGGTCATATCAACATGACATTTACTAAATGACTTTGTATGATATCTACTTAGTCCTAAATGAAAATGTTGCAGATCATACCTCCAATGATCTGTGACTGGGTAAACATAAGGTCGGTCCAATTCAGATTCTTTAATATTGTCTGTGCATCTGTATATCTGTTGTATCTAATTGTTAAAATATTTTTTAATTTTGTCTATATCAGTATTTCCAGTCCTAAATTTAGTAACAGGTTTGCAGATCTCAACTTATATTATGACTTTTTTTTTTCTCTCGAAAATGTAGACGATATTTAGGGGCGTGTATTGTGTCTAAAGTCAGTATGTTGTGCAAACAAGATGACATAGAGTAAAACAACATAGATTTGTCTATTTCTCATCATGTCTGCATAGTCTTGTCAACATGTTGCAATTGGTAACTTGTTTTGTTGATGTAATGATGTCGTCTTGATCATGCATGCTATAGAAATATCTCATGATGACAATGGCATCTTATTACTTCCATACAGAACACTTCTTTCCAGCAATAAGCACTTGTTCTGATATGAAAATAATACAGATCCAGCCTCCAATATGGCTGTCTTTACAGCCATCTTGAAAATCTTTATATGGCTACATCTTCTGAATGTATCAACATGGGATTTTCACGAAAACACAGTTTTGACCACCACTGTATCCATACTTTTGTGAATAGTTGGAAAACCAGACCTAACTGACCTGGCTGTAAGGCTAGAGTGAGCTTATGGTATGCCCCTATGCCCATCATCCATCATATATCCATCAACATTTGCTTGTTACCACTCTGGAGGCCATGTTTTTGATTAAACGTGGAATATAGGTTGATGTCATCAAGATCTCGGATGAGTTCAAATATGAGCAAGATGTACACAATGAAGTGATCTTTTTTCCGGTTAGCTGAGCTTGTTACTATGCTGGAAGCCATATTTCTGATCTGATTTTTATCAGTCTTGGAATAAATTATATCATCAAGATATATAATGGGTTATATTATTAGTGGGATCTATGCATATTAATGAGGTGATCTTGCAAATGATTGACAACTTCTGACCACATAAGAGTCTGTATTTCTGACTCACTTTTAATGAAACTTGGTAAATAGGCTAATATCAATGATTTTTTGTTAGCTCTACTGGTCATAGATCAGAAGAGTTTACGGGATGGTCTGTTGTCCATCGTCTGTCCGTCCGTTACCACAAATTTGTTATTGCTACTTCTCCTAAGTTAATTGGAGGATTGCCATGAAACTTTATACACACATTCATCCCATGGTCTGGTTGGTCCTAAATACAGTGGCCATCTTGAAAATCTTGTTATCGCTACATCTCCTGAACAGAAAATATGATTGACATGGGGTTTTCACCAGAAGACTTCCTAAGATGTCTAGTTGGTCCTAATGACAATGGTGCAATCTGTTGTCCAATAAGCTTCCACAGTGGTTGTCTTGAATATCTTGTTATCGCTATTTCTCCTGAACAGAAAGTCAGATTGACATGGGGTTTTCACCATAAGACTTATTATGATGTTTAAATGAAACTGGTGCCAATCTGACATCCAATATGGCCACCACAGCAGCCATCTTGAAAATCTTGTTATCGCTACTCCTACTGAATTCAAAGTCATATTGACATGGGGTTTTTACAGTGAGACTTCTTATGATGTCTAGTTGGCCCTTAAATAAAAATGTTGCTGATATGAAGTCTAATATGGCTACCACAGTGGCCATCTTGAAAATCTTTTTATCACTACTCTTCCTGAATGGAAAGTAAGATTGACATGAGGTTTCCACCAATAGACTTCTTAAGATGTCTAGTTGGTCCTAAATGAAATTGGTGCCAATCTGATGTCCAATATGGCCACCACAGTGACCATCTTGAAAATCTTGTTATCTCTACTCCTCCTGAATGGATGGTCATATCAACATGGGGCTTTCACTAAAAGACTTCCTGTGATGTCTACTTGGTCCTAAATCCAATATGGCTGCCACAGTGGCCCTCTTGAAAATTTAGTTATCACTGCTCCTGAATGAATGGTCATATCAGCATAGGGTTTTCACTGAAAGACTTATGATGTCTAGTATTTGAAAATGGTGCTGATCTGACTTCGATTAAGGCAGCCACAATGGCTATCTTGAAATCTTGTTATCGCTACTTCTCCTAGATGGTTGGTCATATCGACATTGCGCTTTCATCAAAAAAGACTTCTTATGATGTCTAGTTGGCTCTAAATATAAATGGTGCCAATCTGATATCCAATATGGTGACCATTGAAAATCATGTTATCTTTGCTCCAAACAAATGGAAAGTCATATGAACATGAGGTTTTCACCAGAAGACTTTTTATGATATCTTGTCGGTTCTAGATGAAAATAGTGCCAATCTGACATCCAATATATCCACCACAGTAGCTAATTTGAAATCGTATCCATGAAGAATATCAGAGATGGTTTCAACATTCAGCAGTTACAAGGAAGAACTAGTCTTATCTTGAATTCTTGGAAATTCTTTTCGGCCAATAGAGCATCAGCCCCTTCAAGAGACTCTTGATTAATGAGCAAGACCTATGTATATTTACGAGGTGATCTTTGTTTCTGATTGGATGAGGTTTTTTTTATTATCTCTAGCATCAGTCAAGATATTCCTCATTAATATCCCCAAACTGGTATGATAAAAATAATTTTTAAATGAGGTATATTAAACAAAACTTCCTGTGTAATAGATTCCTTTATGCACGAATGAGGATTTTTAGATACTTGTAATTGTTCTAAGATTGTGAACTATAGCCTGCCAAACTCCCATTGTCATGGACACATATGCAATAATGCATAATTTGGGTCTGTGTCATTTTCAGATGGATGATTTTTATGTGTGGTTTCTTTCTCTCTCACACTCTCAAGCAAAGTCATTATTATGTTTTCATTCAAAGTTTTGGATCAAATGCATATCGAATTCACAACACATGAAATGCATGGTGCATTTTTTACTCGTGGACCCTTCTACCCATAAATGAGATAATGGAACTTGTTGCTATGAATATTTTTAAAAACTATATAGTATGTTTGTCAAGCTATACATGTACATGTTTGCTTTTGCCGGTATCATGTAAAAATGCAACTCATATTTTTTTTTTTCTTCATGATTATTCTTTGTTTTCAGTGTCTGTCTAAGCACAAGTTTGAAGTACAACATGGAATTTTTACTTTTCTGTGAGTATTATTTAATGTTTACTTTTCTGTGATTATTATTGAACAATTGAATAATATTATACAAATAATCTGTACCATGATTAGATTAATATTGACAAGATTTTTCAAATTTATTTGATTGAATACACGTAGCAAATCAAATAACATCTTATGGAGTAAGTCAGTATATCAAATTGTCTTACCTACATGAGCAAGGTGAGTTATAAATTTCCTGACATTGGCGTTGTCAACAATGTTGAAGTTTTGTGTTAAAGTCTTTGAAAGTCATATATCTTCTGCATAAGTTGCTGCATTCAAGTGAAAGCTTGTGATAATATTACTATGCGTCAAATGTTTATGCTGTGATATGCCAGGAGTTCCTGTTTTGTCTGTCTCAACAGCTTGAGCAGAAAGCTTATTTCATCATTGTGAATAATGTTAATATTTTGCATTAAAGTATTTTAAAGTCACATATATCTCCTACAACTAAAACTTAAGGATAATATTACTCTGGGTCTTGAGTTTATACACTGATATGCTTGCTAATAGTTCTTGTCTCACCTGTTTAAGCAGAAAGCTTGATTCATCATTGTGAACTATTTTAAAGTTTTGTGTTTAAGTTTTTGAAAGTCACATATCTTCTACATTTGTTGCTGAAACCTTAGTACTTAATATTACCGTAGGTATCAAGCTTATAAACTGATATGCTAGGAGCTCATATTTTTTCCTGTCTTGCATGCTCAAGCAAAAAGCATGTTTCATCATAAACAATGTTAATGTTTTGTGTTAAACATTATTAAATTCACATATCTTCAACATCAGTCGCTTTATTCAACTGAAACTTTGCGGTAATTTTACTAAAGGTCTAACGTTTATACACTGATGTGCAAGGAGTTCCTTTCTCACCAATTTAAGCAGAAAAACTTGTTGCGTAATGGTCAAAAATGTTCAAGTTTTTTGTTTTATATTTTGGGTAAAAAGTATTAAAATTTTGTGTGAAAGTGTATGAAATTCAGATACAGGAGTTATACTGACAAGCCGACAGGTACAGGTGAGATGCTGGATTCAGTGAAACACTTGTTTTGGTACTTTTAAAATGTTTCATCATACAAAGAAACTATAATTTAGATTTTCATGCTAGAATTTATTGGATGCATATTTTTTTATATTGATTTATATTGATACAAATTGTACTCTTATCTGCAACATTTAGCTTGGGCTCACTACATAGTACCTGATACATGATCACAGAATTGGGCTCACTACATAGTACCTGATACATGATCACAGAATTGGGCTCACTACATAGTACCTGATACATTATCAACGAATTGGGCTTACTACATAGTATCTGATACATTATCACAGAATTGGGCTTAGTACATAGTATCTGATACATTATCACAGAATAAATTGGGCTCACTACATAGTACCTGATACATTATCACAGAAAATAAATTGGGCTCACTACATAGTACCTGATACATTATCACAGAATATATTACTAAGTTGAAAGTTTATGTTTTATGTACAGTACTGACTGCCTTTTTACATTTTAATATATGCACATACAGATGGGCTGGCCATGTTTATAGTATTGTCTTAACAATAAAGTCAGTAGTACATTATTTCTTCATTAGGTAATTAATGTCAAATACTATTATTTCTTTTATAGGGGGACCCTGGTCAGCATTTGAAAATAAATGGCATTTGAAGGATGAGTATAAAGATAAGAATATGCATAGAAGAAAGCAGCTATCTGAAAGGTACTAGAATATCATTGACCTTGAAAGGCATTGCATGAATGTGCATTTGTGATTTGAAAGTTTATCAAACCTTTAAATATTATCAAAATCCCCCATGTCATTCAGTGTAAATAATATGATTTTTAGACTACAACACAAGGTTCTCCTGTGAATACATTCCCTGATCACATTAACGTTAGTAAGATACTCCGCTACCTTGAAAATCCAGCCATTGCGAAAAAGACAAAATGTCATCTTTCCCATCTATATAACATATAGACGAAGGGAAGAAACTACTACCCATTACTTCCCCTGACCACCACTAGGTGGCTATGGTTGTTTACTCTGTTTTAGCTTTCACTGGATACAATCAAAATCGTATCCTGTGCTATTCAAATCCATGTAATATCACCAGGGTTTTCAATCATCCATTGACAAAGTTGGTATAGTAATGAGTGTAAAGGTATTGACAACATTTTGCAATCATTATTTTTTCGAATTTGTTGATAATTATGTGAATTTTTTAACAATTGTGGGCTTTGTACTTATTCTGACCTTGTACTCCAATGCTGTCATTGGTGACTGTTGTTGGTTGTTTTTGCGCACAATGCCTGTATATTTATTGCTTTTTTAAGTGACAAGTGTTGTTTTTCTGCATATGTGAGCAATTTCATGGGGTTTTTTTCTTCTGAATTTTGGGTCATTCTTGTCTTCTTAGGAAAGTGATAGAGGACTAAGTGCATTAAATGCAAGTGATACAAAGCCACAATGGAAATGCATGAGACGTGCCTAGTGTGTACCAAGTGTTCTTGAAATACAACATGCAGTGTTTGTGCATCATCGTTGGAAGGTATCTGGTCCACCATACTGAGAAAGGATCTGAAGAGCAAAGAAAGACATGACAAGTCCAGAGCGACAGAAAGTGATGTGCTGAGTTTACATCTTAAGTGTCATCACTGGCCAGCATTGTAGGGGACATCATGGTGGTTCCCCAATAACCATGCCATCTGTCCAGCCGGTAGCTGAGCTGACCACCCGGCTGACCATTTCACCATCCATCAAGCAAACTTCCCAGCAATACATACCAACAAGACAAGCTGTAGCTCTTGACCAGTTGCCGATGCAACCACTGAGTCAATTCTTGACAACATACCCATTGGGGAGGTACCAGGCCTTACACACGGATGATGGCACTGCCTTGTCCCTTTCCCTGGGAATGTTCTACACTGATGTAGACACAATACCAGAAGAGAACAATCCCACAGTGAATCGGGGGATAACCTCAAAGACATAGCATCTGTGGATGAGATCTGTAGAGTTTTGCTAGTTCTGAATTACCACCTCTGCCAGTGGCAAGCCAGGCCTATAAGGTCAGGGCCTCTCTAGAGACGTGGAAGATGATGACAATCAGCCATCATTCTGTCTCCTGCCACAGTTGGCAAAGGTCAAGGAAATTTCTGACTGCCTGACACAAAATATAGGTTCTGTGCAACTCCAAGGCTTTCTTTTTGGAAAGCCAGTTACCAGCATATTTTTTCATCATGCTGGTACTGTTCCCACTCTTCAGTGTTTAGAAATGACCTACGATCCTTGGATAAGAACGTTGTGGCAGTGGATATACCCAATCTGCTGTTCTATAAGGTGGAAAAGAATGTCCTACATGCCACCTCCAATTTAGTGTGGAACATGGTCGCATCTTGGCCTTTGCTGGATCTGGCTTCTCTATCAATTTATTGACTGGCTGCAAAAGCAGTTGGGATAAGTCAGCACCTCATTCCATTCCAGCATTTTGTCCACCTGGGCATGGAATTTTTTACCAACCTCAACCTTGGATGCCTGCCTCAAGTATGCATGACACAGATTATAGAGCTTGCAGAGTCAATCACTGACAAGGAGTGGATTTCTGCAGGGGAGCCCACTCGTTGCCCAGCTTCACCATGGTCAATGGTGACTGGGTCCAGAAGAGTTACTGCTTCACATCAACCTTCTAGAAATGAAGGCCAAGCAAATGTGTTTCATTCCTGGAAGAATCAATTATACAGAAAGGTAGCCTTCATTATGACGGACTACTCAGTGGTGTTGGCTTACCTCCTCAAAAATGTGGGATATGAAATCAGATCTATGCATCCTGGTTTGGAATTTTCTGTGCTGATCCAAGTCAGACATATCCCCAGCAGGTTAAACGTTCTGGCCGATTTCTTGTCATGAAGGGGCCAGACCCTTCATACAGAATGGTCCATCCATCTGTCAATCTTTCAGCGTATTTGCACACTGTGAGGGTGCCCCAGACCCACAAGCCTGGACTGTGGATGCACTTTCACTCGGTTGGGGCCTGACAATGCCTCTTTCTTCTGGTAAAACCTGTGAAGGAGGATATAACCACTCGAGCCTTTGTATCATGGCTTAAGTGGGTAATACGTTCAGTGTACTCTGAGATGTCAAGAGATCAGATATTCATCATGAACATCTTCAGCTCATAAAATCAGAGCTATCTCAGCAGGCCTAGCGTTCAAACGAAACATTGCGATCCGAGACATAATAGAAGCTGCTGACTTTCAGGCACAGTCAATCTTCTCTAGCTTTTATCTGCATGATCTAACTTCACAGAGATGCAAATTGAACTTGGTAGATCTGGAGGCTGCAACCCGGACCATCATTAGACCAGTACCATACCACAGGTGTAGAACAATGCTTTCACTGGATTCGCTCTGACTTTTTACTTGGTAAGGAGAGTCCTCGAGTCTCTTTGCTGGGTAGAGGGGTCACAGATCATCGGTGGTGCTAGTCTCATGTTAGGAGTGCGTTTTCTCCTCATGTACAGTTTTTATTTCCCTCAAAGAGTAACCATGATAGGGGTAGGATGTTCTGCATTGCCTTCTCATATTACCTATTCTCCTAACGTTAATGTGATTGGGGAATATATTCAAAGGAGAAAGCAGTTTGTGTTAGTAAATTATGTTTTGCCATGAACACTTACCTGATCACATTTACTACTAAAACCTCCCATACCTCCCTGCAAATGCGAGCATCTTTGTTGGTGTATCGCTCAAGCTAAAACTGAGTAAACAACCGTAGCCACCTGGGGGTGGTCAGGGGTTGTAATAGGTTGGAGTGTCTTCCCTTTGTATGTTGCATGGACGGGAAAAATGAAATTTTTGTCTTTTTTTGCCATTCCTGGATTTGAGAGGTAGCAAAGCTTCTTCCTAATGTTTATGTGATCAGGTAAGTATTCTCGGAGAAACATAATTTACTTAACATTTGATATTTCCCAAAAGTCAGACTGGATGATCTAGCTGGATTTTGGTAGCAAGACCATGTTTGTACATTGTTAGGTGCTGCAAAAAACATGCTCGTAATAATATTGACAAATTGACTTTGGGAAGCTTTAATGTTCCACCACCAATAGTATAAGCCTTGTCTGTATGTCCATTTGTCGATTTAACTTTTGCATTTAGTTTTACAGTTTCTCAGGCACTGTGGTTGGGCATTCATTTTCGATTAACACATTTCTAGTTTCACTTTTTAAATATATGAAACTTTTGGGTTCACAAGTTGTATGGACACAAGCATGAAAATAATTTTTTTGCTAATACTGAAATAAGTGAGTAAATTACCTAAGTATATAAATTACATGGATAAATACAGCTTTGATCAGTGCTGAATACATTGACATAATGCGTATGCTCTTATTAAGCAGTTGTGACATCATGGCTGTAACTGTGATGTAGTGCCATGGAAAAATGCAGTTTTGGGTATTGTGTTAGAATGAGGATAACAGTCTTGAGAATTTAGAAAGTTTATTGCATTTTACTGTCTTAGATTTTCA
Source organism: Margaritifera margaritifera (assembly GCA_029931535.1). Classification (NCBI taxonomy): domain Eukaryota; kingdom Metazoa; phylum Mollusca; class Bivalvia; order Unionida; family Margaritiferidae; genus Margaritifera; species Margaritifera margaritifera. The sequence goes on along the minus strand of JAQPZY010001239.1, from coordinate 467,569 downwards.
CTCTAATGGTGATGTGTCACTCATTTTGCAACAGTAAAACCACCATTATTGTCCCCTATAATACAAGACTGCTATTGTCTAATGAGTAATTCATCAAGACAAATGCATTAGCTCTTGACCAGCAGATGTTTGTCACAATTGAGATAATAAGCTTAATTTTTTTCTTTTCAGTCTATCTAAGAAAATTCTATGGCTTGGATTAGCAAATCTTGCTTTCAGCCCACTGATATTTTTGTGGCAGATATTGTACTTCTTCTTTAGATATGCTGAGGTAAGACTCAAATACCATTACATTTATGTTATCAAAGTATTTTCTAATCCTTTTTCAGTGAACTACCGTCTGTACTTGCCTATAGGCCAGGTCCAAATGCAAACAACATAGTCTCTGATCAAGGTCTATGTTGTTTGTTCTACTGATTAGTCCTTAAAAACTGCATTGACCCAGTCTGCTGGCGCATTATGCAATGGCAGATCTGGGTCTATACAGTTTGCAGTTGGTATTGGATTATACATGAGTATAGACGGTAGACTTTAAAATGGATGAAATGTTGTAATTGTGAATTGATTCATAATTGTTTATATAAACAATACAAACATTGGATTATAAACGTAGATACCAAAGCTGGCAAAAAATATGTGTTGCACCTTGAGTGCTGGATTGTGCATTTCCTGCAATTTTTTTTCTGATGTCTTGCAAATCTTGACCCCTGTGGGGTGTACTCTTTCATCTAATATAGTTTAGGGAAAAATTGCCAAATCTCCTAGGTGCATGTCTGTTATGCGAATATATGTAAAATAATTCTGAAACTTGTACATGCCGACTTAGCATGGATGAATATGAATGACCGTAGGGGTGGTCTATTTACTATGTTATCCTTTTTAGGAAGTATTTTAATCAACTGATGCTATAGAACTATATTGTTACTAGTCACTATAAATATCATTGTGTGGTTTCCCTGTGTCATTACTGCCTAGAGAGCTTGTGATCATTGATTAAAAACTGGTGCCTTGACATTTTTGCAAGAAATCAAATTCGTCTGAATAGCATCAAAAACATAGAACCAGTCAATCAATTTGTAAATACTAATCTACAGGGATACTCAAAATTCATGAGTACTCAACAGTTACTTGAGAACTTGATAAGATTTCTGTTGCACTAATGTAAGCATCCACCAAGAAAGATGGTCACGCAATGCAGACGACACAGTAGGTATTATGATGGCAAAACCTTTGAAACAGATGTGACTTTCGAAATTTTTGTTGTATTATTATGAGTAAATCAAGTCAAATATTTCTTCTAGGGAAGATGTTATTATTGACCAATCAAATATAAAATCCAGTTCTATATAGATTTAGCCCAGAATCTGATGTTATAAAGGACCATTAAAACCTCTGTTACTACCAGAAAGTGTGGGGGACAAAATTACCTTGGCTTGAAGCAAATTCAAACTTTAAGATCTCTCTAAATACTTTCCTTTGTTCTTTTGAAATTTTGTCAGTCTCCAGGATTTTAGGGTCAGGGAATTCTAGGTACAACACTGAAAAAAGTGCATTAAAATAGAATTATGTTTATTAAAGCAAGATATGACACTCCCAATAAGAAAATTCATTTTTGGAATCAAGCTTATTGTTAATGCTAGTCAGTTCTGTAGCATGTAAGTGATTAAACCTTAATTACATATTGTCATTACTGTTTTATGTAAATATGTTCATAAAAATAATTAATGAAAGTAGATTGGATATTTGTCCTCTTGGCCCCCCCCCCCCCCGCACTACCACCACCACCATCCCAGTGCCCACTCGATAATTCCCTTGATAAGAGTTGGAATTTGTTAACCTGCTTCCCCTTACCCCACGAACAAAAAAGCAATAAACTGACAGCTTTTGCCATGTTCATCATATGCCAAATAATTGAAAGCTTTTATGAATCTGACAATATTTACTGTCTTTCCAGTTAGTGAAAAATAAACCAGCAATTCTTGGAGCAAGGAGATGGTAAGACTCGCATTTAAAACAAATACTTCAGGGTCAAATGTGGAGAAAATATTCAAAACGTACATATTTCATACTTTTTTTTAGAACAATTGTGTATAGATTACAAAACCATTTCTCTGTAAACCTTTCTTCAACCAAATTCCCGTAATTTTTTTAAAAAATGATTGAAAAGTTCCAAAAATTACCAATTGCATTACCTCCCTTGACTGAGGTGCAGCTTGCTGTTAATTGTGACATTATTGTAGAACAAGCCAACCAACCAGTAATGTAGAAGCATATAGCAATGCAGCTACAAATTATGATAAAAAAAAAGAAAGGGTTGTTTTTCTTTTTTTAAATTTCTAAATGAAGAAATATGCATGAAATGGGGATCTACCTATTAGAATGTGTCAAACTGGGACGTATTATGAATGGCTTTCTGAGTAGGCCCTACTGCTAATTTTTTTAATTTTGTACTTTTTAAAAAAAAAAATCGTGATACAATTGATCAAATCATCACAAATCCTTTTAAATATTGAGAAAAGGATTTGGACATCATTTTGGCAATCATCAGGGGGAAATGGGACAGCAAGCAAGCGAGATAGAGAGAAAAGTTGGGAAAAAGTCGTCTCTTTGATAGGGTACAGAAATTTGACCTGCTTACACATATCTTTATTAAACCTTTGATTTATGGATTTATGATCGAGAATTAAGAGCAGCAAATATCAAGTAGAGCATGGTGAAATATTATGTTAGGAAATAAGACGTTTACATTTAAACATTGCAGGGTCCCCAATGTACCATTTAAAAAAACTGCAGTTTATTTTCAAAGAGTTATTTTCTTGATAATTTTGACCAAAAAAATATGGATCTGATGTTTTTAATTCCTCAATGTTGCCTTTATAATACAAAAGTTACACAAGATGCCAACACTATGCTACTGTATTTGAATGTATAGTATTTTCCAAATTAATTCCAGTAATTGTCATATTTTTTTTCTTTTCTTTTTTCTTCCTGATCTATTGATGAGCATGTTGACTGTAGGTATAGCATTAGTTGTTTTAATTTCTTAAATTTCTTCAGGATTACTGTTTATTTCATGACCTATCACACATTCGCTACACGTTAATCACAAATTCACTACACGTTAATCACAAATTCACTACACATTAATCACAAATTTGCTACACATTAATCACAAATTCACTACACATTAATCACAAATTCGCCACACGTTAATCACAAATTCACTACACGTTAATCACACATTCACTACACATTAGCAAGTTCTTTGTTCTAGTACTACATCTTTTCCACATACATATCTGGGGCAGGTAGTCCCCACACCAACTTTTGTGAGGGTCATACTTTTAAACGCAATTATTTGTAAATCATGTAATAGAAATTTTTAATGAATATGGCATTTTCAGGTATGGAAGATTCAATAATAAGTTTAAGCAGAAACCTCCATATTTGACCTTTAAGTATTTCTGTTACACATTTTCATTTTTTCCCCTGTGTGCATTTAAATTTTTTTTGATATCATTACATTTATATTAAAAGTACGTACATGCAAAATTGCTTCTCAAACTAAGACAAAAATTTGTAGACTTGTAAGAGCTACTTTTTCTACATTTGAGAATCCTCTAAGATATTTATGCCACACCATCATTAGGGTAGGGGCACATAGTGTTACCATTGTCTGTCCACTCGTCTGGTTAAGTTTTGCATTAGAGTGACAGTGGTGGGGCATTCATTTTTGTAGAGCCTACTTTCGTGGGAAACAAGACATAGCAGTCACTTTCTAACAGCAGTGGCAGTGTCAACAGTTTGTTAAGGTTTGGGTTAAAGTTTTCAATTTGCATATTTTTTCTAAACCTCTTCATGGATTCTCATCATATTTGGCATGAATCATTTTGAAGCTAAGACAATTCATCTACGATATGCTTGCTTTCCCCTTTTACCTTGGGGTCAATGTCACAGTCATAGAAAATATGCGTGAAGGTTTTGATTCAAGTTTTTTCATTGGCTTGTATTTACTAAACCCCTTTATGGATTTTGTTCATACTTGGTATTCATTTATTATCAAACTAAGACCATTCATTCAATTATACACTCGCTTGCCCCCAGTGACCTTGGGATCAAGGTCACAGTCTTAGAACATATGTGTTAAGTTTTGGTTAAAGTTTATTTTCATTTCCTTATATTTCCTTAACCTCTTCATGGATATTGTTCATACTTGGGTTGAATAATTATGAAGCTAAGACAATTCATTCTGTGATGTGCATGCTCAACCTTTTGACCTTAGGGTCAAGGTCACATGTTTTACAGTAATGCTTTAATCAAGGGCTTGACATGCAGGCCCTGGCCTTGTTTTAATGGTGAAGACATTCGAGTTGCTAAAATAATGGGCTAATAAAATATATATGAAAACTATTTCCATATTGTTTAGATGGTATTTTGTACCAATTAGCAAGTAAATAACATTGTAATTTACTTAATTGTGGTGTTCAAGCTTTGTCACAATTGACCGATAAAAAAATATTATAATGCATGGTGTATAATAGAATACAGTGTTAGATAGGCATGTTTGTTATGACTTATTGATCCAATTTACATTATTTGTAAAAATTGATCTGTTTACATCACTGAATTGACAATATGTTTAATTATGATTATTTTTCTCTAGTTCAAATGCACTACATATTTTCAGTTTTTGATAAAATGTTATCTTGTTTAATTCCAGGAGTAACTATGCCAGGCAGTACCTACGACATTACAATGAGCTGGATCATGAGTTTGACGCCAGGTCTGATAAAGCTGGAATCACTTCAGTCATTCTTTTTTAAATATATGGTCAAGCCTGTATTATCAGATAGTGCGACATTTCAATAACTTTTTGCCATGGCAACAAAAGTTGTAATGACTTCAAAAAATTCATCATCAGTTGAAAGACTTTGTGTTGAGGATTTTTTAAGTCACATACACCATGATGTAGTTGGCAGATCTAGCATTACAGGGAAACCTTGTCTTTATATTTTTAAAAAAATGCATCTGTGGATGGGGTATTGTTTTTTTTAATCAAGGGAGGCAACTCAAAATTATGTAAATGATTAGACCTAATAGTAGTTCCCTCAGACATTTTTCCACTGAAGGGAATACTTCAGACAATAGTAGAAAATGCTTTTAAAAGGAGATCACATTAATTTCTCCACTAATGTTTCAAATGTTAATGTAAATTCTCTAGTGACATATAAAGAATGGAAAATTTTGAAAAATATAAAGATTATTTTCAGCAATATATTTAGTATGGTATAAAGAACGATGAATAGCAACATCTTTATTTTCTTCCATCTTGTGTAAATTAAGATCACTTCAACCCTCCAAGCAATCAGTATTCTTAATACTTTGATGTTTAAAGTGTGAAAAAGGTGTCACAAATTCATTCCCCAGTACTGCTGAAGTTGTCATGGGGTCCTAATCATCACCAGGTCATCCTTCTATTATATTATAAATTTAAGTAATGTTTGCATTCTGTTCTGGACAAATGTATGGGAGCCTTTATGATATAGAGCAATGCTAAGATTCAGCATTTCCATATATATATATATATATATATATATATATATATATATATATATATAAATGCGTTATTAAAAAATAATCAATACATACTTTTCAAAATGTCCTCTAGATCCTAATCACAGTATTCAATATCTGCCTTTTAATTGTGGTTTTCTTGTCACTTCTTCCTGTTACTAGACTGGTTCTAGCAAAATGTGTAAGGAACCAGTTGAATAAAGCCAAGAACCAGTGTAGTAAAGAACAATAACCAGACCATTTTTAAATTTTAAAATCTTAAGATACTTAAATTTGTCCTGCATCCATGGATGGTGTTTTTTTTCCCATAGACTTTGGCTTTTTTCTAAGCTGACTTGAAGGGGTTTTAGACCCTCCATGCATGTGGCATAGTGTTCATTTTCTTTTACCAACTATTAGTTTGTATTACCAATAATAGTAAATACTTCATGATCTTACTAGAATTAATAACGAAGTATAGTATGGTCTTTCAGGCCACTTTTATATTTCAAGAGAGGCAACTCAAAATTAGGTAAATGGTTATACCTTATCATAATTATCTCCCTTGGATATTCCACTGATGGTAATACTTGAAACAACAGAAAATGCTTTTAAAAGGAAATCACCACAGTAATTCCTCCAGTAATGTTTCACATGTTAATATAATTATCTAGTGACATATGTAGAACAGAAAATGTAGAAATAATGTTATGAAGATTAGTTAGATTAGTATGTTTACAGTAGTAAAAAGGACCCTGAATAGCATTATCTTTATCAATAGATAAAAAGACCCTGAATCGCAGTATCTATATCAATAGATAAAAATACCCTGAATAGCAGTATCTGTATCAATAGATAAAAAGACCTTGAATAGCAGTATCTGTATCAATAGTTAAAAAGACCCTGAATAGCAGTATCTGTATCAATAGATAAAAGGACCCTGGATAGTGGTATCTGTATCAATAGATAAAAAGATCCTGAATAGCAGTATCTGTAAATAAGACCCTGAAAAGCAGTATCTGTATCAAAAGTAAAAAATACCCTGAATAGCAGTATCTGTATCAATAGTATAAAATACCCTGAATTGCAGTATCTGTATCAATAGTAAAAAAAGACCCTGAATAGCAGTATCTGTATCAATAGTAAAAAAGACCCTGAATAGCGGTATCTGTATCAATAGTAAAAAAGACCCTGAATAGCAGTATCTGTATCAGTAGATAAAAAGACCTTGAATAGCAGTATCTGTATCAATAGTAAAAAATACCCTGAATAGCAGTATCTGTATCAATAGATAAAAAGACATTGAATAGCAGTATCTGTATCAATAGTAAAAAATACCCTGAATAGCAAGACCCTGAATAGCGGTATCTATATCAATAGTAAAAAATACCCTGAATAGCAGTATCTGTATCAACAGTAAAAAAGACCTTTAAATTGCAGTATCTGTATCAATAGATAAAAAGACATTGAATAGCAGTATCTGTATCAATAGTAAAAAAAGACCCTGAATAGTGGTATCTGTATCAATAGTAAAAAATACCCTGAATAGCAGTATCTGTATCAATAGATAAAAAGACCTTGAATTGCAGTATCTGTATCAATAGTAAAAAAGACCCTGAATAGCGGTATCTGTATCAATAGTAAAATATACCCTGAATAGCAGTATCTGTATCAATAGATAAAAAGACATTGAATAGCAGTATCTGTATCAACAGATAAAAAGACCCTGAATAGTAGTATCTGTATCAATAGTAAAAAAGACCCTGAATAGCGGTATCTGTATCAATAGTAAAAAAGATCCTGAATAGCAGTATCTGTATCAATAGTAAAAAATACCCTGAATAGCAAGACCTGAATAATGGTATCTGTATCCACAGTAACAAAGACATTGAATAGCAGTATCTGTATTAATAGTAAAAAAGACCCTGAATAGCAGTATCTGTATCAATAGATAAAAAGACCCTGAACAGCAGTATCTGCATCAATAGTAAAAAATACCCTGAATAGCAGTATCTGTATCAATAGTAAAAAAGACATTAAATAGCAGTATTTGTATCAATAGATAAAAAGACCCTGAATAGCGGTATCTGTGTCAATAGATACAAAGACCTTTAATAGCGGTATCTCTATCAGTAGTAAAAAATATCCTGAATAGCAATATCTGTATCGATAGTAAAAATGACCCTGAATAGCAGTATCTATATCAATAGATAAAAAGATGTTGAATAGCAATAAATGTATCAATAGTAAAAAATACCCTGAATAATGGTATCTGTATCAATAGACAAAAAGTTGCTGAATAGCAGTATCTGTATCAATAGTAAAAAATACCCTAATAGCAGCATCTGTATCAGTAGATAAAAAGACTTTGAATAGCAGTATCTGTATCAATAGTAAAAAATATCCTGAATAGCAATATCTGTATCAATAGTAAAAAAGACCTGAATTGTGGTATCTGTATCAATAGATAAAAAGACCCTGAATAGCAGTATCTGTGTCAATAGATAAAAAGACCCTGAATAGCAGTATCTGTATCAATAGTAAAAAATATCCTGAATAGCAATATCTGTATCAATAGTAAAAAAGACCCTGAATAGCAGTATCTGTATCAATAGATAAAAATACCCTGAATAGCAGTATATGTATCAATAGTAAAAAAGACCCTAAATAGTGATATCTGTATCGATAGTAAAAAAGACCCTGAATAGCAGTATCTGTATCAATAGTAAAAAGGACCCTAAATAGCAGCATCTGTATCAATAGATAAAAGGACCCTGAATAGCAGTATCTGTATCAATAGTAAAAAAGACCCTGAATAGCAGTATCTGTATCAATTGTAAAAAAAAGACCCTGAATAGCAGTATCTGTATGAACAGTAAAAATTTGACCTTGAATTGCAGTATCTGTATCATTAGTAAAAAGACCCTGAATAGCGGTATCTTTATCAATAGTAAAAAGGACCCAGAATAGCAGTATCTGTATCAATAGATAAAATGGACCCTGAATAGCAATATCTGTATCAATAGATAAAAATAACCTGAATAGCAGTATCTGTATCAATAGTAAAAGAGACTCTGAATAGCAGTATCTGTATCAATAGATAAAAAGACCCTGAATAGTAGTATTTGTATCAATAGATGAAAAGACCCTGAATAGCAGTATCTGTATCAATAGATAAAAAGGACCTTGAATAGCAGTATCTGTATCAATAGTAAAAAAGATCCTGAATTCCAGTAACTGTATCAACAGTAAAAAAGACCTTGAATAGCAGTATCTACATCAATAGTAAAAAATACCCTGAATAGCAGTATCTGTATCAATAGATAAAAAGGACCTTGAATAGCAGTATCTGTATCAAAAGATAAAAAGACCCTGAATAGCTGTATCTGTATTAATAGTAAAAAACACCCTGAATAGCAGTATCTGCATCAATAGTAAAAATACCCTGAATAGTGGTATCTGTATCAATAGATAAAAAGAAACTGAATAGCAGTATCTGTATCGATAGATAAAAAGACCCTGAATAGCAGTATCTGTATCAATAGTAAAAAAGATCCTGAATACCAGTATCTGTATCAATAGACAAAAAGACCCTGAATAGTAGTATCTGTATCAGTGGACAAAAAGACCCTGAATAGCAGTATCTGTATCAATAGACAAAAAGACCCTGAATAGCAGTATCTGTATCAATAGATACAAAGACCCTGAATAGCAGTATCTGTATCAATAGATAAAAAGACCCTGAATAGCAGTATCTGTATCGATAGTAAAAAAGACCCAGACTAGCGGTATCTCTAGAGTTATGTTCTTCCATCAGTTCTTATTAATAAAGGCAGAGATTAAATTATTGCAATTAAGAGATTATTAGGTTTTTATACTACCCTTCAACATTTGATTGATTTTTTTTCTCTGCATCATTTGATGGTTGTATGTTTCAAGAAACAAATTTAGTTTGAGTTGGTGCTTTTCATCATTTCCCCTGACATTCTTGAATGAATTTTTGCTCCTCTATGTCTTATTTTGTAAGTGTCATGTACAAAATTTTATTTTTCAGGATGAGCAGAGGCTACCACGCAGCTAGTATGTACCTTGGTATCTTCACATCTCCTTTCCTAACCATCATAGCAAAGTGAGTAGAATCACCTACAATATAAATTGTATATATTCCTTCCTTAGCTCCATACATATATCATCAATAATTTCTTATTCTACATTAATCGTTTACAATATGTTAGGAGAACATCCACTACCTCACAAATCCCCCTCCCAAGCTAATACGATCTTAACCATGTCTTTTGGCTTGTTTTTGCAATAAAAAAGCTTAACAGTCATCTGCTTGCTGAAATGGATGTCAGATGAGATTGGTCTCCTCTTGGATAGGGGGATTGGCACCAAATCCCATCACTCATCAGTTACTATTTTCTCTCATGTTTGGTCAGCATGCTGTCATGAGTCCTTGCAAATACCATGTATTTTCTTGCTGTATTTTGCTCTATCATCATGGTAGACCAAACATTTTGCACTTTAATTGTCTACATTTTGATACAATAGGCTAGTCAACACCATCTTATTTGCCTGCCCTAATGGTCAACAGTACTTACAGTTCATTCGAGTACTTGACCTTGTTTTAAGATACAGACCCTGAAACAGGTCATTTTACCAAATCGGCATTTTGTTTGCATTTCATTTGGATTTGTATTTGAAATGCATTCAGAATTAATTTCATTTCCATTCTGTTTATGTTCCATTTGCATTCCATTCATGTTTGCATTTCAGCTATCATCTCATCATTTTTCATTCAGGTTTTGCATTGATCACTTCCATCCATGGTTTCCTTTTGTTTTTGCTCATTTGGAATGAAATGGAAATGCATTTACCAAAGTCAAGTTTTTCTGTTTTTGAAAATTGTAAAGGGAGAGAACTGTTGCTTTCATATCTTTAGTATGCTTAAATGACATAGCAAATGCATAAAATACACAAGACAGCATTGATTTTACAATAAAATAAAATATAACTGCAACTGCAAATAAGTGTGGAAATATAGCTGTTGAGTATTTGTCATCAAATTTTATTACTTATTTTGTTTCATTTAAATCAAGACTGTACACAGGTAATGTCATCACACCAGTGGGCGTTGTTTGTTCATGTCTGCCTTGACAAGAATAATGTCAAGACGTGTAATGGTGAAAAATTGTCAGTGTACAGAATTTGTTCCTGGGTTGTTGTGCAAAAGGGCTTTTGACCTTGAAATTTAGGGACAGATTGAAAAGGATCCAGTTTCAAATCCATTCATCAAATCCATTTGTGTTTTGTTCCGTTTTTGTTTATCATTCATTGTTCTTCATTTTATATTTGTGCTCTCCATTTGCATTCATCATATAATTTTCTTTCATTCTGCATTTCCTTTGTGTTCATTCTGCAGTCTGCATTCTGTTTGCATTCAGTATGCTTTCTGTTTGTATTTATTCTTCATTTGCTCTGTTTTCTGCTTTCATTTCACTGGTAAAATTACCCATATCAACACAAACTCACCTGGATTCTACTCCATACTTTTCCTAGTTCCCAAGGCTTGTGGCAAGTTCAAACCAATCATAGATCTTAGCTTTCTCAACAAACACATTCAGACACCTAAGTTCAGAATGGAGATCCCTGAGATCAGCCCTCAGTGCCATTCAGGAGGGAGATCCCTGAGATCAGTCCTTAGTGCCATTCAGGAGGGAGATCCCTGAGATCAGTCCTCAGTGCCATTTTGCATTCGGCGCAGACTTCCAGGACAAGAACCTGTGTCCATTCGCAGGTCTTTCCTGAAATTCCTGAAGTTTGTGTTCTGGTACATTGTGTACCAGTTCAGGGCACTCCCTTCAGTCTGAATTTCAGTCCCTGGATCTTCACGAGAATCATGGACAGTGATGTCACACTTCAGAACCACTTCCATGTCCCTGACATCGAACTACGTGGATGACATCCTCCAAAGCACCAGGTGTGCAGTCTTTTTTACAAGACGTGCTTTCACTTTGGATTCCCCGTCAACAAGGACAGATCTGATCTCATTCCATCCTGGCACTTCATTCATCTTGGCAACCTCTTTGAATTGAATTTTTCCTCCTCAAGAATGTGCCTTGAAAAATATGTCTGTGGTGATTTAAGTCCACATGGACAGTCAGATTTCAGCCCATGAATTTATTTACCACTTGTGCCTTCTCATTGGGCTACAGATCTTAATTTTGACCTCTTGTTCAAGCCTTGCCAGCAGATGATCCTTCTAATGCTGTGGCAGCCAAAACTTTGCCCACTAGAACAAATGATCAAAGTTTTGGACTACATGATGTCCCATCAAAGCAAATTGGAAGACCTTTCATGGCTTACAGCCAAAATCCCACTGCGGGATTAATTGCCGGAAATCACGATTTGCACTGATGCCAGCATGACTGGCTGGGGTGCCTATCACCTGCTTTCCTTTCAAGAAGTGAGTGGTGCTTGGTCCTTAAGGAGTATTCCATGCACATCAACCTCCTTGAGATGAAAGCCATAGCAAATGCTGATCAATCATGGCAGGAGTCATTATCTGGAAAGGGTGTCCTGATGATTTCCAACAACTTGACTTTCGTGAGTTACATTGGAAGGCAAAGATGAACCAAGTCCTCAGATCTCTGCCTTTTTGTTTGGGATTTTCTCTGGTGGTGTCATCATCCACAAATCCACATTCAAACCCTCCACATCCTATGCAGGCTTTGTGTCCTAGAGGACTCTATGTCCAGACAGAATCAACTGATTCACAGAGAACACTCCATTCACTCCTTGGTCTTCAGTCAAATCTGCATCTTTTGGAGTCATCCTCTTGAGGAATAGAATGCAAAACTCCCAATCTTTGTCTTATCAATCCCAAATCCAAAATCCTGGTCAGTTGACCAGGAACTGGAACAGTCTCAATGCATACATCTTTCCCCCAACCCCTCAGATTTCTCATAGTCTTGCAGAAAGCAAGGGAATCCAAGTGCAGACTAATCCTGATTTCTCCACCCAGGAGGGAAAAATCATGGATTACCAATCTCCTGAATCCAGCAGCAGAGATTTGAAGGATAATCCTGCCTTCTTTCCACCTGCTGAAACAACCACACCTATAAGTTTTACATCCCAACCCAGAAATGCTGAACCTACACACCTGGTTCATATCGAGCAAGCCCTCAGACAGAAACTTTTCAGCAAACAAGTGGTGGACAGAATTGATCAGACAAAAAGACTCATGCCTTTGAAAACGTTTGAGCGGAAATGGAGTTTTCTCCCAGAGATGCAAACAGAAACATCACAACCTTGAAAGCCTTGATATCACCACAAGCTTACTTCCTCTTATGGCTTTTTGAGGAAAGGTTAGCTCCAATCACAATCAAGGGCTGCCATTCCATGACATTTTGTCATTATGGAAAGGAGGACATAGGCCAAAAGAAAGACCTCTGTAACCTTGCAGTTGATTTCTATGTGTCTTAACCATAGGCCCTGGCCCTTTCTCTGAACGAAACCTATCATGGGTTCTGACTTGATTGAACAAAGCAGCCAAATCACAGAATAGAACCTCGCTAATCCACCCTTCATATATTACCTGCTTCCTAGTCACTCTAGCCTCAGCAGGCAAAATTATAAAATTCATGCCTTATCTGTTGACCCAGACAATCTGCAATTTGCCATAATGCTTTAGTTTCTTTCATGTCTGCCTCAGGTTTCATTCGCTAACAACAGGTTCCTGCTCTTTGGAAATAAGGCTCTTGCTTTGAAACCACTGTCTTTTTTCAGAACCTTCTTCCCAATGGCATCTGCAGGAGTCTATTAGGGCCATAAGATTGTAGCTGAAGTGAACTGAATCAATCAGAAGCTGGGGATCTCACTTTTTTCTCACCACTCAAAAAGGAAGGGATGATATTTTTGCCCTGGATCTGTCTAAAAGGAAGTAACCCAAGACCAGTTGAATTTCTTATTCATATTGGTTCCTGAGGTTAGGGCAGTTGCCACCAGCATAACATTCAAGCACCTCTGCTCCTTGACTGATATCATTCAAGCCATGGGATGGAGGTCAGATATGGCATTCTAGAGCTTTTACCTCAGAGACCTTTCATCCCAAAGAGCTCAATTTGACCTTGTGAGACCTATATCAGCAGCACAACAGGTTACCTTCCCAGGTCTCTTAGTAGCTTCATAATGACGCAGGTTACTCTACTTCCACTGGATTTGTGGGAGAGAAAATGTATTTTTCTCTAGACCCTCTCCATTCATTGACATGTGATAACCCAAGCCTGTATCTCACACAAGACTTTTAGCTGCTTTTCATGCATTAGGAGACTGGAGCCAGGACCAGCTCCAGGTTAAGGGGATGTATCTCCCTCCACTTATCTGTTCTCCTAACATGTTATGATTCATGAAGAAACCAATTTGTTTAGTAAAATATGTTTCTTTGATAATACTAAATCATAATATGGGCATACCCTCCCAAACCCTCCCTGCAGTTACATCCTGCAAAGATTTGGCACCAGTCCATCTATTCAAGGGGAAGATCACTCTTTTCTAATTTTTGTCTCGGCAAGCAGATGACTTTTTAGCATTGGTGTTACTAAAACAAGCTAAAAGATGTGGTTAAGACCTTTCTTGCTTGGGAGGGCTGGATTTCCAATCTGCATGTTCTCTTAATGTATTACGATCAGGTAAGTATTATCAAAGAGACATTTTTTACTCCAAAAATTGGCTTTTGGCATTTATTAAATTGGTCTCTTTTAGTGAAAGCAACGCATTTACAACTAGATTTTTCCTTTTTGTAATTAATCCAAGTCTTGGCAGAAATATCATGCAATAAAACCTGCCTAGAGGACATCTGCATGCAAATGACCTTTGCTCTTGTTGATGGGATTTTATAGACACTTTCAATAAGATGCATGTTGCATATGTTGGAGTGATTTTCCTTATCATCCATGACATACAAGGATTTGGCTGAACATTAATGAGTGAAATATCACAGAAAATCTACTTGGTTGTGAATGAGCTTATTTTACAGAATTGTTTGAAATTGAATGACAAAAGTATATCATGATACACAATATGTCCAGTCACTCAGAAATTTCTTTTTCATTTAATTACCATTATCAAATTGACCATAATTTGCTTGTATCTTGTAGATTTGGGGACAAATGGAATGAAATAAAAAATTACATCATATTTTTACTTTCTTAATTAATAATTTCATAAGTCACTCTTTTAAGTCTGTGCAGATAAGTAATTGTATGATTGTTATTGTTTCCTTTGTTTTTTTTAAAAATATTTTTAAAGTTTGTATTCATATTTTTTCCCCAGGAATATTGCCTTCTTTGCTGGCTCAATCTTGGCAGTGCTGGTTGTGTTAACTGTGATTGATGAAGATGTACTTACAGTAGAGCATGTCCTTGCAACCATAACAGTCGCTGGTAAGATCATACTGCCCCATGTAGTTACATCCAATCACCATAACAGTGGCTGGTAAGATCATACCACCCCATGTAGTCACATCCAATCACCATAACAGTGGCTGGTAAGATCATACCACCCCATGTAGTCACATCCAATCACCATAACAGTGGCTGGTAAGATCATACCACCCCATGTAGTTACATCCTATCACCATAACAGTGGCTGGTAAGATCATACCACCCCATGTAGTTACATCCTATCATCATAACAGTGGCTGGTAAGATCACACTGCATGTAGTTACATCCTATCACCATAACAGTGGCTGGTAAGATCACACTGCATGTTGTTACATCCTATCACCATAACAGTGGCTGGTAAGATCACACTGCCCTATGTAGTTACATCCTATCACTATAACAGTGGCTGGTAAGATCACATCGCCCCATGTAGTTACAACCTATCACCATAACAGTGGCTGGTAAGATCACACCACCCCATTTAGTTACATCCTATCACCATAGTCACCAAGTTTCTTGAACACAATGTTTTAACTTAGACCAAGAAGTAGTAAATTTTGTTACTAATATCTTTTTCAGAATAAAAATGGCAGGATGAAAAATTGAGGGTTACTGAGTGTTCTATAAGGATGTGCAACTGCGGGAATCTCCGCTAAATTTACCCCCCCCCCCCTTAAAAATGAACAAGTGCACAGAAATTGCACACAGTCAGTTTGCCATGAGTGTAATGAAACCTGTAACATTCATCAGTGTTAACTAAGGTCAGTTTGATCATGTAAGTGCTTGACTTCATGATCAGCTGCCATAATCAAATGCTTACTAATCGAGCAAGGAGACACTTTTATTGGTTATCAAGGTATTAAAAGCATTTTACCAACTGCTGTTGGCAATATTGTGGAATGGCAGACATCCAGTTTTAGATATTCCATGGTAATATCTCTATTGTTACATGAAGTTCTAATGCATATGACATAATGCGATTGTCATAACACATGATCACTGCTGCTTTGGCGATAATGAAGATAAATAACTAAGTTTTATCTTTATTTATTAAAAGTTATTTATCACACATTTGTTGAAACATACTATAAAGATCTATTCACAGATAGTGTTTTCATTTAAAAACTGCCCCCACCCACCCAATAAAAATTGAAAATCTCCCCTTTAGAAAATTGAAAATCATGGAGAAATCATTGCTGTATTTGCTATGAAATACTGTGCAGTCAAAAAAAAACAGCCAAAATCCACATCTGTTATTACATAATGTACCGGCAGATCTCAATCTACACTGTCCTCTCTACATATGTTATTTGCCTCTCTATATATGATATTTGTCGAGCCCAGAAGCTCATCATAGTGATCACTTGGGATTCATGTCTGTATGTCTGTACATCCATATGCACGTCCATCCATCCATCCACACTCTATATTAAGATCAGTGTTGAAGTTTTTTAGATTAAACTCATTGCTTAAGTTTCTGGCTCTACTCCTGTAAGTTTGTGTCGTTGTCCAAGATTTTGCTGAAGCTGCCATCACACAAGATGTGCATAAGGATAGCCTTGGTTTTGGCTTGCAGGTGGAGTGGATTGCATACCCTTTCAGTTGACCCAAACTAATAGCAGCTATACTCATATGGTTCGGTTTTTTTATTATTGCAGCCAGACTTTGTGGCTAAGAACCAGCTACCATCTCCAGGTAATCAAAAGATTATGATTTGCTCTCATTGGTAGATCTTTCTTGACAGGCAAAACTCCAGGATACAGTTTGTGCTTTGTGGTTTTGCCTTAAATCAACTGAAAGTCTATGTAATGGCCAAGAGAGAGGTTTCCTTAATGTAAGAAAGGAAAAATAAAACACCATTTCTCAAACTTTGACCTCTGCATTCGGTGTATTTTGAGATCTCTCGGGATCAGATACGCTTCTTGAACAAATTGCCCATGAGATAAGAGCCATCTCTTTGAGCCTTGCATTTAGTTGTAACTATTTCAACTTTCTCCAGTTTTTACCTTTGGAATTTAGCCTTGCGGAAAAAGGAACTGAATCTAGTGGGGCTGGTGGTGGTTGCTCAGATGTCCACCAAGTCTTGTTGATGTCAGCAAAACCACGTCAGAGTCATTATTTAACATTTTATCCAGATTCATCGGGAAATTTTGTTTCGGTGAGGGAATGGCATATGTTTCTCCTTGTTCTTTGGTAAAGTTTCACAGCAATTATGACTTGCTTGATTTCATATTTATCCCTAGGTTGTGCTTTTGTTGGGAGCATGATCTTATCTGTCTCATGAGGATCCATATCATTATGTCCTCCAGCACTTTGTCAAGACGGGGTTATGATGTTTTTGTACAAGACGGGGTTATGATGTTTTTGTATTTCCTCCTCTTACATATTCTCCTAATGTAATTGTGAGCTGGTAATGTATTCAATGGAGAAAAGATTTTTTTGTAAATTATGTTTATCCGAGGATACTTACTCTTTGACATTTTGGATAAGCCCTCCCACACCTCCCCACAAATGAGTTTTAAAGACCCCCCAAACCGGTAAAAATTCAATTAAAAAATTGAGTTTTTACATGCAGACATCAAAATGGTGGTCAGTACTGAAGAGGCAAGTGATGGCAGTGATGTGCTTGCTGAATTAGTTGAAAATATAGACAATTTCGTGTGGAAAATTGAGATTTTAGGCAGTGGAGATCGTTATCTTTACTTCATCAAAATGATGCGCTCCTGTTTGGTTCGGGGATTCATGTTTATGAGCACACACCTTAACTAATTATCCCCACGTGCCTTGTTTATGCATTATGAGGTAGTACCCTGCTTCCAAGCTCTGTAACATCAGCATCATTTATGATACACCAAAGCAGGTGGTACTATAGAAAAGGAGAAAGCTGTAGTTCTACAATTATACCAAATAATGTAGACTTTCTACTTGCGTTAAAAAATACAGTGGGAAAAAAAACATAATTTTTTAGACCCAATTTTTAGGCCAAAAATTACCGGTTTCAGAACTGGTGTTTGTGTCTGGATTTGAGACTTTTTGGCCTTAGATCTAAAGCAGACCAGTCCGAACTGCACATGTACAGATGAACCTTTGCAAAAAGTAGGATAAGTTTGAGATTTGGAGTAAAAAAAGGGGCCAGGACATGAAAATTGTGGATCCAATATTCAAAAAAGAAAGAAAAAAAAAGCCCCAAAAATGCATTTCCTACCCACATTTCAGGCAAAAATGAAAAGAATCTCCAGGGGACAATGAGTTGACATTTTATAAAACAGTATATAAACTCTCTTATTGGGAAGTACAGTAAAATTTCTTTGCCTCAAGCATGGATGGTATGATCCCTTGAACTGTTGCTGCTTAGCACCTCAAAGAATTTCTATAATCAAATTAAAGCTCACAGTCTCCAGCCCCTGGAAGTTTGAGTTATTATGGTTGTATCTCACATTCTTTCTTTAATATTTGACTCTCATTTTACAGATTTAATAATAATGGTATTATTTGTTTTGAAATAGATCTGTTTAAACTAGGTAATGTAGTTCATATTATTTTTCAAGATGTTCAGCATGATTGAAAGGGCATTAGCTGCATTTTTTAAATTTGTACGCAGTTAATCCTTTTAAATCATTCTCTTTTTATAGACTTTTTTTTAGGCTGAGCAGGTGCAAAATATTTAAGAAATTTTGACTAGGAGATAAAAAGATGGTGATTTTTGTGTCCTTTTTGTTAGTATTAATTTGTATTTACACTTTAATAACATAAGTGGAAAAACGTGAAGACAGAGGTCAGCCAGAATGACCTGTTGGTTTGACATTTTAATGGAATATTCATAGGGGGTCCTAGTCCACTTGATAATATGGGAGAGTTGTGTCGCTCACATAAACTATGCACATCACCATACCTATATATTGAGTGGGATAAGCCTTCAGTTAAATGTCAAAAGGACAGGACATGTTGATCGAGCTATAACACCATATTCACCAGGGATACAATAACTGCACACATAATTCACTCAAATAATGCATCTTTAATGTATAAGTGATTACCGTATATACTCGCGTATAAGCACATATCAACTGCAAACTGCAGAGGCCCAGATGTGCTGTCGCAGTAGAACAAACAACATAGACCCTGATCTACCGGTGCATTATGCGACGGCACGTCAGGGTCTATATTGTTTGCATTTGGACCCAGCTTATATGCGAGTATAGACAGTATGTTAATTTTGATAAATTTGAATTTTAAAGCAAGTAATCAATTTGTCTAAAATATCACTTGTTTTGTGTAAGAAACAGTAAATCACTGCTTGTTTTTTCCCCAGGTGTGGTCGTGACATCATGTAGAGTGTTAATCCCACAGGAGGTAAGATCATACTTTTATGAAAATTATATTCATTTTATGTTGTTAAACAAATTTTAATAATGTACATATGGCACTGTTTATCACATCATGTGGTTTTCAAGGTGGGGGAAGTTGGAGAACTAAGACCAAACCACATACATGTACCATGAATGGATGACCACATGCCAGGACTGAGGATCAAACCTGGTGTCATATAAAATTTTGTACCACTTATATTTTTCACTCCTGGGTGAAAATTCTATTGTAGAATTTTCACGTCATTTATGGAAAATTGACCCACATCAACACCCCCCACCCGTAAAATGTAGATGATGATGATGATACTAATAATGATGTTAACAGAAACTATTATGACAGTACAATGATACTACTACTTCTTCTACAAGGGAACCTCACAATAACACACTTCATTATTACATGAGTTCAGATATAACACAGTCAGTCATGGTTCTTGAGGTTTTACTTATATATTCTGAATGAAACAATATTCAAATAACAATAATGATGAAAAGCAGATGTTAAACAATGATTGAATTAAATATGAGAAACCTATAGTTTACAAATCTGAATAATTACACAACAATTGCAAATTTTTATCAAGCTTGGGGTCATATTAATCTTCATTATAAAATAATTGACAGGTTATAAAATTAGCAATGTGTCTTGCAACAAAAAAAATGACAATACCTGCAAAGGAAATTGTAACACCTGCATAGGAAATTGTAACACCTGCAAAGGAAATTGTAACACCTGCATAGGAAATTGTAACAGCAGATCCTAAACAGTGTTGAATCATCATTACTTACATTAGGAGAGCAATGAACATGTTTCAGATCAATTCAAATAATGTAACCATGCAGACTTAATTATCTTCAGTAAACAATCTTCTTATATACAAAATTGGGGTGCAGTCTAACAGGTGTTAAGAGTTAGGCCTGTTTGAGTTAGGCATAGAGTTCCTTGTTCCAACTTTAGCTTAGCCAATATGCAGCATATTGCAGCAACACAGAACCAGTCACTGTAAAAAGTTAGGCAGATGTTAGGTTTCATTACCACTCTTCAAAATTACACATGCTTACAGTTCATTTCAGCTAAGAGTGTGGTGAAAAGTCTTCTTAATTTGATCATGAAAATATACTTTTAAGTCAAAACATAAGCTATATATTTTTCTCTGACAAAATTGAGTTATTTCAGAAGTTATTTATTGCTATACAGAAAATACACGTTTGTTAAATTTCCTTGACAATGACTGATGCTCTAGAAGGAAATGAAGATTCTTGTCAATTTTAACATTCAATTAACAATAAAACAAGATGGTTATTGAGTTGTTCCGAATCCTTGAATACTTATGCAGAAAGCTTAAGTAATTTTTTGTCACAATTTACATTTGAGATCTACCGTTAATTTCTTCCGGTTGAGGTTCTATCTGTATGATCATGTGCCATGTTGAAAGCTAATTTGTGCTGCTATGGATCGCTAACAAAGAAAATAATTTTTTTTAGAATTAATTTGAAATATGTTGTTAGTTAAACAGAGATAAATTTATTTTGTTAAAAAGTCCATTTAACAAATTAATTTTGTTTGAAATGCAATACAAAATTGGTTAAGCTTTTATATATATCTATGCTCTTGACCCTCTGACAGTCATGACATTTCATCTTCGCACATCGTCTTATTATTAAATTGATCCTGTATATATCACAATGTCATTTCATGGACCTCAAATCATCGTGTTATAACGAGGCTTACCTATACTACCACTAGACCTATGACAAGGATGAGATAGAGGGAGAAGTGATTTGTTGAGCCACATAGCGATTACTTTGGCATCCATGTGTATGTCCATACATACATCCATATATCCTTATGTCCAATCATCACTCTTCAGTGTTGAAGTATTTTATTTGGTCAGTTTCATAACTACAGCTGACGTAGAGTGATGTTACTTGGAATGTGGAGACACCTTGATGTGCACAACATTAATTTACCAAAAGCTCGGAGGTGGGCTCGACATGTAGGCCATGACCAGCTTCTTGTCTATGCATTTAAACTTCACTTCCAGCCTTTAATCACTGTGTTTCAATATAAGGGTATGAATGGCATCAATCAAAATTAAGCCTTCATGAGGTTACATTTATCTTATAATCAGACTTATGTTTTATTATATATGTTTTTAAAATAAGTCTTAATTTTCATTAATGGGGGTTACAATTCTGCTTATATAAATCTTACTCCCTCTTTTAAACATGTTATATACTTCTCATAGGATCACCAATTAAGGTTGCCACCTTCAGAGTTTTGCTCATCAAAGTGTGATACACATTTGCACTGGTTTGCACACTTTAAAGGAAATGAGTGTTGAATTCTCTATGTATGGAATTTTCACTCTCTTACTTGCTGATGGTGTTATTAACCACCTACTTCTAGAAGCATTGCCCAAAAATAGAATTATACAGATTTCAGCTTTAAAAATGAGCATGAAATTTCTAAGATGAGGGTTGAAAAGTATGTTATAGAATTTTAAAGCATTTTCATTTCTATCTGATACCAGAACTGCAGAGGTGTAGTAAGAGTGAATTACTGCTGCACAATCCAGAAAAGTCAAAGATTGGCAAATTAAAATTTTTCATTGCAAATTAATGACAAAAAAACAAGGGAAATATAGTCTTTGCACTCCCAATCTACTGATATGGTTATACATCAGAAGTTCAATACAGTGCTTCCAATTTTGTAACATTTGGAAAGACAACCATTCAGATATTGTCAACTTTAACTGTATATTCTTATTTTGAGATTTTGTAACAGCAATTTTCTCATAGACTCAGAACTTAATCATTGTCTTTTACAGCTTAAAGATAATCACCCCCGATCTCACACTTACTTTTGATAACTTAAGATATTACAGGTGGACTAGACAAGAGTAGTTGAGTAATTTCTGATATATTTGGATGACCTGTCAATTATTTGCACAGAAAATAAAGGTGAAAATGATTTAGGAAAAAAGAAAGTTCATTCATATTTGTTAGAACTTCTAAAACTGATATAGATTTTTAGCTGATGATGATAATAAAAAATCTAAGTAAAAATCTAATTGTATTTTAGAAAATTAGTGTAAAATCACTTGCTGAGAGTTAATTTTTAAACAGAATTGCAGTGTTTTCTCCAGGACATGTAATTTCTCAAATCTCCCCTGAAAATTTAATGAATTTCCCCATAAAAAGGAATGAGTGCACAAAATTTGTGCTCAGTTGATTTGCCGTGTGCATAACAAAACCTGTAACATTCATTGATATTGACAAGGCTTAATCTCATCATGTAAGCACTTGATCTAATACTTACTAAGTGACTTTGCAATTGAGCAGTGAAACACTTTCATTGATTATCTAGTTATTAAAAGCATTGCACCAACTGCCAATTGTGAGGTTGTACAGTGGCAGACATGCAGTTTTCGGTATTCAGTGGTAATGTCTTTGCTGTTGAAGATAATAAACAACTTAAGTTTATCTTTATTCATTGAAAGTTATTTATCATACAGACTTGTTAAAACTTAATAAAAGGGTCTTCATAATTAGTGTTCTCATATTAAAAACTGTTCCCCCCCGCCCTTAAAAATGTAAAATTTCCCCTTGTGAAAATTCCATGATGGGGAAATCCCCTTCTCTGTGAAAATCCAGGAGAAATCACGGACATAGGTAATGCTTTAGGAGTTCCAGGTTACTTAACATTTTGTTTGTTGTCAAGTTGATGTTTTGTTAGGTTACATTCAAGCGTGATTATTTTTACCCACCCTTTGGTCATTGCTGCTTTTGTGCAAATGTCAGAATTTATTCTTTTTCTCTGTTTCTACAGAACACCATCTATTGTCCAGAGATCCTGATGCGGAACATCCTGGCCCACATTCACTACATCCCTGACCATTGGAAGGGCAATGCTCACACTTACCATGTCAGAGATGAGTTCTCACTGCTATTCCAGTACAAAGCTGTGAGTTTTCTTTTGCAAATCTATGCATGAGATATTCCTTACCTATTCTGTTTTTCCACATCTGTGTGCAGTATATTAATCTTTTCTTTCATTCCTATATATGTGTTTGACAGTTTGCATAGATGAGAAAGCAATGTTGGATAACTATCCCACTTGAGTGCACATCGATGACGCTAGATGGCATGATCATGGTTATGACATTCATTGATGTCTTCAGCATTTGTGCTGAATTTAGTTTCAGAAGGGAAGTTCAATTGCTATATAAATAGCAAATTCAAGTCGGCAAAAAATTTGTTTTACACTAAACTATTTATGCTCTTTCTAATGAATCCAGATTTTTGGCAAACTGCATAGTATTTGTAGGGCAACATCTATGCCAATGGTCTGCCATCTTGTTTTTAACTACTGTTTACACTTTTGAACAAAGCAAAATCTATTATATGCATAGGTATGGGAGAGGGAAATCCCATCCTTGAGGTAAGAGGGAAATCCCACCCTTGAGGTAAGATTTTGTGGGCTGGAACTAATTCCTGTGTTCCTGCCTTTTAATATTGATTCTCATGTTGGGTTTCCATATCTAGTATCATGTATATACCGTATATACTCACGTATAAGCCGATACCAAAGGCAGATCAGGGTCTATGTTGTTTGCATTTGGACCTGACTTATATGTGAGTATATATGGTAATGGATTCCATTAGTCTCATGTGAAAGGCACAAGCAAGATAGATGAAGTATTTTTCCGGTGATGGTGGTCATGGCCATGAGGTTATCATTGTTATGAATATTATGATTGTATGCCTTAGTTTTTGAGGGTTATTTCTGGGAAGGTTAGATCTTATCATGGTTCATGGTTAACACATAGCATTGAAGTGTTGCAGAGAATCCTTGTTTTTCTTGTTTTAAGGATGTTCACTTTTGGTGTAAAATAAGTCCTTACCATATATACTTGTGTATAAGTTGATACCAACTGCAAACTGCATAGACCCAGATCTGCCGTCGCCTAATGCGCCGGCAGATCTGGGTCTATGCAGTTTGTAAGGACTAATCAGTAGAACAAACAACATAGACCCTGATTTGCCGGTGCATTATGCAACGGCAGATCAGGGTCTATGTTGTTTGCATTTGGACTTGGCTTATTCGCAAGTAAATATGGTACTTTGCAGCTGAAAATGATATGATCATTAAATTGTGACATCATCAATATCTCAGCATTGTAGCACTCTGATCTCTGGTAGAGAATGGACACCAAATATTGTGTAGCAATGCTTTTCAAATAATAAAAAAATAAATATGTACACAATTTTGATAATTGCAATAACAGTCCTGTGAGAGAAAAAAATACAGTCAATGAAAAATATATGAGACCTTGAGAAATGGTTAGCAATTTATGAATCAGTCGCCCAGGCTTTCTGTTGTGGAAAACAAATGTGATCTCAATGAATGTGTCATGCAGAAAAATTCACTCATGAGAGGAATCAATTATCTTCAATGTGAGTACATTTGATGAATTTTTAAATGCTCATTCATCTATTATTTTTTGGATAATTGGTGAGAGGGAACTTTTCCCATACTTTTCTATGTAATGTCACTTACTTGGGAATAGATTTTCAACTAAGAGTAGCACATGAAAAAGCACAACCTATACATGTTTGTATGATATTGGATTGCTGGACCCTTTGCTGTGTAAAAAAAAAAAATTCAAAAAGTTACAAACTCCAACATTTCACAAGTAATCATCCTTAATTCTAGATACTTAGTCCATTTTAGCATGTTTATAACAGGCTCAAGTCTCACCTTAGTTAGTCAATGGGGAGACACGGGTATGTTTATACAGTCCTACCCACTTATATCGACATCACTTATGTTGACAAACTGCCTGTGTCAGCAAAACGACAAAGTCCCGGTCCCATGGTCTGTTGTTACTACCAGATTTGTCATGCTTATGTCGACATTGAGATAAAAAAGAAATGTATATGTCAACAGAAGCCCTAGGTCCCAGCTTGAACAAATCCTTTGTTTTCTGATCATTTATGTCAACAAGATGCCAGTTCCAACCCATACTTTGTTCTACAATTTTTTGATGTTGCCACCAGGCTTTAATGTTCCCATTGGATTAACAAATAGGCAGCATTTGTTTGGTCCTCCAAAGTTGGCCTTCTGCGGCAACTTCAGTAATGCATGTACCCTTCATCAAAGCAAGCTGTCTGCAATCTTCAATAAAAACAATGCACCCTTCATCAAAGGAAGCCATCATCAAACTTGAATAAAAATAATGAAATCTGATCAATTGTTGCATTTTCCAAAGTGATTGTTGTTTGAAAAACGTTTTTTGTGCCATGAAAGTTTCCTTTTCTGCAGGAAGAAAGATAACTTTATTAATGCTTACAATGGCTACCAACAGCACCTTAATTAAGCCTTTAAAAAAAAAATGTCATTCAATGTTTTGCAATCAAAGAGAATTTATAACTTGTTGACAGGTTTTAATTTCCCTATGAATAGCTTCATCCCCTTGGTAGCCTCAGTAAGATGATTACGTTTGTTGCTTAGTCAGACCAAAATCTAGGCCAATTTAAGTACATGTAAAATGTAAACAACAACTATACAGCCACTTGCTATTGGCAACAATGAATATTGTAGTGAATTGTTGGTTGACAATAGGATATCTATCAAATGAGGACTGCCATTTTTGTATACATGTGTTTTTAACAGGATGTGACCAAAACGTGAATTCTGTTGTTTATTTTCTCAAAGTGTAAATCCTACTCACTAATGACAGGTCACCCCTTTCAGATGAATTTTATTTGTATGTGGATCAAAGAGAAATTTGCTTTTTTCAGTCCCCCCCCCCCCAACACTCATCTCAACATCCGCTTATGTCGACAATATTGCCTCAGGCCTGAAGATGTCGATATAAACAGGTAACATGTTTGAGTCTCGCCTGAGTTAGTGAATTGGGAGACATAGGTACACCTCTCCCTTGATAACTCATGCACAACATGGCCAAAAACACAGACCACAGTATAAACGAGGATGGGAGTTACCAAGGGACCTCTGAAAAATTTAGAAGGGGATGCCATCCCGGCTGGACATCGACAATGCGAAGACTGGGAGGGGGCAACCGTTTTCTGGTTTAATACTTGTTTTTTATTGCATTGGAATTTTTTTTCAATAAAATGCTTTTTCTAATGAAGTCGTTTGCTTTTCTGTATAAATTACTTTTATTTTCAAGATATCCAATGTCCAAAAGATCGTTAAAAACATTACTTCAAGAGGTTTCAACACACAACATGTGTACCTGCAAAAACATTGTGTATTACATCACTGCTTTTGCATGTGAATATGGATATATTCGAGTGTTATTGTTGATTCATAGCAAAACAAGATTTCCTTTTTTCAAAAACTATGGACATTAAATTCGAGAAATGACAACCATCAGCGTCAAAACTAGATTTTTTTTATCAATTGTTCTATTAATAAAATACTGATGCCGTGATTTCAGTTGCTGGTAATAGTGAAATTTATGCTCATTCTTGAACAAACCTCTGAGTGCCAATTTGGGTATTTTAAGTTCACTGCAAACTTTGGAACTCACTTCTCCATAATGAACCATATCCATGCACTGAGTACTCATTTGGCTTGCTTCCTTTGCTATACTTGATCACATTCATGAATTAGTAGGATAAACCACTGATTATGTTAGATACTTTAATAATGTTACCTGCATAATAATATTTATAACATTGTTCGACTGCTCAGTTGAAATGAGTTGACCTGGCACAGCACTGTGACCGCTAGCTCTTATGCTGGAAGAATTTGCATGCATTGTAACATTTTTAAAATTCCACCCCCTTTATTTGATTTGATGCAAAAGATGTAATTAATGTGATAATACAAAGCAGGTCTACTTTTAATTGATTGTAACAATACAACAAACACTTCCACAAATCGGAGATCAGAACACAGTTGGCACTTAATTAGGTTCTCATAGAAATGCTTGAGGACATAGCTGTTATGGTAGATTGACACTTTTCAATTTTGGAATAAAAGAGGGCATATCACTTTTATGATGATTACACTAAAACTGAATTTAGAGATAGAACTAAAACACAAATTTCACTTGACAAAACTTATGTAATTGGTATTTATTTCTTAAAGTGCTGCCACCATTACCAACTTTTTCATGGATCAAAATTTCATAGAATATTGTTATTTATAGTGTACTGAGAATTTTTTTTTTAAAGATGACTTCTTATTAAAAGTTGAGAATTTCATGATGTTGATTCAAATTTCTGGGCACTAAATGCCATTTTTGACAATAAAACGAGCGATGTGGTAAAGTTTCATTTACCAGTTTTTATTGCGATTTTCTTCACATTCAACAAATAGGTGCCAATTCTTTTGGTATTTTCTAGAAAAGAATGGGATCCACGCCTGACCCTGCATTACAAGCGGGTTCGCGAGTTATCAAAGGAAAGGTGTATTGTGTTTATAACACATTAGAGTCTCTCCTGTGTCAGCGAATGTGGAGACATAGGTATATTTTTGGTGGCTGTAAAGGCTGTAGAGGTGATGGCAATGACTGCAGCAACAATGTTGTCATGAATGTCATGAATGCTAACTGTGTCAGCACTTTTGTGTGAAAGATTTTACATGTCAGATAGGGGCACAATATATCAAACTGTGTGGGTGAGACACCACATTCTGGCGAATCCTTGTTTTAAAGTCATATACCATATTTCATAGCTTGACTAACAGGTGTGAAAAAATGCTCATTGTAACCCTTGTTTACATAAGTGCATGGCAAAAATTATTTTCGGAATATTTGTTACTGTTGCAGTGTTAAGTTTTGACTTTAAGGAAAACTTGTGGTTGCACTTTGTTGTTTCTCATATTTATTTTCTTATTGACGAATAGAGGTTATTTTGATAGGTCATTGCAAACATTCCTGGAAGTTTTGAACAGTTAGGAGTTGTTTTTTTACATGTGTGAATATACATGCAAGATGAACATGATTACAGACACTGTTTAATGCACATAACTCTTAATGTGTGTACAGATAAGGCATATTTACATTATTCAAGCTTGGACCTTCCCTAGATTCCAAACAATTGTGTTCACAGCAGATAATTTCATATTTTGACATAGATGATAGTTAACGTAACACGATAGTTAACATTACACTGTTATCATGGCTATATTCTGTGTCATTTGTTGTCATCATCATCAAGGTATTCTTTTGTTTTTTAAACTTCACTGCACAAAGTGCAGGAGAGCTTATGCTCTATCCCATGTGTTGTAGTCTTTGGTGTTGGTGTTAGTGAATGTACACCTTTTATATTTAGGTAAGTTTCTCAGACACTATTACTTGTACAGTCATGAAATTTTATGTGTATACATCCTGAGGAATACATCACCACCATACCAAAAGTAGGTCACTGACCTACATTTTTATGTGCAAGTGATCATGTGTACTTGTTATGTTTAGATCGGTGTCTGGGATACCGTTGTTGGTACCATCATGAAAATAGATCTCTGCACGCATCATGATGGGTACTACACTACCTTCCAAAACATGGGTAACTGGCCTACTTTTGACTCCAGTATCATGTACCCTTTTTACATTTAGGGTAGTTTATGGGAAACAATTGTTTGTAAAGTCATGAAAATGCACCTTGAAGAGTACTTCACCTCAATACCCAAACAGGTCACTTTGACCTACATTTCATGTTCCAGTAATCATGAATACTTTTCATTTTTACATGAGTTTCTCAGACACTGCTGGTTGTTCACTCATGATACTTGATATGTGCATGCATCTTGAGGAGTACTGCATTGATATCAAAGTAAGTCACTGTGACATACTTTTTACACTTTAGTGAATATGTAAACCTTTGATGTTTAGATGACTTTTTTTTTCTACTCTGCTGCTTGTACAGTCATTAAACTGGCTATGAGCATCCTGGGAAGCATAGCATCACCATATTAAAGTAACTGCCCTGCATTGACTATTTGGTCATTATTCATATCACTCAGTATTGATCATTTTGAGTACTGACGAATACAAAACTCTTTTTCTAAATAAATATGTGCAGGCGAGCTTTGCTGTCTTCTGTCTGCTTCATTTCATGTTCTTTTTCATTTTCTCAACCTCGTCATCACTTTCAACATTTACATCTCTGCCACTGTTATCATTATTATTGTTGTCATGACTATAATTGCTACCACTGCCATCATTATCAACATCATCATTATCATCATCATTTCCAAACCATAATGAATTTTTGTCAAGATACTTTTATATGCTGTTTATTTTGTTTATTGTTTTACCCAGGTGTACCTACTAGAGGAGTTGTTCAGCCCCATCATCACCCCATTTATCCTGATGTTCATCTTTAGGAGGAAAGCTTCAGAAGTCGTGGACTTCTTTCACAACTTCACTGTGGAGGTGGTGGGGGTGGGGGATGTCTGCTCCTTTGCTCAAATGGACATCAGAAAACATGGAAATCCACAGGTAGGCTTTTATGTCTCTTTGGTAGAGAGGGTTAGGACCCATACACAAAACCACAAAACTCCTCAGCTTAACTGTACACTGGACCTCAATTTTGAATGGTTGATTATGAGCAAATGAATATACATGTTAAAGCTTGTAATGTTAAAATCTATTTAGAATGAGAATGCTGTTTAACATACCAGGTAATTTCTTTTATGAAAATTTCTCAAATTTGATGTTAACTGTAGAAGCAATATTTGAGTTTGAGTGGACACTCAAATTAAGGAGTTTCATGAATAGGGGGTCAAGTCTTATAAAATTGATTTACAGTTTTAGCTACGATGTTATGCCGTCCATTATACATTAAAACTTCAGTATCTCAAACATAAGTCACATGGATACTCTTTCCCAGCATAAAGCCTTCCGTTGTCATCAACCAACAAAACGTGAAACAGCTGAAAAACTTGAACAAAACAATTGGGTTTGCAGCACTTTGATTACTGTTGCTTTATATAACTGAACACAGTGTTGCATCTTGAGAATGGAATTGCTGTTTTCCCCCAGTTTTTAAGTAGCTTAGGGAAAATTGAAAAATCAACTTAAAATTTTCTTTGGTACACACTTGTTATGTGAAACATATACAATATCAACTTCCAAGCCTCTCTTGGCACTGGCAATCACCAAAATTGGTACATATGATCAAATTTTACAGGTGACAATTCATTGCAATTAAAGCAACATAATTGACAATCAAAACAATTCAAGATTTTTTCAGTTGTCTCTTGAGTTTCAGTACAAAGTCACTGAAGGCTGATAGTGTAATGTGTTTTCAAAGTTGAATTAATGACAGAAGGTACTCAATTTCTGATGGTAAAAACTTGCAGAAATACATAATTTTGCATTTAATCAATTAATTAATAGTTTGAAAAAAATAATCAGAGAAAATATGAACTTGTATCATATGCAAGTGTAGACTAAAGTTGAATGAGAACAAGATCTGGAATGGAAAATTCCATAATGCAGCTACTTCATAAAACTAGATATTCAAACCTGGTAATGTTTATATAGGTTACTTGAGCACATGATAACACTTTTATTACAATAATGTAAGCTGCCAAGGAGAAAATAGAGCAGTGCAGATGTTGAAGTAAATATGACAACACTACCAAAGCAAATAAGATTATCTCATTTTTTTTACAACTGCTGGTGGATCAAGCTTTGTTTTAAGTATTTTTTTTTGTCCCTTTGAAATCATATGTGTCCACTAGATATGGAAGACAGTGGGGACACTGCCTCTTCCCATGGGATCCTTGTTGCAACACTGAGCAAAAGGCAAAAACAAGAGACAAATCAGACTTTTGATATAAGTATATAAATATTAGTTTTATTATCACATATATCAGAAGCTATTATCCACAAACAAGTAAAATCTGTCAAAACAGATGGAAAGACAGTCAGATATAATGTCAGCTTACCAACTATGTGTAAGCTAATTTGATGTCAAGTTGGGGAGTTATGTAAGCAAATTTCAGACATATTTGTTGTGATAATTGAATGCTCAAAATACCAGTCACCACTCCACAGATTACTTAATTGATTGACAATAGCTGAAGTGATTTTGTGTTTGCTATTCCATTGAGCACTGCTGTGGTAGACCCCATAACACTGATTTTCATAGATAAAGTACATGAGATGGAACAACCCAATTCATTTGAAGTTGGGTAAATTGGAGATACATGTTGAAGAAATAAAAGTTATTACACTTTGTTGCCTCGAATGAAAATGTTTAAGCCATCTTTATTACAGATTATTGGCTAGTTCTTGATCAGTGGCAATGTTTCTCTAAGTTGGATCTTACTCAAAATATAAAAGGCAAAATGTGATTATTTTGGTAGTTGGAATGGTAAAGGTAGGAGCAGTGTGAAAGTGTGGTTGATTTTTTAAGGAAAAATGTCAAAATGCAATTGTGATTCAAGGAAGGATGAGCCATCTGTGAAGCGAGAAAAACCCAGCAAAACTAAATTTCAGAACTCCTGGTTGACAGAGTTTGACTTTGTGAAGCTCAGCAGCAAGGGGGATAATTTTATACTTTTCACTTACTGCAAACACCATATCAACATTACTCATTCTGGAGTATACATTATCCATTGACATAGGAACACCACCCTGTATCAGGGCAGAAAAGAACATTGTCAGTGCTCAGAAAAATTCAACAAGATATTTGGGGAAGTTTGAACAACAGTACCATCAAGTCTCTAATGAGCACAAAGATGAACAGTAATGACACTTGCATCACCTTCAAACCGTCCAATTAATTATTGAGAGTAGCAAAGTCGGTAACCACAATTTAATACTGTATTCCACAGTCCAGTGGACTTTAAAGACAGAAACTTTGTGTTTTTTCAATTTCATGTCTGTGTTTGAGAGTGTCTAAGTGTGTGCTCGTGTATATGTGTGAGGGGTGATAATGTACGACAGTGTTAAGTCTACCAGCAATTTTTGTTTGGGAGTGTATTAAATGCTTCAAAGAAAGCATTTTCTTTTCTTTTATTCAAATATAAATTTCCAGTCATTTTGTATAGACTTATATGTGTAGTTAACTTATTCCTAATTGTGCAGTGTCTCTTATTTGGGTCAAGTGCACTGAACCACAATTGGGACCACAAAACACACTTTTTTAGTCTAAAAAATCCCCGAACACTGTCTGGAAGGTTGGCAGGTATTCTTTGGGCACCAATTTCATTGTTTTTGTGGATGCTATGAACCACAAATTTAAAGACCCATCAAACAGTAATCCTTCTGTGGAATGATACAATCAATAGATTTTTTAGTGACCCAGTATGGAATGATACAGAGTCAATAGGTTTGTTAGTGACCAAGTATGGAATGATATGGAGTCAATAGATTTGTCAGTGACCCAGTATGGAATGATACAGAGTCAATAGGTTTGTTAGTGACCAAGTATGGAATTGTACGGAGTCAATAGATTTGTCAGTGACCCAGTATGGAATGATATGGAGTCAATAGGTTTGTTAGTGACTTAGTATGGAATGATACAGAGTCAATAGATTTGTTAGTGACCCAGTATGGAATGATACAGAGTCAATAGATTTGTTAGTGACCCAGTATGGAATGATACAGAGTCAATAGGTTTGTCAGTGACCCAGTATGGAATGATATGGAGTCACTAGATTTGTTAGTGACCCAGTTGTCACAGGATGAAGCCGGGTTGGGACTGGATTAGTGAAGACACCGAAAGCAACTGCGTTAATAAGATGTTTATTTATAAACGCAATTTAAAGATGAACAAATCTGACACCATTATAACAAAAAGATAAGGAAAATTATAATGTTCCTAACATGGAACTATCAACAACAAGTAACTCAACGAGAAAAATCAAAGATGGATTTAACAAATGGAATTTTAAACAAACGTGAATAGCATCCTATCACCAATCGACAAATAAGAGTATATGATTTACACCCCAATATAAACAAGGTCTTATTAAGTACCAAGGGTGACCAAAGCATGTGATTTATGCACTTATCAATAGAATACTCATTTATCCATCAATCTGTTAACTCGTCAATTTATCAATTTAACAAGCGATGTTGGAATATGAATTTATGAATCCGTCGTTCATATAACGATATTGAAATGGGGATGTATGAAATTATGAATATGTCGTTCATATAACGATATTGAAATGGGGATGTATGAAATTATGAATCTATCACACATATAGCGATATTGAAATGGGAATGAATGTAATTTTGCACAGATAGCAATATTGAGATAACAATCAAATGGAACACGCAATAAATATAACTATCGTGGCGTCCGTTTGACTACCAAGATGTATCTACGGTTCCACCCGCTCTAGTCCATGGTCAAGGAGCCACCCCGCATGGTCCACCCCTCCCAGTCTGTTGAAGGGTCCCTCGAGAGCCTTCACATTAACACAGACCCGTTGATCGAGAAGCCTTGGTCCCTCGCATCGAGAAAACCAGTACACTCTTCCGAAACAACGTCACCAGACACAGCGTACACGTCACACGAAACCACACAGAGTTCTGTGACTTCACACCTCCAAACCATACATATGGAACAGCTAAAAGTATAACAACTAAACCGTGTAGTACATATGACACGGTTAGTACTTTTGTATTGATATATGTTGCGCATGCGCGCACATGAATTACGCTTCGTTACACATTACATTAATCATTCAATGCATGCCGCGTATAATTAAATAATACCCGTCTATTCAGTTACAACAAATAGCTAACTTGAACCCGCCTATAGGATTTCTAATATCATGGCGTTGTATGACCTAGGTATTGACTCTCTGTAGAATTTAGAATAAATTCTAAAACATCTAATATATGAAACAATTATGTCATATAAAACGAATAGTGATAAAGAATACAATCTTAAATTTCACATACCTCTACAGCTGAAGTTTTGCTCCCGTAAAGAGGTAAGCTTTCTGACAAGACTCATCGTAGTGTAATTTGTTTATAGAGAATTCGCTCTATATGTACTCTAGCTGTGACAGATATGCGCAGCAGCTAGGCACGTGAGTTTTCACTGCAGGCAATTTGCACGTGCAGCATGGGGTGAATCGCGCTCAGTATTTCAAAATAACTAGAGCCGAAAAAAATAAACAACCCCCGAGTAACGCTCTAGTCGGAAACGAAACCCGAATACATTTTTGATCACATATACATATTGATATAAACCATACAATTCCGTGACACCAGTATGGAATGATACAGAGTCAATAGATTTGTTAGTGACCCAGTATGGAATGATATAGAGTCAATAGGTTTGTTAGTGACCCAGTATGGAATGATACAGAGTCAATAGATTTGTTAGTGACCAAGTATGGAATTGTATGGAGTCAATAGATTTGTCAGTGACCCAGTATGGAATGATATGGAGTCAATAGGTTTGTTAGTGACTTAGTATGGAATGATATAGAGTCAATAGATTTGTTAGTGACCCAGTATGGAATGATACAGAGTCAATAGATTTGTTAGTGACCCAGTATGGAATGATACAGAGTCAATAGATTTGTTAGTGACCCAGTATGGAATGATACAGAATCAATAGTTTTGTTAGTGATCTAGCATAGAATGGTACAGAGTCAATAGTTTGGTTTGGTTTTGTGGGGTTTAACACCATTTTTCAGCACATGCTAGGCTATACATGGCAGCTAGT
This sequence comes from Margaritifera margaritifera, assembly GCA_029931535.1. NCBI lineage: Eukaryota > Metazoa > Mollusca > Bivalvia > Unionida > Margaritiferidae > Margaritifera > Margaritifera margaritifera. Next base: position 432,518 of record JAQPZY010001239.1, on the reverse strand, counting down.
ATATTTGGTGGAGGAGGAACCCAGGTAGACTCCGGGAAGAACCATCAGCCCATGGGAAGCTACTGGCCAGCTTTCTCGCATACCCACATTGGTCGAGCTGTTACTCGAACTCACGAGAACGACGGTGAGATGTGCGAGTGATCTGTCAAGGCGAGCGCCTTAGACCACTCGGCCACCTGGGTCCACTCAGAGTCAATAGGTTTGTTAGTGACCCAGTTTGGAATGATACAGAGTCAGTAGAAAACTTGCCTGGGTGAGTTTGTTAGTGACCCAGTTTGGAATGATACAGAGTCAGTAGAAAACTTGCCTGGGTGAGTTTGTTAGTGACCCAGTTTGGAATGATACAGAGTCAGTAGAAAACTTGCCTGGGTGAGTTTGTTAGTGACCCAGTTTGGAATGATACAGAGTCAGTAGAAAACTTGCCTGGGTGAATTTGTTAGTGACCCAGTTTGGAATGATACAGAGTCAGTAGAAAACTTGCCTGGGTGAGTTTGTTAGTGACCCAGTTTGGAATGATACAGAGTCAGTAGAAAACTTGCCTGGGTGAGTTTGTTAGTGACCCAGTATAGAATTATACAGGGTTAATAGATATGTTAGTGACCTTGTATGAAAAGATACAGAGTCAATAGAAATCTTGTCTGGTTGAGATGTTAATGCTTGGCCCTGTAAGTTTCCAACTGACTTTAGATCATTTCATACTAGATCACCAACAAACCATGTAACAAATAATCCTATTAAAAACGGTATGATTCAGCTGTTATGGGCTGTAATTTGAATTAATTCAAAACTTGCTTTTACAGCTCTAAAATTTAACAGACACTGTTGTTGTCTTTTTTATATCCCTTTGAATGAAGTAAACAACAAGGCAGCTTAAACATTGTTTCACTGAACCAAATCTCTCATGTGACTTGATGAGATTCTGCACTGTGAGGGTATGGTAAAATACAGTGTTTTCCTTGTAATGCCAGAACCACTTTTCCAAACATTTGGAAAAGTGATTTGGCTGCCTGGTGAAAATGAGGTGACTTAATACATCATTGTAAAGATGAGATGCCAGTTTCATTGGCTGATTGAGTCATACCTCTTGTGTCAGTGTCTGCTTACAAAGAGATGTTGAGTAATATCCTTTTAAGCTTACAACTGAATTTTGACTTTAATTATTGCAGAAAGTATGTCTTGGTAAATTTTATGTTAGTGAAATATGTCTTTGTTGTTTCACTTCTGCAAAGCTAAACCAAAGCATCTTCTATCAGTAACAGTGACCAGTGACACATTTTACCAGACCCTTGTATGGCAAAGATCTCAAAGAGCCTGTCAGAGGTCTGGTTGAATGAGACTTACTTACACCATTTATAAAAACTGTCTATCTCCTTATAAATACTATATCTACGTAAGTAATAGCTACACACTCTTTTAAGTAATAGCTACACACTCTTTTAAGTAATAGCTACACACTCTTTTTAATAGCTACACACTTTTTTAAGTAATAGCTACACACTCTTTTTAATAGCTACACACTTTTTTTAAGTAATAGCTACACACTCTTTTAAGTAATAGCTACACACTCTTTTAAGTAATAGATACACACTCATTTTAAGTAATAGCTACACACCCTGTTTAAGTAATAGCTACACACTCATTTTAAGTAATAGTTACACACTCTATTTAAATAATAGCTACACACTCTTTTAAGTAATAGCTACACACTCATTTTAAGTAATAGCTACACACTCGTTTTAAGTAATAGCTACACACTCTTTTAAGTAATAGCTACACACTTTATTTAAGTAATAGCTACACACTCTTTTTAAGTAATAGCTACACACCCTGTTTAAGTAATAGCTACACACTCTTTTTAAGTAATAGCTACACACTCATTTTAAGTAATAGTTACACACTCTATTTAAGTAATAGCTACACACTCTTAAGTAATAGCTACACACTCATTTTAAGTAATAGTTACACACTCTATTTAAGTAATAGCTACACATCCTGTTTAAGTAATAGCTACACACTCTTTTAAGTAATAGTTACACACTCTTTTTAAGTAATAGCTACACACCCTGTTTAAGTAATAGCTACACACTTTATTTAAGTAATAGTTACACACTCTTTTTAAGTAATAGCTACACTCTTTTTGAATTCCACTTTTTAAAGAATTTAGTCTATCACAAGACAGCAGTTATTACTCCACTCAAGGTTTGAAAGTATTATTCAAATAATACTGTATGTACATTTGGATTTGTTCTGGTTAAAAAACAATTCTACCCCATAGATTTATTATGAATCTAATTCTCTTAAAAATGTATAAAAAAAGTGTTTTTTAAACCTTTTTATTGTATTTGAACATACAAAAAAAGAAAGAAAAACAAACAACTTTGTTTTTGTTGTTCTTGTGATTTAGCCTAACCTACAATAGATTTCTGCAATGATACAAGTGATGCTTGTTTTTCACAGTTTTGCATGACGAAGTTATGACCCAGGGACTAAATACCCACTGGATGCACTCGTATTTTTTTCTTCTGTTTACTTATGTATTGTATACTATTGTGATATATGTATGTGTGTGTGTATATATATATATATATATATATATATATATATATATATATATATATATATATATATATATATATAGAGAGAGAGAGAGAGAGAGAGAGAGAGAGAGAGAGAGAGAGAATTATTGTGGTACATATCATGATACAACATGGCTGGCAACACTCAGTTTTACTGTACATGTGTGTTATTTTGTAGTGGGTTAGTGAAGCAGACACAGATGCCAACCGGTACAACCAGGGGGAGGATGGAAAGATAGAATTATCTCTCATGCATTTCCATGTAAGTTATTGTTCTCATTTTGCAGTTTCATTTATTTATTATCATTTATCATTATCTTGGCAATACACCTCCATGCCAATACCATAATTTACTTTGAAAATAATTTTCCCTTTGCCTGTACACCAAATCATGTCCTTTTACGAAAAGATAGTTTAATGTTTTTTTAAGAAGATAACGTGATATTGTATTACTGTGGTAGTTTTGATTGTGGTTTTTTAAGGTGGAAAAGTTTGTAAATCTTGTAAAATACCATTAAATTAAAGGTGTGACTTAAATATATATTTCTGTGTCAGTTTATAAAAGATTGGTTCCATCCATATGTCATGTTTGTAATTAGTTATAAAACAGAATTTTTGAAAATACTAAATATATTGTTAGTAGTTTTCTTTGGATGTTTATGATTTAAAAAATAGATAAAGTGTGCATTAATTGTAAAAGTTGGTTTGTAGTTCCAATTAGAGTTCTCTGATCACATTAAAAGTTGGTTTGGAGTTTTAATTATAGTTCTCTAATCACATCTAAAAGTTGGTTTTGAGTTCCAATGAGAGTTCTCTAATCACACCTAAAAGTTGGTTTGGAGTTCCAATGAGAGTTCTCTAATCACACCTAAAAGTTGGTTTGGAGTTTCAATGAGAGTTCTCTAATCACACCTAAAAGTTGGTTTGGAGTTCCAATGAGAGTTTTCTAATCACACCTAGAAGTTGGTTTGGAGTTCCAATGAGAGTTCACTAATCACACCTAAAAGTTGGTTTGGAGTTCCAATGAGAGTTCTCTAATCACACCTGAAAGACAGTTATGTTAAAAAGACAAGGATTATTGTATTTTATTTCAAGTTTGGCTTTTTACTCTTCCATTAATATTCTTCTACTTTGCTTCATAAATATTAATATGGGATAATAACTTAAGTTGAGTGCTTATCTCTTTCAAATTATGAAAATGACAATTTAGAACCAGAATCACCTTGTGTATCTATACAAAATTTGTTGTTTTTTCTTTCAGCTAACAAATCCAGAATGGAAACCTCCAGAAAACTGCAGCATGTTTATCAATAATGTCAAAGAACAAGGCAAGTCCATCGCTTCAAATCTCTTACAGCACAAATTGCCATTAGATAATGGATAAATATGAACAGTGTTATCAGTTCTAAACTGTATTTACAGCAGTAAATGTCCACTTCTAGAAATCTCATCACCACCATCACTTCATCAGATTTTGCTAAAATTGAAGTCAGATTTAATATATAATTTGAATAGTTTTCAGCCATTTCACAGATTTTTCACCCGACATGTTTTCATTGCCTTTTCATTATTATTTCTTTGTTTTTTTTTCTGTAGTGTTTGAGTGATAATATTTTAAATCAGTCAGTGTGCGAAGTGAATAATTGAAATATTGTGCTCTAATCTTTTAATCTTTTAAAAAATAATTTTGCCTAAGAAATGTCTATTTGTATCTATGGAGACAACATTAATTTTTGTGTGCCAACTTTTAAGAAATTGAGCATGTAAAGTATGCAAGAAAGTGAAATGATAATTCTTGTTTTCCATATTGAAAAAAAATGGTGATTATTAATATTAGTGATAACAACACTGACAATTTCTATGCATATGGTCGAGCATATTATGTTATGATGTTTTCCATCCATCTGTTATTAAATTCATTTCTGAACAATAATTTAAGTTATCCACTATCTACAGTTGCCAAACTGTGTATATGGCTTGCACTTGGGGTAAGGAAGAACCTATTTATTTTGGGAAAGAGAAAAATAAAGCCTTTAAATTTGTGGTTCAAAATGTTAAAGGTCAAGGTCACTGACAACAAATGAAAAATGTCTTCTGCATAATAACATTAGTTCACAGACATAGACCGAACTTTGAGGATGGTTTGTACTTGGGGTAAAGAAAAACCCTATTTATTTTGGGTCAAAAGGTTAAAGACCAGTGTCAGTGTGACTGAAAAAAAAAAAGGTTTTCATATAATAATATTAGTTCTACATCACAGACTCTGACCAAACTTTATGGATAGTGTGCACCTGAGATAGGGAAAAAGTCTATCAATTTGGGATCAAAAGGTTAAAGGTTAAGGTCACTGACTGAACAAAGAAAAATGTCTTCAGCATTAGAACATTAGTTCTACATCACAGACCTCGACCAAACATTGTGGAGGATTTGTATTTAGGTAAAGAAGAACCCTATTGATTTTGGGGTCAAAATGTCAAAGGTCAAGGTCACTCTTACTGAAAAAAGGAAAACGCTTTCTGCGCAGTAACATTAGTTCTACAACACTGACCTATATATTTCAGGGTAAAAAGATTAAAGGTCAAGGTCACTTTGACTGAAAGAAGAATAATTGTTTCTGCACAACAATTTCAGTTCTCAACCATATACCTTCACCAAAAGTTTGTGGATGAGTTTCAAATTGAGTAAGAAAGAAGCCTTCTGATTTGGGGGTCAAAAGGTGAAAGGTCAAGGTCACTGACTGAAAGAAAAAAGATTGTTTTTGCATAGGTTTGTGCATAATAACGTTAATTCCAGACCACATCCCTTGACCAGGTATGGAAGAGGCCTGTTGATATGGGGATCAAAAGGTCAAAGGTCAAGGTCATTGTCGCTCAAAGAAAAAAAAACTGGTTTTGCAGAATAACTTGTTTTCTAGAGTAAGTTCCTTGACCAAATTTTGCGGATGACATGTACTTAGGTTAGTAAAGAAAATATATAGATTCTGGGGTCTAAGGGTGAGTTCACAGTCATGGTAAGTCTAGTAAGAAAATAATGGTTTCTGCACTTTAGTTCACGACTGCATACCTTGATCAAATGTCCAGCTCATTGAGACCCATTGGTCAAAAATAATGTTAAGAGTCAACCTTGCCCTACTAGTGCCAACACAGAGAACTATTAAACACATAGTTGGTGTATAATGTGCTGTTCATGGTACTATTGTTTTTTTTGGGAAAGCACAAAGCTAGTATCAGATAAGATACGAAGAATAAATTACTTTACTATCACTTTTTCTTCTAGCAACATTATTAATTAAAAAAAACATGACATTAGTACCTTTGAGTTACATTATTTTATGCCATTCAAGTTTCTATTCTGAAAAAAATATTTATTTCAATACAGTTCACCGAGATCTGACATCTGTCAACTCCATGCAGCAGGACCTTACAGGAATAGGCTACTCTCACTACCAAAGTCTGGTGCCCAGTGGGGCCACAGGGCTGGGAATAGGGGTGAGCATGTGCCTATTTATAAAAGACCATGTCCAAATTAGTTATTATTAAGAATCATGGGAAAATGTAATAAGTGATATCATCTAGATGATTTGGGTCAAATCACAATGATGCTCTCAAGCATCTGAATGACCACTTTCATTTTGGTACACTACAGTGATATTTATCCCTATGCTTTTACCTTCCATCTGTATGTCCATCTATCCACATGTCTGTCTGTTGGTACTCTGTCTCCTATACAGCTGGGTGAAAATTCACCAAAGTTGGTACACAGGTTGTGAGAGGGGCATGACTTTTGGACCTCTATGCTGGGGTCCCTGAAAAGGGGTCAGATATAAAATATACAACAATTGCAATTACAGTGACATATCTTAAAATTTTTTACAAGACTTATTATGACACATCATACAGTATATGTAATGGATTATGGGTTACAACCCCTGGGGGTGGAAGGTAGCATGTATTAAAAGCATTGGAATTTATGTTTGAAAAGGTCCATTATTATGCACAACACTGTGTAAATATACAGGGAAACCCCGCTATAACGCGATATTTGGGGTCCATAAAATTTGATCGCGGAAAAAGCGGGATCGCGTTATTGCGGGGTTTTACTATATTTTACTTTATTCAGAGAACAACATATACACGTCTAATGTATAGCATGAATAGGGTATGAACACCGTTTACTATCTGATATCGATCTGTCTTTGTTTTCCCACATGACAACCCTTTGATTGAGCCACGAGTTTGATACAGCTGTACTTGTTCAGTGCCAAGTAACAGAGAGTGGTTATTTGAACTCCCTGTGATCTTGCCGCCCAAGCTCAGTCTCTACATAAGCACCCACATATGACAATCTTTGATCTTGCCGCCCAAACTCAGTCTCTACATAAGCACCCACATATGACAATCTTTGATCAACCACCGCATTTTCTGGTGCTTGGTTGTGTATGCAGCTAAAGAAGAAACGTAAGTCGGCTATTGTTTGCGCAATGATTGTATACAGGATGAATTGAAGTCCAGCGCACGTGTTGGCGGCTTACATTTTTTGATGTTTATTAAATCATGAGAATCTTTTATCAACCACCACATTGTCTGATGCTCGGTTGTGTATGCAGTTAAAGAAGAAAAACATATTGGCTGTTGTTTGAGCAATGATTGTATACAGAATGAATTGAAGACAAACACAAAGAAGACTTACTGGCTTTACTCATGGATCAATAATAAGTAACATTTCCGATAATGTTTATTTTGGCATAATACTTCAAGAAATTGGTGAAATTTTTAAATTTAAGAAGCCACGCCATGATCGAATTCATATGTGATCTCTTCCCCAAAATGATAATAAACTTTTTGTACACTATTTCTCGTACTTAAAAAAAAATATTTTTTTTCCGTGTACGAGAAAAATACATGAACATGTATATAAAATTTCAGGAACCACACCACAAACGTATTATGCTCGAATTCATACGCGATCTCTTCCCCAAAATGATACTGTAATATACACATTTTATACACAATTTCTCGTACTTCAAAAAAAAAAATGTTCATGTGCGAATGAATATATGAAATTTTGGGAGCCACGCCACGATCGCATTATATCGGAATTCGCGTTATAGTGGGGTTTCACTGTACTTATGTTAGGGCACTCACAATTTTGCAATTCATGATATCAATCATATCATTTTACACAATTTTACATCATGCACTGTCCTAATTGTTCTGTTTACCTTAGTACTATGTCTGAAATGTAACAATGAGCTTAAATATGAACACCAAATGTCTAAGCAAATAGTTTTAAATGAAGATCACTGTTGAAAAATAGTACATATACTGTAAATTTAGCCATATATATATATACACACACACACAGTTATTTAAAATCATCTTGTTTTATAGAATAATTATTAAACTTGACAAAATATTGTTATATCTCAATACAAGATTTGTAAGACTTGAAAAAATTAAAACATTAATATTCTATCACTTCAGTATTACAACATGAAATGAAATAATATTTTCTTTTAAACCGGAATGAATATTTCCCTGTCATGGAAGATAACGAGTAGCTATGAATGCCACCCTTGAAAAAAAATATTGATTAAAAATGTCTTTTGTATTTCTTGTATCATATAGTATATGTTCATAGAATTTAAAAGCACTTTGTTTTTTTTGTACAGCATTTTTAATCACACAATTTTCCTTTCAAAACATATACTCTGTGTTTGATAGTTGTTTTCTCACATGTTTTTGTCCAAGGTTTTTAATCTACCAATTAACATTTTAAAACATTTACTTAGTGCTAGATAGTTGTTTGCTCCCACATTTTTTTTCAGGGATTTTAATCTACGAATTTTCTTTTAAAACGTGAACTCAGTGCTTGATACAGCTCATCCTTGTTATAAGAAGTTGGGGGTCCATAACCAGTGACTGCATTATGTACTGAACCACATTATAGTGAGAATAGCATTATGTATGGAACCATGATATATTGAAAATAGCGTAATATACAGAATGGCAGTATAGTTGGAACCATCAAAATTTTTTAAATAATGGAAATAAAGATATAACATCTTCTTTCAACCTGTATTGTTATACATTGATTTGATTTTGGTCATGGGATCCATAGTAGTACTGTGTTATATCTGGAATCGCATTATAATGAAAGATGTTATGAGGGAGAGCTGTAGTTGTTTTCTCCTACCTTTTTGTCCACAGTTGTTAATCTACCAATTTACTTTTTAAAATATTTACTCTTTTCACTGATAGTTGTTTTCATCCATGTTTTTATCCAAGTTGTTAATCTACCAATTCACCTTTTAAAACATGTACTCAATGACTGATAGTTATTTTCTTCCATGCTTTTGTCCAGAGTTGTTAATCTACCAATTTGACCCCTGATAGTTGTTTTTGTCCATGCTTTTGTCTGGAGTTGTTAATCTACTAATTTACCTGCTTACACATTTACTCAGTGCCAGATAGTTGTTTTCTTCCATGCTTTTGTCCGGAGTTGTTAATCTACTAATTTACCTGCTTACACATTTACTCAGTGCCAGATAGTTGTTTTCTTCCATGCTTTTGTCCGGAGTTGTTAATCTACTAATTTACCTGCTTACACATTTAGTCAGTGCCAGATAGTTGTTTTCTCCTATTATTTTTTGGTATGATTGCGCTCTTTATATTGACATCTTTAATCATGGATTAATTTTTTATGCCAATAAGACAAAATTTACATGGTCAGATCTTGAAATTGTTACGACTAAATAGTCACAAAACTGTTTCCTCTATACAATGAATGGCATGTTTTTTCTGTAAAGTAATGACATTTTAATTGACACCAAAAAACTCTCACACAAAATTTAAACACATTTTTAGTCAAAAGTCAAGATTCAGAAAATTGAACACTTATAAAATTACATTCATACCAGGTTGTATTTTGTAAACTTTATTTACAGCACTTCACTCTTAGGGAGCTGCAGTAGTTCAGTTGGTAGAGCATTGGACTCGTAATCCAAGGGTTGCGAGTTCAGTACCTGCCCAGTCAAGCTGGGTTGATTGACTCTGTCTGTCTTTGGGAAAGGCACTTAGCTTCCATTTCCTTGACATGTTATAGCGAATAACGTGTTAAAAGTGCCAATAAAACAAAAAAAACCCAAAAATGCACCATTTTACTTATTGATCTAGAATATACACTATTTGTCTTAATGATCTCAACAGTGTATATCACATTACTTTTTCATCATAAAATTCATAAGGATTTTTAATTTCCAAAGATGAGAATCCTGAAATTTTTAGCCACTTACTCTTTTGAAAATTTAAATATTTGAATTGATTAGGCTATTTTACTCATCAGTTATCTGTGTATATGATATTGTATAAAAATTTAGGATACTCATTAAATTATCTGCAATTTTTTCTTGCCTGCAAAACATAGGCGACAAATATGTATCACTAACTGACAGTATTATCATTGTTGGTATTGTCATCAACATTAAGTGTGTTGCATTTAACTCATTTTATCTAACACAATTGTATGTATGGTCATGAAACTTGATAAATGTATTCCTCTCAAGGGGTACAGCTCATTGTGCAAAATAAATAGGTTGCAGTGACCTACTTTTTATACTCAAATGACATTTCTTGGTATATGGAATATGCAACCAGAGAGCAAGTGAGACATAACATTCTGGGGAATGTTGTTATGCCTGCCAATACTGTGAGTCATAGTAAATCACTATTTACATTTCAGTACACCAGTTTGGTATCCAGTATAACAGGACAAAGTGCAATGTCACCATCTATCAACTTATCCATGGTACCCTATGGGACACCTCGCTTACGAGGGGCTTTATCTCAATATGATGGGCCAAGTATGCAATCTGGTGGGACCCCGACAGGAAATATGAACAGTGTTCATGGCAGTATTGGAACTTATTCTGTTGGAAACAAACAGTACGATGAGGGTACCATAGAGCTTATGTCCAGTGATATGAGTTACAGTGCATTATTCATGCATGACGTAAGGACTCGTAGAGGCCATGTTGTATATGATAATTTAGAGGATATTCGTGCTCGTGCAGTATGGCAGAGACATGAGACCAGTCCTGGAACACCCTCAGCAGCGGCTACTACATTAATGCCAAACATACAGGAGGAGCACCTTCTGGAAGGGGATAAAGAAGAGGGAGGGAACTCCCATCATTCTGAGGCCATAGAGAAAAAAACAAGTCCTGTTGATTGATATGTAATTGCTCTTGTTAAACAATGGTGCATTTGATTTGACTGCTCAGAACAGCAGTGTTGAGTTTGCTGCATAAAACACTAGATCATAATAGTTCGGTTTCATTGCAAGGTCAGATATTCAATTTCCATTCTCATGCCCAATGGTCAAGAATAAGCAGATAAATATTAGAAAAGAGTAACACTACCCATAACAAACCTATGTAATTGTCACATTTTAATTAATATTTACTCATATAGCTTTAATTTTTGCTTGCAGAGAGCAAAACAAAATGATAATACTGAAAGACAAAATAGAACAGGGAAATAAGAGATAATAAGAAACAAGCTTGCTGGTCAATTAGGCAAAGTAGGTGGACTCAGAACAGTGACCATCATTCATATCCAGGTTTAAGTAGCTGTCATGGCAGTCATAGTTGCTGGACATAAAAGCTAGTCACCAGATTTTATTGATCCCTCACCAGTAGAATGTTAAAATTTGTATGCCCCATGTGTTGGTTTATTTGAATGTGTCATTTTTTATGCACTGCTCATATGCAAATTGAACTTCCACACTACGCTTCAAGTTGTCTAATCAAATGTAACCCTAGTAGTTAATATTGCTGATTAGCATAGTGATACAAGGTGTTGTAACTATTGTGATATTCTATAGTTTAAGTTTATCTTGTTAAGATGTAAAGAAATTTACATGATTTAAATGTGTGTATGCTATTTTAATTTGCTGACAAATACCTCATTTACCCTGTTTGCATTGCTTATTGATATTGTACAAGTATATTGTCATAGACCATGCATCTTGTCCTTTAAAGTCCATGAAATAGTATGCATAACATTAGTAATAGATTTATTAGGGCTTTATTATAAGGTTTCAAACACTTTTCTATGTAGAAAATTTTGAAAGTTCATTTTTTCCCATTCCTCTAAATATAGTTTATTGTTAACCTGCCTTGGTGGAAGGTCGACCATGCAATCACTTTGGTATATATGTATATGTTCATCTGTATATCCATCCATCCATCCATCCAGACCCTAGATTAACCTTAAAGTTTTTTGTGTGGTCAGTTTCTAAAGTACAGATGGCCACAAAGTCATGTTACATGATATCTGGATACATCTTGATGTGTACAGCACCAAATTACCAAAAAACTAACGGGTGGGCTTGACATGCAGGTTATGACCAGCTTTTTGTTCAGAGTTTAAGAACTTCTTTTCGTTGGTATTTTATATACAATTTATCTGCTTGGTAATTGGTGTGCTTTGTAAAAATATCTATCATACACAGTGTGTTTTCATTGTATTCTAGCTCTTCCCACCTGCTCCAGCAAATGTTTGTGCACAACAAACCATATACAATCCCTATAGTAATGATCGTTTTGTTGTTTGACCATTTTCATCAAGTTGTCAGTTATTTCACAAAGCAATATCTTGTACATATTTTTTTCTGTGTATTTTAATAAAGTTTTTCAATTTCTAGTATAGTTAAATATTGATGTTTTCCATAGCATGAAAATTTTACCATCACCTGCCAATTTTTGTGTCAAATTGTAATTAATGTCCTTTTTCTTGATCTTGTCTTTCATTGTATTTCATTTGCAGTAAGAAGAATTGTACTTTTATTGGCTTGAAGGTATTTCAGTCCCTCCATATCACTGGCATAGTGTCCATTCGCTTTTACAAATATATTTTGCTTTACTAATAATAGTAACAAACTGTATGGTCTTATTAAAATTATTAACTTAGTATAGATTCACTGAGCTATCAGGTCATTTTTTTCAAAGGAGACAACTCAAATTTAGGTAAATGATTAGACCCATTATAGTTATCTCCCTTACATGTAACCATGAATGGCAATATCTCTGGAGTTATGTTCTTCCATCTGATCTATGTAAATCAGGTGAGTTCAACCCTTCAAGCCATCAGTATCTTCAATACTTTGATCTATAATGGCTGTGTAGGGAATTCTTCTTCTTCTGGTAGTATGCTGTACCATTTGAAGATGAATTATATTGTAACATTTCTTAAAGATGTGTTCTATATTTTTCTGGTGTAAACATGGTTCATTCGACCTTAAAATATCCTCGAATTTTACATGCTGCCATGAAAACTTAAATTTCAAAATATTTGGTTTTATCCATAAAATTTAGTTGAATTGGTAAAAAAGAAAACAAATCCTTGAATTTTACCATAAGTGGTTTGAATTTATTCGAGGGAATATGTCACATTAAAACTGAATAAAATATATGAATTTAAAATTCAAAATGTTTGTCATTTAAGTATTTTCCAAAGATTATGAAGAAATAAACAAAATGGGATAAAATTGGTTGGATCAAATAACACACAACATTAGTGATTTGGTTTGGTGTTTTGTGGTATAGCAATACAAGTAGGTTATTTAGTGTTGAAGCAATTGGAGTAAAGTGCCTTGCCTACACATTATGGTAGCCAATCTGATCTGATCCAATGGTAGGATTAAAAACTGCACCCTTTCAGCTGCAGGTCTGGCATGCTAACCACTGAGCTACCATGGCTTTTAACACTGGTAGTTAACGAATAACATATGGAGAAGGCTCAATTTCTCCAAGACAAAATATTTCCTGAAAACTTTTGGAAGCCTTTGAAAAGTCCTTCAAAAAAACTCTCCATGCCTGAAGAAATTCACAAATCAATAATTAGATTGTATGGATGACAGTTAGCCTTCTAGAAAAAAATGCACCACAAAAGGGAATCTTTTTCCTCACAGTAGATGGTTTCTCTAGGGTCAGCAATGTGTAGAGAGGAGTGGGGTTCTTTATAGTGCAGCAATAATGTACTTGCCTTGCACACCGAGGTTCTGGATTGGATTCGTGGTTCTGGCATGTACAAAGGCAACTAGTTTCTTATCCAAGGCCAATAGTTCCTTTCTAGGCCTTTAAATTTACACTGCCTGTTGCCCAGGGCATGTAAATTTTCACACGGGCAAGCAAATATCCTAATACAGATTACCATTGGAAAAGGTGAATCTCATACTAGCTGTTAGATAACTTCCCATCTCTGGTATTATACATTAAAATTTGCAGAAAATAATGCATTGATTTTGTGATTATTTGAGAGGAAATGAATATTATGATTTTGAAATGGCATATTATGATATTGCAATGGCATATTATGATTTTGAAAGGGCAAAGTAATATCTGAAATGTATATGCCTGTGGGCAAGTAGACTTTAAAAGGAATTTCAAAAGCCCACTTTTGGTTCTTCATATTTCATCACCTCCAGACTACCTTAGGCCAATATCTTAGCAGTTAGGAGTAAGTGGTTAAGGATTTTAGCTCACCTGTAAAACCAGGTGTGTTTATGGTATTACCTGTGTCCATCATGCATCCATCAACAATTGCTATTGTCAACTACTTCTCAGAAAACATTGTACCAATTTCAGCCAAACTTGGCAAGAAGCATCCTTCCATGAAGGCCTTTCAGATTTGTTCAGATCATGCATCAACTATGGCTGCCATTACTAAAAATAGAAAAACCTTGAAACAACTTCTTCTCAGCAGCCAATCAACAGAATTTTAAAAAATTTGATAGAAAGCTTATTTGCATGAAGGGCTTTCAAATATTGGCAGAAGATGCTGATTCACCTTTAAACATGGCCACCATTAGTAAAAATACAAAAACTTGTAAATGGCTTCTCAGCAACCACTCAACAGAATTTGACCAAATTTGACAGCATCCTGGAATTATGGGCTTTCAGGTTTTGTACAAATTCTGCTGAATTGCCATCAGGTATGGCCACCATAACTAAAAAAGAAAAATCTTTAAATTACTTCTGATGAGAAAACACTTAACAGAATTTGTCCAAATTTGATAGAAAGCATCATGGATTAAAAGGCTTTCAAATTTGTACAAATTATGCTAAACCACCATCAAATACTAAAAACAGACAAACCATTAACAACTTCTTCTCAAAAACTGCTCAACAGAATTTGACCAATTAGTCAGAAAGTGTCCTAGCTTGTAGGCCTTTCAAATTGTACCAGTGATGCCAATCTGCCATAAAATATGGCTGCTGTTGCTAAAAATAGAAAAACACTTGAACTTTGTCCACAAAAAAAAACCATTCATTTAGAATTAGACTAACATTGACAGAAAGCATCCTGGCATAAATGCCTTTTAATATTGGACAAATGATGTTGATGTACCATTAAATATGGATGAAGATACAAATAATAGAAAAACCTTGAAATAGTTGTTTTCACAACATATGCAATCAGCAGCATTGGAAACAATTCTTCCAGAAAGCATCTGCTGACCCATATTTTTCTACCAACTGCTCTTGCATTTATCTATTAGGCAGAACTATAATTATCCAATTGCTGTTGAATGATATTATGCCAAAAGATTCTGTATTAAAAATACTGTTCAGTGTGATTTTTGTGCTCCACTTTTAATAGAAAATGGGGAATATTAAACTGGGCCTTTCTATTTGTCCCTCTTTGCATCCTTCCATTCCATTCTGCTGACCTTCCATCATTCCATCTGTCCATTCCACTTTAGTTTCCACACAATAACTCCTGTAATTAGTATTGTATTTTATTAAATTTAGTATTCAACCTGATATTGATGAGTCTATGGCTGAGTTTGGTTGTCAGCATTCTGTCTTCATTTAGCAGAATTATAGCCCCTGATTTTTTGACCACCCACTTTATTTTCTGCACAGTAACTCCCTTAATTATTAATGGATTTCAACCAAATTTGGTATGCACTTTATTTTGATGAGGACTTAGCAAGTTCATTTGTCATAATTCTATATCATTATTCAGCAGAGTTATAATGCCTGCTTGCCAGAGCCATCCACTTTCATTCTGCACATTATCTCCCTTAGTTATTGTTAAATTTCCTTAAAATTTTGTATGGAGCTTGATATTGATGAGTCCTTGGCTGAATTCAGTTGTCAGTCTTTGACATCATGAATTAACAGAGTTATAGCCCCTGGCTGAGTATTATAGTGAGCTTTCTACATTATATCATTTAGTGGAGTTTTATTCCCTCATTGCCAGACCCATCCACTTTTATTTTTCACACAGTTACTCTCTTAATTAGTATGGGATTTCAACCAAATTTTGTATGCAACTTGTTACCGATGAGGGTTTGGCTGAGTTCAGTTGTCAGTCTTTGACATCATGAATTAACAGAGTTATAGCCCCTGGCTGTCAGACTTGTCCACTTTCATTTTCACACAATGACTTCTCTATGATTTGATTTAAACCAAATTTAGTAGACAGCTTGAGACCAACAAGACCTTTGCTAAAGTTTGATTATCAGCATTCTTTATCATTATTTAGCCAAGTTATTGTCCCTTTCAGTTTTGCACAATAACTCTCTTAATTATTATCATTGGATTTTACCCAAATTTGGTATGCTGCTTGATATTCATCAGTTTCAACTGTTGGGTAAATTGTCATCATTCTGCAACATCCTTTAGAATTACAGCTCCTGATTGTCACACCCACCCTGTTTTCTGCACAATAACACCCTTGTTGTTGGATTTCAACCAAATTTGATTTGCAATTTTATATGGATCACACTTTGGCCAGCGTAGATTTTCAGTGCTCTTTGTCATTTAGCAGAGTTATGGTCCCTGATTGTCAGACCTATTTATTTGAATTAAGGTTTTTTTAATTTGCTAATATTTCCTAAACCCCTTGATAAATTCTTATCGTACTTGACATAAATCATTATGAAGCTAAGACAATTCATTCTATGGCACACTCACTTGTTCCTTTGACCTTGGGGTCAAGGTCAGAAGCATGCATAATTTGTATGCATGCACTTTTGACCTTGGGGTCAAGGTCAAAGTCAGAAAATTTGCCATAAGGTTTTGGTTAAATTGTTTCATTTGCTTATATTCCCTAAACCCCTTGATGGATTTTGTTCATATTTGGGATGAAGCATTATGAAGCTAAGATAATTTTTCATTCATTGAAATGTACACTTGCCCCTTTGATCAAAGATTCTAGGTCACAGTCATACACAATTTACATTATGGATTTGGTTAAAGTTTTTTCATATGCTTAATATTTCCCAAACCCCATGATGGATTTTGTTCATACATTGGACGAATCATTCTGAAGCTAAGACAATAAATTCTGTGACATGCTTGCTCAACCTTTTGACCATGGGGTCAAGGTCACATGTTTTACGGGAATGCTTTGATTGTGACTCAACTTGCAGGTCTTGGCCTTTTTGATAATGTTTGTTTTCCACTTGTCTTTTAATCTATCCACCAATCATTCACACTTGTTTCCAGAACACAACTCCAAAACTTTTCAAAATATCTCTCTGAGACTTGGTACACATATGCCTTTTGCTATTTGTGATTCATTGGTTTCAATATTTTAATAAATTGTCCTTTTGTGAGTCCATCCATTATCAACACTCGTTGTTTTTGGGTCAAAACTTAGATACCATTGAGATATCTGTGTGAAATTTGGTACATAATTAGACTGGTGGTGTTGATGTTGCTTTTACTATTCATAATTCTTCAGTTTCAGGATTTTTAATGTTTTTGTCAGCTTTTCTGTTCATCCATCCATCCATCATGCCCACTTTTGTTTTCAGAGCAAAATTCCTGATGCCTCTCATGTCCTTGTATACATTATAAATGTTACCTCCTATATATGAAACCATTGTTGACAGGCTGGGGGATATTTATAACTCTGTCATCTGTATTTTTTTATCTTGGATTTCATTATGCCCTATTTGAATATAAAATGAATTCAGCTGATTTCTCATAACCAGAGTTCAAAATTTGATCATCATCCCTAATGTTTTGCTGTATGATTTAAAATTCATTAAACACATGAAATTCAAGATGCACAGGTCTATTTGTAATTTAAATCGATACATGACAAATCAAAGATCAAATACATTTTATTGGCACAAGAGAAAGAGATGAATTTCTGTGTATTGAAGAAAAGGATGCATTTTAATTTTTATGTTTTGTTTTTTTAAAGGTTCATATAGCAATTTACCTTGTTCTTCATGTTTATTATCAGAACACTTATTATATAATTACATTGCATGTGTACGACTGGTACCTTTATTTCTGGATAATAGGACATCATATAGATTTACGCAAAATGTCATATTGAAAAGCTATGATACAAGTGTGATCTTGTCAGATTGCATGCATTTCTTTTGTCAGGTAAGAGTTTGTGAAAATATTCAAGCCTCACATCTTGCATATTATTATCTTCATATATTGCACAGCATTATACCATGGCTGCCATTTCTCTGCCAGTTTCTGGCTTCTTTTTTGCATCAAAATGTTGAAGTCACTCCAAACAACCAGCAGAATTCTGAGCTTTTCCTGTTTCTGTATACCTTATATACTTGCTTATAAGTCAAGTCCAACTGCAAACAACATAGACCCTGATCTGCCATCACATAATGCATTAGCAGATCAGGGATTATGTTGTTTGTTCTACTGACTACTCCTTCCAAACTGTACAGATGCAGATCTGCCAGCACATTATGCAATGGCAGATCTGGGTCTGTGCAGTTTGCAGTTGGACTCGACTTACATGCAAGTAAGCGTCATAAAGCTGCAACGTGTTTATTTACATATTGTGAACACAAGCTGGTATGATCCAACTTCAGGAAGAGCATGTTGTATTACTTATCGTAAGTAACAAATAAGTCAGAAATTATTAATTATTGTGGATTAAGACTTGAGACACCACACCCATTTGTTTTGATCGCTACTTCACAACAAGAATAAAGTTTTCAGTAATAGTTGAAGATTCATTGCATTGATTTGTTTATAATCGATATGTTCCCTATTTACATTTGGAATGTTGTGTTTGTTATTGCAGATTTATCTCCTAGTAGTAACATTCTATTCAAGACCTATTGATCTGATCCTCATTGTCACTGAAATGTAAAACAAAGAAGTTGTTATTGTAGGTTTTTTTCTTCTTCAATCCTGTATATTTGACACAGTTTGCTTGTTTGAGAAAGTGATTTGGGATATGCCTAAGTACACTTTGTTTTGTACAAAGCTATATGATGTAATTTAACATATGGCTTCAGTGATGATTGCTATATTTATAGTGGTTTTCAAATCAAAAAGGAAAGTGCCTACTTCAGTACAACAGTTCAAGAAACATTTCATTATAAAATAAGCATTTTATGCTTTTCTAATAAAATACAGATTTTTGAAAATATTACTTTGAAAGCTACATCTGTAGCAGTTATTTCACTTTTTCAAGCACAATTTCTCAATTAGAATGAGAAATCCCACCCATTGGGGTCAGAATTTATGAGCAAAAACAGGCCCTCAAATTCTGACTCCGTGGATGGTATTTCTAAATTCCACACAAATTCATTTGATTGATTCTATAAACTTGTGATGACTATTGCAAACAGTAATACCTGATTGTTAGTCTTTTACATTGTTTTCAGTTGCCATATGTTGCCAGACTGTCAGCTATGATCTGTCCATATTCAACTTTAAGCAAAAGTTTCTTTGATGATTAAAATCATTTATGGAATATCATAAAGCAACTGGCCCTTCCATCATAAAATGTTTTGCTGAACACTGCAAGTAATAAATATTATTTAAAACTTGGAAAACTTACTCAAAATCAGCAAGTGCAGGTTTTTGATTGGTAACAATTTTTTCATGTAAGATTTGGATTCAAGTAAAGTTTTATGACGGGAGACTGGCCCAAGGTTCACTAAACATTTCAGAATTTCTTGCTCATATTGAGATTTTTAAATATCCGTCTTATTGCTATATTGGTAAAAAAAAAAATTTTCCCCAATAGATTATTCAGCAGTCATCAGTAATTAAAATACAGTCATACAATCATTGATTTTCCACAAAGAAGTCTTGCCTTATCTGTGAGGAAATTTTTGAGGATTTCCTCACCTTGGAGAAATTTCTCAACTATTTTCTTTATTGCATAACAAGGTTTCCATGTATTAAATTTTAATACTCAAAAGTGATTTTGCATGCTTTTGACAGTTTCTACCTCTGCCAAAATTATTGATATAAGCAAGGGATATCAGATTTCACTTAAAGGAGAAATGTTGAAAATTTTAGTGAAACCAGGGCCTGGTCATCATCAGACTTTGTGTAGAACTTACAAGGGGACATATGGAATCCAGTGGATCTAAAGGTCTAATGTCTTGTTCATCACTTATAAGGCATACGTTTTTTACATATCTTCCTCGTATCTTGCATGGGAGTCAAGAGAATTTCAGCTTGTTGAAACATGGCAACTCGGTTTCAAAATTCCTTACTTGTCCCTATTTCACCATTTAGAAACATATGTACAACTTACATATGGAAGAAATAAACAATATAATCACTACAAGTGTTTTCTTGTTGTATTAAATAAGATTTATTCTTTGAGAAATTCGAGCAAGTGCAGTGCAGTAGCACTTAAGTATGATTTGAATGCAGATAAGTGGTGTAAAGCAATCGATTTTGTTTGTAAACATAATTGCAGAAGGATTTGTTCCATTTATTGAATCGGATTTTAGATTTAAAAAATCCAAAAATTCCCACTGCCAGTTCTATCATTTTCAAACCCGTCATTATTCTCAAGATTTATCAGGAGAAAGTGAAGATGTAAATTTTATCTGTGTAAGGAACTGTTTATATTACGTTAGTTAGATAGATTATTCTCACCCAAAATACATGGTGCTTGCAAGCTCTCCCCATTGTACTTTGGTCTTGTCCACAATATCCAACAGTATAAACACTATAATTTATTACTGTCGAGGGCTTGCCTCACCCTAATTACAATATAAAAGCAAATCGACGACAGTCCCCTCTTCTCTGGAAGATATAAATAGAATAGTCCTATTACAGACCAAGAATTTGTTATACTATGGAAGACAATGGATTATTGAAATACATTTTGCACCAAGTTTTCTGGTATTTGTGTTTTAGAATACTTGTAACATGTCTAGGGGGGTTGTTTGAAACTGTAACAAGAATTTTGTCAAAACCATATTTAGAACTGAATACAGGAATTTCATGCTGATCCATTGTTTCTGTTGTCATTTATCCAAGTTCATTCCACTAAATTCACACCTAGTTTCTTTGAGGTTGAACCAAAGCTTTGGGTCACAAGGTCAGAATGATATCACAATGGAATCTGTTGATTTATTCAGTAAACAAAAAATGCATTACATCCAATGCAGTTTAATGAGCACATTAATTACTGATTTGAGTATCAATTTGATATGAAAATGAACAAATGGATTTTTCAGAACTAATGGTATTATGGTTTGGAAGGCACTGAATTTAATAAAGTATGGGTGTTGGGGCCTAACAGTATTGTTCTAAGTGTTTTAATTAATTATGGATATTAGAATCAATCATGATTGTTTCAGTTAAGTATAGGTGTTGGGGACAATCATGACTGTTCTAAATGTTTCAATTAAGATTAGATGTTGGGTCCAATCATGACTGTTCTTAGTGTTTTAAACAAGTAGGGATATTAGGGCTAATCATGACTATTCTAAGGGTTTCAATTAAGATTAGGTGTTAGGGCCAATCATGACTGATCTGTTTCAATTAAGTATAGGTGTTGGGGCCAATCATGACTGATGTAAGTGTTTCATTTAAGTATAGGTGTTGGGGCCACTCATCACTGTTCGAAGTGTTTCAATTAAGTATAGTTCTTGGGGTCAATCATGACTGTTCTAAGTGTTTTAATTATGTATGGATTTTAGGGCCAATCATGACTGTTCTAAGTGTTTCAATAAAGATTAGGTGTCAATAAAGATCATGACTGTTCCAAGTGTTTCAATTAAGTATAGGTGTTGGGACCAATCATGACTATTCTATTTGTTTTAATTAAGTATGGATATTAGAGCCAATCATGACTGTTCCAAGTGTTTCAATTAAGATTAGTTGTTAAGGCCAATCATGACCGTTCTAAGTGTTTCAATTAAGTATAGGTGTTGGGGCCATTCATGACTGTTATAAGTGTTTCAATTACGATTAGGTGTTTGGGACAATCATGACTGTTCTAAGTGTTTCAAATATGATTAGGTGTTAGGGCCAATCATGATTGTTCTAAGTGTTTCAATTAAGTATAGGTGTTGGGGCCAATCATGACTATTCTAAGTGTTTTAATTAAGTATAAGTGTTGGGGTCAATCATGACTGTTCTAAGTGTTTCAATTAAGTATAGGTGTTAGGGCCAATCTTTACTGTTCTAAGAGTTGCAATCAAGTATAGGTGTTGGGGCCAATCATGACTGTTTAAAGTGTTTTAATTAAGTATGGATATTAGGTCCAATCATGATTGTTCTAAGTGTTTCAATTAAGTATAGGTGTTGGGGCCAGTCATGACTGTTCTTAGTGTTTTAATTAAGTATGGACATTAGGACCAATCTTGACTGTTCTAAGTGTTTCAATTAAGTATATTTGTTGGGGTCAATCATGACTGTTCTTCGTGTTTTAATTAAGTATAGGTATTAGTGCCAATTATGACCGTTCTTAGTATTTTAAATAACTATAGACGTTGGGGCCAACTAGCTGTTTTAATTAAGTATGGGTATTGGGGCCAATCAGTACTGTTAAAGCAATTTTAATTAAGTATGGGTATTGGGGCCAATCAGTACTGTTAAAGCAATTTTAATTAAGTATGGGTATTGGGGCCAATCAGTACTGTTAAAGCAATTTTAAGTAAGTATGGGTATTGGGGCCAATCAGTACTGTTAAAGCAATTTTAAGTAAGTATGGGTATTGGGGCCAATCAGTACTGTTAAAGCAATTTTAATTAAGTATGGGTATTGGGGCCAATCAGTACTGTTAAAGCAATTTTAATTAAGTATGGGTATTGGGGCCAATCAGTACTGTTAAAGCAATTTTAATTAAGTATGGGTATTGGGGCCAATCAGTACTGTTAAAGCAATTTTAATTAAGTATGGGTATTGGGGCCAATCAGTACTGTTAAAGCAATTTTAATTAAGTATGGGTATTGGGGCCAATCAGTACTGTTAAAGCAATTTTAATTAAGTATGGGTATTGGGGCCAATCAGTACTGTTAAAGCAATTTTAAGTAAGTATGGGTATTGGGGCCAATCAGTACTGTTAAAGCAATTTTAAGTAAGTATGGGTATTGGGGCCAATCAGTACTGTTAAAGCAATTTTAATTAAGTATGGGTATTGGGGCCAATCAGTACTGTTAAAGCAATTTTAAGTAAGTATGGGTATTGGGGCCAATCAGTACTGTTAAAGCAATTTTAAGTAAGTATGGGTATTGGGGCCAATCAGTACTGTTAAAGCAATTTTAATTAAGTATGGGTATTGGGGCCAATCAGTACTGTTAAAGCAATTTTAAGTAAGTATGGGTATTGGGGCCAATCAGTACTGTTAAAGCAATTTTAATTAAGTATGGGTATTGGGGCCAATCAAGATTGTTTTATGTGTTTTAATTAAGTATGAATATTAGGGACAACCAATACTGTTCTAGCTGTTTCAATTAAGTATGGGTATTGGGGCCAATCAATATTGTTATAGCTATTTTAATTAAATATGGGTATTGGGGCCAGTCAAGACTGTTCTATGTGTTTTAATTAAGTATGGGTATATGGGCCAAGCAAGACTGTTCTAAGTGTTTTAATTAAGTATTGGTATATGGGCCAATCAAGACTGTTCTAAGTGTTTTAATTAAGTATTGGTATATGGGCCAATCAAGACTGTTCTAAGTGTTTTAATTAAGTATGGGTATATGGGCCAAGCAAGACTGTTCTAAGTGTTTTAATTAAGTATGGGTATATGGGCCAATCAAGACTGTTCTAAGTGTTTTAATTAAGTATGGGTATATGGGCCAATCAAGACTGTTCTAAGTGTTTTAATTAAGTATGGGTATATGGGCCAAACAAGACTGTTCTATGTGTTTTAATTAAGTATGGGTATATGGGACAATCAAGACTGTTCTAAGTGTTTTAATTAAGTATGGGTATATGGGCCAATCAAGACTGTTCTAAGTGTTTTAATTAAGTATGGGTATATGGGCCAATCAAGACTGTTCTAAGTGTTTTAATTAAGTATGGGTATATGGGCCAAACAAGACTGTTCTAAGTGTTTTAATTAAGTATGGGTATATGGGCCAATCAAGACTGTTCTAAGTGTTTTAATTAAGTATGGGTATATTGGCCAATCAAGACTGTTCTAAGTGTTTTAATAACGTATGTGTATATGGGCCAAGCAAGACTTTTCTAAGTGTTTTAAGTATGGGTATATGGGCCAATCAAAACTGTTCTCTGTGTTTTTATTAAGTATGGGTATATAGGCCAAGCAAGATTGTTCCAAGTGTTTTAATTAAGTATGGGTATATGGGCCAAGCAAGACTGTTCTAAGTGTTTTAATTAAGTATGGGTATATGGGCCAATCAAAACTGTTCTCTGTGTTTTTATTAAGTATGGGTATATAGGCCAAGCAAGACTGTTCCAAGTGTTTTAATTAAGTATGGGTAGGTATATGGGCCAAGCAAGACTGTTCTGTTTTAATCAAGTATGGGTATATGGGCCAATCAAGACTGTTCTAAGTGTTTTAATTAAGTATGGGTATATGGGCCAATCAAGACTGTTCTAAGTGTTTTAATTAAGTATGGGTATATGGGCCAGTCAAGACTGTTCTAAGTGTTTTAATTAAGTATGGGTATATGGGCCAAGCAAGACTCTTATAAGTGTTGTAATCAAGTATGGGTGTTTAGGCTAGTCAATACTGTTGTGTTTTAAGATGACCAGTCCAATTTACAATTTTATGGATAGGTTAGTCCTTGAAAAAAGGCCGTCATCCCTCCCCCCTTTTTGTTTACATTGTGGTATAATCCAAAGCCAGAGTTGTGCAAATAGACAATGCACCTTCTCTTTTACCCAACTGGAAAGGTATTGGCTGTTTATGGAATATGTCTGGTAAAAGGAAGTACAGCAAATAGAGAATATAACAGGATGGAAATCTGGAAGTTAGCTATTGAAATTCAAGTTGGAACAACTTGTAAGGATTGTTTATTTGTAATTTAGAATACATTTTTCACTTTTCACATTGAAATCTGTAATATATCACCACACATAATCCAAAATAGCCCTTGCTTTGTACTCTTGTGACCTTCCATTATTATCTATGTGACCACAAACTGATGAATTATTTTGGCAAGGACACAGAGCCATGTGATATAATCAGAAAAGAGATTCTTCAGGGAATTTCCTAATTTCTGGAATTTTTACATCCTATTAATGTTTGCAAATGGTTCCCAATTGGTCCAAAATAATCAAAATTAAAGGATTTTTTGATGGGGTACATAGTAGCAGGGGAATTCAACGACATGCGAGAGAATTTTTTAAATTTGTCATTCTCATGGCTGTATGATTAATGCTATTCATGGTTAATAATGGATGATGGAGCAAATACCAGATGAATGACAGTTCATGCTTTTTAAGTCTTTTGAGAAATGGATTTTAGAAATAGGTAGAAACTAGTAGCACATTTTAGGGAAACCAGTTTATGCAGGGTTCTAAATACACAGAAGCAAGTAGCAAATTTGCTACCAGTGTTACAGTATAGCTACCTAGTGTAAAGTCCAGTAGAAATAATTTGCTTCCAAGAATTTGGAGAAAAAAAACCTGTGATACAATGTTTGAATTTTACTAATCAAAAGAGATTTTTCAATACCTTTTTGCTGGCAAGGATAAATATTAAACTTGTGGATGTTTACATCAAAACGAAATTATTTCTCGATTAGAAACTTTAAAAACTTGAAAACACACTTCTCAAAAAATTGACCAAGGCAACCAAGGAAGGCGATAGGTTTAAAATTAGATATACAAGATTTATCTCCCTTATGTACAGGAATAACATGCCCTTCTTTTCATACAATTGGGAAATGAAAATTAGTAAGGGAACTATCAAAAAGTAATGACTGAGAGCAGTAATAACTTCTGCACCCTTTTTTAATAGTTTAGGGCTAATTGTGTCAGATCCACATTTTTTTGATACATCAACACTATTCAAAGCATCGATTACATTTTGTGGGGATATGAATGTATTAGACATTGCAGCTCTAGGAATTCCTGTTGGTAAAAGAAAAGCATTTCCATCATCCAGATATGCTTCTTTGCAAAAATGGATATTGAATAATTGTGGTTTCTCTTCAACTGAATAATTGTGTTTTCTATTCAACAGAAAAAAACAAGTCTATTATCATAACTCAAAGGTGAATATTGACTGGATTTTGTTTGATTAAGAAATTGTTTTGCTATTTTCCACTAAGTTTTAGGTTAAGATTACCCTGTTGTAAGTTATTAACTGACTTGGAAAAATATTGTAATTACAGACCATATTGATTATCTCATTTCGCTTAGTTTTAAACAGGGTCCAACAAGTCGGATCATTTAATCGCCAAGCTAGCTTGTAAAGTCTACATCTTTTTATAATTTGTTTTGAATTTCATTACGAATCTATAGTGAATCACATAGATGAATGAGGACTGTCTTCAAAGGAATAGAATTAAAGCCTGTTGTTTTAATGTTTTCAGTTACTAAATGAACCTGTTTAAAAAAAATTTTACCAGTGAATTTCTAATTGCTATTGCATAGAAATTGCCTTTTGAGATCATTATCTCCTTGGCTGTTATTCCAAATTTTCCTAAAATACCAGTACAAACACAGGGCAATGGTCACTGCAAAATCTGTCATGCGCTTTTTTATCTACATATAAATTATTTGTACTGAGCAAAAATTAAATCTAACAATGTTGATGAATTATGACTAATCCTTGTGGGTTCTTCAATAATTTGGTCTAAATAAAATGAAATAATTATTCGTATTTCTGCAGTGTGCAGGAGCAAGCATGCTTTCATTAAAACCTCTAATATAATAATACAATCAAGTGACTGTTTAGTATGCTCAACATAAACTTCCACTAAATTGTAATGATCAAACCTTTGATGACTGTAGAAGGAAGTGAATAGAAAATATTTAACTTTCTTCATCTTGAGCCAGATAACCTCCAAGATTGGAACATACAGATCGCTTCAGATAATAAACAGAATATAATTGTTGACATATATCAAAACACTACGACCATGTCAGTTTCTATCAGCACGTACTGGAAACTGAAAATTTAGGTATATATATTGTGCAGTTATCAACTGACTGGTCTAGCCATGATGTTTCACTGACTGATAATGTAAAACTTATAAAGTTTTAATGCAACAAGATCAATTTTATTCAATATGTTTTGTACATTTACCATATATAATCACGTAGATCCCGGGTCCAAATGCAAACAACATAGACCCTGATCTGCTATTGCATAATGCGCTGGCAGATCAGGGTCTATGTTGTTTGTTTTACTGATTAGTCCTTACAAAGTGCATAGACCCAGATCTGCCAGCACATTATGCGATTTCAGATCTGGGTCTATGCAGTTGGTATCGGCTTATACGCGAGTATATACGGTACATGGAACACTTTTGGATTCCTTTCTCTAGTTGATGCAGGGGGCCTGCATTAGACTCAATAGCATTTACTAGAAGTATTAGCAAAACAAGAAAAGGTTGATGAATTTAAAATAATCCATATTTGGTCAAGTGACAAGCTATGAAAATGGCTATATCAGATAAGAGATGGCACCAATTAAAGAAAATGAATAGGAAAATATGAAATCCTAGCTGATCAAAATTGTACATGATAAGCAAAAGTAGTTGGTGATACTTTCCATATATACTTGTGTATAATCCAGGTCCAAATGCAAACATAGACCCTGATCTGCCGTCGCATAATGCACCAGCAGATCAGGGTCTATGTTGTTTGTTCTACTGATTAGTCTTAACAAACTGCATAGACCAGATCTGCCGGTGCATTATGCTACAGCAGATCTGGGTCTATGCAGGTTGCAGTTGGCATCGGCTTATATGCGAATATAAGTGGTAAGCATTACTTTACACTTAGGTCCGGTACAATAGTGGCACCCAATTCCTACTCTATATTCAATTACCGTATTTGCCAGCCTATAAGTCGATACTTTTTTACCTGGAATTCTGGGCTTCGTCTTATACTCCGAATCGACTTATATATGGATTATGTCATTAAAATTGCTTTACAGTATGTTAATGTAATTTTTCATACGTGAAAATCATTGCATACAATGTACCAATAAATAATACCTATAAATAATACATGTACAGACCATCTTAATAATTTTCCCAATTAATCTGGAATAGCATAGGGATACCATTAATATTCATGAAACCGGAAGTTACTAGCGAAAGTGACGAAGCCAAGGTGTTGATCTGGCTTCGTCTTATACTCTGCATCGACTTATATATGGATGAAGGATTGAAAATTGACAAAATTAGCGAATTCGACTTATACTCCGCATAGACTTATAGGCCGGCAAATACGGTATGTCAATCAATTGCGCTGTATAATAAATGATTTAAGAAGAAGTAAAATTGGGTGCCCTAAGGAACAATAGTGAGGCATCCTGTGCAGTCTTGGAATGCATGTGCATTTAACTGAATATGTTCATTAACCAATCATACTGAAATGTACTAAAGCTATTGTCATGACTTCTACTCCAGAGTCTCCCAAGAGATAAATCAATTACAGCAGCTTAAATTAAGTCTACGGACACACCAAAAACATGCTGAATATTGTTAATAATCCTTGTGAAATGTTTGAGGTTAAACTTTGTGTTTAAGGTTTGCTCTATGTAGGCATCAGGTTAAAGTTTATTTTTAAGGTTTGCTCTATATAGGCATCAGGTTAAAGTTTACTTTTTAAGGTGTGCTCTATGTAGGCATCAGGTTAAAGTTTATTTTTAAGGCTTGCTCTATATAGGCATCAGGTTAAAGTTTACTTTTTAAGGTTTGCTATATGTAGGCATCAGGTTAAAGTTTACTTTTTAAGGTTTGCTCTATGTAGGCATCAGGTTAAAGTTTATTTTTAAGGTTTGCTCTATGTAGACAGCAGGTTAAAGTTTGTTTTAAGGTTTTATTGATTGATTGTAGGAAAGAACTGTGTATTTAAATAGCACTACTGTGTGTTAAATAACATGTGTCTGATATTATTCAATATTTTTTTAACTCAATTTTACTGAATTTTTTTTGTTTGTTTTAATTTATGGGGAAAAGTTTGAGTGTAAAGTTTGTGTTTAAGGTTTTGTTTATTGGTTGTACGAAGGAACTATGCATTTAAATTTCACTTCTGTGTGTTAAATAACATGTTCCTGATCCCTATTCAATACTTTTTTTTACTGAATTTTACTGATATTTTGGCAATTTATGGAAAATAAATAATTCACACAGGACTTATCCCACCTGAGACAAACTGCCACAATGTTTTTATCTAATGTTGGAAGCTGACAGTGGTAAATGTTGCCGAATGTGTTTGATACCATCATCACGATAATGTCACTGGTAGCTGGCTTTAAGAAAAGACGGCCTTGGAATTGCCCAGATCATGGATCTTATCTGACAGGTGCTCTAAAATATCCCTTATCTTCACCAACTGTGGCAGTAAGATGGAAGGAGGAATGTTCCTCCTTGTCTTTCAAGTCTACTAAATTCAACTTCGTCTTGGCTTGCAGTTGGCGGTAGTGGGCATTTGGAAGTCAGCAGCACACGATATATTTTCTCAATAGCCACTTTAAAGCTGAACTCAGTCTATTCCTTTGTGGAACCTGAGTATGCTAAGTCATCGAGGTTATCCTCAGACTCAGTGTGGAAGTTGTCCTCATCCAGCACTAGCTCTATGGCCATGTAGAACATTCCCAATGGAAGTTGTCCTCATCCAGCACTAGCTCTATGGCCATGTAGAACATTCCCAATGGAAGTTGTCCTCATCCAGCACTAGCTCTATGGCCTTGTAGAACATTCCCAATGGAAGTTGTCCTCATCCAGCACTAGCTCTATGGCCTTGTAGAACATTCCCTATGGAAGTTGTCCTCATCCAGCACTAGCTCTATGGCCATGTAGAACATTCCCTATGGAAGTTGTCCTCATCCAGCACTAGCTCTATGGCCATGTAGAACATTCCCAATGGAAGTTGTCCTCATCCAGCACCAGCTCTATGGCCATGTAGAACATTCCCTATGGAAGTTGTCCTCATCCAGCACTAGCTCTATGGCCATGTAGAACATTCCCTATGGAAGCTGTCCTCATCCAGCACCAGCTCTATGGCCATGTAGAACATTCCCTATGGAAGTTGTCCTCATCCAGCACTAGCTCTATGGCCTTGCAGAACATTCCCAATGGAAGTTGTCCTCATCCAAGCATTAGCTCTATGGCCATATAGAACATTCCCTACGGAAGTTGTCCACATCCAGCACTAGCTCTATGGCCATGTTTTCATTAAACATGGAATATGGGCTTATATGATCAAGATCTTGCACAAGTTTGATAATGAGCATGATCCATGATCTTGCATGTGATTGGCTGAACTTGTTTCTCCTTTGAATGCATTCCCCAGTCACATTAACAATAGGAAAATAAACTCCACTACCTCCAGAAAAGACAAACAAATTGTCTTTTCCATCTATATATCATATTGACATTGGGAAGAAAGTTTTACCCATTACCTGCCCTTACCACCACTAGGTGACTACCCATCAACTGGATGTTTACCAGTTTTAAGCTTTAACTGGGTACTATCAATATAGTACCTCCAGACCTCCCAAAATCCTTGAATATCTTCGTGATTTTGACCCATCCATCCAGAAAGTCATTATAATAGTTTTTATTATGTATCTGTTATATGCTGCAATCATTTTTTTTTTTTTTATCAATATTTATGTGAATTTTTTGGGCAGTTGTGGACTTTGTTTATTCTGACCTTGTGCTCCGACACAGTATTGTTGGTGCGTGTTGTTGGTTGTTTATTCATGCTTACTGCAAATATTTTTCATTTGTTTTAAGTAATGAATTTTCTTATTGTGATATGTGAACGTTTTCGGATTGTTATTTTCCAAACTTTTGTTCTTGTCACTTCAGTTAAACAATGGTGATGAAAGGCAGTAAGTCCAGAAAATTTAAGGCTTATGAAGAGACACATGAGGCGTGTCTTGCTTGTACAAAGTGTTCATCATCCTCAGCCTGCAGTGTTTGGGTATTATAGTCAGAAGGCATTGTGTTGTGAAAAAGCAACAGCAAGGAGAGATGTGTGAAGTCTCGGACAAAGTGCAACATTTTCAGCCTTCACCATCAGTTACTAGCATTGTGAGGAACATCATGATGGTCCCCCCCCCCTCCAGTTATGCGTATGATGCCAACTGTGACGATTACATCCAGTGAATTGCAGGAACAAAGGGGTGCAGTGTTGCTCTCCACACATTCATCCCAGATGCTGATAGAGTCGCAAATTCTGCACCTGGTACAGGAAGCGATGATGTAGTTGCTGGCCTTGTGACAATTTTTTTCTATACATCCATTGCAAACCTCCATGGATGGTTTGGAGTTAATGGGGGAGTGTTCCCCCTCATCTAGGCAACCCAGTGGGTGTAAGTCCCCATGAATGCAGATGCAAGAGCACCTCATTAATATGCATGGATCTTGTTCATGACTGAACTAGTCCAAAATCCTGTTGATATAAGCCCCTATTCCAGGTCTAATCAAAATTGGATCAGAAATATGTCTTCCAGAGTTGCAAGAATCAACTGTTGATGGATGAATGATGCATGACAGATGATGCACAGCCATACCATAAGCTCGCTTAGCCTTACGACCAGCTGAGCTAAAAACTTAACATTGACACCTACGCCAATAATAGTATCAACCCCATAGGAAAAATTATACTCATGTCCGGCTTATCCGTTAATGCAGGTGAGATAAAAACTCTAAAATCTCTTTCTATAAATCTGTAATCCTTAATCATTATTCAAGGGAGCAATGAAGATAAATATTGTATTATTATCTCGACTTTGAATTGTGAGAAAACGGTATTTTACGGCAGCACTGGCAACGATGGCAGGTTCATCAGCATCAACAATCTTACGGTGTTTTGCTAGAATTTTATCTAAGTCACGTATCTTCTACGTCAGTTCCTGTATTCAAATAAAACAATGGTAAACCATTACTATATATTTAAACTTTTTACTCAGATATGCAAGGAGTTTTTGTCTTGCCTGTGTTAGCAATAATAATAACACTGTTTGTTTTGCTTTCTTTATTTTTCTGACAGTATTTCATCCAGTCTTATTTTTGTTATATTGATAAATTTCCTTTGTTAAAATTAAGTGGACAATGCAGTCAATTTATATATTTTTTTATTTAAGTTCTTTCATATGACTTCTGCATCAATTAATTCATCATTCGGACATTTTCATACACACATTAAATTGCAAAGAAACATTGTTAGTACTTCAGTAAGCAAAATGTATATGCTGGTCTTGAATAATTACTGATACATAATGGAGTTTCAACAGAAAAACAAAAATGCAACAACGGAAGTAAAGAACATTAGACTAGAGCTGTGTTAAGTAAGGCTACAGCAGACACTATTAGTGTGGAAGACAGAACAACTCTAATGAATGGCCTGACCTCTCACAGGAATTTTTAACATGGAGGACAAATGCTTGCATACCACTGAATTCTTAAATCATACTCTTCACAGATTAACAAATAAACATTACCTGCCTTTCGAAAATGTATATTAAGTAAATATTGAGTAAAATGGATCTCAATACACCTCAGGCAAACACCATTATGGGAAATTAACAGTATATCTAGTTTCTCCAAACCTCTCTTTAGAAGTCTTTGTTGGCAAGCTCTTTTGGGACTGGAATGATTTGATTTGGTGCTTTACACCACTGCAACACAAGTAGGTTATTTAGTGCTGAGGTAATTGGAGTAAAGTGCCTTGCCCAAGGACACACCATGGTAGCTGATCCAGGCTGATCCAATTGTAGGAATTCCTAATCTGAGATATGAACAAAATTTGCATGCATTGCTTTCAGTCAGCTACCTCCCTCAACTGTTGACTTTCGTCACCTATGGCCCACTTGAGCAGTCCATACAGCAGGAGAGCTAGCCTTGCACTACATAAAATTAGCCTTACTGAACACAACCTATCGGTGCATCAGAGGTATAACCAGGAATTCTTCATTTTAAGGTCAGGAGGTCAGTGAGGTTATCTTTCAACACGGGGACATTTTTTATGATGAAAAGACATTATACTTCATATTTTCTGTTGGATTTGTAAAAATTGTAAAAGATACTAAAAATGACATCTACACTGAAATAAAGAAGCAATGTGGTAATTATTTAAAAAAGAAACAGTTTGAATAAGATACTATAATGATCTGCATTTAGGGCAATAATTCCAATTGTTATGAACAGACTGCAGGAGGTGCAGCAAAAAGGGAGATCTGAGGCATAAGGAAGGTTGGGGGAGGAGGTTTGAGCAGGAGAGAAGATTTGGGGTAGAAAGGAAGATATTTGTGGGAGAAGGAGGCTGTGTCAGAAGAGTGGAATTTTGGAGAGAGGGGAGAGGCACTAATTTACATTTATGTAGCACTGCACTGTGTTTGGCTTCTTATAGTGGTATTCAAAATTTAACATTAACCTGCATATCTGGTAAAAATAATAGTTTTGGGCAGAAAGGAGAAAGCTGGGGCATAAAGGATTTAGGGTTTTAGAAAAAGCAGAGCACAGCCAGCATATCTGGTAAAAATAATAGTTTTGGGCATAAAGGAGAAAGCTGGGGCATAAAGGATTTAGGGTTTTAGAAAAAGCAGGGCACAGCCAGCATATCTGGTAAAAATAATAGTTTTGGGCAGAAAGGAGAAAGCTGGGACAGAAAGGAGGATTTAAGGTTAAAATAAACAGGGCATGACCAGCATATCTGGTAAAAATAATAGTTTTTGGCATAAAGGAGAAAGCTGGGGCAGAAACAAGGATTTAGGGTTAAAAAAGGAGGGCACTGTGCCCTACTAAAGAGGTATTAAAAGTCCAAACAGGCCAAGCAACCTGAACTATATTTAAATAAAAGTTAAATATCAATTAAATAAAAATATGTCCCTGATATATATTGCAAAAACTATCACAACATTTTGTAAACAGAGATTTGATTAATCATCTGACTTGTGTGTTTCTATTTTGATGATTTCCAGTTCTTCACAAATGCACTGATCGGTATCAATTATTATGGAACATTAAATCATAGAGCAAACTGGAACAGATGTCACTATCAACTCCAATTTATAAACATGGGTCCTGCCATCTTCTTGAATGCAAAGTATTCCCTCTTCTGGTGTAGAGAGCTATATCTGATTCTTGTACTTGTCTGTAGCCTGGACAAGAAGGGAGGCAATTCCTATTTCCTTATTACTGTGTCCAGCATCTGGCATAATGTGAAATTCTGCCTCAGGCCACCTCTGTAAGAATAAACAAATTCATGTACGTATTACAGAATTTTTCATCTCCTACATGGAATGAATCAAAGTGACAAAGCAAGATTATAGCAACTTTGATTTTTGCTTTTTTTTTATCTTTACATTTTTAGAACTTAACTTTTAATCTGCACTATATAACCAGTATTGTGCTGATGTGCCAATAAACCCTATACATACATACCTAATTTGAAATACTATCAATTTAGACCTACTATACCTACATCCTCCTCCTCAGACAATGATCCAGGGTCATAATCCAAAATCTGTACCCATATTAGGTGTCTTCTTGCTGTGAGTGCATGTATCAAATTTAGTTAATTAATATTTGAAAATGTTACTCTAATTGCAATTTTTGTACCTTTTTTTTCTCAACCCCTCTCAGGGACAACAGGTGAGGAAGCAAGAGATTAGACCACTGTTACACATGGTTATCGTAATAATGGACAACTAGTATACCATGTTAGTTAATTTCCACCAAGCAGTTTTCCAAAAGACTGACTTACTGGCATTTGGAAATACAAAGAGCCTGATAGAGGGTATCACAATATACATATCCCTTGTTTTTAAATTAATAAATTCTGAATAAAATTAGAGTGATAAAAATTTAATTAGCAACTTTAATCCTTGAATAATCTGGGCAAAATCCACCACTTTCTTTTGTCACAACAACCCTTTCCTATCTATTTTTGTATTTAATCTTTCGTTTGTGTTATTATTATGCCCCCCCCCCCCCCCACTGCTTGATTTGGTCATGTCTGTTCATCTGTTCACCCTGAGAACTTGTTAGCAAGATTGCACAAAAAACACTTTATTTACATATTTTTTAACTTTTTGGGACTTAGACCTTTTTTTTAAAACAAAAACTTTGTTAGCATGATTAAGCAAATCTTTTTGAGGTAGACGAAGTAAATTTGACAGGCATGTTTGTGTGCATAAGTAGATGCCCCGATTAGATTATCATTCCATGATAGCAATTTTTCTAATGATTTTTCACAATTGTAATGACTCTTTAAAGACTGATATTAAGGTCGAAACTGTTAACTGTCCGCTTAACATGGTATATATAAAGATAGGTTACATGACAGAATGTTCCAGAAAATTATATGGTGTATGTGACCTTTAATACATAATTCAAAAGGAAATTCTAGTTTTATCTGTAAACAAAATTAACCCTGACCTCAAATTGAATCAACAACTTGTTTACCAAAACCGTCCTTGAACTCAAATACTAAGTAAACAACTTAATTCAAGGACAATAGCTAAACATGTAAACCTGATACATAACATTAAGGTTTGAGCAAATATTAAAGTCAAGAAACATTTATAATTTCCTGAAATATTTATAATATTATATAAACATCATACATAACACAGGTCATCTACTTATGACCATTATAAAGTGTGTATAATTTCATGTTCCATAATTTTTGTGCTATCATGCTAAAACTTATATGGGATAGACCTATGTATGGACAGCACCAAAATAAATATGTCCACTTTGACTATCACAGTAGTGTAACAACTAATCATTTTTTTCTAAAAAGTTAATTGTGATGAATGCCAACTAAATATTCTCTGTACCACTGCTAGATATTTTAAAACGTCAGTACCTTTAAAATCGGAAATATATTAACTACTGGGACACTAGAGTCAAATCTGCTCTGAGGGTGTATTTGATCATGATGAAATTATTATTCATGAAATTTTATGCTGACTTGTCAAATCTATCCAACTGAATGCTAAAGATGAAACCAAAGATCATTCCCTCTGAATCTAAAGATGAAACCAAATATATTCATCATTCCCTCTGAATCTAACAATGCAGCCAAATATATTCATCATTCCCTCTAAATCTAAAGATGAAACCAAATATATTAATCATTCCCTCTAAATCTAAAGATGAAACCAAACATATTAATCATTCCCTCTAAATCTAAAGATGAAAGCAAATATATTTATTTCCTCTGAATCCAAAGATGAAAATAAAATTTAACATGCCCTCTGAATCTAAAGATGAAACCAAATATACTCATCATTCCCTCTGAATCACCACATCTGCCTGCATATCACATACACACAACTGCTAACAGTGTAGACCCATTCTGAACTTCCTCATCTCTTTATCAAATAAATTTAACTCTCTGAAAAAGCGTTAGAGGCATAAAGGAACCCTGCTATATAGTTGGGATCTATAACTGCTGACCAAGTAATGCACCAAACTGCAATACAGCAAGAATGATCGAATATTCAATGAATGCCTGTATGAGTGTTGGAGGAGTGGATAAACAAAATACCAGTCAAATGTATTGTAACAGTTTTACTCAAAGTCAATTTATATAACAATCAGGATTAAGATAGCCCCATGCATGATGAAAATTAATCATTGCTATGTAAGAACATTAATTATGATCAGTAAGCTATAGGTTACTGAAACTTTACTGAACTATTTTTATCTGTCTGTAAGCTTGACTGATGTTTTGCAGTGTCAGGGAATAAAGGACATCTAAGATAAAAATTGGAAACCATAATGTGACAATGTTATATCTGAATTTGTGTCATAATGAAGCACATTATAGCAGGGTTCACCTGTAATCATAGTGATATTTTCCAAGCTGGTACGTGTTTGGTTGACAAATATCCGGCTCCTAAAAAGATTGGTATTGAAAATAACATTTAACATTGTTTCAATCAGTGAAATTCCTGAACTTTTAATTTTTATTGTTATTCCTGCAATTTTAAATCTAAAAAATATTGAAGAAATCATTCAGTTTCAACAGCCTCAAACTATTGCTTATGCTACTATTAGTGATGACACGTCGTCGAATTCTTGAGATGTCAAAAAAGTTATTACGACATAAATACAACCACAGGATTGAGAGCAGTTCAAAATGGCCACTATTTACATCCAAGGTCTTTTTCTAGCATGTGACAGAAAAGTGTGTGCATCTTCCGATGGAGTGTAGACTCTGGTCTGTCAGCACAATATGCAAGGAAAGACCTGGGTGTAAGCTGTTTGGAATTAAGTGCATGTAATATATGAGTACACCCTAACTATATTTACCATAGTCAGATTTGTTTTTCTCTAACACATCAGCTCACCCTTCTAATATCAAACTTAAAAGCATCACATCTCAGTGTATGAGACAAATATAGTTACCAGCTGTATGTATTTCACAGAGTCTAAAACAGGATAGCACTGCACTATGAATTGGACATATCACAAAAATGGCATTTTGAATTTAAAGACTTAACAGTAAATCTGCTCCAGGAGCAAATAGTCTGCTGGTGAAACCAACTTTGAACGAACAATTCCAATTATCCAGTTCAAAATAGTTGGCTTCAAATGGCATTGCCAATCATACCAAGTGCTGCATTTAAAAATGTATTAATGCAAACGGCTTCACTAACAGACAAATAAAGTTCTTTAACATAAACTTTAATAATTTCATACTGTTTCCGAACACCAAAAATTTTTATTACAAAAGCCTTGAACTTTCGAGGACTATTGGAATGCACAGTGTCCATGTTACCAGAGAAACTAACACATTAAAATTATTGAAAACCATGTAAAAAGAACTCTCTTTATCAATTTTTCAGAATGTTTACAGCACTAAATTTTTAGATGCAGCACCAGTCAATATTCATGATGCCATCTGAAAACAAATATAATCAAACAGGCCCTAACAAGTGATTTCTAAAGAATTAACCATACTGAAACCCGACTCAATGTATTTATACATCAGCCATGATAAATTGCACAATTATAATTTTTGTTACAAGGTATAGTGTCCTTTATAGGCAGATACAACACAAAATCAGTTTTTCTGTCCACTATAGTCATGTGTTCTTTTTACAACACTCCTTCACTATAAGGCACTTCATTATAACACTTCCTGTTTAAGATGAGTATGGTCAGGATCCCATTTCATTAAATGGTGGTAAAATTATATGTATAATGTACTTCATTATAAGTCACTCTCACTATAAGGCAGTATATTCTGTGGCTTCCATGGACAGTGTTATAATGAATGACTATATACATCATTATAAAGTGGTCTCACTATGTAACAGTATATTCTGTGGCTTCCATGGACAGTGTTATAATGAATGACTATATACATCATTATAAAGTGGTCTCACTATATAACAGTATATTCTGTGGCTTCCATGGACAGTGTTATAATGAATGACTATATACATCATTATAAAGTGGTCTCACTATATAACAGTATATTCTGTGGCTTCCATGGACAGTGTTATAATGAATGACTATATACATCATTATAAAGTGGTCTCACTATATAACAGTATATTCTGTGGCTTCCATGGACAGTGTTATAATGAATGACTATATACATAATTATAAGGTTGTCTCACTATATAGCAGTATATTCTGTGGCTTCCATGGACAGTGTTATAATGAAAGACTACTGTATATACATCATTATAAGGTTGTCTCACTATATAGCAGTATATTCTGTGGCTTCCATGGACAGTGTTATAATGAATGACTATATACATCATTATAAGGTGGTCTCATTTTATAACAGTATATTCTGTGGCTTCCATGGACAGTGTTATAAATAATGACTATATACATCATTATAAAGTGGTCTCACTATATAGCAGTATATTCTGTGGCTTCCATGGACAGTGTTATAATGAATGACTATATACATCATTATAAAGTGGTCTCACTATATAGCAGTATACTCTGGCTCACATGGACAGTGTTATAATGAAGGACTATGTACTCCATTATAAGGTTGTCACACTATATAGCAGTATACTCTATGACTCATGGAGAGCATTATAATGAGGGAGTACTGTACTGAGATAATTTACTGACAGGTTTCACCATATATTACAGAATGGAATTTTGGACCAGACATTTAACTTTTGTTTGTTTGTATAACATTTCACTGAGCCTGACAGCAAGTGACCACTTCAATTTTGATCTATCAGAAATATGAGGAATGCTCCAAAAACATAGTCAAAAAAAAATATTCCTTCAAAATTGAAGTATTTCTTTTAAACAGTAGCCTAGTGAATGACACATGACTTTTTAAGCACAGTGCTACCTCTTTATAACACTGTTCATGGGAGCCATACATGCGACCAATATTATAGGTGAGAGAAGCTTTATCTGAGGGATGTTCCAACAACGATGTGTCATAACAGTGGATCAAAACACAAAAAATAGGATATTTAATGAACACAAAAAATAGGGTATTTAGTGAACACAAAAAAGGGTATTTAATGAAGACAAAAAAGGATATTTAATGAACACAAAAAATAGGATATTTAATGAACACAAAAAATTGGATATTTAATGAACACAAAAAGGATATTTAATGAACACAAAAATAAGACATTTAATGAACACAAAAAATATGAATTTTAATGAACACAAAAAATAGGATATTTAATGAACACAAAAAGGATATTTAATGAACACAAAAAGGATATTTAATGAACACAAAAATAAGATATTTAATGAACACAAAAAATATGAATTTTAATGAACACAAAAATATGAATTTTAATGAACACAAAAATAGGGTATTTAATGAACACAAAAATAAGATATTTAGTTAACACACAAAATAGGATATTTAATGAACATATAAATAGGATATTTAATGAACACACAAAATAAAATATTTAATGAACACACAAAAATAGGATATGTAATGAACACAAAAATAGGATATTTAATGAACACAAAAAATAGGATATTTAATGAACACAAAAAGGATATTTAATGAACACAAAAATAAGATATTTAATGAACACAAAAAATATGAATTTTAATGAACACAAAAAATAGGATATTTAATTAACACAAAAAGGATATTTAATGAACACAAAAAGGATATTTAATGAACACAAAAATAAGATATTTAATGAACACAAAAAATATGAATTTTAATGAACACAAAAATATGAATTTTAATGAACACAAAAATAGGGTATTTAATGAACACAAAAATAAGATATTTAGTTAACACACAAAATAGGATATTTAATGAACATATAAATAGGATATTTAATGAACACAAAAAATAAAATATTTAGTGAACACACAAAAATAGGATATTTAATGAACACAAAAAAATAGGATATTTAATGAACACAAAAAATAGGATATTTAATGAACACAAAAATAGGATATTTAATGAACACAAAAAATAGGATATTTAATGATGTGAAATTACATTATAATTGGTTCTCATTAGTCAAGAACTAAAAGTGAAATAATTCAAGTAGTGATGATACCACAAAATCCAATTTAATGGAATCCATGACTATAATATCCATGTTATAAGAGGGTCAGCATTATGATGAGGGGCTCTAAAATGAGGCCCCACTGTATACTGTGAAAATTTCATGAGACTTGGCTGAAAAAATGTCAAAGTTGTAAAGATATCAAATTGTATCCTTTACAGCCTTTCTCTTATAAGCCCTGAGGCCACTTTTGGAAATATTTTACAAGGGGGTGGGGATGGGGGTGGATGGTGGTTTATAATTGGAAAGCTTTATTGAATTAAAATTGGCTAAACTGTTGTAAAAGTAAAATTAATAGAATCCTTCATATCAGTATGCACTGGTGTGTGATTGGGAAATTGCACCTGAGAATCAGAATTTGTAGGCAGGAACAAGGCTTTACCAAGCAACACATTCTGATCCCAAGGGTTGGATTTCTCTATCCCACACCAATGCATGTGATGGATTATTTTTGTTCTGATTTCTAACCAGGAATGAGTGTTGGCAAAAAGGATGGTATATTATCAGCATGGATGTACCCACAGAAATACAGAGCATCATCTGAAAGTTTTTATGGCATTTGAAAGAGCATAAAAAGTTAAATTTATGACAAAAATTTTTTAAACATGGATTACTACTAAAAACCTGGGGAAATTTGTCTTTTTAATATTAATATCACTAGAAGAATTGCTGACATTTATGACATCATAAGAACAATGATGTCATCTAAAGTGACACTGAGTGCACTCATATGAGATAAGCACTCATATGGGATATGCTTATCCCACATGGCTTTCTCACATGGGTAAACTGTGTCATACATATATAGGAAAGACAGATATGACTGATCATGGTAGAATTATATGGGTTTGTGTATTCTACATAGGTCACTGACTTGATCAACTGCCTGTACACTTATCAGACACATTACATAATGATTCACACCTAGTTTGTGATTTGATTGGTCAGTAGTTCATTGGATTTTCTGTTATGCAATATCTGACTGATTGCTGCCACACATGGCTGAGGGGTCAATACAGGTGTCTTTTCTCAAACATGTATCTACCTTGTGAAGCTGCCATGCTGTATCCATGGGACACACCACATCATATCGACCCTGAACAATGGTAGTGGGAATATGCCTTATTTTGTCTACATTATCCAGCAGTTGAGTGTCGGACTCAAAAAATCCGCCATGGACAAAAAAGTGACTGAAAAATAAACAAGAGATAATAAATAATATCTCTTCCCATACATATGTACTGTATCAATAAATAATAACATATGGTTTAATACTGAGTATTGGTTTCTGGGCTATACTGGTTACAAGAATCTGTTGTACAAACGAGTTAACACTGATCATAATAGGGCAATAACCTCATCAAAATTAGATCTGAGAATATGAAATCTTTAAAAGACACATCTACATGTAATAGCCAATTTGCATACCTGATGGCCACCAATTATGTGTAAGGGTTGCAGAACTATGGTGGTTACAAAAAGTGTGATGGACAGACAGACAGATGGAAAATTTGATTACTACTGGGCTCATCAAATTATTGTAAAGAGATCAGTTTTGTATCATTGTCATGTAAAAACAAGAAATTTTCATTGTATCAAGTCTAATTTAAATAAGTTTTACTATAATAAGAACCACTGAATGGGCATCTCTGTCAAGAGGCTAGACTATGTCTTCAGATAATTATAAAGTCTGTGATACTAATAAGTCTATAAATACAAACCACTCTATCCGAGCAAACTGTAGTGCCCAGATGTCTGCCTCCACCTTTTTTAGCAGTTGTGGATCTTGGATGAGCCGGGATGTGGCCATCTCCCATGTACTCCATGCTTTGGCAGCCTCAAGCTGTACGGCAACATCAGTACTTGTAAGTCGCCTGTAGTATGCACTAATTAAGTCATGTCTCTCAACCTGTAGGAGAAATGTGTTATGATATGTTTGATTTATTTTCACAGACTTTGCAACCTAAATAGGCCTTGACAGTACAGTGGCAACACATTTACTTTACACCTCAACAGTCCTGGGTTTGATCTCTGTTTCTGGCATGTGTTTGTGGTTGCCCATGCAAAGCTGGTGGTTTCCACAGGGTTTTCCAGCTTCCTCCACTACACTGATAACTTTACATCAAGATTTAAGCCATCAAGAATACACACCGTTAATTATCAGAACTTGTGCAATCAACATAAAGATTTTTCATAAATATGGTAATTACATGACAGTTACATTCAAATTAATGTAGTAAACAACATGTTAACAGAAGAGGTCTTTGAAGACCTAAAGTTAGAAGAGAATTGGAGAGTATTATTCTAGATGTGAAATCTTTTCAGTCTTACTTTAAAAGGTGATAGTTCTATGTGTAAACACTGTAGGTGGATAAAGTAAAAAGAGCATAAGTGAAAGCACTATACAGTTATGTAAACATGTCAGTTGCCCAAAGTGCAGCACACCCACTATCTATCTACTTATCTATCTACTTATCTATCTACTTATGTATGTATGTATGTATGTATGTATGTATGTATGTATGTATGTATGTATGTATGTATGTATATATGTATCTATCTGTCTATCTATCTATCTATCTACTTATCTATCTACTTATGTATGTATGTATCTATCTATCTATCTGTCTGTCTGTCTGTC
This sequence comes from Margaritifera margaritifera, assembly GCA_029931535.1. Classification (NCBI taxonomy): domain Eukaryota; kingdom Metazoa; phylum Mollusca; class Bivalvia; order Unionida; family Margaritiferidae; genus Margaritifera; species Margaritifera margaritifera. Next base: position 389,382 of record JAQPZY010001239.1, on the reverse strand, counting down.
TATCTATCTATCTATCTATCCATCCATCCATCCATCCATCTACGTATCTCAGGCATGTGCAACCTATGGCCCATGGGCCACATCCAGCCTGCGACCTGGTTTTATCCTGTTAAATTTACATCATACAGGTTTATTTAAAAGTCGCTATATAGCCTGCACCCTGGAGGAAGTTGCACATGCCTTATCTATCTGTGGTTTTGCAGAAATGGACAGTTTTGTTGACATTTTAATTCTTTGATATGCCAGCATGGGAGGAACAGTTTTTTTTTTCTTCATATGTCACACCTTTTTCATTAGGTATTTCAATTTGTCTGTTGCATCCCAAAAATCCACAAATACTGGTATCCTTATTTGATGCAATATCCACACAATATACCTTATTTGATGCAATATCCACACAATATACCTTATTTGATGCAATATCCACACAATATACCTTATCTGATGCAATATCCACACAATATACCTTATCTGATGCAATATCCACACAATATACCTTATTTGATGCAATATCCACACAATATACCTTATTTGATGCAATATCCACACAATATACCTTATCTGATGCAATATCCACACAATATACCTTATTTGATGCAATATCCACACAAGCTTTAATAAGAGAAGACCCCTCTTTTGGGCAAAACTTGCAAAAAATAGCCACTTGTAAGTGTATATGTCTCGATTCCAACATGCCTTGTGGATGGAAGGCTAAAATCTGCACAGATTATAATGATTATCTAGGAATATACCAACATGCATGTCAAATGTATCATTACAACTATACTAACATGCATGCCTAATGTATCATTACTACTATACATACATGCAAGCCTAATGTATCATTATTACCTAAACATGGATGCCTACTGTATCATTACTACTTAACATGTATGCCTAATGTATCATTAATACTTAACATGGATGCCTAATGTATCATTACTAAACATGCATGCCCACTGTAACATAACTACTAAATATACATGCCTAATGTATCATTACTACTTAACATTCATGTCTACTGTATCATTACTAAACATGTATGCCTACTGTATCATTACTACTTAACATGTATGCCTAATGTATCATTACAACTTAACATGCATGCTTAATGTATCATTACTAAACATGCATGCCTATTGTATCATTACTACTAAACATGCATGCATAATGTATCATTACTACTTAATATGCATGTCTACTATATCATTACTAAACATGCATGCCTACTGTATCATTACTACTTAACATGTATGCCTACTGTATCATTACTACTTTACATGCATGCCTACTGTATAATTACTACTTTACATGCATGTCTACTGTATCATTACTACTTAACATGCATGCCTACTGTATCATTACTACTTTACATGCATGCCTACTGTATCATTACTACTTTACATGCATGTCTACTGTATCATTACTACTTAACATTCATGCCTACTGTATCATTACTATTTAACATGTATGCCTACTGTATCATTACTACTTTACATGCATGCCTACTGTATCATTACTACTTTACATGCATGCCTCATGTATCATTACTACTTAACAGGCATGCATACTGTATCATTACTACTTAACATGCATGCGTACTGTATCATTTTTACTTAACATGCATGTCTTGTGTATCATTACTACTTAACATGCATGTCTTGTTATCATTACTACTTAACATGCATGCCTACTGTATCATTACTACTTTACAAGCATGCCTACTGTATCATTACTACTTAACATGCATGCATACTGTATCATTATTACTTAACATGCATGTCTTGTGTATCATTACTACTTAACATGCATGTCTTGTGTATCATTTCTACTTAACATGCATGCCTACTGTATCATTACTACTTAACATGCATGCCTCATGTATCATTACTACTTAACAGGCATGCCTAATGTATCATTACTACTTAACAGGCATGCCTAATGTATCATTACTACTTAACATGCATGCCTAATGTATCATTACTACTTAACAGGCATGCCTACTGTATCATTATCACTAAACATGTATGCCTACTGTATCATTACTACTTAACATGCATGCCTCATGTATCATTACTACTTAACAGGCATGCCTACTGTATCATTACTACTTAACAGGCATGCCTAATGTATCATTACTACTTAAATGCATGCCTCATGTATCATTACTACTTAACAGGCATGTCTTGTGTATCATTACTACTTAACATGCATGTCTTGTGTATCATTTTTACTTAACATGCATGTCTACTGTATCATTACTACTTAACATGCATGCCTCATGTATCATTACTACTTAACAGGCATGCCTAATGTATCATTATTACTTAACATGCATCTCTTGTGTATCATTACTACTTAACATGCATGTCTTGTGTATCATTACTACTAAACATGCATGTCTACTGTATCATTACTACTTAACATGCATGTCTTGTGTATCATTACTACTTAACATGCATGTCTACTGTATCATTACTACTTAACATGCATGCCTACTGTATCATTACTACTTTACATGCATGCCTACTGTATCATTACTACTTTACATGCATGTCTACTGTATCATTACTACTTAACATGCATGCCTACTGCATCATTACTACTTAACAGGCATGCCTACTGTATCATTACTACTTTAAAGGCATGCCTAATGTATCATTACTACTTAACAGGCATGCCTAATGTATCATTACTACTTAACAGGCATGCCTAATGTATCATTACTACTTTACAGGCATGCCTAATGTATAATTACTACTTTAAAGGCATGCCTAATGTATCATTACTACTTAACAGGCATGCCTAAGGTATCATTACTACTTAACAGGCATGCCTAATGTATCATTACTACTTAACAGGCATGCCTACTGTATCATTACTACTTTAAAGGCATGCCTAATGTATCATTACTACTTAACAGGCATGCCTAATGTATCATTACTACTTAACAGGCATGCCTAATGTATCATTACTACTTTACAGGCATGCCTAATGTATAATTACTACTTAACATGCATGCTGTCACAACTAGGGGTAATGTAACAAAAGAAAAGACTCAAACAAGCTTTCAAGATTTAAACACATGTATTTAATTTCCTAAAATATAAAAATATTTCAACAAACAATCAAAGTGAAAGAATTAAAAATAACTTACATTATAGAATATCCTTAAAAGTCCTAAATTGTTCTAATGTTCACTGATCCAGAAATTAATCCAAATTATTCCGAATGAAACCACCACTGTGCTGATGTACTAACAAGAATCAGTAATATCCAAGTGTTATTAATTCCAAGTAATCCTTGTGAATATAGAATATCACTCAAGTTCATAAGATGTTTCTGATAATTCCAACAGAGCTGTATCATTCTTAAATATCAGTAGTTAATCCCAAAAATGTACTGTCTGGAAAGTATTTCTGAAGTAGCAGTACTAAATCCAAAATATACTGTATAATAATATCTCTGAAGCATAATATCACATACAAAGAACCAATTTCGTTAAAGACCTCTCAAGCTGACGAAACTATCTAGAATGATGAATGCTGCGATTACATCTTATTATATAGTTTCTATACTGCATCATTGAAACAAACAAAATTCTTATTCCGTCTCAAATCAACACCTTAATATTATGATCTTACTATCTAACTTCTGGTCAACAAAATGAATCATTCTTGGATTGTGAAATCCAGGTCAGGTCAAAAACCCACTAGCTGAATCACGTGACATGACTAATGCTTCAAACGATAATATTGATTTTCCCAGGACCAATGTACCGTATATGTGTACTCTGCAAAATGACACCTATTAGACTATAATGCAGAGGTTATAAACTAATAAAACTATACCATTATTTAAAGGAAATGATACATAATTCCGTAACAATGCCTAATGTATCATTACTACTATACCAAAATGCATGCCTAATATATCATTACTACTTAACAGGAATGCCTACTGTATCTTTACTACTTAACACGCATGCCTAATGTATCATTACTACTGTACCAAAATGCATGCCTAATGTATCATTACTACTTAACAGGCATGCCTACTACTGAATCATTACTACTTAACGTGCATGCCTAATGTATCATTACTACTTAACAGGCATGCCTACTGAATCATTACTACTTAACATGCATGCCTAATGTATCATTACTACTTAACATGCAAGTCTGGTGTATCATTACTACTCAACATGCATGCCTACTATATCATTACTACTCAATATGCATGTCTAATGTATCATTACTACTCAATATGCATGCCTAATGTATCATTACTACTTTACTTTCTGGGTTAAATCAGTCTTAAAAACAAATCTTACATGTGTTTTATCAGGTATGACCATATTAGGAGAGAGAATGAGCTTCCAGAGTGGAAAATTTCCAAAAGAGACACAGGGAGTTAGATCTCCTGGTAATTCTGTCCAAAATCATGATGATTTTCTCAGAAAATTGGTATGTGGATGTATCTTAGGGAAAGTAGCTCAGCCATACCAAAATTAAGTTAATGTGACCTAATTTTCATGCCTGAGTGGCTTCTGTATTTACAGTCATTTGTTCATTACAAGCTCAATATCTTAGACCATATTTCATCTACAGTCATAAAATTTGCAATGTGGATGCATATCAAAGTGAAGAATCCAACCATATCAAAACAGGTCACTGTGACCCATTTGCATGCTTCAGAGACTTTTGTGTTCTCAGCTATTTGTTTGTCACACCCTCAACACCTTAAGCCACATTTCACCTACACCTAGGAAACTTGACTCTTTCATATCCAGTCCAATACAGTATTTGATGTATGACATACTTTTCCAGTATGGATTATGACTCTCTCATATCCAGTCCAATACAGTATTTGATGTATGATATACTTTTCCAGTATGGATTATCCAGTCCAATACAGTATTAGATGTATGACATACTTTTCCAGTATGGATTATGATTCTCTCATATCCAGTCCAATACAGTATTTGATGTATGACATACTTTTCCAGTATGGATTATGACTCTCTCATATCCAGTCCAATACAGTATTTGATGTATGACATACTATTCCAGTATGGATTATGACTCATATCCAGTCCAATACAGTATTTGATGTATGACATACTTTTCCAGTATGGATTATCCAGTCCAATACAGTATTAGATGTATGACATACTTTTCCAGTATGGATTATGATTCTCTCATATCCAGTCCAATACAGTATTTGATGTATGACATACTTTTCCAGTATGGATTATGACTCTCTCATATCCAGTCCAATACAGTATTTGATGTATGACATACTATTCCAGTATGGATTATGACTCATATCCAGTCCAATACAGTATTTGATGTATGACATACTTTTCCAGTATGGATTATGACTCTCTCATATCCAGTCCAATACAGTATTTGATGTATGACATACTTTTCCAGTATGGATTATGACTCTCTCATATCCAGTCCAATACAGTATTTGATGTATGACATACTATTCCAGTATGGATTATGACTCATATCCAGTCCAATACAGTATTTGATGTATGACATACTTTTCCAGTATGGATTATGACTCTCTCATATCCAGTCCAATACAGTATTTGATGTATGACATACTATTCCAGTATGGATTATGACTCTCATATCCAGTCCAATACAGTATTTGATGTATGCTCATACAAACATTAACGACAGAAAGAAACAAGTGGCTTTCTTTTGCATAAATAGAATTTTAGATGTATAGTTGAGTTGTGGAGTTCGTAATTCCTGATTCATTAGCAATTGAAAAGTGACATGTATTATATGTACCTGATCTAAAAATAACCCAGGAGTCTGCATTGAGTGACTGATTCTGGCTGCCTGAAGTGTTATGCTAGCTGGACACAACTGGTCTGAGAAACAATGCATGTTAAATAAAAATAATGTTTATTTCTGAGGCAGTTTTCTTCTGAAGTGAGTGTAGCTTATAAAAGGACTGTTTGTGTGATCCGGCAACTATCCATCCAGACAATGGGTATATCTGGATGCATCCCAAGAAGAGTAACTTAACCAAACAAAAAGTATGTCACTGTGACGTAATTTTCAGACTCAAGTGACTCTTGCATGCTGAGACTTACTATAAAACAAACTCAAGTACAGCTCTCCCTCGTCATAATGCAGTAGTTCGGGTCCATAACCACTGACTGCATTATGTAATGAACCATGGTATAACAAGAATAACCACTGACTGCATTATGTAATGAACCATGGTATAACAAGAATAACCACTGACTGCATTATGTAATGAACCATGGTATAACAAGAATAACCACTGACTACATTATGTAATGAACCATGGTATAACAAGAATAACCACTGACTGCATTATGTAATGAACCATGGTATAACAAGAATAACCACTGACTGCATTATGTAATGAACCATGGTATAACAAGAATAACCACTGACTGCATTATGTAATGAACCATGGTATAACAATAACCACTGACTGCATTATGTAATGAACTATGGTATAACAAGAATAACCACTTACTCCATATGTAATGAACCATGGTTAAACAAGAACAGTTGTATGTAGCAAACTGCAGTATAGCAAGAACCATGTACCGAACCACAGTATTGCAGGAATGATCGAATTTCGTCAAATATTATTGTCTTAATAGGAAAAAGAGATATAATACCAAGCTTCATATTGTTTTCTTTCAACCAATACTGTCAAACATTTTATAAACCAATTCAAATACAAAGGCTTAATTTTGGTCATGGGGTCAATTGTGGTAATGGCACTGCGTTATATTTTGAGTTGTGCTATAATGAAGCACATTAAAACAAGGGAGAGCTGTAGTATTTACTAATATGGAACCTATGCAGAAATAGAAATATACATATAAATACCACAGGAATTGGTTTTATATAATCATCCCATGCATCAGGAAAAATGAAATTACATCCATCTTGATAGTACCACAGCAATTCTCGCCTGAAAATAAATGAAAAATATATACTACTTGTTTCAATAGTAAACCAGTCCTTCTATTTCTAGATTTAAAGTCATGCAGTATGATGCTTGTGTCATGAGTTACTTGTGGATTTGTCAGAAAGATATAAAAAGGTAGCCAGGAAAGTTTCATTGTAAACTATGTTTCTCTGAGAATACTTACCTGATCACATTTATATTAGGAATTTAACACCCATTACCTACTGAATCCAGCCCTCACAGAAAGATGAATAATTTGTCTTTTCTATCTTATATGCTATACAAATTATAGTAATAATATCTATGGGCAGAAACTCTTCTGATATGCCATTATAATAATTACCTCCCCTGTACTCTGGATGCTTATCAGTTTAAACTTAAGTGATACATCAACAAGGATGTGGAGAGGTGTAGGTGGGGCGAGGTTTAGGAGGGCTTATCCAAAATAAGGTTGGATAAGTATTCTTGGAGAAACAAAAGTTACAATAAAAATTTCTTTTCTCTGTCAAATACTTTATCCAGTCAGATTTACATCAGGAGAATATGTAAGAGGTGGGAAAAATGCAAGAGTATCAAAGAGTAACCCACTAGGGATCCTCACATGTTGGTATGACCATTCTTCTAACCAAAGAGGCATCAGAACCAAGGAATAACTATGAAATCGAGCAACATGTAACCGCTGTGAAGCTTTTCCCAGAGAACAAGGAAAAATATATGCAGCTTCCATACCGAAGAAAAATTTCCAGGTGAATCCAGTGAAAGCTTTAAACCAATCCCCATGATGAGGTTGTGCTGGCATCAACAAGGCCTGGTGGATGATTGGGCAACTGCCACTGGGTCAACCAGATTCAGCTCCCTTCTCTGCGGGTCTGAATCCCAAAGGTAAAACTTGAGAAAGTTTACTGATTATGCCAGTCGACAGCTTTAATAATGTCCCGAACAGAACAGTTCCAATCAAATACAGAGCTTGCAGAGATGGCTCTTATCTCATGTGCTGATATCTTTACCAGTGCAAAAATACATGCCACTTTCCCTCGTATGTCATCTAAGCAGAGGGCCTCCTAGCTCATACAATTCTCTGCACGATTTAAGGTTTGAACTTCTTTCTTCACAGAGTTTTTCTGACAAGAGCCAAACATAAAGGCAAAATCTGTCTTGACAGGAATGGAAGACCTGCATTCTTGATTGTTTTGAGGCCAGTCTGGGTCAGCTGCCTTAGTGTATCCTTTAGAAAGGCACTTAGCTCCCATTTCCTCGGCATGATATAATCATTAATGTGTTTAAAGTGCTGTTCAAACAAACAATGATTGTTTGAGCAGGTTGGAAAACACCTTCATCTTCCTGGGAATGTCCATCACAAGACTGATTAGATCATTGATCCAGGATTTGTTTCATCTGAAGGGGCAACCACAATTAAACTGCAGTTCTGATCCCTTATTTCTGAATCACTCTGGTTATTAGCACTCTGGAAAGGAAAATGTAACCTTAGAGTCCATCCCTGCTGAACGACAGAGTATCCACTGCCCAGGCTTCTATATCCAGTACCAGAAACACAAAGGTTGGTAACAGACTACATCAAACATCACAAATCCGATGGAAAACAGACATGTGGAGACCCAACTCAGTGTGCAGTGTATGACCTCTCCTTGATAATTAATTGACTAGCACACTAAGTCTGCCTGGAATGTGCCATATCTGAATATTGATTTGATCAAGGAGCACTAATGAAGAAAACCACAGAACAAAACACAGAGATCCAGTGATCTGGCTCCCCTATCTTTCTGGAGGTAATTGACTACCACAAAGTCTGACAATTTGAGCACAATCTTTCCACAAAGCAGATTCTGCATGAATTAAAGGCATTGATTATGGCCTTCATTTCCAGGATATTTAGGTAAAGGACCCTCTCCTCTGGCCCCCAGTTGATGCTGACTATAGTGAAACTGGGCAACATGTGGGCACCCCAGCTTTGCATGCTGGGTGTCCACACAAACTGTAACCTCTGGTTGAGGGGTTTCCAGAGGATCTCTTGCTGATAGCCAATCACGATTCTGACACCGATGTAGGATGCACTTTATCTCAGCCATGATTTGAATAGAATCATCTAAATGACCAGAAATAGGTGCCACTGAGCTAAAAGAGCCATTTGCAAAGAGAACATGAACAGCCAGCTCAGATAAAGTAGTTCTGCAGCTGCACTGAAAAAGTCAGAGGAGCTGCAAAAACTCACTTGCAGAAATCCACATCTTCTTGGAGACCACCTCAGCAATTTCAACAATCTAAACAATGCACTTGGCGAAAAGATGCACTAAACTAACGTTGGAAAATGATATGAACCGCAGGGACTGAATAAGCAGATGGGCAACTTACGGTGTTAGGATTGGTGAAAGAACCGATGATGGGACAGCTATGCAGATGGACTGATCAGATGGATACCTGTAATAGCCCATGGAAGACAATGGGTCCACAGTCAGAGAGACATTTTTCTATAGTATTGCATAATCAATTTATAGTTAATATGTACAACTGGCATAAATTAGTTGCACAAAACCAATGAATGATTTATTATAATTTAGAAGATAACAATCTTGTATTATAGGATCTGAAGACAATTTGCTGTCAAATAGTTTTACTGATGATGCATCAGCTGAGTAATTAAAACTGATGGCTACAACAATAAAACCAACATTAATATTCTCTAAAGCACAGATACAAAACTGTTATCCCCATTTTAACACACATCCAAACATTTTGTTGAAAATTTTTTGAAAATTTAGGCTAGTTTGACTTCCAAGGCTATGAAACATCCACATACATGAGCTGCAAAGTTTATGATGAAACATTTTTTGTCACAATATTTTAACATTGACTTTTTAAATTTTGTATCATAAAATTGTTTGATTTTAAAATTCACTTGATACAATAATTTTTTGCTGATAATTGGTAGTGGATTTTAATAATTGGTTCTTTTAATTGTTGGGGTAAATCAATTAATTTTTTAAAATTATTATAATTAATAATTGGCGCAACACTTTTCTCGCGTGTTTCATATCTGTAACATTCATCAACGTCTAGGTAAGCATTTCAACCCTTTCATTCATGAGAATGTAAAAATGTGTTCATGGAACACGGATGTCCCACCACATGCAGAAATGACCTAAATGCAAAACTTAACCCAGATGTAATGCATGGATGGACAGATGGATGAACACTATCTGCTCCTATCACTGTTGTGGCGGAGGATAAAAAACAGTTTACCATGAAGTCCAAAGTTGACAAATACATGTAAGTTGCACACATAGAATCCACAAAATTATTCAAAACTTGATGCAAATTGTTTGTCATGTTTAATCATAAAAAATACAAATAGAAGTCTTCATGAGTTGGTAAACAATACATTAAAGCCAAACAAAGGTAGAAGGATATATGAAAGGAGTCTGTTAGGTCTGAATTTTAACACTAAAAGCAATAAAGGCAGTATCAAACCTAAAGTACAGTCCAACATGTCTTAAGCAGCTGCCTCAGGGAAGCTTGAACAAAGATAGGTGGTTGCTTAATTGATGTTAATTTCTTTGAAAACTGAACATTCAAGACAGCTGATTACTTAACAGCTGTGACCTTTAAGGTAGGCTTGATTGTAATTGTGTTTCATTTTGCTATAATTTATCTTAGCTTTTTATGAAGCATTATGTACCTGGAGGAGCACATAATTAGAATTCTAAGATGTTCTAAGATGAATCTCTTTTGTTTTTCTCTCTATAAAAATCAAGGACAGAAAGACTTATCTTACTAAAGAGAATCCCTCTCAGCCTTCTCATTATCAACTGGCCACTGGCTAAATGACTGTCGACTTTTCCAGCTGAGCTGTGTACTTTTACAATACTGTAACATTTTTTTTAATTATATTGTTGCACTGACTTAGCCATGTTCTTTTAATTTTGCACCAGCTACTACAATAGACAAGAAGGTTGCCTCTTTTTGAGGTAATGTGTCACCAAGTGCAATGCCCAGTATGTAGTCACAGGTATGCAGCTGACAGGTGTGCATGCTGTGCAGGTAACTTAAATTCCATCAAATGATTGAGCTGGACACTCACATGCATAGCACTGAGTAAACAGGTTGCAACTGATTGAAATAAACAATTATTTTGCCTAATTTTCATGCTAGAATAAAAAATGATGACTTGAAATGAAGTATTTTTTATAATAAATAAAACTTGTTTTCAGTGTTGCAATTCTTGCAATAATCCCCATGGATGCAAACTATGATAAGTTGAAACACAAAAAAAAGAAGTATTTATCCACTGAAACAAATATTGATTTTCAAGTCATCATTTCTTACATAACTTAAAATATTGAGAACAGCCTTAACTCTACCTGCGCAGAGTAAAAATTCCTCTTAGGACAAGGGACTTAACTCTGTCTGGGTGGGTTTCAGCATATGCCAATGCAAGTGTAGAACCCCAACTTCCACCAAACAGATGCCATTTGTCTATCCCCAGATGAATTCTCAACTTCTCAATGTCTTCAACCAGGGTCCAGGTTGTGTTCTCCTGTAAAGAAAATAAAGAATTTAAATAGAAGACATTGGCATAAACAATAGAAAAGGGCTGTTCCAACAAAACATACTTGGAACTCTGGGAAGGCACTTTCAATGTGGAGTAGTCACCCATAGATGCAATTTAGAATTTGGTATCATTTTCACGTGACCTGAGTAATTAAAGTACCCAAGCATATATTTTGAAAAAACTGCCTTCCCTGGGTACATGTATGTTTAAATGGAACAGCCCTAAATAAATTATTCAAATAAATAAAATAATATTCAAACAAGATATACACATTTCGGTATACTTTGTGAGCATATGTAGAGATATTCCACTAAAATAAATCTTAAATTCAATTTTATTTTTTACATTTAATCACCATATATTTCTTAAATTGAATTGTTTCCTACCCTTTTGAACCACAAATACTAAAATCCATCATCCACCTTTGCTTCATCTTCAGTCAGCCGTAAGCTGGAAGATTTAATCACAAATCGGCTTTCTATGGGAACATGCTGGGAAGTAGGACATGTAGAAGCATTCAAAGGTGAAAACGTGTTTACACCAACAGGTAAAGGAAAACAAAGTTTTCTGATGAATATACTTGCAGACTTTTTATACATGTATGTATGTATGTGTAGGGTTTAACAGCACATCTTTACTAACATGGTTGCCATATTTGTGTGGCCAAGTCTATTTATTCAGACAACAGATGTGATGTAGTTTGCCATCTTCAATAAGTTCCAAATAATTCTGAACATTTCTGTAACTTTGGTAGTTACATCCCTTTGAACACATGTCTATAAGAGTTACACCTTTTTATTTTGTTCCATTTTTTTAATAGAAATATTTAACACAAGACACTGCAGATACTGGATGCCGATGACACAGTTTTTACTGAAAATGGACTGTTCTAGGAACTGGAAAAGGACAGTGAGCTGTCTGGTTGTTTACATCGGTAGCTTCTGTTTGGTTTGAAAGGCAAACAAGATGACAATGTTAAGAGCCCCCTGGTGACAATCAGGTTAGAAATTATGAATTTTGAATGAATGAAATGACTAACTTTTGTGCACTTTTTATATCCTTGTTGTTTTGTGTTTTAAAATCACTAGAGAGGTACAAAAAAAAACGGCCAGGACTATAGGCAAATACTATAGTCGTTGAATATTGATCACTTTAAATGTAAACATGATATTAAAATCAAGATATTATCTTATTTCATGAAATATTACCCATAATCATTAATCACAATCTTCAAGAGCACTACATTATACATTGGGTGAAAATTTTATTTGCGGGGAATTCTATGTGGGAAAAATTTTATCTTACACTGGTAAGATGTTACATCATCCAGTTCCAACTAATGTATGTGATCAAACCTTTAGGTGAATTAATACTATCACTGTTACAGTTAAAAGAGATGATGACAATGTTGCTGCTGCTGCTGATGATTATGATCAGCTTGGAGGACAGAGACCACAAAAAACAGTAGGCTTGTGAACTCTGGGTGAATCAAAATATCTGAAATGTCTGAAATGTCTGGACTAAGTCATTTGTTACTGCTGCTCTAGGTGAATAAATCAGAATTATACTTTGAAATATATACGGATTCTCAGGGACTTTGAAATATATACGGATTCTCAGGGACTTTGAAGTATATGGATTCTCAGGGACTTTGAAGTATATATGGATTCTCAGGAACTTTGAAGTATATACAGATTCTCAGGGACTTTGAAGTCTATATGGATTCTCAGGGACTTTGAAGTCTATATGGATTCTCAGTGACTTTGTAGTATATACAGATTCTCAGTGACTTTGAAGTATATATGGATTCTCAGGGACTTTGAAGTATACGGATTCTCAGGGACTTTGAAGTATATACAGATTCTCAGGGACTTTGAAGTATATATGGATTCTCAGGGACTTTGAAGTATACAGATTCTGTGCCATAAGAAAAGAACTGCATGTAGTTCAGATCCACGGACAGTGTGTGCAGCCCACTCACCCTGAAACTTGAAGTTAGTGCTTTCAGGAAGCAAGTCTTATATGATAAATGCTTCAGCAAGGTGGAAGACAAGGGCTCAAACTTAGATGAGTTGAGCCACATCAATACCCAGGGAAGGTTCCATTCTGGTAACAAGGTGAGCAAGCGAGGCCTGGATATGTCTAAATTGGACAAGTCAAAAAGATCCTTGTTGTGGCAAATAATGTCCCTTCCTTGAAAACTGAACATGTCTGATATCATTGAATGGTATCCCTTGATTGTGATTGGGGCTAGCTTCTTGTCCTCAAGAGGAAAAGAAGGAAGTTAGTCAGCTGGGGAATGGAGGCTGAGAGGGGTGTGACATAGTTAACGTGACACCAGTCAGTGAAAACATGCCACTTCCCCTCATGTATCTTCAAAGTGGAGGGACATCTCCACAATCGAAGTGCAGAAATCCTTCTGTACATGGCATCCCTTACAAGAGCCAAGTATGAAGGAAGAGTGTCTCCGGTCATATACATGGCATCCCTGACAAGAGCCAAGTATGAAGGAAGAGAGTCTCCGGTCATGGATGGAATAACGGCAACCTCAGCTGCTTCAGCAGCGTGGGAGTCGGTATGATTATCCTGGGTATGTCTGTTGCTAGATCGTCAAGATCATTGATCCAAGACCTGTCCCAATGGAGAGAGACAATCAGAACTATTGTGCAAGCCCTCCCCCTCATTTTCTGGATTAGTTTCAGTATTAGAACCGCTCAAGGGAAGGCCTATGCCCGTATCACCTCCCAGTTGACTGCAAAGGGCATTAAATGGCCCATGCCTCTGGGTCTGGGAATGGAAAGATGAAGGTGGGCAGTTTGTTCCATCTCATTGCAAACAAGTCTAACATTGGTCAGCGCCATAGTGCACCAACTCAATGGAGGACAAACAAATGGAGAGACTATTCCGTATGAAGAAGTTGGCCTCCCCTCGATAATGAATCAGCCAGGACATTGAGCCTGCCTGAGGTGTGTCAGACTTGTATGTTTATATGGGCACACTAACAAAGGTACTCCCATAATGAAGAGGTCCGGTGATTTCATCTCCCCTTTTTTTGAAGAGGTAGTTCACTACAACAGAATTGTCCAACATTATAAGAACAGAACAGACTTCCTTTGGATGTGCTCCACCAAAGAATGGCCTTCATTTCCAGGAGATTGATATGAAGAACCTTCTCTTTCTGCATCCACTTGCCACTGACTGTGCAAAGTCTGGTAGCAAGTGTGCCCCCCAACTCAACAAACTGGCATCTGTACAGATTATGACTTCCATTTGTGGGGCTTCTAAATGTATTCCCGCCACTAGCCACTCCCTGTCTTGCCACTGAAGCAGGAAGTGTTTGAGTTTAGTCAAGATCATAGTCTGGTGATTTCAATACCCAAGATCTGACGCCACTCTGCCAGAAGGGCCATCTGCAGAAGGCACATGTAAAGGCAGCCGAGGCATAGTAGGTCCATAGTAGGACTTCTCCGACGCATGAACGATACAGTTGATGGATTTGGAAGGAAGCTGAACCAGGTTGATATGTGTTAGACACTATATATTTCGATGAACAAAATGCTGAGAAGGGACAAGATCCGACTTCTCGACAGTGACTATCCACCCTAAACTGCAAATGAGGTACAGAAAATTGTTAGCTGAAGTGAAGGTACTGATCATGTATTCATCACATCACACAGACAGATGGACATATCTTGCCATCCCCATCTAAAACTTTGGGGCAGGAATAAACGATTGAGTCTGCTCAAGTCTATGACTGGTCTCAATTTCTTGTTGACTTTTGTAAGCAGAGTCTGGAATAAAAACCTGGGAAGTCCAGTTTTAGGATGACCTACACTGCCCACTTAATAAGCCAATGCTCTATCTCTTTCTGTAACATTTCCATCTTCATGGGATCACTTGGAATCTCCATGATGAAGGGGAATGACAAAAGTGTGTTGGGGGAGGGGGGAGTTGGAAAAACAAGACTCGGAGCCCAGCGGGCGAGAGGGATGGAAAGTCATAGGCAGTTGATCAAAGGCATGGGGGAGGAAAAACCTTGTTTTCTCTCCCCCTCCCAGCCTGCCTGCAAAAGTTAGTGGCATATGGCCACCTATACTTTGCCTGGCCATGAAAAGGTTGTTGTTGTTGTTGCTGAGAATTATCCCTGTGGTCTTTCTGTCGATGATCATCTCTTCTCTGGTACACCCCTTGATGAGGTTGGAGAGAGATAGGGGCTTGCACAAAGAGCTGATAAGGCATATCCTGTGCAACCTGCTTTCTGACCTCCTCAATTAGGCCCCTGAACAGAAGGAGGGAACAGAAGGTGAGGGAGTGCAGGGTTGCAGGATGGTGCAGTTTAAGAGAAGAGGATTGCATGAGGGTGTCTTTTCTTATCAGATCCAGGTTACAAGAGACTGCATTTGCCAATGTGTGCTTCTGACTACCTTGCCAATATGGCATACTGATTCCCAGGCATGATCACTTCTGACCTTCTGAGCTAGGTGAAAGATCACAAGACATGCCAGGTCAAGTATGGGTGAAGTCGACACAATGTTCCTGACCAAATCAGACATGACATTAAACATCTGTATGTCCACCTTATAAAAGAGTGTTGCAGACATGTTGATGACAGTAATGTTTTTGTCTAGGCTAGGTACATGTGAATGACAGACATCAGTATGTGATTTGTACCAGTGTGGTGAGAAAGTTGCAGGCAAGTGACTCACCCAAAAGAATTCCCTCGCATTACTGGGGTCATGATTTTATCCAAGAAACACCTCATAATTTCTGCAATAGAAGTTGATTGTGATAAAAACTTGAAGGATGGATGTTCATCATCTTCATCATCATCCAATGAGGCCTTGACCTTATATGCAGAATTGACTGCTGTTGGAGGAGGACATTCTGATGTAGGCAAAAAATCTTTTTGATTGCCCCTTCATCCTTTCCATGGATGGATTGGAATATTCAGGTAAGTTCGTGTCATCTCCCTTGTCAACCAACCAGGTGGTTGTCCACTTCCTGCATGCTCTGTGTCCAGGGGTATTTCATTCCATATGGCAGTGATGACACTGTGTTGACACCATGTGTAAAAATAGCTGTCAGATATGTCAGTAGGGCTAGCTGAGTTATGTCCAGCACAGAGCGTGGTCTGGCTGGGGAATCTTGGTCCAGGGCAGCAGGTTGGGCTGGACCTGATGGCTGGATGGAAGACCCCAACTGTGATGCCAGTGTGCAATGTACTGGTATCATGGATATAACTGGTCTGGCTGGTTTGCCAGCCAGCCAGCCTGGGCGGTCTGCTGGGCATAGGCGCTGTCACTGTAGGAACCGTCAAGGAATGTGCGGTTCAGCAGTCCGAGATGATAGAATCATGCCTGCCACAACTTTAAACTGGTTGGCGGGACAACTGGACCAGTTAGTTGGCAGCTGAGATGGCGTATGGCGAATGATGTATGGGCACATATGGCCAGCAAAGTCAGATGGTAATCCTGCACACCCGATTTCAACTGTACTAATTCCATGCACAGGTGGGGATGGGGACTTATGCCCAGTAGGCTACTAAATTGGGTTAAAAATGGTCCTAATTTCCTCCAATTAGCTCATCAACAACATCAAAGACAGAGCTTGTTGTAGTATCTTCACTCAGGTGTGGGCGGCATCTTAACGTCCCCCATAAAACTCATCAAATTCCAAATTTGGATGGATCCCTAACACTTTGTGTTTGGAAGATTTAGAGCATGCTGTTTTTTCGTAGCCTTTCAATTGCCATTTCAAGACATCGGACCAAATGACTTCTGCCCACAATGAACACATGCTGCATGGGTGTGAGGAAGAACATTTTGTGCACACAAGGCACATCTCATTATTGACTTTAAAGCACCTACACTTCTTGCACTTGATTGACATCGCTGCAATGAAAGAGAGAAGATAAAACAAAAGTGCACACAACAAATATACAAACTGTTAAATTAGGAAAATTCGCGTTACCAAGACAACCTAAGAAGTGTGTAATAAACTTAAGTTTAACATTGCAATACAAATACACTGGTGAAAACTTTAGTGTTACCCATCGATACTTTAAGGGCAATTAATGACCAGGAACAATATGAATAAATTCACTGAAAAAATATGTTGGATGGTCTAAAATTATAATCATTTGCAATGGATTCTTGGATGCACTTTTAACAGTTGCAAGCAAAAGTTTAAACTAGTAAACATCCAGGATGCAGGCGGCCACCTAGTTGGAAAAAGGGGAGTTAATCTGTAAGCGTTACTTTCCTTTGTCTATATGATACAGTACAGCTCACATGATTTTTCGGAACCCCACGCTTCACGGTGGGTGACTTAAGCCCCTCCACTTTAGCTCCACAATAACACTCCGCGGTGAAGGCATAAAATGGCATAAATACCTACAAATCACCACCGCGTCTCGGCAGGCACGCTGATGTCAACTCCACAGTGGAGGGGCTAGTCGACATTACTGATTGACATTTGAACAGCCAATGAATGAAGACCACCTATGGAAAGACCGAGACGTCAAGAGTGATTTACAACCGGATACCATTGGAAGAATCAGTCGTCTTTATTTCAATCATATTTGGACAATAAAAAAATAATTTCAAAAGTCTTGTATATTCAGTACACATTACTGTTTATAAAAGGTTGAGCGACTTATTTTGCAATAAGTTTATGCTTTTAATTTATTTCAACGAAATATGAACAACATTAAGCACTGACTTGAGCTTCTCAAGCAGCATAAATTTATCATTTTGTTCCAAAGGAAAGTAATTCTCTGAGATATGGACAATTAAAATCCAAATTGACATCCGCTTCTGATTACCCCCCCCCCCCCCAACAAACCTAAAACACTGAATTTACACTGAAATGCAAACTGCGTGCTTAGTCTTTAAGCAGTAATAGCAGAGTCACGCAGCTGAATATTATGACTGCATGTGTACTGTAAGGGACTGACCATTTAATATATGGGGCTTATATGTTGTTGGGTTTTTTCATCCGGAATATTTTTTGTTTTTCATCACAATATTTATTTATTTTAAGTAAAATATTGAACGGATTAACGTCTTTTTATACTACAAAATCAGAGAAAGACAATTGTTTTCATGCATTTACCCCCTCCCCACCCCACCCCCCACCCCCCTTTGGAAAATTAAATTGTCTCTCCCTAATAAAGACTTGACTTCAGCGGATGTTCTATAGAAATCAAGGCAGTGACCATTGTTAACACTGTTGTAAAATATTAACAAGGGTTTGCATCAAAGGATGATGTAAGTTTCAGCTTGGGAACAGTGTGTTTTTATCACACGAAGCCATCTGACTTGGCGCGTTGTACTTTACAGCTGCAATTATGGTCCTGCCATTAACAACAAAAGTTTGATAATTGTTAGTAATTAATCTGAACTCGGCTTATTACTGAAATGAAAAATAATGTGGAAAATTCTAAAATCTGAGATGTTCAGAGATTTTAATTTATAACAAGTTTAGAGCAGTTTGCATGGATGTATTGTCTCCACATGTATCCTATTATTTGCTCATTTTTCTACGGCGAAAATATAAAAACAAAATATACTCTTTTAATTATTTTTATGCAGATATTAAAGAATGCAGTTTCCTGTTTGTGACTGTTAGAGCCTTTGGTTATTGAGCGTGTTTCTGTATGTGGTATATTGCTTTACAGCTAGAGAGCTCGAGTTACTGTGGCCCAGTGGATAAAGTGTGCGACTCACACACACACACACACTTGGGTGTCTGCAGGGGGGACATGTTGCCCTGTCCCCACCCTGATTTTTATGAGAGAGAGAGAGGGGGGGAGGGGAACTTTACTAAGAAGAGTTAATGATCTAAAATTATTCATCTTATTTTTCTGTATTATGCATATATATATAGTATGCAATAGGAAAACGAACAGAAAAAGAAAAAGTTAAACATTAATTTCATCTGATGCGCAGGTTTGTCAAATCAATGGCAAAGAAAACAAACCCACAGAAGCGCTGCTGTTGTACTTTTAGGTTAACAGTTAGCACATGAAATTAACATATCAATATCAAAGAAAACAAGCAGTGTTGATGGCTTCTCTTGTGCTAGGTTACTTGCACGTGTCAACTACATGTATCTAGGATGCCCTTTTGCGACCATTTGTGATTTTAAAAAAACCCACTACTTTGGTAATTAATGCAAAATAGTACAGTTTAAAATAAAATAACGATGTGAAATCTTAATAATGCTTTATTTAAGCGATGGATGTCAGAAAAAAATCATACAATATGTGAATGAGTACCCATGCTTGGAGTAACCATCGGAACCTGTGCGATTTTGTTTCACTTCAGTCAGGTATGACTGCAGCTTTGTTATTAATTTGTTCGATGTTTATCATTCTTTTCATTGCAGGTAGTACAATATCACTGACTTTCATATGATCATTAAAATTTTGTATTGCGTTTACTGAAAAAGAAATAAGGATATGAATGCATGTTTAGATTCTGATAACATAGTATTGAAGAAAAAAAAATTTGATTCATTGAGCAAAATGTAGTATTGATACAGTTTGCGAGGCATTGTCATTATGTTATCATCATGTAAAATATGATTTGGCACTATGTATCATACATTATCTTCGTTAGAACAAAAAAATATTTATAATTAACTGAAACACTATGTTTTCTTCAGTATCAAAAAGTTAGCAAATTGCTCCCCAGAGGGATAATGATGTAGATAAATCGGTGCCCCCCCCCCCTGTCTCTCTCTCTCAATCTCTGATTGATGGGTGATAAACAGTAAACCATGCCCATAATATCGAGACCACGTCCACTCCGCGGTGGTGATCGGATGCGACTCGGCGAGAAAGCATGGTGTGCAGGACTATTCTCCGCGAGACGCCACGGCAACTCAGTCAGGACGTGTGGAGTGATGGTGGAGGGGTTTTTCTTAATCCTCTCCACTCACTCTCCACCCCCACAGTGAAGTGTGGGGTTCCGAAAAATCATGTGAGCTGTACTGTATATAGATGAAAAGAAGTTTTTTTGTCTTTCAGGGAATGCTGAATTCGGAGGTAGCTGAGGGTTATTCCTAATGTTAATGTGATTGGGTAATGTATTTGACAGAGTAAAAAATGAATTGGCAGTACCCTAATGTTAATGTGATTGGGTAATGTATTTGACAGAGAAAAAAATAAATTGACAGTACCCGAATGTTAATGTGATTGGATAATGTATTTGACAGAGAAAACAATGAATTGGCAATACCCTAATGTTAATGTGATTGGGTAATGTATTTGACAGAGAAAAAAATAAATTGACAGTACCCTAATGTTAATGTGATTGGGTAATGTATTTGACAGTGAAAAAAATGAATTGACAGTACCCTAAGTTCTGCTGGTGGGGTAGATTTGCCTGCTCCTCTCTGATCCATCAGAATAATCCTGTATGTACTTGGATCAAAAAACCTCCTATCCCTGGGACTTGTGCCTCCTCCTGGACCACCATGACTAAAATAAAAATCAATCATAGTGAATATTAACGTATCATGCAACTAGGAGATATAACTTAAAAATGTAGTGTCATTTGCCAACACTGCAGCAGTATCTTCTGATTAATTTTAGAATCATTTAAAAAAACATAAAGTGAGAAAAAAAAAAATAGAATATGGTCAAAAATTACAGTATAATATGCTTGAGAAGAGTGAAAATGTAAACAGGTTATATAAACTGTGATGTTTGATGTCTATACTTCATTTTTTAGCTACTAGTAATCATTCAGCAAGTTCTAATAACTTGTACATGTACAATGTACTTTGAATGGCTCAGTTGTTGTCATATGGTGGAAGATACTGAAGACTCCATGACACCAGCGATCCTGAATGGGCAAGCACTTACCAAGGCACTGTGTCAAAACTGGGAATCTAACCCGAGACCAATAAGATGCAAAGTCAGTTCTTTACACTATCTAGCCCATTCCCTTTTACAATATACTGTAGTAACATTATGATGAACAATTTTGCCAAATTTCATAAGTCTGTGCCTTATGGCATTTTGCATAATGATTCTAGATAGCTACACACAGATAACAAAGTAGGTGCAATACAAATAAATCAATATACCCCTCTTGCTTTTTGCTGTTGGAGTTTGAAAACTTAGTTTTTATACCTCAAAGTTTAGATTTTTTTAAAACAATTTAACGAGCTACAAACAAGTCAGGTAGATGCAAAAGTTATTACTGGCAGAATTAAGGCAAGTAGTCATCCTCGAAGACATCTCCAGTCACTGAAATTTTGTCTGTATGCAACCTAATCTTGCTGCATAACTTTATGAAATTCTTCTACTTGCCCTTTCAGCATTTTTTAAAAACAGTCAAGCTACATGATGACATGAATTACTAAACCTTTTTTGAGGTCTCTTAATTTTATAAAATTTCCAACTGATGCTGTTTTGTATACCTACATAAAAATCACTGGGTTGCTGTCTTTGTTACCACTCTGTTCATAGTACACCTGGTGGATGTCAGTCACCTGCAACATTCCAGAGTCCCATGGCTCTATCTCCGGGTATAGGTCTCTGTATGAAGTCTCTCCTTCCATGATGACTGATCAACTCTGCAATTATGTTACAATTTTCCGAATAAGTATCAATACAGTGGACCCATGCCACAGTATAACACAGTTCCTGATGTAACAGAGCTATGACCATGAATCTCATTATATTATACACCTATCATTATTTTACTCAAGAAAGAGCCAGAATTTTTTACCATCATTTCCTAGAAGTCAGAAAATGATACTCTTCTTTTCCGAGTCTGTATCACCATTCTCTCAAATGAGGCTGCAACTACTTTTACCTTTAAGTTTCTTGCGTACAATTTGCCAATAAATAATACCTATAAACAATATATGTACAGACCATCTTAATCATTTTCCCAATTAATCTGGAATAGCATACAGTGATACCATTAATATTCGTGAAACCGGAGGTTACTAGCAAAAAAACGAAGCCAAGGTTTTGATCTGGCTTTGTCTTATACTCCACATCGACTTATGTATGGATGAAGAATGAAAAATGTTCATAATTAGCGAATTCGACTTATACTCCGTATCAACTTATAGGCTGGCAAAATACGGTACTTATGTCATATTAAATTTTATTTTTCTTCACAGAAGACTTATCTGTATCATGCTCCATTTTGGAAACAGACAGAAATAGCCAGAAATAGCCGTTTTGGAAACAGACAGAAATAGCCAAATAATAAAATGATTTCCAAGACAGGAAACTCAGTCTAATGTTTTCAAAAGAGAAGAAACTCAGTCTATTATTCTATATGAGCGATGCCACTCTCCAATGGTGGTTTTCATGTTTCAAAGCTCATTTGTGGAGTTTTCATGCCATATATTCTTCCAAGTAAACAGACCATGCCAATTTATATAATATCTTAAGTCAGTATACATATGGAATCTTCCATTCAGACAATGTAGCTTTGGCTGCTTTATCTGCAGTTTCACTTCTTTTAAAACTGATGCGGCAGCCAACTGTACAGGATACTTTTTCCAGATTTTATGAGTAGATCATATTTCTGTAAGATTTGCAATATTAATGGGTTGTCAAATTTACAGTTTAGTAACACTTTCAAAGTGGAAAGGGAATCAGAAAAGATGATGAAATTTGTGTCAGGTTCTGATGTAGTTCAAAGATTTAAGTATGGCTGAAATTTCTGCTGTAAAAATGGAGGCTTTATCTGGTACAGTAACTAGCTTGAGATGGTGCTGGAACCTTATTTGCATCTTTCAAACTAACTGTATACATGGACATATGGCTACAATTGGAGGCTCTGATTTCATTTAATGTATTCTGAAAACAAGAAGACTGGCAGAGGACTTTTTGTAATGGCAAAGATGAAATATTATTTTGGGGGTTTTAATAACAGAAGTGGTAATTTGGGAATAGAAAAATTTTGCAATATTAATATTTTTGCTGCTTTTAGATGAGGACAAATTTTATTGCAAAAGTTGGAATGAAATTTGGTTTCTAAGCATACATGGTTTGGTATTTGGGCTTAAAGACAACATCATATGCATGATTAGATAGATTAGAGGGCAGTTTGGTAGTATACTGAAGAGCCAATTTCTTTCTTCTGAGGTAAAGTGATAGTTCATATGCCTCAATATAGAAGCTTTATGAAGAGGGAGTTCTAAATGCTCCAAAAGTCTGAAGTTCCTGATTGTATCGGATCAAGCATCTGTATGACTAGTAAGCTGATCTATGTACAATCAAGCCATAGTCAAGTTTAGGTCTTGCTAAAGTCCGGTATATCCTTCCCCAATCTATGTTTGCCACGACTCATATTAAATCCTGAGTTTTTTTACAGGGATAAGAGAACAGTCAAGACAGAGGTTTAGATCACCATGAATTTTATGTGATTAGGTACACCCATATCCTTAGGTTATCCTGCAGAAAGGGTGGTGCCTATTTCAACTCTGAAATATCTAAATTTAAAAAAAAAAAAACTGGAGATAGAGACAGGTAACCCGGTCCTTTAGATCTGGGTTGAATAGGTCATAAAAGAAATATAAAGAAATGTAGTATGATAGTATTCAGTGCTAAATCAGAGAAAACACAAGGAACTGATGGCAAAAAGTTTTTTTTTTTAAGGGCAGAAAGTGATACACTCCACGAACTGATGGTTTGAAGGAAGCTAGATCTGGCAAAACTGCAACATTCTGTGAAAGTCTGTTCTACCGTACGATCTCTATGGGGACAACAGGAATATTGGTACAGCATTGTACATGCATTTGTTTAGCCTACAATCTGCACGAATGAAAGAGGGTGCAATATAGTCAAAATGATTTTGTTTTCAAAATAATGTACGCAGTTTAGTGCTATACCACACTGAAGGCAAATGTCAAACTGATCAACAATGATATGTGCATTTAATTACTGTGTACACACCTGTTGCAAGAGAAATGAAACTACAGATCCCAGTGAGGGGTGAGGATGTCAGCTGACCATAATAGTCGCTTATATCGCGACAAATTTCATGGCAGACCCCGCAACACAAGTATATCTGCTAAGTTTGAATAATTCGTGGGTTTTGTTTAATGAAAATATATTTTTTTTACGCCAAATACTGAATTTGATACCTAAATATAACGATTAGAGTTCCTCGTTGAACGTTCATTTAGATTGAGGTTATAAGCGGTTCGACAGAAGTAAAGTATTGCACGTGCTGTTACGTCGTCTGCTAGACAATTGTGTAACATTAGGCAGATAGTGTATGTGGATCTCTGTTATAATTTTACAAATTTCTGCCTGAGAAAAAGAAATTTAGGCAGGTTAAAGACGTAGTTGCAGGTTTTATTGCATTTATTTAGTGAAGTGTGTCTTCCAATGATGACCTGGGAGGCTGTTTACTGTACAGTAGTCAATACTATGTCTGACTTAACCACAGAGATTTGGGTCATAACGGGAGGGATTGGTAGTGAAGGGGATGGTGCTGTATATATTACGGAGATTTGAGCCATAAGGGAAAAGATTGGTATTAGAGGGTGGGCTGTATCCCTCCAGTTATGTTCCAAATCCCTGTGGATGCATGCCGTCATAACAATAATAATAAATTCGTTTAGGCAGGATCACCAAATAGCACAAGTAATATATATATATATATATATATGTATATATATATATATATATATATATATATATATATATATATATATATATATATATATATATATATATATATATATATATATATGGTCATTATGGGTTATTGAATTCTCTGGGGTTTTTTTTAAAATACTTTTCACCTTGAACCAAATAGGATGCATTCTGTCTTACCCAAAATGTAATGATATTTTGATGTCCGCGAGCCAAAGATTGCAGAACTAGTTCTTTCCCAAGCATTTTTGAAGTGTAATCAGGATCCAGATGCGAAAACATGATAGCACTATCATCTGCATATAATTAAAGCTTACAATCAAATCCTATGCTAGTTATCATATCATTCACAGAACACAAAAAAGAAGAGGTCCTAAATGTTCAGATCAAAGGGGTACAACTTTACACCTAAGAAATTTATATATCTGCAGACCAGTTAGAGTCTGATGAAACCATTATTTACACCAGTCACCAAATTACTCCAGTAAACAAGTATTATCAGTTGCCTTTTGAAGGAAGTATTAAGGCAACAGTTTATTCCGTGGGTAAGTTAAGCATATATTTTAAGTCGAGCATAACTTTATCAGCAAAATCAACCACTCAAATGAAAAGAATACAGTCAAAAGATAAAGCACCTGCATAGGGACAGGATAAGGGCCACACAGTTTCTTGTTGAGGATTGGGCACGGATTTGTAATGTATCATCAAATGAAGTACTAACATGCAATTAACTGACCCGATTAAGTTGATTGATGAATAGATTTTACCTAAATGTATCATTCTTTTCCCAAGTAAACTTCAAACATACATACATACATACATACATAGATACATACATACATGCAACTAATAAATGACTTAAATTTTCAATGGGTGCATCTTTTTATGCATGTACTGATTTCTTTCCCATCTGTGTTTAAATGTCATAAAATCATAATATGGCAGATCCAATGTGGACAAAAATGTGCATTTTCTAATATTATAAAATGAATTTCTAATTTATAACATTAGAATATCGGTATTTAGTAATAATAGAAAATTCATCAGGCTCTTAAATTTTAAAAAAAAACGTTCTAATATTATAACATTATAAAAAAAATTGTACATACTTCTAAAAATATATTTTAAATGCTATAAAATCTTTTATAAACAATTAGTAGACAATGATTTTCTGAGCATAAAATAATCACTTCATTTTCTCTAATAAGAAAAGTATCTATAGTATTCAAAAATGTTTTTCTTCAAATATGTACAATAAACATTTTTTTCTAATATTTTGAAGAAAACTCTTCCTAATCTGAGAAAATGCATATTTTTGTCCACAGGTTGGCATCATTAAATGACAGGTAAAATTCAGTAGAAATCATAGCAAATACTTCTCAAGGACTAGTGGAAATAGAGCTTGGTCTAACCATTTTGGGAAAAAAAGGGAACTATATTAATGGGTACATTGGTACAGTTTGAAAATTTACACATTTTGAAATAGTATTCATAGGGATTTGGGCCTCATAATACAAGTTTCTTTGCCCCCCTCCAATCAGTATTTGAATGTACCAATATAATTTTTATAGAACAGACTATTTTATATAAAAAAAAGAGAATTCACTTGATACTCTTCCCTAGACCCAACACCAAATGAATAAAATATAATTTTTTCTGTGATTTTATTTATTTATTTAGGCTATGCATTTAGTAATAATTTCGTCAAATTACTGACTTGAAAAGTAAAAGCAACTGTAAATAAAATTTTTAAGTATATCGGACGGATGAATGGTAAATTAAAATATTAGAGAAACTGTAACTAACACAAGGAAGTGACATATTTAATGAAAACTCAAGCCAGCATGAATTTATGGAGTGTTATGGAAATATGAGAGACAGGGATGCATTAGAAGTTGGCCCATGGAACCAGCTGCATGATCATTACTTATTCTTGACTCTGCATAGTGTACAGTCAAACCTATCTACAGCGGCCATCCATGGGAAAAGGCCAAAGTAGCCACTGTAGACAGGTGACTTCTGAAGGCAGGTTCAGCTCTCGAACTTGGTTCATGACAAATACATGTACTATGCACTGAATAGCATTAGCATTATTAGTAGTAGTAGGAGTAAACTATCAGATTTCATATATTTAGTTTAGCAAAATAATGAAATAAAAAGTTCCACTTCAATCCATCATGTACATTTAATCATCACTTATCAGTAGAAAAGGCATCTAAATAAAATTACTAATTGACAGCTTACCTGCGATTGTCAAATACAGGACTGACTCTTTGTTGGGCCAGCTGGCATAATTAGACATGAAGACAGGTGTTCACACTTCAAACAATTGATGGATTAAGCAGTTGCTCAAACTCGCCAAGATCAAAAGACATTTGGCTTTTGTGAGAGACCTTTGATGATTAGGAATGAAAAGAAGCTTCCTGCAGCTATTGTTAGTAGCATATAAACTTTAAGGGATATCACAAGTGCAGTGTACATGTATCTCTACTCATTTGGTGTGATTGTACGTAATCTCTTACATTCCGGATTAATGTTCTCAAAATCGGCCATAATATCTCGCTTACACTTAATAATCCCTTGGATCTGAGTTCACCTTACTCCCATTTCTGCTGCAACTGCATGACTACTTTGTCCACTATCCAGCAAACTAATTGCTTCAATTCTCTCATGTAAGGTCAAAAATGGCCTTGCTTTTGAAGCCAAAATCTTAACACCTTTGAGTTTGACTGACAGTGTGACTGGACTACAGTAAGTACAATTGAGATATGAAATGCTTGGAGCGGTCACTGCTGATATGCTCCAGTGACCGATGAAGGCAGGGTGAAACCAGTGTTTAGTTAGGAAACACCTGGCTGCTGATCGCTGAAAGCAGGTGACTATTAAATACAGGACATTTATCTAAGAAATTTGCCGTTGGGAAATTAGAGTAACTGTTGTGACCAGGTGACCGCTGAACACAGGTGACCATTAGGACAGGTTTGACTATATTTTGAACTTTTTTGTTGAGGGAAATATTAACGCGTAATTCAAGGTACATTTAGTTTCTGCAACCTGGGAGAAACATCATAAGGGGATTGAAAACTCCACTGAGCTCCCAAATATCAATGGTACCATTTTGATATGCAAATGAGGTCTTCTGTGCTCTATTTAACCCTGAGAACAAACGAATAGTGAGGGCTACCATGCCCTTGGGATAGAAATTCTACATATACTTTCCTAGGTTAGCAGTTGTAGTTTTCTGTAACTTTGTTCTCTCATTCTTAATTAAAATCTTAAATTTGAATTACATTTATACCAAAGAAAACAGCAAGTTCCCGCCTCCATTCTGATACATGTTTCTTTAATTTGTGATTGATAGAAACCAAGATAATTTTAATAGGAGGATGTCTTTTTTTACATACATGTGAGGTGTTCTCAGGTCTCAGATTTAAAAGGCTAAAAATGGGAAAACATACTTAATTTTTTAAGAAAAAATAGCAGCAATGCATTTCAATATATGTGAAGTCTAAGAATATAAGTTTTATTAATGTATTATCCACACAGAAGTAATAAAGTGGTTTACAAAAACTCTATTATTGACCAAGATCAGATTCAAATTTTAAAAATTCAGCTTTCAACTTTCATTTTCAAAATATATTGCTCTTAAGATTAAGGTAAGTTATACAAATGCATTCTTGAATCTTTTGCAAACAGAATGGTGTTTTATCTTCCATCAATGATGAAATGTCAAACTACCGGGGTAGTGTGGTTTACAAAATACATATGAAAAACAAGCCCTAGGGTCACGAAGGGTCATCAGAAGAAATCATATCATAAGCCTGAGGGTTGAGAGGTCCTGTTAGTGGCTAATTTAGGGTCACAGCAAGAAAAGGTTGGGAACCACTGCTGTATAGATTGTTTTCTTCAGAATTTCAAAATATTGAAACTGATTTTTTGACAACATATTTTCAGCCTCTAAACTTTAAAATGCAATACACATATTTATGTGCATAATAAATACTTACCCCACCTTTTTACATGAAATACAAAATTGCATTGAAAAATATATGTAACGGATTGTAGTTAATTTGTGCTTATAAAAAGTTGAACAATCCCCATTTATTTTTTACTTTTCAGATATTCTGTTAGGAATTGAAATTGGCAGATGTCAGCTGAGCTTATAAGATGTCAGAATTGTTCACAATATTGACAGCATCAGAAGAAATTTTCAAGTCCCTACTCATTAGCCTTGAAAACAGAACCAGTTTACTATTTGAAATTGGTACTTAAGCAGCTTTAACCGCAGATTCTCATTCTGAATTTTCTACGTGAAATATGGATTAGAAGAGACACAAGTTTTTATATTTTATTTTCTCTAAATGTTTTAGTAATAAGGCATGTTACTTATCTAGCATGAACAATTTGGATTTATTCTGGTCTTACAATAACTAGATATGTTAGTTTTCATTTATTTCCAGAATTTTACATAAGATTATGCACACAAAATTATGTGAATAATAATAGTATGTTTTTTTACCAAATAAATTGCATAGAACAATGAAGTTTATTTTGAGTGTTGCAGAACTGTATGACCTAGCTGAGCTAAAGACTTATAAATAGTTATGGTAAATACAATATTAAATTGGCAACATCCCTATTTTTATGTATAAAGATAGTTGTCAAAATAGTAAATTCTTGGACACTTTTCATGTTACAAGCTTGTATTTTTCCAGTTTGAAGTGTTGGGTAGCCATATACATGTACAGGGAAATTTCACTATAATGGTCAGGGTCCACAGAGTGCCCATGTGTTAAATAACATATTGTGCAATATCGAGACAAGTCAGTTAACTTAAGAAATGTTGCATATCCTCTAAACAATGGGAGGTGGGGGTGAGGGCAAAACTACAAACTTCATTGATACAGTTACTAACTGAAAATTGATTAAACATGAAATACTGAAAACACAGTGATTACATACTTGATATATAATTTTCTGCAGAGAATCATGCAATATTACATACATACATAAGAAAATTGGCAACTAAATTCCAATAATAGTAATGTTAAAATGTGTAATCACCAACCAATCTCATTGCATCCATAACAGTGAATCCATAATAGTTCCATAAAAAATGTGCACAAACAAGCACAATTTTAATCATCCATGCATAGATCATGATGTGTTGTAATTAAATGCAGAAAATAATACATTAAAAAATAAGCTAACAAAGTGCAGTGTGTGACAAATTAAATATATAAATGAACATCAGAAATAGAAACTTTTAATATCTTTATTCATTTAAAGACCAGCAAAATGCTTAGACATTATTTTCTTCAAGAATGTGACACATCCTGCCAGATTAACAACTCAGACTCTCATTTACTTTGCAATTAAACCATGTAGTAGTAATTTAAAAATCAATTTGGAGAAATTGGTGAACAGGTAAAAATTAGGGAGTCATGCCATGACCGTTATATCTAAATTTGTGTTATAATAAAGCATGTTACAGTGGAGTTTTCCTGTATGTTACATGCAGAATATATTTAGATGCTAACATTTTCATCATTTGTGATCTTATATTGAGATTAATGTATCATACTCATTCCTGTAATTTTTGGTGACATTTACAACATGATTTATCGACTAATTTTGGGTTACATATAAAACAGTGACAAAATGACTTTTACTTTGTTGCAGTGGAAGCAGTAATACAAAATGGAAACTCCAGGACCTGGAATGGACTCTTTGGTCTCTTGCTCTTCTGTAGCATTCCAGTTTTAGCACTCATCTTCATCCTATTTTACATCATCAAGAAAGGTTGTTGAGTTTATAATATTATTGATAAAATATATTATCATTGACAAAATAACCTATTTTTGTTATTCTGTTATTTATTATCTGAGTAGAGTATAAGGTTGTGCAACGGTGGAAATTTATCAAGAACTGGATGTCAGATATAGATAAATACATTTATTAAACAAACATTATTACTAGTTAAAAGACAAGTACTTTGATGTGAAATCAGTGGAGAAACTTTATGATGATGTAACAACAAAGAAAATCTTGGATTTTTTGTGCAGATGTGGTTTATATATAACAAATTTTACCATGTGCATTTTAAGGATTTTACATGTTTTACCTTTATCTTTAATTATATATTCCTTTTAAAGAATTTTAAGATGATTGCCTTGTACATTTTAGTATTTAGTACTAAATGTTTATGGTTTAGCTTAATCTTCCTTGTTTTCCTAGTTTTTTGTATGCTGGAATTATTTGAACTTACATTTTTGGAGCTTTACTAATGGTCAGCATCATATAGCCAGTACTGTGATGATGTGTCATTAAACCCTACAGCTACTACTATTAAAATCACTGCTATCACGATTTTCAATAATGACAATGAATATATATATATATATCTGCCACTCATACTGGTCAGGAATGTTCATTTAAACATACTGGTCCCTATGTCATTAAACTGAAATCGACTCCAAATCTTACTAAGAAATATTTCAACCAATTAGAAGGTTGCATTTGTCAATTTTGATCAATATTTTCAAGTATGGAGCAACATTTGTTGCTCGAAATGTTGAGTAAAGTTTTATGATGGAGGAGTCTGGTATTATAATCTTTGGTCATTGTTATTTCTTTTATTGTTTACATCATGGGTAACATTTATAAATCTCTACCATCATTCAGAGTTCCTTCTTGTCAAAGTCATTATTTACTTCCTTGATATTTGCTCAATTTATTTTTAAATTAAAAAAACCAACAACAATTTGACATAATAATAACACTTTTGTTCTTGTCACATGTTTTTCTGAATTCATAGGGAGAGTAACAAAAGCTCTGTATGAAAAAACAGCATCTAACTACAGCATATTTGATCTTGCAAAGGTGAGTACTGTCAGTACATAGTGAATACCAGAGATGCTGCCAGGGTGTGGGAGTGCATGAATTGCACAAAATTTGTATGAATTCGCGCACTTGGAAAGCAGTGATGCGCAAGAACTCCCGCAAATTAGTTTAAAGTCACGCATATAAAAATGTACTCTGCGCAGTAAGTGATTTTTATTTAACTGTTAACCCTTAAAGTGCTTGTCGCGGCATATGTTGCGCTGCCAGTAGAGTTCTTGTAGCACTTGTCTTGTTATCCATCTTTTTTTCGGTAGGCAACTGTTTACAAATCTGGGTACTTCGACTTGACATGAACGGTTGTTAAACTAAATTTGATTGGCACATTGGGCCCTGGAACAAGCATTGTTGAGGTTGAATCTTGCATTCATGAAGGAAGTTTTACAAATGCGTGTTTAAAGTAAGGTCTCATAGAAAATCCAAAATGGCTGACTCCCAACATGGTTCATCTTCAGATGACGATTTCGTTGAGCAAATACTGGTCGATGATAGCGATGATGACAATGATTTTTAAAGTTTTGAAGTATATGAGATTATTGGAGCCTGGAAAGTGTTACGGTAAATACCAGTGAGTAATTTTGAACCCGAAAATAATGTTGAATACGAGTCCGATGTACATGCTGGATGGACAAAAACAGACGATATGCCGGTCAACCCCCTTTTAAGCAGTATATCAAAATTAAATGTCAAACAGGCAGAATACTAAGTCTAATGAAAATACAGGTAATTTAAAAGTAGGTGCAGTTTTCATATCTTTTCTTGAACAATTCTGCCTTGAGGGATCTCGTGCTACAAAACTTTATAGTACTCTAAGGGTTGAGATAATCTAAAAAGAAATTAAAAAGTAAGGATATTTATTTTTGATCAAAATACCTTTGTCAGAACAAGCATTCGTGGATTTAAAACCCCAATACAACAAAGCACTGATTCAAGAAAGTGAAACTTTGGCAGGGCTCTTGTTAGTGAAAAATATTATTTTGGAGCAAAAATATCCAAGAGACAATACCTCTTAGCTGTTGAAAATTGTACATAACAACAAGAAAGAACAGTTTTCCAACTTGTTCAAGCTGGCTTAGCTAGCTATGCATATGTGAAAGGGGGTTCTCAGCACAGAACAATATTCATATATTCATATGCAGATAAAGAACAAATTAAGCTCATAAATGATCAACAGAATAATGCTTATAGAACTAGAGGAGACTTCTTTTGAGGATTTTGATTTCAATAGAGCAGGAATAAAGAAAGAGATGGATATTTATGTGTTGGTAAATATTAAAATATGTCAGTTTCCTCCTCCACCTCAATTTTTTCTACCCCCCCCCTTATTTTGGTGACAAGGGGGGAGCTCCCCCCTTTAGATAAAATCCTGGCAGCATCTCTGGAATACTAATATAGCAAATTTGAGTACTGTCATTACATAGTGAGTACTGATCTAGCAAAAGCTAGTGCTGTCATTATGTTGTTAGTACATATACTGATGTAGCAAAAGTGGGTACTACATAGTGATTACTGATCTAGCAAAGGTGAGTCCTGTCATTACGTAGTGAGTACTTTTCCAGCAAATTTGAGTACTATATAATGATTACTGAGTTAGCAAAGGTGAGTACTATCACATATATATAGGCAAGTACATATAGCTCAACAAGGATGACCTGTTGGTTTGACCTTACATCAAAATAGATATTATGGCCTAGTCCACTGGAGGAAAAAGTATCGTGTTGTACGTAGATTGTGCATGCAGGATGGGCATGAGGTAATTCATCCAGACCATGCAAAATAAAAAAAAGGATGTATGCACACCAGTACATGTACCTATTTTGCAAGTGGAATAATTTCTCCTGAATATTCCACCAGAAGGTCAAACAGATCACTTAAATAACCACTTGGATATTAAATCATAATTAAATCTGTCCATTTGTTCTGTTACAGTTTATGATTTTTCATGTAGTTTAACATTTGTTATTCCTCAGTAATTTGAAGTGCATAGAAGAGAAGTATCTTGATTCCAGAGTAAGAATGTTTTTCTTTTTCATTTCTTCTAAAATAAAAAAAAAAATGAAGTCAGTTGAGCATCCTTGTTTACAACGAAGGAATTCAATGGATAGAAAAATAGTGTGTTTATTGGACTTTAGGTGTCGATTTTCTTTTGAATGATGATGTAGAATCACATCTTATACTGCCACATGTATTGGCAGTTAGAGATATTGTCAATTGAATGACTTGAATATAATCCATCTTTTTATTATAAGAAGACTTAAGAGCTCAAATATCGTTCTGGCAGTCTAACCCTTGCATGAAAATTTTGTATATTTTTAAACCCTCATTTCATTTGACTTAAAATTCCTTCTTCCATCAGTTCAGATTATGTGTATTTAATACAGTATTTTTACTTTACAGACAGCCTACGAGCCAGGACACACAGAAGCTGTGATACATCTGGTGGAAAAACTACACTATGATGTTAACTATGCCATGCCTTCAAATGGACTCACAATATTTCTGGTATTACCATTGCTGTTACTGGCAATAATTTGATGATTTACAGAAACCTCTGCCAACGCTACAGCAAATACTTTGAAGCTTACAGTCACAAATTCAATAACCTATATAAAAATTTAAATACTAAAGATTTTTACATATGCAGAGACTCGGTGAAGATGTGACAATTTGTATGTCAGTGTTTAGACCTGCAACAAAATGCAATTTACAATGATTTCAGAAAAAGAGAATTGTCTTCTTATTTGGTTTATTTAGTTTCTTATTATTGAATAAAATCTTTCTGAATTATTAAAGAATATAAAAGTAATTTTGTTTTTAATTTCAGTGTGCTTGTCTCAGTGGACAGAGAGATCTAATAAATTATCTGCTGAAAAAAGGTAGGAAAAGACATTTGTCTAGGACTTTAAATAATGACTTAGCAATCAAAGCAGGAATATATTGCAGAATAAATAGGGCTTACAGGGTTTATTTATTTGTGTACAAGATGGACTATTTCCTCATGTCCAGTTCATAGAATTTTATCACTATTTTGACAACAACTCTTATAAATTGTCTCGGTATTGTTTGATTATTAAAGGCGGGCTATATTTACATGCCAGTCTCTAATCTTTGTGATAGAAATACAAAACTTTTAAACAATGACAATGATAAGACCACAGAAATAAACTTCATATTGATCCACCATAAGCAGTAGTTTTTCTTTTTTGAGAATACAATAGGTTTTACTATATAAAACAAAAATCATGAATTGATCACAACTATATATGTTAGAACAGACAGTTTTGATGTCCCTTTGCCAACCGGACTTTGTTGTAATGTTCTTCTTATCCCCTTGCCAAGGAAATTGGGGATGGTATAAAGCATTTTGAACATTGTTTCATGTGTTTGTTTGTTTGTGTATTTGTTATGCCCTAAAAATCTTGAACCCTATTTCACCTTCATCCATTGGTTTGTGAATGCATTTCAGGGAAAAGTAACTCGGTCATATCAAAACTTGGTCACTATGTTCTAATTCTCACACATTAGTGACTTATGTATTTTCAACCATTAGTTCAATACAACCTCAATATCTTGACCCAATTTCACCTATATTCATAAACATCAGTATGTGGATGCATCTCAACAAAGTTTTTCAACCATTAGTTCAATACAACCTCAATATCTTGACCCAATTTCACCTATATTCATAAACATCAGTATGTGGATGCATCTCAACAAAGTTACCAAACCATACCACGACTGGCTCTTTTATTACCAAATTTTCATGCCTGAGTGACATTTGTATTTTCAGTCATTTGATTATTACACACTCAGTATCCGAGACACGATTTCAATCACACATGAAAATTGATAAGTAGATGCATCTCAACAAAAGTAACTAAACCATATGAAAGCAAGGTCTCTGTGGCCTAATTTTCACCAGTTGAGTGACCTGTATTTTCAGCAAAACATTCATTACACTCTCAGTACCCTGGCCCCTACTCCACCTACACTCTGCACTCAGGAAAACTGGTATGTTGTTACAACTCGTGGACAGTACCTTGGCTTTGTAAAAACTAAGTAATTGTGACCTAATCTACATACTTGAGTGACCAATATGTATTGAACTATTCACTTGTCACACCCTCAATATCTTCGTGGCTCCCCCCCCCCACCCCCGCTTTCTTCTGCACATCTATATTGGCATGTGAATGCATTCAACAAGAGTAACTCAACCATAGCAAAACTTGGTCACTGTGACCTAATTTAACACTTGAGTGACCTATGCCTTCAATATCTTGGACCCTAGTTTACCTCCACACATCAAAATTTACATTTGGATATATCTTAATGAGATCAACTCAACTTACTTTATGTACTCGCATATAAGCCGATACCAACGGCAAGCTGCATAGACCCAGATTTGCCATCACATAATGCACCAGCAGATCTGGGTCTATGCAGTTCATAAGGACTAATCAGTAAAACAAACAACATAGACCCTGATCTGCCGGCTCATTATGTGAAAGCAGATCAGGGTCTGTGTTGTTTGCATTAAGGCCGAGGTTATATGCAAGAATATATGGTAACCAAGGTCTCTTGTAAGGAATTTTCATTCTTATGACATCT
The DNA here is from genome assembly GCA_029931535.1 of Margaritifera margaritifera. Lineage (NCBI taxonomy): Eukaryota > Metazoa > Mollusca > Bivalvia > Unionida > Margaritiferidae > Margaritifera > Margaritifera margaritifera. The sequence continues at coordinate 352,693 of JAQPZY010001239.1, read as the reverse complement.
GTACTTTCACCCATTTCTTTGTTACATCCTCCATATATTTAACCCGTTTACATCTGGACTAATTAAACTTTGTTTCATCTCTACACTGATGAAACTTTATTTGTTGATACATTTTAATGCATAGTATATTGTATGGTAGTAATGTTTCCTTCCTCCACATGGTGCCTGAGTCATTTGCTTAGACTCACAGTCATTCAGTCATGGATTAATCCTGTTAAAACTAGCCTGAATCAGCTGTCATTGCGTATCTCTTTTGCAAGGCTTTTAACTCCATGCCTTGGCATCAGTCCTCTATACCAGTCTGTAAATTGTCAGCAACTCCAGATTGGCTCCTGTAGGCAAGGGGATTTCTGATTGCAAGTAAGCGCCTTATTGTAAAATTCAGTAGCAGATTTGATTTGTTAAAAAAAACAAATAATACCTTAATTTTTCCCTTTTTTTATGATAAAATGTAGGACTTTTCAATAAGTACAAGTATATTTGAAGGTAGAAATATTGACAGTAGTTTTGACTGCACTGATAAATATAGATTTGAATAGTTCACTAATTGTGTTTCTTACATAAGGTTAAGTTTGAAAAGTTATTTTTTTTAAACTTTGGTTTATGGAAAAATTAAAAAATGTATACATTAAAAATGAACCTTTTTACTTTTGGCATATTTTAACATAGGAGCTGATGCAACATTGACAACCAAAGAGGGAGACTCTGCACTTTACCTGGCCACATTTGGCGTGTTGAATTCCCTGAGGCCAGATACCAGGGTTTTAGAAGACCTTTTCAAGGCAGGTGTGTAGTTGCTACAGTAGGTACAAGTGTATAAAAAGACCTTCATCAAAATATACAGATTTTAAAAATGCAACACAGTTTTAGCTTAGAATCTTTAGCTTACCTGGCTGTAAGGCCATATGAGCTTATGATATGGCCCTTCATCCTTCGTTTGTCGTCCAGTATCCATCCGGCATCTGTCAACAATTGCTATATCAAAAACCACCAGACCATTTTCAAGGCCTTTCAAAGTTGGACAAATATTGCAGATCTGCCATAAAATATGGTCACTATTAGTAAAACTAGAAAACTTTTAAACAACTTCAGAACCACTGAAGAGGTTTTGATAAAATTTGACAGAAACCGTCCTGGCATGAAGATCTTTCAGGTTTGTACATATGATACTGATCTGCCATCAAATATGGCCACTGTTACCAAAAAAAAGGAAAACCTTCCCTTCATCAGTAAGCAATTTATATTTTCAACTTCTTCTCAAAAACCTCTTATTTTCCACCAAACAGTACAGGACATCCTGACATAAAGATCTTTCAAGTTTGTACAAATGATGCCAATCTGCTATCATATATGGCCACCATTACAGAATTTGATCAAATTTGACAAAAGCATCCTGGCATGAAGAACTTTAAAATTCATTTAAGAAATGCAGATTCAATGTCAAAAATTTCCATCATTGCAAAAAATAGGAAAACCTTTGAATTTCATCAAAACTCCTGAAAAATTTGACACAACTTGAAAAAGAGCATCTTGCCATGAAGACTATTCAAGTTTATACAAATAATGGTGATTCACCTTCAAATATGGCTGCCACTATTAAGTATAGAAAAACCTTTCAACAAAATCTTCCTCTAAAAATCTGCGAAACATATTTTTATCAACTTTGACAGAAAACATTCTGGCATGAAGACCTTTCCGATTTGCACAAACATTGCTGATTCATCAACAAATATTGTCACGATTACTACTTTAAAACTGCTGAGTAGAATTAGACAGAACTTGACAGAAAGCATCCTTTCATGAAGACCTTTCCGATAGAAAAATTCTAGTTAGAGCTTAAACTAATATCTTTTATCCATTTTTAAAAAAAAAAAATGATTGAATAGATTACTGTTGGACCAAAAACTGATTTGTAGGGGTGAAATGATACACCTGTGTCACGTATTGATACAATTCATGATATACAACCTAAGATACGATACATTATCGATACACATATCAACTTGATGGTCTGTTCATCTTTAGGTCTGTCAGTGGCAGGGTTGTGCTGTTTTATATGTGTTGACATATTGGTTGTATTTCTAGTATGCAGATTACAGACAGACATAGATTTAGCATCTGTTCATATGCCATTTTCATAAAAAAAAGTACTTCCAAACAGACAACATATTAGTTGTTAGTCATTTTAATTCAATCATTTAAGCCATTAGAGGTTATTCCATTTGATCGGATCCAGGACTCATCTTGGTAAACACACCCTTTGTTTTGCACTGCATGAATGCTTTTAAAACATCTTATTGTCAATTTCATGTCTTTACTTAAATTTGAAAGACATGATGGTGTTATCTTCAAAACAGAAGAAATAGTGCAATTTCCACCTGCAAGGAAAATCTCATCTAGAACAAGTCCAGGTGTGGGAGTGGAGATGACAACCAAATTCTATCACATTGTACTTCCTGCTAGTGAAAAGGAAAACTATTGACAATGTCCAGGTGTGGGAGTGGAGATGACTAACAACCAAATTCTATCACATTGTACTTCCTGCAGATGTAAAACAACTGCCACAGCCACAGGCAGTCGTTTCTGTTAGTGAAAAGGAAAACTATTGACAATGCCCACTCCCCTTCTATACAAAATTAACAAATTAACACAAGGTGATAAACCTGCATGGTTTGAAATCTGCCTCCTTGCTGATTCTGTGCTAATTTTATTTATCCTGTTGGCACGTTAGTCACTGATTACCTATATCAACGTAAAAGAAAACATTCCAAACTTGTTCTCCATGTACAACTTTAGTAATTTACAGATCATTTAACAACCATTTTGAACGAAGTTTCTCTGTTGCTTTGTATCTACCTGAATCGAGTTTGGATGCCAATACATCCGGTGTGTCACGCATTTAATAAGCTGCAGTCAATTCTGATTGGTGGTTATTGTTTACCCTGGACTGCAACAAACAATAACCACCAATCAGAATTTAATGTAACATATTTCACTGAGTGACACACCATGAGTGTAGCCTTTAAATTTGATCAATATAGATAAGATACGAAGCAACACAGAAACTTTGCATAAAAAGTGGTTATTAAATGATCAGTAAAGTACTTCAATCATACACGGTGAACAAATTTGGAAAGTCTCCTTTACTTTGATATATATTATCAGTGGCTGAACATGCTGATGGGATAAAATAATTAGCATGTAATCGGCAAAAAAGGGGGGGGGAGACATTTTGAACCACATAACCTTGTGTTAATTTGCAAAAGGTGAGTGGGTGTTTTCAGCAGTTCTTTTTTTTTTTGTTTATTTTTTTTATTTACTGACAATCATTAGTGCCTGTACCTGTGACGGCCGTCTCAAATAAATTTTAAGTTTGAAGAATAAAAATGCAAACAACTAATAAGTATTCATGACTGCTGAAGATTAAAGTAACTTCTATAGGGTAAGTATCGTTTTGTATCGATTCTTCACATCTTGTATCAATATGTGCATTGATATGGCAAAAGTATCAATGCATCGATATATCGATGAATCATTTCATCCCTTCTGATTTGATTACCGTAATTATACCTCAAGTTCCTCAAGCCCTTCCAGATTCTTTTTTATCTTTCTACTGGCTGAGATTTTATTTCTCCGAGAGATCACTGTATTATCACCGCTGACTCTGTTGCCATATCTACACAATATCTAGTCATGAACTAGTGTGCAGAGCAGGCAAAAATAATTTTACTTTCAATATATACTGCATTAACAGGGTCAATGCTGGGCTGTAAAATTTGGGAAAAATTACTTCTTACTGAGTCATAATTCGCTTCCATGTAGGCTACAAAATATCAATTTTTCACTTGTCCTTTCCAGGATGTTGGGGGAATTTATGGCAGGAATTTTTTGATAATAATGCAATTTCTGGCATTTATGATCATCAAATTAGCACCAAGATTTGCTACAGAGCATGAAACTTCATTTTCTGACATTCCATATTACTCTTTGAAGGGAAAATTGACACAGAAGGTCAATGCTTACTTTGATTATTAATGATTTGAAACGAAAGGGGGTGGGGGGAATAGCATTAAATGAATGCCAGACAAAGTGAACATCGCTTTTTGGGCATGTTTACGAAAAATGGCAGACTTGAGGACAACTATTTGCCTGAATCACCCCAAATCATGGGCCCTGCATTAAGAAACACTATTCTTCCTTTCTTTTGCTAAGACCATCACATTTTTAGGACTAAAGCCCATCTGTTCTGTTTACCATTGCCATTTTTTTTACTCTACAGGCACATGCGTGAAAGGGGGATGTTTCTTGTACCAACACAGATTGTTGGAAACATCATGCATCAGACACATCTAACATTTGTGAACACTTATCTCCAATGGCAGTTCATTTACACAATCAAAAAGAAAATCAAACACCTGAACTGCAACAAGAATTGATGATTGAATCTTTTTAAGGGAATGTGGTTTATAAAGCAAATTTTAATCATGTCTTACCTTTATCTTATTTATATACATTTACAGAATTTTAACATCTTCACGTTTTGTACCTTATCTTCTTGTACTTGATTTTACATTTGTTTGGAAAGCTTTATCTTCATAAGTTTTTTGCAATTCATTTTTACAAGGACACACTGAGGCAGCAGATTTAGGATGACAAGGGTGGGTATCAAACCCATGACCCTTGGATTACTAGTCTAACACTCTACCAACTGAGCTACCATGGCTCCCACACTAGAACAGAAAAGAGATATTAATTATCTGGACAGCGAGAAAAGTAATTATTTTGTAATGACCAGATAATTGGATTAATGACAGTACCTTGAAGCTTGTTTTTTAAGGTGGTGGCATCCAATTTGAAGCAAGTTTTGCACATAATTTTACTACAAAGAATGCTTGTGAAAATGATGTAGCATATCACAGATGTTGAATTAGTAGATGTTTATTTCAGTTTGTTTTCCTGTCTGAGCTGCACTGATTTCATCAAACACTTATACTATTGTTATGATTGGCTGACACATAAAGCCACTGTTAAAAAGCCAGAAGTATTCTGCATGCTTATGATGCAGTATGGTGATATTGCTTTCCACTACTTTTTGTTTGGGGGTGGGGGTGAATATATCAGTATCATGGATACTTTGATTTCTATATTTGACACTGAACCTCAGCAAATGATGAACGTGAGGTTTTCATTATGTATTCAAAGATTTCTTTCATATGCATAGGTTTTCTTTATACAAAAATATCCTTTCTGGCAGATTTTATTTTCACTTACTTTTCAATAATAAATGTTTACAGTGCCATGAGGTAGATCATATAGGTCATTTTAGAATGCCTTATTTTGCATCAGGTAAATTGGGCAGTGCATATTCAGCAGTACCATGTGCCATGAGAGTTATGTTGGACTGTCTCATTTAACATCAGGGAAGTTTGATAGTGCATATGAGAACATTCCATTGATTTGTGGGGAAAGCAGATGGTCATGGTGGATTGTCTCATTTAACACAAGAGGTATTTGGCAGTGCATATCAAACATTCCATTCACCATGAGGGAAAGCAGGTGGTCATAATGGACTGTCTCATTTAACATCAGGGGTGTTAGACTACATATTGGAACATTCCATTTAACATGAGGGGAAAGTAGGTGGTCATATTGAACTGTCCCATTTAACCTCAGGGAAGATTGATAGTGCATATCAGAATATTCCATGTACCATGAGGTAGAGCAGGTATAGTTTGACAGATTTGGGTGCTTAGGGCTTAGGGGGCCCTCTACAGATAATACGTGCTTCTGAGAGAGTGACGGGTGTTAGATGAAGTTGTTTGCATTTGCAACATGTGCAATGGAGAGAATGTTGGCATACCTCTGTGCTACCTTCGTGTACTGTGGCTGAAATTTCTTTACATATTGTACTTGTGGAAATTAGACTTGATCTAAGACACGCAGACAGAAATGGCCACTCCAAAGTACTCGAAAAATCAGCCTGAATTGGTCAGAAGTACACTTTTTTCAGCAGTTATTAAAATAGGGAAACGAATTTTGCCAGAGTATGCAATACCAGCCTCTGAAAGTACAATGAATGAATTACAAAATATATAAAAAGTAAAAAAGTTCTCTGCTCTTTTTTTTAAATTTACCTTTGAAGTCCAGGAAGTGAAAATGACTAAGCGGAGCTAGCAGTTTTTTGAGAGGTGCACATCTTAAGTAAGACCATGCTGTATACTCTATAACCCAAATTGCACCCATCAACCATACATCAAAATAAAGGGAATTCAAAGTTCTTTTAACAATACCTAAGATATACAAGTTCTTTTTTAAATAGCCAGGATAACCAGTGAGGAAAACCTGGGTAATTCTTTTTCTTTAAAAATCTAACCCTATGCAAAGTACGAAACTGGAGAGTGCCACCTTACTTATGAATGTTAAATTTGGGCCTGTCTTTTTTTCATACTGGTAATTTTGAAGTGATGTGGTCATAGTGAAAAAAGATACATCCCTTTCTCTCAATCAATGTATCTTTTTCTGTCTTGAAGTAATCAGTCATTATAAATATGTTTTCATTCAAAGTTGCTGAGTTTTTGCATATTGAAATGCACAACACAAAATTGCTTGCTGCACATTTTTATCTCACAAGTTTGAAATGGATACCTTAGCTATTGTAGTTCAGATTTGTGGGAAAAACTTAAAATTTCAGCAATGGTAACTCAAAGGAAAGTAAGATATTTTTGGTCTCAGTTGCAATGTAAATTGAAGTTCTCTTTCTAAATGTCTCTACCCATTACAGAAATCATGGAACCAAATGCTGTGAATATTAAAAAACAATGCCCACAACATAGCATGTTTATCAAGCTCTAGGTCATGTTGAACTGCCTCACTTAACATCAGGGAAGTTTTGTTTAAACAGTATTTATTTAAAGAAGTCGTCGTGGAAAGTAAATAAAATTGAACAAGAGATATAGAGGATTTAGCAACAAGCATAAGCTTATTTCAAGCAATCTCATTATCAATAATATTTACTTTTTTAATGTGGCTGACGTGATTAATGAAGGGCATAATATTACAAACATTGAAACATGCTAATGAGGTATTAAAAGAAAATTGTACATACAATATTTAATAATGTCAGACAGTAATTTATAAGCATAAAGCAGAAACATGTTACTGCATACTTGGAAATCAACAATTGGAACAAAAAGAAAGAAAAAATATGAAGAAGTTAGCATTGATGGAGTTGGGAGGTTGGGTAGATAAAGAACTTTTAACTTCAGTTTGGGTGGTATATATTTATAATAACAAAATACATACTGGAGATATAACGGCTTAAAGTGAAGATATAAGTAGTGATCAAGCAAATCTCCTAGTTTTAATTATGTACTTGTGGACCACCTTGAAGATATCGTTGACCTCAACCGATTGCAAGGGGTTACCCATTAATAACGAAGTTATATCTGTAACATGGGTCAATATTGCTATTGTTCATTCTGAAGGGAACATATTTTGTACAGTCTAAGAGAAAATGCTTTTCATTTTTTGGTTCATTGCATGAATATCTATTGCTCGATGACAAATGGTTTTTAAAAAGATCATTATTTAATAAACTACAACCAAGTCAAAGTCTTGTGTGCATAATTTGTGCTAGTCTTTCTCCTTGATAGTAATAGATTGGGACTTTTTCTAGACTCATATTTAAGTGTGATTTAAAAGAGTATAATGAAGGGTTATTTCCATTTTCCAAAGAGAGAAGATTCCATTCTGCAACAGACTTTAGTAAAAATGAACTTTGGCATGGATTTGTCCTGGCGAAGGGTGCTTGGAGGTTTGTTCCATTACAAAGTTATCTATTACCTACCTGCTGGACACTTGGCGGAATCAAAGCCTGCATGTATTCTGGAGCCATGGCATGATACATTTTAAAAAATGTTATCCTTCTGTGTTTGTTGTGCCTTGTTGAAAGTCTTTACCATTTCGTCTCCTCAAAAATTCTAGCATATGATGTATATTTTGTTGCCACACAAACAATTTTGCTTGCTTCAGCTTGTATTTATTCTATTGCATCTTTTTCATACTGTGTGCGGTTATCCCAGATAATATTTCCATACTCCAAAAGAAGTCTTATAAAGGTGAAATAAATAAGTTCTAATGATTTTCTATCAACTTTTTATTTAAAACTTCGTAGTATGTCTAACCTTTTCCATGCTTTTATAGTTATTTTATGCATATGTATATGCCAAGAAAAGAATTTATGAAAAGTTATGCCCAAATGTTTCCGAGAAGTGACATTCCTAATAACTGTGTCATTCATTAAAAGTTGTGCTGTTGTTCCCTTTGAGATTTTCTGGATATGGTCATTGATTCGGTTTTGTTTGGATTAAAATCAACTAACTATTGATTAGCCCACAAATTTATTTTAAGTAGGTCTTTGTTTAAAATACCAATTGCCAAGGTTGGATCCTGAACAATAACTGACAACGATGTATCATCAGCAAACAGTCTTATGCTGGACTGAATATCAGTGACAATATCATTAATGTAAATTAAAAATAACAGTGGTCCAAGTATAGATCCCTGGAGCACACCAGCTCTGACATGTTGTTGGTCTGAAGTACAACATTCTATAACAACTTTTTGTGTCTTGTTTGAGAGATAATTTTCAAACCATACCAAAAGTCCATCACCAATTCTAATATTTCTTAGCTTACGAATTAAACCTTTGTGCCAGACTTTGTCAAAGGCCTTACTAATATCACAAAATACTACTCTAATTTCTTTGCCTTCATCAAGTACCTTGCAAAAAGTATCGTACATATCCACAGTTGTAAGGGAGCCGAATCTTTTGGGGTAAAACCAGATTGAAAAGATAACTAATTAGGTTGTTGGCTGTAAGATAATTGAATAAGTGTTTGAAGACACATTTTTCAAATGTTTTGCCCAAACGGCTTGGTAGTGAAATAGGTCTTTAATTTGAAACAACATTTTTGTCCCCTTTTTAGGAATAGAAGTAACATTAGACTCTTTCCATGCTATTGGAAAATATAAAGATTGGAGCAAACTATTGAAGATTTCTGATAAATATCCCAATAAAATATGCAAGTGGGTTCTTTAAGTAACCTAGGGTGGATCTAATCAGAACCCCTGCCTCACTGATGTTGAGATTTGAAAGAATATCTTCAACATCATAAATGCTAATGTGAATATTAAGACCAATGTCAGGAAGAGGTAGTGGAAGTATCATCTACCAAGGATTGTTCAGAAAAATATTTATTAAATAAGTTTGCTTTATCAAGACTGGAGTGAAAATATTGGTTATTATGTATCAGAAATGGATACTCAGATGTTCTATTTGCTTCAGAAATGTGTTGGCTATATTCCATGAGACTTTTGGACCAATATTGACATCGGTGGTGTTTATTAGCTAATTTGTTAAATTATTCAGGAAAGTTTGGTAGTGCATATCAGAATACAGTAAAACCTGTCTTGAGAGACCGCCCCTTCTGCCAACAAAAAGCGGTCTCTCAAGACAGGTGGTCTCTCATAACAGGTTTGTACAAAAAGAACAATTTCCAAGGTTGAAATTCAGCACTGTTTAAGAAGGAAAAATAAACACAATCACGTCCATTTATTGTATTCTTTGTTCATAGTTCTTGTTAAAATATTGCATGCATTCATCTGAAAATAATGTTATATAGCAATAAAGATATACATCTAAAATTAAACATGAATCCCATTTATATTTGAAGATCACATGTACATGTATTAGGATATGAATTCATTTCTGATTGACTCCTTGTCTTTTAAAACACCCTAAATTTGACTTTTACTGACGTTTCAACTGGCTCCTATGTTGCAAACGGTCTCCCCTTTTTCACTTCTTTCAATTACATTAATTCTTTCCTCCAGTGTTAGAATTTGTCTCTTTTCATTGGAGGTTCTGCCATTGTTATTAAGGTGCTAGGTGTTAATGTTATAAGGATCAATTGTAATAACGACTGTAGTGGTTTTGATTAGGCTTTGGGGAAATATGAAATACATATACAGTGTATATGTACCAATGAATTAAATAAAACGACATAATTAACTCATCCAGATAAAGAATACATTTATTTGGAGACAAAATTCAAAGGCTCAATTCACCAACGACACAAAGGGATTAACTCTATAAACAAAGGGTGTAACCGGATGCACTAAGATGAACAGATGATGGCTTGGTGTGTGGGTTGTAATCACTGTAACATTAAAAAAAAAAAAAAAAAAAAAAACACAAGCCTTTCACGATGCCAATTGAATCCGGAAACAATTCTCACCTACTGGTATTAAAGACAAAGACCTCATTCACCCCAGGCATTACGGATTAACTCCAAAGACAAACGATGTATGCGACTGCTATATTGACTTTGACACTACAATGGCAGTTAGTGACATGTACTTTAGTCTGGTTTACAGTTTATAACAAAGGACGCCTACATGCATGACCTGGAAAATTTAAGAAACCGGTAGCCAGCCAATTTTTTTTTTTTTTTAGAACAGTCTTTACTTTTGAAGCAGTCGTTGTTACAAAGGATTAAATAAACGTCAGTGGTGTTTGTTTCAGTTCTCGCGATAGGGTCGTTCATAGCAGTATTATTTTAGAACAAGCTACCATTCGCAACTTCGCAGGAAATACTACGGATCATACTTTAGTCTAGCAGAAATAGCCGAGTTATTTCCGAATGACCAATCTTCATATACTCTAGTCTGGTTTACAACCTATAACAAATGACACTACATGCATGACCTGAAAAATTTTAGAAACCGGTCGCCAGCCTATTTTTTTTTTTTTTTTTTAGTTTTTGTTTTTTTTGTTTATAACAGTTTTAACTTTTTAAGCGGTCGTGGTTATAAATGGTTAAAAAAAGGTCAGTTGTGTTTATCTCTATTTTTGTGATGCGGTCGTTCATAGCAGTGTCAAAATGCATATTTTGCCAAGAAATCGTGGTCGCTGGTCGCGTTCTGCAGGTGGTTGCTCATGACAGGTGGTCGCTCATAGCAGAGGTCGCTCATGACAGGTTTTACTGTATTCAATTTATAATGAGGGAAAGTGTATCAGAACATGTTGGACCATCCCATTTTACATCAGGAAACTTAAAAGTTAGGCAGTGCATATTAGAACATTTAATTTGCTTTCCATCTCAAGTCTTTTTTATTGCAGTGGTTTGTAATTTGGAAATCCAAATCAGAACAAAGGATATTAGGGGTAGAGGTCAGTTATTGTACTACCACTGGTGTCGGCATCAGCATCTGCACAGATAAAAGCATGTAAATTATGTACACCCTCACTGAATGTCAACCATTCTTTCTTCCTAGATCCTAGGCAACAGTTTGGAGTGGGTTTCTAACCACCTACCCCCTGGGGAGGGGTCAGAAGAGTCTAACTTTGTACATACATGCACATAGGTGTTCATTATTGGTTACATTTTTGCATTTAATTCCCGATATTTGCTTATTGTATATGCCTGGAATCATGAAATTCGGTGTGGCGATGCATCTTGAAGAGTACTAGACCCTCATCTCAAAAGTAGGTCATTGTGACATATATTTCATGCTTCATTGACCTTGGTTCAGTTTTAAGTTTATTTTTTGCCTCTGTTCATGCTAGAGTCATCAAACTATAGTATGGGCCTGTTCCATTCTGAATTGTATTTACCTGGGCCAGTTAATATCTAGCTGAGGATTATTTAATCTCTTTATACCTTACAAAATTTCGAAACAAACCTTATTCCGTCGATGCCTACTTTTTTAATTTGGAAAAATAAAGTTATTAACGACGAGTGCAATGTTACAGAAAATGCTATTTATAGTACAAGCACTGCCTAAGACACGTCATAAGGTGCATGGTTGCGACTCGGATTCTCGCACAGGTAAAACTAAAAGTCGGTACATTTATACTGTATAAAACGTGCACAATACCATCCGATATAATCAGCAAAATTAAAATAAAGGCTACTAGACTACAGTGGAAAAATTATCTGAATCATAAAAATGTAAGTAATGTAAGTAGAATATAGACTTTATAATTTTTTGGTTAATATTTTTTGTCAAAGGACTGTCGCACTTAACATCGTATAATGCAACCTACTGGTAGTTTACCTAGCCCACTTCTGACCAGCATTGATTATTAAACATACCAGGCACATCAGAACACAATAGAGATATTAATTATTTGGACAGAAAGAAAAGTAATTATTTCTGAATGTCCAGATATTTGGATTAATGATGGTACCTTGAATTGAGCTTATTTTTTAAGATGGTGGCAACCAATTTAATGCAAGGTATTGAGTATAATTTTATTACAAAGAATGCTTCAGGAAAATCATGTAAGATACTGAACTAGGGAAGTTGGGTCATTCTGTTTATCATAAGGGAAGGCAGATGGGTTATGTTGGTCAGTTTCATTTAACATCAGGAAAGTTTGGCAGTGTATATCAGAACATTCCATTTACAGCAAGTTAAAGCAGATCAGAGCTTGATGGACGATCCCATTTTCATCAGGACACTTAACAATAGTCGGTGCATATTGGAACATTTCAGTTACGTTTATATCTCGGGTCTTTTTTTCTTGCAGAGGTTTCTCATTCAGAAATTGCACTCAGAACTAAGGATCATTTTCATCACAGGCATTATTATGGTGGTGTGACCAGAAAATTGTTTCCCCATCAGTTTGTTTTTTTGATGCGTCGGTAACCTTGATATGATGAAAAGAAACAGATTCATACTTCTGATTCCTCAGAAACAATGCCACTGAAAAGATCTGAGTGGTGATATCAGCTGAACCATATTTCTGGTAACAAGCAAAATCACAAGTAGGAGATGATGATGGTTTTCTTGAAACTCCAGTCGTTACACTCAGTGAGAACTGAACCCCTTGGTATTGTGATTGAATGTGAACGAGCACATCAAATCTATGCAATGGGTGAATGGTGTCAGTTGATAAAGAACCGACACTGTCAGATGGATTGACACAGTTCACAACTTTTCCTAGAGGCAAAAATAATTTGAAAACTGTTGGAAGTAAATCAATGTGGAATGGATATCAGTGCAGTCTTTGTTGCTAAGAAGCACTTGAAAAGCACTGACAGCTACATTACTTTGGTGATAGCTGTGGACCTAAAAATTCAACTCCAGATGAAAAATCCATGACCTCTGCAGAATAGTCTTACAACTGAAAACTTATTGTTATCAAAGAAAGTATCTCTTTGGCTGACAATTTTCATCAATATTGATTATAATATGAAGATTTGATGCCACATAAAGTATCAGTATTGACAGTTAGCATACCAGCATATTGATATACAAACTAAATCTTTTTGAAAGTGGTGCTGATGTCATTAATAGAAGCAGTTATCATAAAAACATTAGTAAACCACAGTTTTTGTCCACAGGAATAATTGCGTGACTGGTGTTAAGCTAAATATGTTTTATATTCAGTGAAGTTTAGAAGCAGTCTATTTTTTATCCCTGTTGGCAAAAGCTTGGATTTTTTCAATAACAATGTCGATAAATTGGTGAAGGGGCTTGTGTTTGAATAAACTATTGTCTTTTAGAATGGTTTACATACATCTGATTCTACCAGTGGTAAGACAAAGATACCATATTAAAGATCATCTACTGCAAATACTGTTTTATACCTGAGATCTACCACTTTTGAAAATTAAAAGATCTTTTTTTAAATTTGAAGAGAAAAGTGTTTTTTACGTGTTCTATCCACACATTACAGAAACCAGTTAGAACCAGTCTGCTGGGGACTGTAACTGTTCTACCAGTGCAATGAATGGTGCAATAATGCATGCTGAGTAATTATGATTATGAATTGTTACTCAACAGCTGATGTGTTCACAACAAGCTTTAAATTGATTACCTTATTGTCGTAATTTGGAAAGTTTAAGGCATAGAATATATATTGAGCTGTTATAAGTAATAAAGGGATCAAAGGTGCTCCATTATGGCTTGTGTGTCTTTAATTAAAAACTGGCTGATATTTGGCAGAGGTGGGATAAAAAGGAGAGACCAACTGAAAAATGATTTTGGTAGAAGCACTTACGTAAGCATTATAAATTGTTGTTGTGTTTAATTGTTATTATCTTTTTCAAGATATTTTCATGTAAGCTGTTATCTTTTTTTTTGGTCAATTCATGTCAAAATGCTAACCATGTGCTTTCTCCCAATGCTAAAACACCATCAGCTAAAAAATATAACAAGTTCAACAATGCTTGGAAATCAGAGTTTAAGTAAGTGCAGGTGAGTAGCAAAGGTCCAGAGTTTGCATTGTGTTTCATACAAAGTGGATTTTAAGATAATATATGGGGAAAGAAAATATATCACCAGACATATGCAGACACCGTTGCATAGGGGAAATCTGGACCATAAAACTGTTGAGAGCTTGTTGATGACTGAATGCACCAGACACAGCGAATAGTTTGTTTGTTTCTTTTAACGGTGCTTTTAACACGTTAATAATAATAATAATAATAATACTTTATTTATAGTGGGTGACTCATTTAGTCAAGGACCATTCTCCCTTGAGACCCTCTTATGAAAAAAGTATAACAATCTGCATCATACAAAGGATAATAGTAATTACTATTTATTTTGACATGTCTTTAGTATTATAAATACTAAATTCTATTATATTCTACTAAGTAACACATACATACTCATTATATCTCTTCTTCAATACTGTAATATTTTCTGCAGATTTTGCATGCAGTGGAAGCTTGTTCCACAGAACTGTACCAGAGGATTGGAATCTTTTCTTAAATTGCTCTGTTCTTGGTTTTGGTGGATGAAGGTTTCCATGTGATGTTGATCTCAACTGGTAATGTGCTGAATAAGGCCTGAATAAATCCTTAAGATATTCTGGTGCAGCTCCATGTAAATACTTATATACAAGAACTGACTAGTGAAAGAGCATCTGGATTGAAGTATCCCTTGCTCTGAATGCAGTTACTGGAGATGCTTGTGAAGAAATTATTGAACATTTAAACAGTATCTTGTACAGATGTTGCTATATCATCATTTTGCTTAAGTCTAGGGGGAAAACAACTGTTCTTTGATGGGTTCAGCTCTTTTAGATGCTTCCATAATGTCTTGGTACTCTTACTTTCATCAAGAGCCTGTTTATAGTAGAATTCTTCTGCATTATAAATCAGGTACTTAGCTTTATTCCTTCAATTTCTATAGTTTTTCATGTCTTCCTTCTCGTGGAATTTACCCCTTAGGTGCCTAGACTCCTTAATCTCATGGGTAATCCACCTGGGTGTAATTTGGTGCCAAATCCTTTTTGTTTTAATTGGGGCATGCTTGTCTAAGACTGTATTTAATAATTGATACCATGTGTCTGAGGCAGTGTTGACATCAGCAATATTGCTAACTGAGTGGAAGGGTTTGCAAATTAAATCATTTAAGAACTTTTCCTCATGGAACTGTTTGAAGTCCCTGTATCATGTTTCAGTGTGGTGACTATTTTTAGACAATTTGGGAGCATGTCTAGTTATACAGACTGGATAGTGGTTAATGCATACACTGGCACATTAATTTCACTTATGTTTTCAGTTTATTAGTACAAACATGATCAATGATAGTAACACTTTTATCTGTTTCTCTAGTTGGAATATTAATTATTTGGGTAAAGCTGTGAGGTTCAAGGTTACTTATCCATTTTAAAGGTGGAGTTTTCATGTAGTCAATGTTAAAGGCACCTAATATGACAGTTTCTAAATCTTTCTTTAGTAGGGCTTTCTGGATTTGCTCCTAAAATCTATCAATCCAATCAGCTGTAGAACTAGGTGGCCTGTAAACTGAACATAAGGATATTGGCTTGGATTGGGCAAGGGATACTTCAATCCAGATGCTCTGTACACTATTAGTCTCTAGATCAACATGTCTGTTATAGCCAGTGGAATTGTCTACATAGAGAAGAATACCTCCACCACCCCCCACCCCCACCCCCCATAGATACCCTATCTTTTTTTTTTAGAGCTGAACCCTTGCAGTTGGAGAGCAAAATCATCAGTATCATCAGATAAAGGTTTCAGATGGATCCAGAATATTGACTGATCTAGTTTGCTGTAGCATTAAGTTAATCTCATTCAGTTTAGAGAGGATATATTGGATATTTAGGCTGGCTACTTGCAGACCTCTTTTAAGCAGGCCAAACACAGGACAGTTTTGATCATAGGATTGATTTTCAGAAATGCACTATGCAATTTATTGTTGTTCGACTTAACAGACTGCTTTTCATCACCTTGAAAATTATTTACATAAACACATGAAGAACATAACATACAAGACTCATCCATTGTACCTTGACCACATGTATTAGAGTTGGATATGTCAGAATGTTCCATGTGAGACTGAGTTACATATGTACAAGAAGACACTGACATATTAGACACTTGACGAGACCCAGAGGGAGAAGTAACATCAACAATATCACATAATTCACCAGCATTAAAGAGAGATAATACAGTATGAGAAATACGTGTTATACTGCAAAAGTTAGGTTTCTTAATCCTTGAATAATTATTACTTGGATGATCACAGTAATCTAATGACACTACTTCACATATGCATGGAAAGACTTCACAGTCTTCACATACATCTAATAAGGGATTAAATCTATTTCTGTCACAATTTGCATAACTATTAAGTTTCCTGGGTGTACTATTAGTCAAGTGGGCTATTTCTTCTTTGCCACATTCCTAACACCTGCTAAAGTAATAACAATGGTTTCGTTTGTGTCCAAACATGTTACATGAGTACATACCTGTGACAGAACCAGGATTTCAAACCAGTAGATTTACAAATTTTGATCAGTAGATTGGCTTCTAAAAAGGTAGATTTTTTATCGGCATAAATTTTACGTGTTTTAAGGGGATTGAAAAGAAAACAAGTTAATTTTGTCACATAATATGTATTCTCTTCATATTATAATAAAACACAAATTTTGAACATGATTCAGGTTCAGAATCTGATGGAAACTGTTACAATAAATTGTATATATTGTTAATTAAATGAAAAAGGAAGAGTTATACATCTCACAGTTCACTGTAAAGATTTTTTATGCAGTCCAATGCAATGATGTAAGTTGACAAATGTTGTCGAATATTAAAAATAATATACATTTTTGCTGAACTGATTGATCATACACACGGACTAGAACATTCAACATTTTATCATCCCCTTGATCATTTGATTCATCAATCATGATACTGAACTTCTGACTCCTACACATATTTTCAACTCTTCTGTCCCAGTGGGAGGCTAGGGCCTGAGTGACAATATGTGTTGTCTTTGTACGCTGGCATGAAATTTTGGTGCAATTTCAGAGTCAGAAAACGACTTTAACCAGTTTAGTAAAATGATCTGCTATGAGGAATGGTAAATTGTGCTCTGTCAAAAAATTTGCAAACAAAGTCTCTGCAAGTGTCACTTTATCCACTTTTGATCCAGTCTCAAATAATGCCTTCAATGTGGGTGTGTTTGTTACAGAAGAATCGTTGCTCCTATGTGATGGTGTCTGCATATGCCTGGTGATAGCATTTCTTCCTCTATATGCTATCTTAAAATCCAATCTGCATGAAAGACACAATGCAAAGTCAGGACCTTTGCTACTCGCCTGCACACACTTAAATTCTGGTATCCAAGCGTTGTTAAACTTGTAGTATTTCTTAGCTGGTGGCTTCTTAGCATTGGGAGAAAGCGGACATTTCGGCATTTTGACATGCATTGAAGAAAAAAAATATATACAAGCTGCCCTTAAATATTCATCTTAAACCACCGTGAACAATACAAGAACAACTAAAAGACATAAAATCAAAATACTTAATCAAGTGTTTCTGCCAAGATCATTTTTGCTCGGTCTCTCCGTTTTATTTTACTTCCACGACAGATCGGCCGAATTTTAATCAAAGACTCATGGTCATCATGGATTACCTTTGATCCTTTTATTACTTATAACACCTCAAACAACATCCCGCATTTGGCCTTAAACTCTCCAGATTACAACAATAAGGTAATCAATTAGCCGCATCTTGAGTACAAATGCAAACAATTGTAATCCGAACTCAACCACGCATCGTCTCACCGGTCATATCATAGGTAAACATTTCCGGTTCCCAGTAGACTGGTTGTGGCTGGTTTGTCTAATGTGTTGATAGAACGCGTAAAAAAAACGGGTTTTTGTACAAAAAAAAAAAATTTCCTTGAAATTTTCAAAACCGGTAGATTTCGACTACTAAACGGTATATGCGGTAGACGGTCTTTAAAACGGTATTTTTGGCCTACCGCCGGTAGAATCACAGGTATGTGAGTAGTAGTTTTTTTGTGTGGCTATATCATGCAACCAAAATGGGAGCTAAGTACATTTCCCAAGGAAACAGTGGGAGCCAACCCAGGCTGACCTGGGGGGGTATCAAAACCCTTGACCCTTGGATTACAAGTCTGACTTGCTGCCAACTGAGCTACCACAGCTCCCACACCAGAACAGAAAAGAGATATTAATTATCTGGACAGCGAGAAAAGTAATTACCGGTATTTTGTAATGACCAGATATTTGGATTAATGACAGTACTTTAAAGCTTGTTTTTTAAGGTGGTGGCATCCAATTTGAATTTTGAGCTTGTTTTTTTAAAGTGGTGTCATCCAATATGAAGAAAGTTTTTGCATGTAAATTTACTACAAACAATCCTCAAAAAAACGATGTAGCATTTCACAGATGTTGAATTAGTAGATGATTATTTCAGTTTGTTTTCCTGTCTTAGATGCACTGATTTCATCAAACACTTGTACTTTTGTTGTGATTGGCTGACACATAAAGCCACTGCTAAAAAGCTAGAAGTATTCCACATGCTTATCATGCAGTATGGTGGTAATGCTCTTAACACTACTTTTTATATTATTTTATGTTTGGTGTAATATAGTATCATGGATACTTTGATTTCTATATGACTTCAACAAAAAGGATTTGTTTCACATGCATATGTTTTCTTTAGATGAAAATATCCTTTCTGGCAGATTTTATTTTCACTTACTTTTCAATAATAAATGTTAATAGTGCTTTGATGTAGATCATACAGGTCATTTTAGAATGTCTTATTTTGCATCAGGTAAAGTGGGCAGTGTATCTTAAGCAATACCATGTGCCATGAGGGTTATGTTGGACTGTCTCATTTAACATCAGGAAAGTTTGACAGTGCATATGAGGACATTCAATTGATGATGAGGGAAAGCAGGTGGTCATGCTGGACTGTCTCATTCAACATAAGAGGTGCTTGGCAGTGCATATCAGAACATTCTATTAACCATGAGGGAAAGTTGGTGGGCATTGTGGACCATCTCATTTAACATCAGGGGTGTTTGACAGTGCATATGAGAACATTCCATTTACCTTAAGGGAAAGCAGGTGGTCAAATGGACTGTCTCATTTAACATCAGGGGTGCATATCAGAACATTCCATTTAGCATGAGGGGAATGTAGGTGGTCATATTGAACTGTCCCATTTAACATCAGGGAAGAATGAAAGTGCATATCAGAACAAAAGATCATTAGCTCACCTCTACAAAGTAGATGTCAGTTATTGTACTACTCCTGATGTTGGCATCAGCATCCACACAGATAAAAAGCATATACATTATGTACACCTACACTAAATGTCAGCCATACTTTTTTCATAGGTTATAGGCAACAGTTTGGAGTGGGTTTCTGATCACCTACCCCCGGGGAGGAGGCAGAGGGGGCTAACTTTGTACATACATGCACAGAGGTGTACATTGTTAAGTTTCTGTATTTAGCTCCCGTTTTTGCACACTGTATAAATACAGTTATACCTACAATCATGAAATTTGGTGCAGTGATGCATCTTGATGTACTACACCCTCATCACAAAAGTAGGTCATTGTGACTTATATTACATGCTTCATTGACTTTGGTTCAATTTTGTTTTAAGTTTATTTCTCCACCTCTGTTGATCCTAGAGTTATCAAACTAGATGATTGTATGCATCTCTTTAGCACCACACTCTTACTGCAAAAAAGGTCACAGTGACCAACATTTCAAATTTTACTGGTTTTAGGTTAAGTATTTTGCGTGTATCTCATGACCAGATTTTTTGCACTGTGTATATATACTGTTAAACCTAGATTCATGAAACTTGGTGAGTATGTGCATCTTGAGGAGTACTACACCTTAATCACAAAAGTAGGTCACTATGACCTATATTTCATGCTGCAGTTAAGAAAGATAATATTCTCAAATATTTTTGAAAAGAAAAATACAGGTACCGAGATGTAAGCTAATTTTCAATATTAACTTTATTTAAAACAACAGTCAAATATATAAGGAAAATGTCTACACAACAGGCATG
This sequence comes from Margaritifera margaritifera, assembly GCA_029931535.1. Lineage (NCBI taxonomy): Eukaryota > Metazoa > Mollusca > Bivalvia > Unionida > Margaritiferidae > Margaritifera > Margaritifera margaritifera. The sequence continues at coordinate 332,300 of JAQPZY010001239.1, read as the reverse complement.
TGCCTTTTCAGGTGGAAGGTTTGTGTACTGGCATTGGTCACGAGAATAAGAAGTCATCTTTCTCTGAGTCGGTACAGAGGATGTGGAAAGACTCTTCTCTGCATCAACTTGGTTGTTTCTGATATACAAAATAAAAAAGATGCATACATCATATATGGACTATTATAAATGTCCATATTTTAAGAAGTAAAATATGTACCAAATTCAACTGAATCTATCATCAGTATCATAAATGATATATTATAAAAATACTTTCTTTTCTGAAGTGAAACATTTAAATAACCAAGACCAATCTGTATCCTTACTCGGACCAATCCGCTGTCCAATAAAAATGGAGTGGGACTAACCTGGTTACTGCTGAGCTACAACTTCATGTTTCACCTATCATTCATGCATACATGAAGTGAACTGGAAATTTATATCTGGTCACAAAAGGTAGGGAGAAGTTTAAATTGTCAAATCAAGATGTCCTAGATAAAGATTTGTCAAAACATTAAAATATATAAAAAATATTTCTTCTTGCACACTGGGGTCTCTAATGGTATTTTCACAACAAATAGTATCCAAAGATTTCAAAGGCATGTCATTTCACACAGAGCCGAAACTTCTTGAAATATGCGCTGTTATTCTCTGACAACCCGACACATTTTCTCATCTCAGAATCGATCGGTTATGGGTAGAAACTTACATGTCCTCAATGGTCATCAGTTGATGTTTTCTGTCTCCGCCATTTTGTTGTGCATACTAATCCAGATTCATGTTACCAGCTTGAGTGTCTTGGGGCTCTTACAGTACAGTGAACAGGTGCTTGCCAAAAGGAGTGGAATTCTCAAGTGACTGGGATGTGACCTTTACTAAAACTCACTGGAACAACAAAGATTCTGCGATTTAGTTTGTTGACCAGATTCTGATACCCTATGTGAACTCTATGCATTGCTTGACGATCCTTAGTTTGATTAGAAGGGAGTAACACTCTTTGATGTTTTCGAAGCACACCATGGGTAGAGTTTGTTGTGTCATTTATTGGAAAATGACATCATACCACTGTTTGCAGTCCTGCCGCATGCACAGGTAAGATGCAACCCATGAATTCATCTGTCAACATATTCTACAAGAAGGACCCTAAACCACACTTTTCATGAGTGATATCTAGCCTATTGGGTTAATTTTCAATTATGGAAAGGTGACTCAGTTGAATGAACAGGATGACATTGGTGATGTACTCTTAGATCAACTTAAATGTCTACCCTAAAGTCATTTAATGCAAAGTGGATTATCTCTAAACATGTCAAAGTGCCACATCAGATGGACCTGATTGTAATGGGTTTAGAAAAATAATTACTAATCTGCTGATTGTTTATTCAGCAATTAGTTATGTGTATAAAATGTATTTAGTAACAACAAAGTGCCCTGTGTTTTATTTGCTCAATAGAATAATGAATAGTACTTGTGATAAATAACAAACAAAACTGCAGAGAACTTCTTTGTTTTTAAAACGACTAATTTAAATCAGACATGGTAATTGCTTTCAGATGAATAAAACTATTTAGCATGAAACAGTGCCTAACAGTAGATAATACAGTGCTTTTGTTATCCACATGTTATTTTTTGTTATATTTTCTTGGATAAATTGTGACCAACATTATTTAAGGATACATGTGCTTACAAAAGGTGCAACTGTGCTTGACATTTTATTTTCTTTAACTTTCATGCTTTCACCTTTCTCAAATGTTTCAAATTTTACTGGATTGCATAAAGTTTTGATGAGTATTCATTAACATATATTATAAATTGTATACAGTATTCATTATTATGAACGGATATAATATATACTTTGGGAAGTAAAGATGGACACAGACTGCAAGTAATTTTGTATTTAATATTATAGCGTCAGACAGAGTCATTACATTAGTACAGAACTTTCATGTTTATTAAATTTTGCATGCGAATGAAATTGTGATGAGTCAATTTTCATTGTTTCTTATCTTTCACAAACCCATCCTAATATATATTTCTTAGCACTATAAAAAGCATTGGTATTCAAACAAACAAACAAGTGATGCCTTGCGATTGAATACTGCAGGGGAGGGGACATTGAATATCAGCTTGGTTCATATTATCATTGCGACTTTAAATTTGTGGTCTAGTTTACTCTTGAAAACCATGAAAATTGATGTTCCATGAATAATAATTTATTCACAGTATTGTTAATTAGGTCTCTTCACCAGAATAAACGGTGTATAATAATTGTAGAATTTTCAATTATGAAAAGGTTACTAAGAGATACCTGAGGTATTTATTGGCTTTGAGAATGTAATATTTAGAGATGGCTATAAAATACATTTACAGGTGTACTTAGTACTATACCTTTGAAAGTAGTCTATGTAGTGGTTTAATTTTGAAATACTGTGAATTCATTTATTTTCCTGGGTAAAAATTTTTTGTGGTTCTGTGAAAAATGAAATTTTTGATGGTATTTAAATCTGTGGATTGGAGAAAGTTTATTACTATTTCCACACAAGGATTATTGGTTTTTTTTCGTCTTTAAATTCATTGTTTGTAGCAACCACAGAATGAACGAAAATTGCTACCCCACCAAAAAATAGTGATTTGAATTCACAGTTACATAAGTAATTGCAAAAATGAAGTAAATGGTGTAGATTAATCCAGCATGCATGTGATAATCAGTGGTTTTATAAAATCAAGGATTAAAATGAAATTCCAATTTGTTAATTTATACAACTTTTCTGGTGACTGAAATAAATAAAAATGTGTACCGGTATATGATGATTCAAATTCAGGTTGTTGCATGAATACAAGTAATTTGAGAGGATACACCCCCCTACACAGAGCAGCCAGCAAAGGAGATTTGTCAGTCATCAGAACTCTTCTCAAATATGGTAAGTTCTTGATTTACTGTATGGATACTTTCTTTGTGGTTACCTCTTCATCAGATGTCATACAATCAAACTATCTAATCTATCAAACAAGTCAAAGTATTTCAGATCTCAGAAACTTTGTAACTTTGTAACATATTGTGTGTGATCAAATCTTAGTTTTACTTGGCCCACAAAAAATAGAAATGTACCCATAGTACATCCCCACACCAAGCTAACAATGCATGGGAAACTGGCCTAAACAAACAACGTGACTAAAGTCAGTGAATCAAGAGTCAATCAAGATACTAGTTCCAATGAAAGAGTGCATATCATCACATAGCTATCCATTCAGGTACAAGAAACTAGTATCAACAGACCAACCAATTATATTATCAATGGAAAGGTTAGCAACATAGGAGATACATTTATTTTTCAGTAAACATACTTTATCACAGACTAAATTTATACTTTGTAAAAAGCATGTCATAGACATTGATTATTTAAATTTAAAGTTATTAATATTAATTTATACTGTTTTGTTCATTTCATTGTATTTGTCACTGAAGATAAGACAGAGTCATTTAAAACAATGAGTTGAAAACATGTATTATTCAAATGTTTGTGTGATCAAATAGGTGCAGATCCATACCTTGCAAGTGCGAGTGGAGTGTATCCCATTGACAGTGCCATCAACGCAGGTATGTGGCTAATGAAAGGTGTATGTTACTCTTGCACTATATTAACTGAGTCATATCAATTGCCTCCAATACCATAATATAAGACCCAAGTTTTACTGTCTTTTTATTCGACTTTGGATTTCTCCTTCCCTGAGACAGTCACTTTGAAATGCCCAGCATGGAAACACTGGCAAAATCAACCGATGGACTTTTATGCAAAGCTAAATCAGTCAATGAGTGCTAGTTCATGAAATTTTGTGCATACCACCAGCATGTCTTATTTAGACATATTTACACTCATGTAAATTTTACATCAGCTTTAGCCTTAAAGAGTCGTATTTATATTTAGAAAGAAATTTCATGAGCTTTGTCATTTATTACCTAGTATCATATCACAGTTCTTTGGTTTGCCAGACTGCATACCCTGCCAGTGTCCATTGTCGGTAGAACACACTCTTGTCGAGTATATTGACTTCCACCCTGTGAGACAAAAGTTTTTAATCCAAACTCAGTTTTAAGAAAGTTTATGATATACCAACTGTGAAAAATCTTTTTGAGGGATTGCAGTTTATGTGAAAAATGTTGTCCCCTATAATTAAGGATTGTATACTTTGTACCTTTACCTTGTTTATACACTTTTTTTTACAGAATTTGAACATTTTTACTTTTTTCTTTTTTTTTTGTAGTACTTCATGTTTATGTATATTTGTAAGGGTTTTTAAAGTTATTTTGCAGTTCTTTATACAGTAAAATGTAGACTATCTGGATGCCAATTATCCAGATTATCCGCTCATATGGACTACTAGTGTCCATAAAAAATTGTGTTAAAATCTACATGTATTCACTTTGAACAAATTATCATTACATAGGAGCTCATTTGTTTTTACAAGTTTTTTTTATAGTAAATATACCTTTGTTTGAATAAGCATTTTGATAACATAAACTTTGTTGAAACTGTCCCCGCAAAAGGAAACTAGGCTACCAGAAGATTTATGACTTGTTCTCTTTGGTACAAAGCTACATATCTCTCTCCCTCTCGTAATTGTTGCATCACAAAAGTAGATTGCCCTCACTCAGGACACAGGTTACATGAAAAACAGTCGTTTAGCCTAAATAAAGTATTTTAGCATTTAGTATTCTCACAATTGGCTCCTTTACAAATAAGGTTTATAATATATCATCGTCTGATAGTTGGACAATTCTCTGTTTATGTATATGTGGAGTCTCTGTACAAGATCCATAAAGTTTATCAAGAATGTATATGATGGAATAGAAAAGATTACAGTTTGATCATGCTAAATACGGACACACTTCGTGTAATAAAATTTATAAAATTAACCCACATGTAGGCTTTTCATTTCATCCATGATTGTTGTAACTGAACTCATCATTGCTGGTTTACCCTTGCTGAATGGATTTTAAAATATTGTATAGGCAGAGCTAACTTGCACATGCTTTTATACTGTGTATGTCACATGGTTTAAGTAAATTGGATAATTTTATTTTGGTTTCCATCATAGGCATTTCCTGTTCTAATCCTTAAAAGAAAGCAGTTTCCATGTCCAGTTGAAAATACCCATAATTAGGAAGAGTGGATTGCTGTCGGACCTGCATAGTGAAATATTCAGTTTTAAAACAATCTGTATGAACATACATCGGAATTCAACATGAGGCCCTAGTGGACCTGATATCACTCACCTGCTTACATAACTTAACAGTTGACCATTTCACTAAGCAGGCTTATGCAGTATTGTAAGAATACAACTTATGTGTACTAGCTTATCTCCCGAACTTTATATCATGTTGAATTTACCTATCCTGTTAAAAAATTCTTTCTAAAGATAAGATATAATGAATATGCACAGTCTATTGCTCATAATCATAGTTATCCAAGATCTCAATGATATAAACCCATTTTCCAAGTTATATAGAAATTGGATGAGAAATATAGTCACTAGATCAAGGAGGTAACAAGATCAGTCAATCAGATGCAAGGCATGTCATTAACATGCACAGATCTCACTTATTATTGAACCCATTTATAACAATGATATTATAAACTTAAGGAGGAGCAAAATCTGATTGGAATTCGGTCTCTGGAGTGGTAACAAGCTTAGCTAATCATAAACCTTACTAATATGCATAGATGTTGCTCATATTAATACTTGCCCAACACCCTGATAATATAAGACTGCTTAACAAGTTGGATGAAAATCTGATCAGAAATATAGTTGCTAGGTTGCTGACAAGCTCAGCTCAGCCAATCAGATGCAACGTCAGATTGTTAGTATCCGTGAATTTCACTCATAACCATACTCAACAAAGATCTTGATAACATAGGCATATTTACCAAGTTTGATCAAAATCCTGTCAAAAATACAGCCTCTAGAGTGGTAAAAACAAATACTCAACCAAATAGATGCAAGATCACCTCATAAATATGTATAGGTCTCATTCAAAATAAAAATCATCCAACATCTTGACGATATTAGCCTATTTTCCAAATTTGATTAAAACTGGGTCAGAAATGTAGTCTCAAGGGGTAAGAAGCTCAACCAGTCATATGCAAGATCACTTCATTAATATGCATAAATCTTGTTCTTAATAAAAGATATCATATATCTTGACGAAGTTTGATAAACATAGGATCAGAAATAGAGTCACTAAAGTGTTAACAAGCTCATCCAATCAGATGCAAAATGACCTCATTAATATGAATGGATATTGTGCATACAGGGTAATTGCATTCATCCAAGATGTTAAGTATTGAAGCCCATTTAACATGTTTGATCAAAACTGGATCAGAAATACAGTCTCTAAGAGTGGTAACAAGCTCAACCAATCTCATGCAAGATCACGTCGTTAATATGTGTGGAGCTCGCACATTATCTTTATCATACAAGTTCTTATTTGAAGTTTTATCAAAATCAGCTCAAAATTATTGCTGCCAAAGAGGTAACAATAATAATAATAATAATAATAATATTAACTTTATTTAAAGAAGATGCTCATTTGGTCAGCTGACCAATCTTCCATGAGACCTTCTACAATTACATGTATATGTTTTACAAGTTGTGGTGTCTTTAGACAACAGTGTTATTAAAAACTAGATAATTGATCTACTGCTACTATAAAATATGTACAAGGCATTAAAGATGAGTACGTACAGGATTAATACAAAGGTTAGTAGTGAACCTGTGTAAAACATTACAGCAAGAACATAAAGAACATTGTTTTAAAGAAGAGTAGTACTGAATTACACAAAATCATACAAATGATTGTTTCTGTAAATGTTGACTAAGAAGTTTCGTAAAACCTAAGGAAGAGTCAGCTGACCTTATATGGGTGGAATGGAATTCCACAGTTTGGCTCCAGAAAAAGCAAAATTCTTTTTATAAAACTCTGAATTTGGTTTGGGTAAATATTGTTGTTTGAGATGGATCTTAGTTCATACATATGTACATTTTCCACAAATTTAAAATTACATTGAAGATAATCAGGAGCCAACCTATGTAAGTATTTGTAGACTAGTAAACCCTTTTGATGCTGAGTTCTCTGTTGAAATGGAATCCACTTAAGGGTTTTAAAAAGATTTGTTGATGGTGTATCTAAATCAGCATCAAGAATAACTCTAGCTGCTCTTTTTTGAAATTTCAGTAGTTTTTCTTGATTTTCTCTATTATTATTACCCCAGATAGAACAGCAATATTCGAGATGTGGCATCATGGAAGTATGGTAAATCATTGATGTACAGCAGAAAGAGTAATGGTCCAAGAACTGATCCTTGCAGAATACCTGACTTTATGAGTTTCTTATCTGAAAGCTTATTTAAAAAAGAAACTTGTTGATGTCTGCCTTTAAGATAGGATTGAAACCAAGTTAAACTTTCATGGTTAACTTGATATACCGGTATGCTGATTTTTTCCAGCAGGATTTTGTGATTAACAAGGTCAAAAGCCTTTGAAAGGTCAAGAAATACTGCACCTACCAGGTTACCTTGATCAATGCTGTTAAGCAATCATCCACCATTCTAGTTAGTGTAGTCTGGCATGAATGTCGTTCACGAAAGCCAGATTGTCGTGAATCTAGTAAAATAAAAGATTCCAGGTAGTTTCGAAATTCATTACAAACAGGTCCTTCTAAAATCTTTGAAAGTGATGAGAAAACCCGATATAGGTCTATAGTTATTCATATCAGAAAGATCTCCCTTCTTGTGTATTGGAGTTACTTGTGCCAGTTTTAGACTGTTTGGAAAGATACCTGGAGAAATACTTAGATTGAATATATACATAAGTGAAGGTGCAATCACTTGAGATGAGAGTTTTAGGAATTTAGCACTTATACCATCTAGACCTGTAGCTGTTCTGACATTAAGTTTATCTAATTTATTTAAAATGAATTCTAGACTTATTTTAGGTATTTTGAAGTAGTATTCTTTTCTAAGTTTTGAGGAAATATGCTCATTTAATTCATCACTTGAGAATCTTTTATGAGCTATGAGATCCAGAAGTTTCTCATTTATGTTCACAAAGTAATCATTTGAGTGCATTTGCAATTTCAAGAGGTTCTTGCTGAATGTTACCATTTTCATCACTAATACATCTAAATGGCATGTTATTGACAGATTTGCATTTTAAGTCATTGAGGTTTTCCACAGTTTTTGAAGGTTCTTTTTCGTAATACTATCTGATATTTCAGTCGAATAGTAAATTTTCCTTGCCTATTGAATCATTGATTTGACTCTGTTTCACCATAATCTCTAATTGTTAGTATCTTTTAATTTATGAAATCTATCCCTTGTCTTAATAGTATTCAATATATCACTTGTGATCAAATTGGGTAGATTTTGTTGCTTAGCTCTTGAAATTAATAGGAGCACGACTGTTCAGGGTGTCAGTCAACATATCTATCCAACTGTCAAAAGCATCTGATGGGTCATCAAAAGATTAAATTATTGACCAAGGGATATCTTTCAGTTCTTTAAGGAATATTTGTGTATAGAATCTTTTCATTATTCGGTGCTTGATATATTTGTGATGATATGGTTTACTTTTTTTACTTCATTTTCGTGCACAGCATATAGGATAATGATCACTTATGGCATATTGGGGAACTGCAACTTCTATAATATTGTCAGCATTGTTAGTATAGATGTGATCAATTAGTGTTTCAGATACCTCTGTTACTCTAGTGGGTACATGAACTAGCTGTTGATAATTCAGGGAATTCATAGCTTTAATCCAGCTTTCATACAGCAAATTGTAATTGAAGTCACCTACTAAACAGACTTCTTTGTTTTCTTTATACAAAGTTTCAAACCTTACATTGAAATATGGTAATTATGAAGCATTATCAGTGTTCAGAGGTCTACACAGGGGGTCAGTTTAATAGCGGAGCAAACTAGGCAGTCGCCTAGGGCGGAAAAATCATGGGGGGGGGGGGGGGCAAAAAACTGAATGAATTAAAAAAGAAAGAAAAATAGAAGATAATAAGCATCTAAAAAAGAAAGAAATAGAAGGAAAGAAGAAATGTGTGTGTTTGAATAATATTCATTTTGAAAGTTAATGGGGGGAGGGGGGGGCAAGGCTGAAGGTTCACCTAGGGCACCAAATACCCTTGCGTAGGCCCTGGGTCTATATACACAACCTAATACAAATGGTTTTTGGGCATTATTTCTCATTTCTAGCCAAATTATTTCCATACCATTTTCCTCAAGATCATTGCATCGTTTGAAAGGAATGCTGTCCCTAATGTAAATGAGAAGTCCACCACCCTTTTGGATAAGTCTCGTCTTTTCTTTGAAAACTGTTGTTAGGAATGTTAAGTTCATCATCATGAAAAAGTTCATGTAAGCAGGTTTCGCTGGATGCAAAAATATCAATTACTGAATTATTTCCTGAAAGAAGTAATTTGATTTCATTTAGTTTTGGAAAAAGATAATGGATGTTTAAATGGCAAATTTTGAGACCTTTTTGCTTAAGCCACTGATTTTGAGACAGTTCTAAGTTTTTATGGTCTTGAGATGAACGGTAAGGAATATCCGAGTTAATAGTTTCACTATTAATATATGAACCATGATATTCCTGTAAATTATCTTCATTACAGTGTCCTAAATCATGACTATCAACTGTTTTTTCAGAAGATTTTGTAAGGAGTCTTGAAACATTAGCACTTTCAGCAGTTATCTCAGTAACAGTTAACACATTATGATCACTTTGATTGATGGAAGCAATTAATGGGACTGCACCAGAGGTAATTCCATGGGCATCATCACTCACTGGGGTATCTATAGTTTGTCTTCAATCATGACAGGGAGAATTACACATAGTAGATCTTATAGCTTGTTTCAATATTTCTGGAAAATTGCCATAATCCTACTGCAGCATAGTTGGGTAGAACATTTTGCAGTGTATTGCCTTATGTCCATATTATAGACAGTCATGACACTGAATTTTTCTGGTATGTCTGCATGATTCCACATTATGCCCTGGTTCAAAACAATAGAAACATCTCCCTGATTTCTTATGATGGTTAAGACAGTTAGCATGGTCTTAATCATATTTATGATCTTGGTTTCTATGACTTTTAGAGGAGTCATAGTTGTCCTTTAGTATTGGGAAAATCTTGTTTATGGCATGGAGAAAGCGTGATAAACACTACTTGTTCAAATTAATTTTTGTCTCTTGCCATTAGGTGTTCCAGAACAAGTCCAGACTTTGTCACAGATGCATGCTCTATGTCTATTATTTTGTAATTCCACTCGTGACATAGACGTTTAATTAGAGCATTGAACTCCCAAATGTCTTTGTCAATTCTTGGACATGCACTGCATAGAAAGACTGAGCAGTCAGGATTGTCCAATTCTATGTTGTTTAGAATGTTATAAAAATTAATTTCAATCTGGTCATTATGAACATTATTACTAACATCATTGCCTCCAGCACTGATGATGATGGTGTCATATTTAGAAAGGTCACTTTTTCACCTCGGAATCAGATATATGACAAGTTTCTGCCCCAGGTAAACACTTAACTTGAACCCAAGGTTTCAGACATCTTTCATTAAAATATTTAATAATGGAGTCTCCAATTATGAGTGTTTTTTTCCAAAATTATCATGTTCTTTGATGTTTTATCCTGTTTTTAGTAGAATCCAGTGTATTATGGAATCCAAAGCTGTTATGTCTAAGGTGGGAAAACACTTTGTTGCTATTTGTGACATTTCTTCATAGAGAGTTTTCCACTGTAGCTTGAGGGACTTTAGATTTTATTTTCCTGTATCCTGGGTGGGTTTGGAATTATTATTTTATTTTTGAGTGTTTTGTTTTGTTTTCATAAGCCTGCTAATTTCACTGATGTGCTTTTGTGATTATTTTTTTAAGAGTATTAACAATTTCTGTTTTCATATTTGTAATGTCTTCCTGCACTGCTGTTAAAATATCAGGATGAAAACTATTTGAAGCAGTGTAGGCATACCTAAATTGCATAATTTCTGACAGAAGCAAATCTTTGTCTTTATTTAATTGTCTTGCTTTCTCCTTCATTTTTGTGTTGTCTTCTTTCAGAATAAGGCAACTGCTTGAGGATTTACATAGGTCATATCTGAGAGTTTTATTTGTTTTTTCAAGGCTCATAAATTTTGTCTTGAAATCTGATAGCTGTTCAGCAAGTTTTTCATGTTTATTCCTTGCTGACTCCTATTTGGTTTTTAAAGACTCACATTCCTTCGACAATTTATTGGTTTTTGCTGTCATTTGTGCAAGTTCTTGTTGAAGCAATTTGTTTTTCCTCATTAGGGCTATCATGTCCTTTTCACTGCCTTTAATTGCTCCCTTCAATTCAAAGATGTTTTCTGACCAAGTATCAGCCTTTGTGATGGCCTTAGGGAATAATTTATTATTATTGCTTTCTCTAGCTAACTCAGCTGAAATTTCCTGACCACTGTGGTCTTTAGTATTTGGTTCCTGAAGGGAGGAAGATCTTAGGCGAGTTTCCCCAGAATTGATTTGTGTAACAACACTTGTCTCCATATCTGAATTCCCAATAGGATATAGTTGTATATGATCCTCTGCTAAATGAACAGTAACCCCACTAGAGGTTAACAAAGACTGGTTTGGGTGCTACTGGCCTGCAAAATATTCTGATTGTTTCCATGCTAACTTGTTTCTGAGTAAATTTCTGCAGCTTGGAGGTGAAAGTTAGTTTCAGTCCATTCTTTATAGTTAGGCCTCTGAATAAGTAAAGTGTTTGTGGAACTATAAAGAGTCACTGTAACTTTGTAGGACTGCAGATTTTGTGATGAATTCAGAATTTTGAAGATCAAGCCATTATGCTTTTATCAGTTTCTTGACCAGAGGTTCCTTGACCAGAGCTTGAGGTCAGCTTGTTTGGCCATTCAGATATAAGGTTTATATTACAAACAGTTATAGAGTTTGTGTTGTATTTTAAACTGTACTTATCATCAACATCTGACATTTGTTTTGTGGGAGTAGTCCCAATTTCACTTTGAGAGAATCCAGACAAGCTGCTGCCTTCAAGTGAGATATTCTGAATCAAACACAATAGATTTATAAAGTCTTCCATGGTAAGAATTAAAGGTAAAGCATTATTTCTTTAGGATATATTATCATATTTCAAACAGAATGGTGATTGAGCTTTTTCGATACAATGTTTAGAAGTAACACTTGTTGTAAGAGTTTAGAACAACTGGTAGGAGACTGTGATCTCTGGTGGAGTATGAAAAGGAAAGCATAATCAAGATTGAAATTGTTACACATGACATCAATAGAATATTTTATCAAAAGGTAATAATTGGTAGTCTGATAGTCGGGTTCATAACGTTTTGAAAGTTTCTTATACACTGAACCTGCCATTGGCCTGAATGTAATAAAACACAAAAGCAAAGATCCTCCATTTTGAATCCAACTGTTCACATCCTGATGTTAACATTGCTTCCCCCCCCAAAAAAAAATAATTAAAAAAATACTTTTTTTTAATACTAAGAATCATTGAATTTGAATAATTAACTATGTTAGAGATATATATATATATATATATATATATATATATATATATATATATATATATATATATATGATTACTCCTTGAAGTTTGAGTTGAATAGACCTCCAGAGATGAGTAAAATTGTTGTCTTGAATATCCATAGAACAAGGAAATCACAATCTGCCATGTTTAATCTGGCTGCTTGTTGAGCACATTTTCACATCACAAAATAATACTTGCATAGCATTGAAAGAGAAAAATCATGTCAGAGGTTCATAAAAAGAGACATAATGTAGCCTTTAGGTCTAAAATATTTCTTAGATGATGAATTAAACAGATTTTACTGGATTTTAACTGTTACAAGCTTCTGTAAATGTCCTGCTCCATGCTTTATCAATCCAAACTAAGCCAATCATATGGAAGATCACTTCATTAATATGAGTGGATCTGACTCGTAGCAAAATTGTTGAAAATTTTGATGATATAAGCATATATTCCAAGTTTGATATAAAAAAAAGTCGATCGGAAACATGGCTTCCAGAGTGGTGACACACTCAGCCAGTCAGATGCAATATCACCTCATTAGTGTGCGAGAATCTTGCTCATGATCAAACTCATCCTAGATCTTGAAGATATAAGCCCATATTCAAAGTTTGATAAAAATTGGATCAGAATTATGGCTTCCAGAATGGTAATAAGCTCAACCGATCAGATGCAAGATCACCTCATTTATATGCATGGATCTTGCTCATTATTGAACTTATCCAAGGTCTTAATGAAATTAGCATATATTCCAAGTTTGATGAAAACTGAATAAGAAATACTGCCTCCAGAGTGATAACAAGCTCAGCCAATCAGATGCAAGATCACCTCATTAGTATGCATGGATCATTATTGAACTCTTCTGAGATCTTAATGATATAAACATACATTCCAAGTATGATCATAATCGGATCAGAAATATGGCCTGCTGAGTGGTAACAAGGATAGCTGATGAAAAGCAATATCACTCCATTAATATGCATGGATCTTGCTCATTATTGAACTCATCAGAGATTTTGCTGATATAAACCCATATTCCATGTTTGATTCAGATCAGATCAGAAATATGGACTCCGGAGTGGTAACAGGTAAACATTGACCAACAGGCGACAGACACAGGTTCATACTGTAAGCTCATTAGGTGTTATGGACCAGTGAGTTAAAACAATAAACTCGGGAAGCAGTGTATCATTTTTCTTTTCGTAATTTTCCTTATTGCCACATTTGACCTGATATCATCTGTACAGTCTCTAAAGCTTGAATGGTAAATGGAATCCAGTTGTAGCTTTGCACCCTTTAGGTCCCAGAGTTCATTACCAAGTCTTCATATGTCAGGTATAGTATTATATGCAAAGTCTCTCATTTTTCTGCTACCTCCAGTTTCATTGTTCCTCCATGCCCTGCTCAATGGCTTCTCAATCATGGATTGATATCCACACAAATAGTTTTGTTTGCTTACACGCATTACACTCGTATCTGGTGTTGCTAACCACTTGGTTTTCTTGTTTATCTCCCTTTCATTATGTTATCACAAGTCTCTGTCACATAACCTAACAATTTTTGCTGGATAATACTAATAGTTCCAGACTGTATACTGGATAACATTAAGTGACCCTAAAATATTTGGGGATGTTTATGTTTCTCTGATGAGTGCCAACAAGGCTTAAACTGGTCAGGAGCAACACTAGATGACTGTGTAGTAGCCATTGAAAACTTTACAGTCAATTTGTTCTCCATTTGTATACTCTTGCCTGTGACCATAACTGTTTATTCCCATGTTTTTCAAAGAAAATGCAGTGTGTTAGTGTGTGCGCAGGTTAAGTATATCATTCAACTCATCCAACACTGCTAACAAATGAGATTTTAAAATTTGGAATATGGATTAGTTGTAAAATTACTCTAAATATTAATCTACCCCCGAGTGTGAGATATGGAGCTGGGGAACTGTAAAGGGACTGATGGCAGGAAATCAAGTGACATGATGCTTTCTTGCAGATTTCTAGTTACAACTTTTTCATCATTAAATGAAAACAAATTCAAATTAAATTGTTACCTGAAAATTTACAAATTATTCATTAAAAATTTTGTCCATAAAAATATTGCATTTTCAGGAGATAGAAAAATAAGTTTAACAATGGCTTATTATCCATTTTCTCCAAAATCTAAATGTTCTTTAAAGTTGAATGCATCTTGATAGTGTTAAATCAGATTACAGTGCTTTTGATATACTTGTAAGCCCTTACTAGTACTCACAGAATACTAGACCATATCTCATGTTCTGATGGTTTCTTCATGAATATAGTTTAAATTAGAGCTTCAGGTGACTTCTCCTCCTCCTACACTCCCTCCTCCCCCAAGAAAGAAATAGAGGTACACATATCCTCGATATTAATTGTATGCAACTTAAACTATTCACCATTGAAATAGTAGGGACTGATAAAACTATAGCTTCTCTTCAGAAGGAAACAAAAAAAAAAAAAAACAAGAAAACAAAAAAAGCAAGTATTCCACAGAACCCAGTGTCTCACCTGTGTCTCTGCATTGATGTATAGTACCTGTATCTGACTTTTACAGACTTTAACACAAAACTTGTATGTTCATTCATGCTGTCACTGCTGCTGCTGTTGGAAAAAAGATATATATTTATCTTCATGCTTTTGCAAGCAAGAGAAAAATATCTTTCCCTTCATGAATTACAAACACATGTATTGTACATAGTTTTCAAATGAAAATTTTACGTTTTCTCTTCAGGTAATCTGGAAGCAGCTGAACTGCTGAAGATCAACATAGCCAACCCACATGTGTGGGATGTAGTGGACCCTCACACTCCATCACGGATCAAACTGGGGCTGCAGAGTCCTCTAAGGAAACATCTATTAGAGTCCTCCAAACCCAAAACATTTCAAAAAGTTTTTTGATTGCAAGCCTGTATCATGTGTTTATATAATGATATAAGCACTTCATCTGTATTGTATACATTTGTCAGAATCTATCAAATTTTCGTATCCATTTCAGGACTAACAAACAAGCAAGGATCAGTGCAACAGATATATTGTTCATAAATTTTGATTTATTTTGAAATAATTTGCTATCTAGACAAATGGCATAGATATTATGTGCTAATTGTACATCATAGGGCATTCTGTCTCAGTAATTGAAAGGTCTGCTTAAATTATGTGTGGATAATCCACATTTTTAGTCTTAAATTAGAAAAAATCTCAGAATTTCTGCCCTAACAGGATACTGAGATTAAAGTACCGTATATGTTCGCATACAAGTCAAATTCAACTGCAAACTGTGCCAGTAGATTGGGGTCTGTGCAGATTGTTAGCACTAGTCAGTAAAACAAATAACATAGACCCTGACCTGCTGTGCCTTATGTGATGGCAGATCAGGGTCTGTTTGTTTGCAGTTGAAATTGCTGTACATCTATGCAAGAATACCAACATGTTGGACCACCGTTTCCTTAATTTTGACAAAACATGTTTAAAGTTACTGGTATCACATCTCTGGCTTCAGTTTTCCATCATGAATATCTATCTAACAAATTTCAGCTTCAGCTTTCCATCATCAATATCTATGAAACAAAATTCAACATCAGTTTTCCATTATCAATATCTATGAAACAAAATTTAACATCAGCTTTCCATGATGAATAATCTATGAAACAAAATTCAACATCAGCTTTCCAGCATGAATATCTATCAAACAAAATTCAACATCAGTGTTCCATCATGAATAATCTATGAAACAAAATTCAACATCAGCTTTCCATCATGAATATCTATCAAACAAAATTCAACATCAGCTTTCCATCATGAATAATCTATGAAACAAAATTCAACATCAGCTTTCCATTATCAATATCTATCAAACAAAATTCAACATCAGCATTCCATCTATGAAACAAAATTTAACATCAGTTTTCCATCATGAATATCTATGAAACAAAATTCATCATCAGTTTTCCATCATGAATATCTATCAAACAAAATTTAACATCAGTTTTCCATCATGAATATCTATGAAACAAAATTCAACATCAGCTTTCCATCATGAATATCTATCAAACAAAATTTAACATCAGTTTTCCATCATGAATATCTATGAAACAAAATTTAACATCAGTTTTCCATCATGAATATCTATCGAACAAAATTCAACATCAGCTTTCCATCATGAATATCAAACAAAATTTTACATCAGTTTTCCATCATGAATATCTATCAAACAAAATTTAACATAAGTTTCCATCATGAATATCTATCAAACAAAACTCAACATCAATTTTCCATCATGAATATCTATCAAACAAAATTTAAAATCAGTTTTCCATCATGAATATCTATCAAACAAAATTTAACATCAGTTTTCCATAATGAATATCTATCAAACAAAATTTCAAGATCAGCTTTCCATCATGAATATCTATGAAACAAAATTTAACATCAGTTTTCCGTCATGAATATCTATCAAACAAAATTTAACATCAGTTTTCCATCATGAATATCTATCAAACAAAATTTAACATCAGTTTTCCATCATGAATATCAAACAAAATTGAACATCAGCTTTCCATCATGAATATCAAACAAAATTTTACTTGAATGGATCTAATTTGCTTGTAAACTCGTATTAAAGCTTTGATTTTTCATTAAGCTTCAAAATAATACCTCAAAAATTGTCTTGTTGCTTATATCAGCATCTAGATTGAAAATGCACAAAGTAGTAAGATATATATCGTATTTCTCATGTGATGTGCCTATGCTCAAAACTAAGCCCACAGAATTAGCCAACCCCCACTTCTGACCCAAGGTTGAAAAAAAAAATATATGCAAATATTTCATAATGTTTTGCAATTTCATTCAGAAAAGTCAACAAATTTTTTTATTATTTTTATTGTCATAGAGGCATGAAAACATTCAGTAAATCATTCAGAAAAAAGGTACAGATATTGTTTCTTAAAGTGACATTCAGTCGCTCTATTAAAAATTCATTTGAAAACTTAACAGCCATCCAGAATTTCTTAAATGTGAATAAAATACTAACTTATCACACTGTTTTAATGCATAATAGTTATGTTGGAGTAATCTTCAGAGAGGCAAATTATTCTACAAAAGTTATTATACCAATTATCTAAGATTAGTATCTAACAAAATGTAAAATTACCAAAAGCTTGCATTGAACAATTCAAAGGAACTCTACTGTATTCTGGGGCTAAAATATGGAAGTCTATTCCTGTTCACATTCAATCTTCTGATTTGTTAAATCCTTTAAGAAAATGTACTTGCAATATTTCAAACCTACATATTAACAAACTATAAAGGTATATACCTTTACTACTGTTTGGAAATTTTCAATTTTTTTTTTTTAAAATATAGATCCAGTTCTGGAATTTTTTGAAATACTACTGTTGGGAATTTATTATTTGGTTATTTGTGTCGGGAGTAACGGTAGCTCAGTTGGTAGTGCATCAGACTTGTAATCCAAGAGTCATTGGTTCAATACCCACCCAGGCCAGCCCGGGTCAGCTGCCTCAGTGCGACTTTGGTATAGGCATATAGCTTCCACTTCCTCTGCATAATATAGCCAATAATGTTTTAAAAGTGCCGTTAAAATCAACAAAAACAAAAAACAATCTTTGTTGTCATATTTGAACATATTTTTCAAAGTATGTAATAAATATTAAGTCAGTGAAACTCAGTGTGTGACCCTTTCCCTGCTTTTGTACAGTTATGTTTTATGACGAAGAACACTGATATAAACTAGATTACATGCTACATTTTTGCAAAATAATCTAATATATCTAAGCATTAGTGATCATCAGCCACTGTGTATACTTGAAGATTTTGCTTAGTCCTTTCTAAACCCAGTTGTTACAGATGAAACAATAATTTACATGTGCAGTTAAATCATCCTCATTTCATAATGTATTTTAGTAATGCCTATGTAGATGTGTTTACTTGTAAATACTTGCTTTATAAGAGAGAGAGAGAGAGAGAGAGAGAGAGAGAGAGAGAACATGCATGAAGATTGTTTGCCTTTATATAACTGATGATACATATACTTCATAAAAAAAAATCTTTAACATAAGATAGGGCTTTAAGGGACATTAGTGCTACTCCGCTAATTGAGTTACCCTCTTTAAATAAAGACATTATTATTATTATTATTATTATTATTATTATTATTATTATTACAGTACATCATTTAAGCTTTATTCATAGGATATTCAAAAATTTCCTTTCTTATATGGAATGTGAAATAGATAACCAAAATTGCTAGATGGTGTAAGGTTTGGTTTGGTTTGATTTGTTGGGGTTTAATGCCATTTTTCAGAACATGATAGGCTATACATGGCAGCGAGTATATTTGGTGGAGGAAGACCCACCAACCCACGGGAAGCTACTGGCAAGCTTTCTCACATAACCACATTGGCCGAGCCCGAGACTCAAACCCACGCGGACAGAGGTGAGATGTGAGTGATCTGTAAAGGCGAATGCCTTAGACCACTCGGCCACCTGGGGCCCCTGACGGTGTAAGGACTTTTTGAACACCATGCTTTCATGACTAACATGCCATCCTGTTCAGGGTGAGTCTAAATCTTTGAAACAAAGAAATGAACCGATCCCGATTTGTGGAGTCTAGTAAAGAAAACTTGCATTTAAAAAAATCACAAAAATTATTCAAAACAATATAAAATACACATGAACTGAGATTATTTTAATGCTGGGTTTTTATTTAAAATAAAAATTCTCTAGAGAAATCTGTTTCTAGATCCACAACCACTATGTGTGCAGGTGAGGATTTTAGTACTATATACAATGAAGGAGCAGACACTACTTTCTTGACCATGGTGTGGGAACTTCAAAGGATTTTTCTTTCAATAATGTGATATGTGCTCAGTATGTTTTTGTTTATAAAAATATTTCATATAATAGGTAAAATAGCATGGTTTAAAGAAATGACTCTTCCTTTAACATCATTGCCTATAACCTAATGAATGGTGAAGCATCATGCTACTACCAATTTGTGATGATTTGATTCTAATATGACAATGCCATATCTGAGAATAAGCCCATTCATCATTTTTGTAATATATACTAGGCTGGCCCATTGGGCTTATCATCAGAGAAAGTTAAGTGTTTGTCTGAATTTATCTATCCACTGCCTTTCTGCTCAGAAAAGGTAGATGGGTATTTCAGCATTCATTTTAAATTATGTCACTTTCAGGACCCAAATCTAAACTTTTTTATGACGGTTTCGATGAACATTGTGTAAATGGATATAAATTATGATGTTTATATGTCTGTACAATATAAGAAATGATCTGTGATACTTTTTACGAAGTAGAATTGTTGCTTCTTCATAAAAAGCAGAGATGCCAACCATTCTGATTTTGGCAGAATCATTACTATTTTAAGTTCAAAATACACCATTACAGTCACTTGTCAGATTCTGATCTTCAGATCAGATATAATTTTATGTAGGTGAGCTGCGACTTGATCACCGGTATATCTAGATCACAAAGAAGCTTGTAATGGTGGACTATAATTCTTTTGTGAAAGAATACTTAAGTGCTTGTTTCACCAAAGCAACTGAATATCGACCAATCAGAAATCAAATCTGCTTAGCACTCTTAATGTTGAAAAAAAAGTATCTGATGAGGATGATACCTCGATGAAAAAATGTATGCTACAGACATTCAAAATGGAATATGCGAGGCATCAGTGTTGGAAAAATACCATGCCTTTGCAATCTTTTTTCAATGGACTTCATCCATTTTCATAAAAAAATTGCTTTAAATCATAAGATTTAATGCATAAAATAAATTGCTGCTTCAAAATTTGAAGTATTTATTTTATGTTCAGATACAAATTTTGTACGGCTGGCATTCCTATTTCACATCAGTTGTGGTTAGCATCTCTGAAAAAGTTTTTGATAAGAGTTTTAAACTTTGTTGTTCCTGT
Organism: Margaritifera margaritifera; assembly: GCA_029931535.1. Classification (NCBI taxonomy): domain Eukaryota; kingdom Metazoa; phylum Mollusca; class Bivalvia; order Unionida; family Margaritiferidae; genus Margaritifera; species Margaritifera margaritifera. The sequence goes on along the minus strand of JAQPZY010001239.1, from coordinate 311,730 downwards.
ATTGCTTTGATACTTGAATCTTTTGGAAGAATCCAGTTCATGCTTATTGACAGCAGGTATAAATGCTGCATGTTTGTTACCAGTATAAGTGTGAAAAGTTGCAGCTACATGGATGTTATTCCTTACATTTGACAAACATTTTTCAATTCAATTTCAACTCAAGATTTTAGTTTTAAAACTTGGAATTTCATGTAATTTTTTAACTATAAATATCTCGAAAATTATGCTCATTTGATAAAGCTTCTGTAAGCCAAGTCCCAGAATGATTATATGATGGAATATTGCCCAATGAACTGGATGGAAAATGACTGTTGCTTTAAAAATTCCACCTTTTCACTGCTATTATTAAGGTGAATGTCACAGCAAGGGAAAATGTAACTCTGATTTGTATCCTTATCTTATCTGGATTATAACTTTTGAATCACTGAAGATATTTTAATGAAGCTTGAAACAGTTATATATCATGAATAGTCAGTATCACACACCATAGCCAAGCCCCCTGCCTTAAGTTAAGGTCAAAGTCACTACAAAGAAAAGTATAAATCAATGACCTCTATCCTTGTATGAATATAACATTTAAACCAATGACGATATTTTAATGAAACTTTAGACTTTTATATATCTTGCCTGACAGTTTCTCTTGTATTCAAAGTAATATCCCCTGCCTCAAAGTCAAGGTCACAACAAGGGATAAAGCAAGTCAGTTGCCTGTTTCCTTATCTGAGCTGACACTTTTAACCCCTGACATATTTTGATGAAACTTTACCCAGGTCCATGCCTCATCATACAGTAGTCAAGTCCCAAGCTCAAAGCTCAAGGTCATCAGTAGGAAAAAGGTCATAAGACGGGTGTATCATGTGATATTTGTGGTATTGTTGATTTTCTGTGCAAGCAACAGGTATATGGTCTCCTGAATAATATAGTGATATATGATTTTATTTTTTTTACAATTATGTTTGTGGTGCATTTTTGTAATCCAGTGGCCAGTTGAATACAATGCATTTAGCCATCTCAATACATTGTTGGAAAGCATTTTATATATATTTTTCTCTATTAAAGATCAGCAGAATGCCTCCAAGTCCACTCCACATCCCACCTGCTTTCCTAACTGTTCATTCTAATTACAAAGTATTCAAACTGTGTAAGGACAACTGTTAAATAACAAAATTACTCATAATCTCATAAAAAAACGAGATAATAATTATTTGCAGTAAAAATATAAACATATATGATAATCTCCATGGATAATAACCTCCCTAATCAATAGCTTGGATTTAACAGAAATGACAGGAAAGAGGCATGTGTGATTCCCCATATTGTAATGCAAGCAACACTGAGAGGAATTGTGTTACTGCCTGAGAAAAGCCTCAAAGGTCACTTGGATATTACTTAAGGGAATTCAGAAATTGTCAATTATCAAGGTTCTGCTGTATAATAAGACATTACAAATGTTTGCAATGTTCATTTATGTGAAAAGATGTGTTTAAAGTTTCATACATTTATTCATTTGTAAAATTTTAAAAATAAAATGGTTGCAAGTAAACAAGTTGTTTTTTCAATTAAGCATAAAGTATATCATAATCATGATCATTTTGAACACAAGTCATTACAAAAATGGGCCTTACAGGGTGTCAATAATACAGCACACCAGTGATTGTCATGCAATCAATAAAATGGGTCTTACTGGATGTCATTATTACATTACATTAATACAGCACACCAGTGACTGTCATGCAATCAATAAAATGGGTCTTACTGGATGTCATTATTACAGTGCATTAATACAGCACAGGAGTGATCGTCATGCAGTCAATAAAATGGGTCTTACTGGATGTCATTATTACAGTGCATTAATACAGCACACCAGTGATTGTCATGCAGTGAATAAAATGGGTCTTACTGGATGTCATTATTACAGTGCATTAATACAGCACACCAGTGATTGTCATGCATGCAATCAATATAATGGTCTTACTGGATGTCATTAATACAGTGCATTAGTACAGCACACCAGTGATCATCATGCAATCAATAAAATGGGTTTTACTGGATGCCATTAATACAGCACACCAGTGATCGTCATGCAGTCAATAAAATGGGTCTTATTGGATGTCATTAATACAGCACACCAGTGATTGTCATGCAATCAATAAAATGGGTCTTACTGGATGTCATTAATATAGTGCATTAATACGGCACACCAGTGATCATCATGCAATCAATATAATGGGTCTTACTGGATGTCATTAATACAGCACACCAGTGATCGTCATGCAATCAATAAAATGGGTCTTACTGGATGTGATTATTACAGTACATTAATACAGCACACAAGAGACTGTCATGCAGTCAAATAAATGGACCTTAATGGATAAAAATTCTGTTTTCTAAATGTACCAGGAATTCTTCAGTCATCATTTGTGAATACACTGGTTTCAATGATGGATTAAACTTAAATTATAAAAAATACAGACCTCTTCAGGTACTCTGAAAAGTTTTTTTTCTTTCTTTTTAAACAACATTATCAGCATACTGTGAATTCACTATTTTACATGGGGTACTAATTTTTGTGGCTTTTATGGTTGCTTACAAACCACAAATTTATAATCCAATGCACAATGATCTTTATGTGGAAACAAAAGGACCCTTTCCCAAATCCACAAATTTATAATCCAACGAACAATGATCTTTATGTGGAAACAAAACAACCCTTTCCCAAATCCACAAATTTATAATCCAACAAAGATCTTTATGTGAAAACAAAATGAACATTTCCCAAATCCACAAATTAATGATCCAACAAAAAATGTCTTTGTGTGGAAACAAAACAACCATTTCCCAAATCCACAAATTTATAATCCAATAAACAATGATCTTTATGCGGAAACAATCCCAAATCCACAAATTTATGATCCAACAAAAAATGTCATTCTGTGGAAACAAAACAACCATTTCCCAAATCCACAAATTTATAATCCAATAAACAATGATCTTTATGCGGAAACAAAACGACCCTTTCCCTAATCCACAAATTTATAATCTATCAATGATCTTTATGTGGAAACAAAATGACCCTTTCCCAAATCCACAAATTTATAATCCAACAAACAATGATCTTTATGTGGAAACAAAATAACCATTTCACAAATCCACAAATTTATAATCCAACAAAACAATGTTCTTTTTGTGGAAACAAAATGACAATTTCCCAAATCCACAAATTTATAATCCAATGAACATTGATCTTTATGTGGAAACAAAATGACCCTTTCCCAAATCCAAAAATTTATAATCCAATGAACAATGATCTTTATGTGGAAACAAAATGACCCTTTCCCTAATCCACAAATTTATAATCCAATGAACAAGGATCTTTGTATGGAAAACAAATGACCCTTTCCCAAATCCACAAATTTATAATCCAATGAACAATGATCTTTATGTGGAAACACAATGACCCTTTCCCTAATCCACAAATTTATAATCCAACAAACAATGATCTTTATGGGGAAACAAAATGACCCTTTCCCAAATCCACAAATTTATAATCCAACGAACAATGATCTTTATGTGGAAACAAAGTGACCATTTCCCAAATCCACAAATTTATAATCCATCAATGATCTTTATGTGGAAACAAAATGACCCTTTCCCTAATCCACAAATTTATAATCCAATGAACAATGATCTTTATGTGGAAACAAAACGACCCTTTCCCTAATCCACAAATTTATAATCCAATGAACAAGGATCTTTGTATGGAAAACAAATGACCCTTTCCCAAATCCACAAATTTATAATCCAATGAACAATGATCTTTATGGGGAAACAAAATGACCATTTCCCAATTCCACAAATTTATAATCCATCAATGATCTTTATGTGGAAACAAAATGACCCTTTCCCAAATCCACAAATTTATAATCCAATGAACAATGATCTTTATGGGGAAACAAAATTACCCTTTCCCAAATCCACAAATTTATAATCCAACAAACAATGATCTTTATGTGGAAACAAAATGACCATTTCCCAAATGCACAAATTTATAATCCAACAAACAATGATCATTATGTGGAAATAAAAGGGCCCTTTCCCAAATCCACAAATTTAAGTACCAATGAAATAAAATAACAAAAATTGATATATGATTTCACAGAAAGTGACCTAAAATTGGCACATACCACTCAACTGTCATGGAAAAGACTGATGGAGAATAGTGGTTATTTTTTTTTATAACTAAGAATTATCACCCAAAATATAAAATCTGTTTATCTCTGGTAGAAATTTTACTACAGCACTGCTGAGTACAGTGGAATCAGTTTTAAGGGACCACCAAAAGGAACAAACAAATGTTGTCTCTGAAGACTGGACCTCCTTTAATACAAACTACTACCGTATATACTTGTGTTTAAGCCAATACCAACTGCAAACGGCATGGACCCAGATCTGCCATCACATAATGCACCGGCAGAGCTGGGTCTATGCAGTTTGTAAGGACTAATCAGTATAACAAACTACACAGACCCTGATCTGCTGGCACATTATGCGACGGCAGATCAGGGTCTTTGTTGTTTGCATTTGGACCTGGCTTACATGCGAGTATAGATGGTACATTATCAGATGACTCAAATTCTGGTGTATAAAAATGTTATTCTTTTCTCTTATTTTACATTTTACTGAATTTTAACATCTTTACATTTTATATTTTATCTTCTTGTACTTCATTTTTACATTTATCTGGAAGGGTTTATGTTCCTAAAGTTTCTGTACAATTCTTCATTTTCACATTTTTCAAACTTTACCTTTAGCTGGCACCATATAGCCGCTATTGTGCTGAGGTGCCATCAAATGCTACAACATACATACATCAAATTTGGTCTTCTTTTTGAAGACAGGGGGTCTCAAAGAAAAAGTGATCACACAAACAGATTTGATGAGCTTTTATCTCTTGTAAAATTGCATACTTTTCAAGAGAGATCTTAATCCAACATAGATAATGTGACATTTTACTACAAGAATTGTCCCTAGCTGTTCTTCCTCTTTAACATTTCATCAAGGAATTCCAGATAGATTTTCTTTTGTGGGCCAGAGGCTGGAATGAAGTGACCACCAGGATGCTGGATTGTCTTTGGATTAACAAAGTACTGCAATAAATCTTCACTCATCTCTGAAACAGATCAGATAATCTGTTATGTGAATCTGATTAAATGTAAATACAAAATAAATCCTACAAAAGTATGTGATTAATTCAAGTGATCAATATTGCAAATGCACTGAGCAGAAATTTGGCTTATCTTTGGAGGAGAAAATACAAGTTAAAATAATTGGTTTCATAGAAATCATAATATGAGAGTCAACATGGAACTTATTCCATTTCAAGAGTATCATAAAGTAAAGGAAATTTCTTTGCATTTGTTTTTTAAAATGGATGCAATCTAACATAATCAGAATTTGAAACAGCTTTAAAGTATGATAAAAATGATCCCTTGTTCACAGACATATGATGCTGATAATTATGAAAATAATATCCAGATTAAATACTAATAAATAGATTCTACCACTAAAATTGTATAATGTCATTGTATAGTCTGGTACCCACCATCTGACAAAGATTCCATTTCAATCGATAAAGAAAATGAACAAATCATGAAACAAGGAAGAAGACATGGTAATACAAAAAATTTAATTTTCTAAATATCACAGCTTTAAACAAAGTATTTTTCCTGGAATCCAACAGTAATTTATAGCTGCAATACCTCGCAAAAAATATCCAATTCTGATGATTTTTGTGGCTCTCCTAATGAAAAATAAATGAAAAATACTTTGCAACTAGAGTGTTTGTAAAATGCATATCCATGTGTTCTCCCACTGTCCATATGACCCCCAAAATCTATGCCCCTAGGGTAAAGTCCCAGGGGACACAAAAAACTCGGGGGGGGGGGGGGGGGGACAAATTTTAATTGCAAATCTGAATTCATCATTTTCATGGCCAGTAAGTGTATATATGGTTATTGGGTTGGGACCTCTATATTTTCCAACGTGTGAACCAGGATTTAAGTCCCTGGGGGTTGGAATGGACCCAAGGGTCCATGTCAATAAATTTGTCTTTTCATGCCCAGCAAGTGTAATTATGGTTATTGGATGGAGATCTCAATAGTTTCCAATTTATGTCAAAGGGGCAAGTTTCGGGGGCTAGGTAAAGATGGACCCTGGGGCTAATGTAAATTGCATGTATAAATTTGTCTTTTCATGTCCTGTAATTGTACATATGGCTATAGGGTGGGGATCTCAACAGTTTATATTTTGTGACCAAGGGTGGAGGGGGCTGGGAGTACAGATAATCCCTTGTATGTGACCATGAGGCCTCAGTCTGAATGTGTTTACACTTGGGTCATTTTTCATACATGCCAATTTCTCAAACATGTGAGACATCCTTACCCCACCCCCACCACCCAAGCCCCACCCCTGTGAACAATATCAAAATTCCAGAAGTGTTAGCACAATCTACACCCAAAGAACTATTGCAGACCCAAGTTTCATGTATCTAGCTTTAACAGTGTTGGAGAACTTCATGGACATTAAACTCCAAGACATGTACTGATGGGCTGCATCCCAAAAGAAGTTTGGGGATAAAAATGTACAGATTACTAAACCAGAATGGAATCACCAATTGCATAGTTCACCTCTGCAAAGTTTTTAGTAGTCTCCAGCAGCCATAATAAATAAAAATTATCCAGCATAAAATAATTCAGACAAAAGCGCTCCTTGCTCTTGGACATGTTCCAGTGATAGGGCATGAAAATGATACAGAACATTCTGTTCTGCTATTACCATTTTCCACCACTGGATGCCATATTTACCAGAGAAAAACTTTGGGGTGACAGTCACTATAACCACTTGTACAAGTATGGGTAATCACCTACAACAGTACATCAACCACTACACCTGTAGCCTCACATGAAAAGTATGCACTTCATTGTTCCAGACTGCATGCATATTGCATACTCATTCACATGTATACTGAGCAGTAAACCTGTTGAGTAAATCAATCACTATATACAGTTCATGTGTAGTCATTATTTTAGGAGGAGTAGCAATAACAAATGTATGCTAACAGATGGATACCGGATGGACGCTGGACTACAGTGCATCATATAAACTCTTCTGGTCTTTGACCAGTACAACTAAAAAGGTTGGCATGGCACATTCAACTGTAAATTGCCCACCCATAATCAACTCCAGGATTATTAAAGCCAAGTGTAGTGCACATGTTTTTACTGTCCCAGTGTCACTAGAAGATGATTTATGCCAGACTTAAATTCTCCTCTACTACTCGCCATTTTACGTTTATAAGATACAAAGAGCTTGCTCATCATATTGCTTTAGGATTGGTTTTGGAAGGAATTGCAGCTTTAAAATTTACCTTTTTGTATGACTTTATCAGTATCACCAAACACATGGAGAGATGGCATTGTGATGGGAATAGTGTAGAACTTTTCATGTGGAGATTGTCTACTTTTGAATCCTGCCACCAGGATGGCAAAGTCAAACTTGAATGGGCAATCTGTCAATACAAAAGTTGTTACAATTAGGAGAAGTTTAAGGACAATGCATGGATGTATTTATGTTTAATTTATTAAAGTATAGATGATAGCACATACATGTATTTATTAAAGGTTCTCTTTTGGTATTTAGGCTTTCGTTGGCTAAAATATGTTCCACTGCATTAATACTGTTTAGTAAAATATAGATAGCTGATCTTGTACTCTGAATTTTGAACTTAATTGTGCCAAGGCAATGGAACATATGAGAATTAATTTTCTTCTTATTCCTATGCATGTGTGATATAGTTTGCCCATACAAGATAGTCAAGTCGAATATACCTATCCCACTTGGGTATACCTGACATTTTGACCATTTCATTTGAAGCAATTTTCATCTATCCATCTTTATGAATTTACCACACTGTTTGATAAAAAAATGAGAGAAAAATACCATAATCAATCATTTGTGTTGGTTCTGGGTAGTAAAATCCCACTCTGTGGGTTAGAATTTTGTGGGCAGGAACTTGGCAAAGTATCGTTCCTACTTCAAAATACTGACCTTCTGGTGGAATTTATATCCCACACCATTCCATATGACCGATTCTATTCTATTCATCTAAAATTATATGCACACTGCAATTAGATTAACTTAAATCTATATCCTACATCCACCATAATTCTCCCACAGTAGCCCTTTTAAAAAGAGCATTACATATTGACCAATCAACAAAATGAACTGCATGTGCTCTAGGATTATTATGTAAAGTGCCACCGCTGGTCTGTTTACAATCATTTTGGTGATGGTCATGGAGGATAAGGAAAGACTGTGTATTAGGGTGACATAATCATGTAAATGCTGTATATTTACTTATTTATTTTATGCAATTAAATTAGGGGCCCTTGGTGGCCTCTCTGCATGGGTTCGAGTCGCAGCTCGACCAATGTAGGTATGAGAAAAGCTTGCCAGTAGCTTCCTGTGGGTTGGTGGTTCTTCGAGGTGTGTTAATGGGTTCTTCCTCCAGCAAATATACTGGCCACCATGTATAGCCTATCATGTGCTGATAAAAGGTGTTAAACCCCACAAAACCAAACCAAAAAGCAAATATTTAAGATGTATGAATCTGCAGACAGGGTAGACCTTCAGGCTGACAGAACAGCGAGTCCAAGATAGTTCATTTGACAGGTATTTGGTAGTGGGACAAACACTCATACTCCTCCCCCCCCCCCCCTCCCTTGCCACTTTCATGTTTAATATCTCTGTCCTTTTTTATATCCTAGTACAGGGAAAAGATGTTGTAATATGAATTCAGATATAACACGGTCATGGCTAGAGGTGAAACAATACAACTGGGCCACATATTGATATGTATCATGATACATAACCTACGATACGATACATATCAATACACATATTAAATTGAAGGTAGGATTACCATAATAAAATTTAAGTTCATCATGTGAATGTAAGTTTATGAATGGCATTTTCAAGTCAAACTAGTTAGCAGAAAAAAAGAATAAGATTTGATCTGTTCAAATGCTTTTATTGCCAACACCAACATCACCATGAAATTTGAAGAAAGCTGAAATGTCACCACTAACATTGTTGCTGTGTGTGTAACCAAATAAAATATGACACGAATTCTGAAATGTTTCTTTTCTTCATTCAATAAATATGAGAAATTTTAAGTTTTGTGTCTGCTTTATTTTATATGTGTAGAAACATTAGTCATATTTCCAGTATGTTTAAGACATGTGTAACAGAGACTGTAGACAGTATGTTTAAGACATGTGTAACAGAGACTGTAGACAGTATGTTTAAGACATGTGTAACAGAGACTGTAGACAGTATGTTTAAGACATGTGTAACAGAGACTGTAGACAGTATGTTTAAGACGTGTGTAACAGAGACTGTAGACAGTGTTTAAGACGTGTGTAACAGAGACTGTAGACAGTATGTTTAAGACGTGTGTAACAGAGACTGTAGACAGTATGTTTAAGACGTGTGTAACAGAGACTGTAGACAGTATGTTTAAGACGTGTGTAACAGAGACTGTAGACAGTATGTTTAAGACGTGTGTAACAGAGACTGTAGACAGTATGTTTAAGACGTGTGTAACAGAGACTGTAGACAGTATGTTTAAGACATGTGTAACAGAGACTGTAGACAGGCCTAGACTTATCAGCTGTTCTGACTCCATTCTCATATTTGACAGGATAACCAAAATACTTCCAAACAGACGACCTACTAGTCGTCAGTGATTCTAATTCAGCATTTCTGGCCATTTCAATCTGTTTCATTTGATCATGCAGGACTCCTCTTGGCCACCACACCATTTGTTTAGCACTGTGTGAACACATGACAGAAATCTTAGTGACCAGAATTAATTAGTAACCATCAGTTCTATCATTGGTTCCACACCCATGTCATTACATGAACACTTCACAAGGAGACAAAATTGTCAATTACTTTAATGTAATAATTTTGGAGAGAAAAAAAAACAATCACCACTTACATGTCTTTTTTAAAATCTGGATGGCAATACAGTATTATCTTTAAAAGTGAAGAAATAGTGCAATTTCTTCATGCAAGGAAAATCATATCTACAATGGGTCCAGGTGCGGGAGCAGAGATGAATAAAAACAAAATCCCTCCAACTGTACTTCCTACAAGTACAAAACAACTGCTGTGATGACTCATCTGATAAATTCTCAGCTTAAAGAATAAAAAGGCAAACAATTATTAATATTCATGACTGCTGAAGATTAAAGTAACTTTTATAAGGCTAGCATTATTTGTTTCACCCCTAGTCATGGCATGGATCAACCAATTTCCCCCAACTGATTTTCCAATTACTACAAAGTTTTATTGCCAATGAGTGTTTGATTTTTGTAATCGGGCAAGATGTGCTGTATTCTTAAAGAAAAACTGTCAAAGCACTTTGTCTTTCTTTCAGTGAATAAATATGTAACAAGTTTTTATTTGTTAATGTTCGTGTCAAATAGGTAAATTGTTAGTCACTGCAATTTGTTGTTAGCTTATTTTTTAAAGACATCAGACCCTACAAAAACTGATAATTGTTAATCTAATGAGATGGCATCAGACTCTACAAAAACTGATAATTGTTAATCTAATTGAATGGCATCAGACCCTACAAAAACTGATCATTGTTAATCTAATTGAATGGCATCAGACCCTACAAAAACTGATAATTGTTAGTCTAACTGAATGGCATCAGACCCTACAAAAACTGATCATTGTTAATCTAATGGAAAGATATCAGACCCTACAAAAACTTATAATTGTTAATCTAACTGAATGGCATCAGACCCTACAAAAACTGATCATTGTTAATCTAATTGAATGGCATCAGACCCTACAAAAACTGATAATTGTTAATCTAATTGAAAGATATCAGACCCTACAAAACTGATAATTGTTGATATAACTGAAAGATATCAGACCCTACAAAAACTGATAATTGTTAATCTAATTGAATGGCATCAGACCCTACAAAAAGTGATAATTGTTAATCTAATTTGTATTAAACCATAAACAATAAAACTATTAATTCTTCATTGTGTTTGTCGTCCATGCATTTTGGACAATTATTGTTTAATCCAGAACAAGGTAGCCATGGTAGTTCTATTGGTAGATTGTCGGACTCTTAATCAAAGGGTCATAGGCTCGATACCCACCCAGGGTTGGCTGCCTTGGTGTATCCATGGGAAAGGTACTTACCTCTCATTTCCTTGGCATGATAGCTAGTAATGTGTGCACCAAACAATATTGCTGTTAAAATAAGTTTATCTCCCAAATTGATAAATCAATTAATTTACGTACCTAACTAAGTATTTGCAAATCATCCAAATTAATCCAACAGCTGAAGATTGTTGCAACTATCACTGCTTTATAAAAAAAATCACAAAACAAAAGCCACCTTATGCACATGTGGCATGGCCATTTTGTCATCTATCATCATGTGACCAATCAACCTGCAGCTGAAAATTAACAAGTTCTTTAGAAGACAATAAACTCCATTCCCAATATCTATATCTAAATAAGTGGTATGAGATATTTTGTACATGTATTATATACAGTATTTTTGAAGTCTGTGTGAGCTAATTAGTAAAAAATTAATTATTCAGATTTAATTGGAACCTAGAAGAGAACATTATAGAGGTTTGAAATTTATAGAGATACCTCGTAGTGACCCTTGACACAAATACATGTACATACTGAACCATAACTGTGTTCCATCTTTCCTTACATTATTTTTTCTTTTTTGTATTGAATTCAGACACATCATGATCTATGCTGGGATGACTCAAAACTATGCTTATTTGTGCACATTTTATGTGGAATTGTTATGGATTCACTGTTATGGATGCAATAACATCAGTTGATGAATACACATGTACTTTAACTAGTCATGCTATTCAGTTGCTGATTTTCCCATACAATGATGAACCAATATATGGTTCTCAGCTGAAAATGAAATATTATATATATGTGATCACTGTGCTTTCACTATTGCTCATTTTATATGCATCAATTCAAGTCGGTAATTGCTGCAGCCTCCCCAACCACCCATCCTATACAGCCTCCCCAACCACCCATCCTATACAGCCTCCCCAACCACCCATCCTATACAGCCTCCCCAACCACCCATCCTATACAGCCTCCCCAATCACCCATCCTATACAGTCTCCCCAACCACCAATCCTATACAGCCTCCCCAATCACCCATCCTATACAGCCTCCCCAACCACCCATCCTATACAGCCTCCCCAACCACCCATCCTATAGAGCCTCCCCAACCACCCATCCTATACAGCCTCCCCAACCACCCATCCTATACAGCCTAGCCGATACACAAAGAACAATTTCTTCAGTTAATTGACTTGTCTCTATATTGCATGTTGTTACATAACACAATGACACTCTGCTGACCCCAACCATCATGTTATTGTGGGGTTTCCCTGTCCATGTTATAGTGGGGTTTCCCTGTCCATCATGTTATAGTGGGGTTTTCCTGTACATGACACCATAGTTTTCAGTTAATGCTGTTTTTTCAAAGGCAGTTTTGTAAATTGTCTATCTTCTGCATTAAGCAATAAGAGTTGTCTTCCTTTTATTTATTTACTGTTTATTTTTTTCTTCAGAAAGCTCTAATGTTTTGCAGGTTCTCTTTGGTCCTGGCTTTGTAATCAAGTCTCTCTCCCTCCTTCAAAAGGCAGTTTATAATTTGTCATCAATAAGTAGAATATACATCAACACCTCTAAGTAACTTTTGAGTCTGACACAAGATGATGCAATCATGGTCCTCAAGCTTTTGTTTAACCCATGACATCGAGGAGTCTGCATATCGAATGAAAAAAAGGACAAAATTTCACACCATACACAACCCTGTGCACTATGTGAGTTAATCGTCTGGCTGGTTTACAATTTGTTTTCTTTCTCACTTAGCTGCACACATATATTACTGGAAAAAGTGATATTCCTGCTACATCACCATGATACCTATTTATAATTTAGATTTAGTTATTTCTTTCTTTCCTTTTTTTAATAAAATTCCGTTAAAACAACAAATCTCACTGATCCCTTTGGGGTTCATTACGAATGAGTTCAACTGCATTACAAGATTCTTCATACTCTTAAAGCATGAAAAAATTAAAAATTCTACTAGAAACAAGTGGCCTTGAGATCGCTCAACTGGCTGACATGTGCCTAATAGATAAACACAAGAGCAGTTGGCCAAGAAATCTGAGTCAGTGGTATACTTTCTGTAAAAATTCTTTTAATGCTGTTGATCAACATGTTAAGAAAACAATCGTTTCAAAGTTTCTCATTTTTTTGCATATTTCATCTGATGGCATTTCAGCATCATTCATTTTTGCATATTTCATCCATATCTGATGGCATTTCAGCATCATTCATTTTTGCATATTTCATCCATATCTGATGGCATTTCAGCATCATTCATTTTTGCATATTTCATCCATATCTGATGGCATTTCAGCATCATTCATTTTTGCATATTTCATCCATATCTGATGGCATTTCAGCATCATTCATTTTTGCATATTTCATCCATATCTGATGGCATTTCAGCATCATTCATTTTTGCATATTTCATCCATATCTGATGGCATTTCAGCATCATTTGTTAAAATACTGAAAGGCCCTTATATGCCAGAATGCTTTCTGTCAAAGTTGGTCAAATTCTGTAGAGTGCCTTTTTGAAGATAAAGTTGTTTAACTGTTTTTCTATTATTAGTAATGGTGGCCATATTTGATAGTAGATGAGTACCACTTGTACAAATCTGAAACCCTTCATGCCACAGTGCTTAATATAAAACTTGGTCAAATTCTATTGAGTGGTTTTTGAGAAAGAATTGTTTCAAGGTTTTCCTGTTTTTATTTTCAGTGGCCACATTTGATGGCAGATTGGCATCATCTTTATCTGACTGAAAGCCCTTAATGCCAAGATGGTGACTGTCAAAATGGTCCTATTATGCTCAGTGTTTGTTTACAAAATAATGTTTAAGGATATTTCTATCTTTAGTAATGGCTGCCATATTTGATGGCAGATCAGCATCATGTTTAAAATTCTGAAAGCCCTTTAGGTCAGCATGCTTTTTGTCAAATTTGGTTCGCTTTTGTGGAGTGGGTTTTGAGAAGTTCTAGTCTAAAGGTTATTCTATTTTTAATGATGGTGGCCATATTTGATGGCCATTCATGGAAGAATGCTTTCTTTTAAGTTTGATCCAACTTAGCTGAGTTGTTTTTGCGAAGTAATTTGAAGATTTTCTATTTTTAGTAATGGTGGCCATATTTGATGGTGGATTGGCATCACTTGTACAAACTTGAAAGCCCTTTATGCCAGAATGCTTTCTATCAAATTCTGTTGAACTGTTTTTGAGAAATCATTGAAAGGTTTCTCTATTTTTAGTAATGGTGGTCATATTTGATGGTTGATCAACATCATCTGAACAAATCTGAAAGACCTTCATGCCAACATGCTTTTAGAATTTTTTGTATCAAATTCTGTTGAGCAGTTTTTGAGCAGTTGTTTAAAGTGTTTTTCTATTTTTAGTAATGCTGGCCATATTGGATGATGTATCAGCATCAACTGAACAAATTTGAAAGGCCTTGCTGCTCCATGTGAAATTATGTGTAAACTGGTCAAGTGGTTTTTGAGAAGAAGTAAATGACAATTGTGAATGGACAACTGATTATGCTCAATATACATAGGATCATACCAGCTCACATGACCTATTGGTTGGTTGTGCTAAAAAACAAGAGAGTAAAAGAAATAAGCCTTCATCAAGTGGCCTCAAAGAAAAGGTATGGATGCAGCAAATGAATCGCAAGTCTGATATTAACTGACATTTGCATACAGATTGAAAATGTATCCAAAAATGATAAAATATATAGAAAAATGATCAAATTTATATAAAAATGATCAAATTTATAGAAAAATGATCAAATTTATAGAAAAATGATAAAATGTATAGAAAAATTATAATTTTGTTAGCAATAACCTGGATCTTGCTCCTTCATGCCACATATAACAGAGACAAGGGCTGCTCCCTGGCTGAATGCCAAAATACCATCAAAATGACCCTGAAATGGAAAACAGGTGTGTCAGTTTCAACAAAAATGGTAATTTTAGCATTTTTAAAAATAATCTATATTCTCCAATTTAATCCCTCTCAAGGACAGTGTTATTTCACAACTGGTACCTTCCAGATTAACAAAACAACCTTATTTCACAGATTACCAAAACAACCTTATTTCACAACTAGTACCTTCCAGATTACCAAAACAAAAGCTGCTTGACTTGCTATCAAAATAATATTAAAAGAAAAAGTGAACTAAAAATGTTTGCAGTACCTTTTATCATGTAACAGAAAATTGTAAGAAATGGACAGGTATACTGTGTGTTCATTTATTTTTTGTGCCTATAAATTTTGGTGGTTTTGCAATAAAATTCCATTTTTGTAAGTATTTACATTTATATACTGGGTAAGGGATCTTATTCGTGTCCATCAGGATCATTATTCACATTATTTATTATTCATCATTAAATTCATGGTTTGTAACAAGCACAAAATATACAACAAATCTGTAACAAAAAAATACTCAATTCACAGTATTATAATACACAGTTCTATAACACTTTACTGTTAGATTTACCACATATACTCACTTTTAAGTCAAGTTCAACTGCAAACTGCACAGACCCAGATCTGCTGGCAGATCTGGGTCTATACAGTTTGTTAGGAGTAATCAGTAGAACAACAACATACACCCTGATCTGTGAGTGCATTATGTGACAGCAGATCAGGGTCTATGTTGTTTACAGTCAGACCCAACTTATAAGTGAGTATATGCGGTATGTAATATTACATTACAACTGAGGGACAAAGTTTTCAGATCAGCAGGAAAAATTTTAAACAGCTTCAACTGTTGACTGAAAACATTTAATATGAGCATTACTAGAAATAATGACTAGGCACAATGTTTGGTAATTAATTACTTGACAAGAGTGAGTATAATAATAATAATAATAATAATAATAATAATACATCATATAGTCAAGGACTATTCTCCTTTGAGGCTTTCTTAAGTAGAACGTATAACAATGTACATCATACAAAAGTTAATAGTAATTACTTTTTAGTTTAACATGTCTTATAAATACTAAATTCTGTTATAATCTGTTAGTAACATGTACATGTTCATGATATAGACATTGATTTTCTGAAATATGACTTATTTTTCTAAGCCTGATCTATGTTTTTAAATGTTTTACTTATCTAATGAATTAAGCTATTTCAATGAAAACCCCACTGCACATCAATGATATTATTTTACCTGCTCATGAAAAGCTTTCTTAATTGTGTCTAGAGACTCTTGAAAACCTTTACAACAGTCTGTGTGGTCTTGTGCATGATAGTAATCATTCTCATGTGAAAACCACCATCCTAGCTGATTGGCTCCTGAAAAAGATATGCTGCAGTCATTTACTTTTAAACAGACACAGTTAGACAAGCCACATTTCAAATTAATGCAGAGCAGAGTACCGAAATGTTCAGAAATATTTAGTTTAGTTTATCTGAACCTTGTTTATCCACATTATCAATTTCAACAACATGTACATCCAGAAACATGCCAAACTGGTTTGACCCAAACTACTTTATCTGAACTACTTTTTACCCTCATATTTTCCATATCACCCAAGGAGTTCAGATAAATGATTTTCCACTGTACAGGTAATGGGCATGACTAACATGTTGTAGTATTCTCCACTGTGCAGGTATTCTCCACTGTGCAGGTAATGGGCATGACTAATATGTTGTAGTATTCTCCACTGTGCAGGTAACAGGGATGACTAATGTTTAAGTATTTTATTAACAAGAATTCTGCAGAATACTGTGTCTTGCCTGCTCGACCAAGACATATTCCAAATACACAGCAAAGTTACCAAAGCATGAAAACTAGGTTACAGTGACCTCTTTTTGCCTTTGATAAGCAGTACTCTCCATGATGAATACACACATGTTTCATTGCCTTTGATATGCAGTACTTTCCATGCTGAATACACACATAAGTTTCATTGCCCTTAATAAGCAGTACTCTCCATGAGGAATACACACATAAGTTTCATTGCCTTTGATAAGCAGTACTCTACATGAGGAATGCACACATACATTTCATTGCCTTTGATAAGCAGTACTCTCCATGAGGAATACACACATAAGTTTCATTACCTTTGATAAGCAGTACTCTCCATGAGGAATACACACATAAGTTTCATTGCCTTTGATAAGCAGTACTCTCTATGAGAAATACACACATAAGTTTCATTGCCTTTGATAAGCAGTACTCTCCATGAGGAATACACACATAAGTTTCATTGCCTTTGATAAGCAGTACTCTCCATGATCAATACACACATAAGTTTCATTGCCTTAGATAAGCAGTATTCTCCATGATCAATACACACATAAGTTTCATTGCCTTTGATAAGCAGTACTCTCCATGAGAAATACACACATAAGTTTCATTGCCTTTGATAAGCAGTACTCTCCATGAGGAATACACACATAAGTTTCATTACCTTTGATAAGCAGTACTCTCCATGATCAATACACACATAAGTTTCAAGACTCTACATACAAAGGTGTCAGAGAAAATGAGTTAAATACAAAAACATAATGTTGACACCTATACCAACAACAGCAATGCCATTAAATAAGTGATATCTATTACTTGCTTACACTATGCAAACAAATCAAAAATCACTGAAATGTATGACTTGAGTGGCAACCAGAATTTGACAGTGTCGTCAGAACTGCCTTGAGAAATCTGCTTTACATTTTTACTTCTGTAGATGTTAAAACCAAATTGGAACATGTTGAATCCAAAATTTTACTGTGTGAAAAATAAGGTGCCAAGTTAACTTTTGAGCCATTTAAAGGATGCGGTACAAGGTTTTAGTTAACCCTTTACTGTACATCAGTTTTGAGGTTCAACTGCCTAAATGTGCACAGGATTTATCCATTATGTCAGTAATTTGGCATCCCTTTCAAGTTTATTTTCTACATAATAATTTTCTTTATAGTGGGAATTTTTTGATGTGGACACTGGATGGGTATTGGGTATGCTTTATTTCAGCATGCAGGGGATGAAATAATCAATTGCCATGGGAACCAAATACAGTGAAACCCCGCTATAACATGCTTTGCTATAAAATGAATTCAGATATAACACGATCGTGGCATGGCTCCCAAAATTATTCAATAATGTCACCAATTTCGTGAAGTACTGCAAAGTTTTGTGCCAATATAAAGAAGAGTTTGATTTAATAATTTGGCAAGATGTGTTGTATTCTTGAAGAAAAAAGTATCTTACCATTGCATCTTACTTTATATGAATAAAGATATTAAACATTTCTAATTCATGGTTCAGTTCCATTGTATCAAAAGTCAATTACTGCACTTTGATCTAAGTTTATTTTGGAAAGATGTAAGCTCATTAAAAAGCCTAAAAGTATTAATCTTGTTATTATTGACCCTTGAACAATAAAGCCAGTAAGTCTTCCTTGTGTTTGTCTTCAATGCATTCTGTGTACAATCGTTGCTCAAACAATAGCCGACAGGTGTTTGCTCATTCAACTGGCATACACAACCCAGCACCAAACAATGCGGTGGTTGATAAATGATACTCACCTGAATTTATAAATCAAATTAATTTAAGTAATTGCTAATCAACAAAGTCAATCTCACAGCTAAAAAAGGTTTTCAAATTATGGCGCAATGATTTATAAAAACAAACATTACAAAAATGAAATTCGCAGTGTTGTCAGACAATCGTCACACAATCAGTTGACCAGTGAATAATGTCGTCCATTCCCTATAAAACTGAGCCCATTGTTATTCATTAACAAATATTCTTGCTGTTGTCATTCAAACAAATAGGTGTCAAAGTGTTAATTAGTGGGTATTTACGATGGATAATAGTACATGGAAATGTAAACCTTTTACTGTTAAAGAGAAGCTTGAAGCCCTGGACAGGATTAAGTCCAGTGTTAAACAAACGCAATTAGTTCAAGATTTAGGTGTTCATGAGTTAACCATTTGAGCAAATGTGACAGCAGCAGGAAACAGCTAAAAATCTGTTTTTAAAAAAACAATAAAGTATTCTGATTCATAGCAGAGAAAATTCTAGCTGTATGAAATTTATACATACACTGTTTTATGACTTTGGGATATAAATGTGCATACATACTGAACAGTAAATGTGCTTCATCTTTCCTAATATAATTTTTTGGTTCATTTTTTGCATTGAATTCAGACACATAATGATCTATGACAAAATGACTAAATATTATACTTCTGTGTGCATATTTTTGATGGAATTATTATGGATTCACTCATACAGATGCAATGAGATCGGTCGGTGAATACACGTGTTGATAATTTAACTATTCATGCTATACGTTAGACATGTATATATATATTTACCAAAGCATGAATAAAGTAAAATATTATATATGCAACCTCTGTGTTTTCACTACATGTGAATTTCTCATTTAACATGCATTGATTTAAGACGATAATGGTGCTAATGAAGCACGTAGTTTTGTGCCCACTTCTATTACCCCCGCCCTCTTTTTTGCATGCATCATTTTCTTCAGCTAACTGACTTGGTTGGATATAGCACGATATGCTACATAGCACGATGATGTTCTGAGGACCAAGGCCATTGCACCATAGCAGGGTTTCACTGTACTGCCTAGAATTTATAAAAATCATGACAAAATTACATATTTTTAAATATTCTTGTACACTGAGTTATCTACTTTCTTGCCAAATCAGTCATGCTTTGAATATTCTCACTTTCTGATTGAGAAAACCAAGATTTTCTAATTACGAGGGGTATTGAAACAGTTCTAAATATTAGTACAGCTTTATACAACAAAGATCTTTATTAGTAAACAGTATATTAGTACATCCCCTGAAAGTACTTCTCATGCACCTCTACACACTTTATCATCCCCTCAAAGTACTTCTCATGCACCTCTACACACTTTATCATCCCCTGAAAGTACTTCTCATGCACCTCTACACACTTTATCATCCCCTGAAAGTACTTCTCATGCACCTCTACACACTTTATCATCCCCTGAAAGTACTTCTCATGCACCTCTACACACTTTATCATCCCCTCAAAGTACTTCTCATGCACCTCTACACACTTTATCATTCCCTCAAAGTACTTCTCATGCACCTCTACACACTTTATCATCCCATCAAAGTACTTCTCATTCACCTCTACACACTTTATCATCCCCTCAAAGTACTTTTCATGCACCTCTACACACTTTATCATCCCCTCAACGTACTTCTCATGCACCTCTACACACTTTATCATTCCCTCAAAGTACTTCTCATGCACCTCTACACACTTTATCATCCCATCAACGTACTTCTCATTCACCTCTACACACTTTATCATCCCCTCAAAGTACTTCTCATGCACCTCAACACACTTTATCATCCCCTCAAAGTACTTCTCATGCACCTCTACACACTTTATCATTCCCTCAAAGTACTTCTCATGCACCTCTACACACTTTATCATCCCATCAAAGTACTTCTCATTCACCTCTACACACTTTATCATCCCCTCAAAGTACTTCTCATGCACCTCTACACACTTTATCATCCCCTCAAAGTACTTCTCATTCACCTCTACACACTTTATCATCCCCTCAAAGTACTTTTCATGCACCTCTACACACTTTATCATCCCCTCAACGTACTTCTCACGCACCTCTACACACTTTATCATCCCCTCAAAGTACTTCTCATGCACCTCTATACACTTTATCATCCTGATTTTCTAGTTATTAAATGGCACTTTGTATTCACTTGTTGTATGTTGTTCATACACTCAAAAACTGCACTTCCAACCACATGGTGGCTTTAAAATCTTCTGCCCCTCAGCAAATCTTGGATAACGGGATTCATCAAAAAATCACTTGGAGCTAAATCAGAGCTGTATGGAGAATATGGCAAAGTTTGGATGCTGTGCTCTTTAAGGAAGTCTGTCACGATGGCAGATTTTTTCGCCTGTGAGTTGTAATGGAGTAGATGGATACTTCCGGTACTGGTGCATGTACAGGCGGTTTGGTCGTAGTGTTCCAAATTTTGGCAACACTTTGAAGGCACACAAATGTCCAGTGAAACTAGCAGAATCAGGCACAGGTACCTGGACAACCAGACTTTTTGCATCGAAACGTAATGTGTATAAAACTCTTTTGACAGTCTGACTACATCAAGCGATTTGATGTCTCTGCTCGTTTTCTCAAGTCCAAACTTTATTTTCTCTGGAGTGAGGTTCAGAAAAGAAAATTCATATTTCATCACCTGTGACAATCTCATTCAATTGTCTCTTGTCACTCTTTTCATATTTGGTAAGTACCCATTTGGCGATTTCAAACCCCGAGTCTGTCTTTGATCATCCATCAGCAAATGAAGGCCCATCTTGCACAAGCCTTTCGGAGTTTCAAATGATTCTTTAGTATATTAAAAACAGCTGACAAAATAATGCCCGTGATAATAAAAATATCTTCCACTGTGTATCGAGCATCTTCATCAATTGTCCTCTTCACAGCAGCCACTTCCCATGTACCAATCGCAGACAACGGTCTTCCAGACCGTGAGTCATCTTCCATAAATTCGTAATCATTTTTAAAATAATGAAACCACCTCAAAATTGTAGGATATGACAGAGAATTGCATCTGTAAACTTCATCCAAGTTGGCCTTGATATCAGTTGGAGAGTACCCTAAGAGCAGCTGCATTTTACAGTACGCTTTTTGCACAGCAGCAAACTTGTCCTCCTTCTCCAACATCTTCAGGCCACTGTCATTTACTATGTTATATCACATGCATATATCTGCAGGCATCTGGCGTGCTGTGATCATTGTAAAGAATGTTATTTTGTCTATTGATTGGCATTAAATTGATTGACAGGCTCAAAGAAACAAACAAGTTATAACAAAATAATCAGAACTTTTCAAATACTACTCGTATTAGGCTTAGACTGTCCAAGTTCCATCTATTATATGCGTAACAGGTATATTGTTTTCAGTGAAGTGTCAAGTTGGAACAATTAAAGTCAATAAAGAGTTGGCTGTATATTCTGTGTTTATATTTTTTCTTAAACATTTAAAATACTAAAAAGTTTTTTGGTCTACATACGCATTCATATGAATACAGCAGAAAGTTTTGTATTTTGAAGATATGTTACAAAATCAGCTTCAATACTTTAATACTGCATTTTTAAACTGCAACCATAGTAACTAATCTATTTCCTACAAATGTCAACAAATTTAAAGTTACACCAAAATACTTTTTAATATTTTAAATGTTATATCCTATAATCAGAATTTAATAAATAGAAACTGAGAAAATCAGGTTTATTTACCTCTGGAACCATCACCTGTGATCCCTTCATCCCCGTCACCTATGATCCCTTCATCCCCGTCACCTGTGATCCCTTCATCCCCGTCTTCTGGAGATAAGTCTGGAACTCTATTAGGGGCATCAATAAACACTGGAAAGGAAAATACAGTTGAACCAGTCTTAAGCAACCACTTCTGGGAAGTAAGAAAAGTGGTCTCTCAAGACTGCTTAAGGTTTGTATTTTTGTTAATAGGTTATTTAATAGAGGTTCATTTATTAATAAGATGGTTTACTGGCTCTTGAAAGAGTGGTTAAGACAGGTGGTTTAATGGCTCTTGAAAAATAGATTGTTAGGATAGGTGGTTGCTTAATTCAGGTGACCTTTAAGGCAGGTTTTGACTCACTGGAGTTAAAAGAGTTGACTGCATTCAAACTGTTATCATCAATTCAAACTGTACACATTCCACTATCTAAAAGGAGTTAATTCAGGGGAAAACTTAACCTGAAAAGTGAAGATTGCAGCAAGTACTATTAATAATAATTAGTTCAGTAATTATATTATAATAAAATGACATAATACCGGTACTTCTCTCTTTTCCACAAAAAATTGTTTTTATCAAAAATTTTTAAAAAATAAGAGTCATCTACAGATGACATATCTCAACAGCTAATGTAAAGACACCTACTGAAAGTACCCCATGATCCAGCACTCTCAATTTTTAACACACCTGGCTATAAGACCAAGTGAGCTTATATTGTCCTTCATCCATTGCATGTTGTGCATTGTCCATTCAAAACTGCTACATGTATTTATAGCTTTTCAAAAACCACTCTATAGAATGGGACTAATGCTCTACTGAACAAAAAGAATTTCCAAGAATTCAAGATAAGACAATTTCTTCCTTTTAACTGCTGAGCATTGAAACCATTTCTGATATTCTTCAGTAATAACAAGATTTACAAATTAGCTGCTGTGGTGCACATATTGGATCTCAGATTATCATCTCTTTCAATTAGGACCACCAAGACATCATAAGTCTTCTGGTGGAAATCCTGTTCTGATATGACTTTCCATTTGGAGAAGCAACAATAACAAGATTTTCAAGATGACAGAAAAACAGTCAGACAGACAAACAGACAGATGGAAATAGCAACAGCTATATTCATCCATACCAAGGGGTTAAAAAAATGAAAGATGACAGATCCATCTACATCCAAAAATGTCTGCAAGGAGAATTAATGATTTGTTGAAGATTTCATATTTAGAAAGTTAGAATGTACAAAGTATACAGGGAAGTGATAGACACAGTGAGTTTTGCTCCCAAAATAAAAATGTGAATGGTGGATCGATGATGAAAATACAAATGGACAAAAACATAAAAAGTATTGAAAATGAAGATTTGTGAATAACAAAAGGCACATCTACATCAATATGTAACCAAACTTCAAAGAGATATCTTCAACGGTTTTGGAGTTTTGTCCCAGAATCAAAAGTGGACAATGGAAGGATGGATGAACAAATGGAACAAAACATTAAAAAAATGAATACTGTAAAAAGGCACTTCTAATATGTATACTAAGATTAATAGAGATATCTTGAATGGTTTTGGAGTTACTGTATGTTCTGGGAACGAAAGTGTGAATGATGTATGGATGGATGAACAGACAAATGGATGAAAACGTTTAAAATATTTAAACTGAAGAATTGTGGGGTTGGGTAGGGGGTTGAAGATAAGGGTACTTCTTACCAAGATGGGCACTTTTTTGTGAAAAAGGGACCTTTTCGGGAGTCACGATGTCATAATAATGTTTATAATTTTACAATGAAAATTTACATTTATATTTTCTTCTCAATTTGTAATCAAACAAGTATAATTCGTACTGAAAATGAACCAAATCAAAGGGAACAATGTGAACAGGCATGTTTTTTTCATCTAAAAATCAAGATTAAAAAAAAGCAAGTTGACAACTTACATTTTGTATAGTGGACTGATTACTTTGTACACATAATCATTAAATGATAACAAGTCAGATATATACATGTAAACAACAATAATTATAAAATACCAATAACATTTATTAGAGAACAAAGAAAATATTCAAGCTAAGATTAAATTCCTCCCACTACCAATTTACAATGTGAATTTGAAAAAAGATGAATGTTTCAATGTAAATTATCATATTTGTGCAAATAAGCACAACCACATGTATAAGTTCTGCACCCCCCCCCCCCCTTTTCAATTTGTTTGTGAAAATTTTCAGGCAACTGCCCTAATTTCCATCTTAAAGGATTTATTTATCATTAAAATAATCTTGTGAAATATGCAATTTATTATAAGATTTCTTTAGGTTTTGTACTTGATTTTTCATGTAGTATGTGTGTTCTTTGATATGTACAATGAACCAGACTAATGTTCTTTGATATGTACAATGAACCAGACTAGCTCTAGTACTTCTTGTATATTGCAGCTGGAGTGGCATCCACTAAAGTAACAGACCTAGACCAAAAGTAGAAACTGTCAACCCAATGATACTCCTGAGTGTACTGTATACAATGTTCTAACCATGTACTTGTTACACTTGTTACAATTTATATCAGATGTTCAAGGGGAGAGGGAGTGTTTTTAAGAACGACAATTTACCTCAACTAATTTATTTAAAAACTGAAATGGACCTCAAAGGCATGTACAACTACTTCTTGAAGATCAAAAACAAAAAAAAGGTAGGGCGGGTGCGGGTGCTGTGTTGTTGTTATCCATAACAAATTAGGAAAAGTGATACACCATAATAGGCATTTGCGTTACACAGGAAAACATCGACTACACTGTCAAAAATTACAATACACCATGATCATAAAAAAAGAAGTTTTTTATGGAATAAATGACATGCCTCGTATTCATTATGGATTTATTTTATCTCCAGCTTCACAGCAACTGATGTAATGTCAATGACTGTGGTTCTATCTTTTCTGTATATTTATCTAAGCAATATTTCATATCGTACTCACAAGTACATATACAGTCTCTTATTAATTATTCATACAACATCAAAACAAGACTGACCACAGTGTCATGTACCAGGTAATATGTCAGGCAGTGATAACAGCAACATCATCAATTTCATATAGATATAAAATGAAGAAAAAAAATGCTTTTATGAAAGAGCTGCTTTTTTGCCAAAAATAGGGTTACTGAACGGATGTACTTTGCAACTTTTCTTCCCTGATTTTCAAGTTTAGAAACTCTACATTTTTCACTCTGCATGTTGTACGATAAGTGTAAATCACGTGAATAACTGTTGTGAAATGGTTTTGTTTATAGTTGCATTAGGTGCTTTTATTAAAACAAATTGGCTTGTGCCCAAAATATTTAGGCTCTGAAACTTATTATTTAATGTGGAAGATAAAACAAGCGAAGTCATCTTTGTGGTTAGTGAACTTTAATAAGATAGATGCTTCCAAGCCAGATCACTTGCTGTAATGCCCTTTTCTCTTAAATTTAAGCTCAGGCATGGGCAAACACCTGCCACTTGGTGTTTAATCCAAGGTAGAATGTGATTTGCCATAAAGTAACCAAGTGATTCAAGTTTGAAGAACAATTGAAACAACCAATTTAACTAACAAGGTATGTGGAAAATAACATAGTGTTTTTAAAGATGCTAATTTTGTAGTTCAAGAAGGCAGAGGGGTATACTGAAATGAGCAGAGGGGTATACTGAAATGGGCAGAGGGGTATAGTGAAATGGGCAGAGGGGTGCAGAGTGGGGGAAGAAGGAGTGGACTTTTAAGGGCGAGGTAGGTGTCGTCTCTATTTCTTTCTAACTGAAAAACTGCCACTAGTCCAACAAGTGTAGTGGAGGACCAATAGATGCAAGCACCAATGGTTGGGCATAGATAATTTTACACACCTCCCACTTCTTCAAGCCAAGATACAAAAAAGTAAGTCCAAGTGACACATCAAGACATTTGTTGTATCTGTTATCATCAGGGCTTCCAAACGTTTTGTTTTACCCTTGCTGTACATTTGTTCCAAATATTTCATTTACTCTGGAGATATTGATGAAATTTATTATAAAAACATTAATAGAAGATGCTATTTATCACATATAAAAAGAAAGCATTTATATATTTAATGAACTGATGTAGCGGAAATCTATGGATTTCTGTTCTGGATTTGCTGTTGCTTCTGTTTTACCAGTAGTCTTATACATTCACTATTTAACTTTTGCCCGTTTCAAGTTTTTATTTTTAAAAAATATATTGAATAAACCCTGGGAAGCAGGTCACAGTGACCGAGTTTTGGTGTGTGACACACCTTTATCTCAAGCTGAGCATACAGTGTAACATTTCTATTAAAAAAAATATGTTGAATAAATGCTGGAAAGTAGGTCAAGTAGGTAAAAAGAAAGCATAAAAATAGGATAGATTTCTTATCCAACAACATCATTTTATAAGCTTCTGATGATTTTTAAAAAAATTATAACTTTTTAATCAGTTAGCACACAAAAGGTTTTGAAAATACATCACAATTTCTTAGCAAACATATTTGTCTGAGTCTGACATTGACCTAGCTACAAACTAGTATTTTGTGGGTGATAATAAAGGTTAATTTTGTTGCTTCTATCTTTTCCTTTGTTAGACTACATCAGGTGTTGGCAACCTATGGCACGGGTGCCAACGGTGGCATGCCAGACTCTTTGGAAAGTGCCAAGTCTTTGGAATATGACTTGCCACATGGCATGCAGCACTCTACACAGCGCTATACAATTTAGTGGACCTGGCACAACAGTTCTAAAAGATTGCCGACGCCTGGACTACATGCATGTTGTGTAATTGCAGACACACTGCCACACATCACAAGTGTGAGGGATTGATGTTTGGACTATCGTTGCCAAAGAAAAAGGCACGTAGCAATTATTAAGTTGTAAAATTCTGAGAAGTACAAAGGTTAGCAAATGGACTGTCTCACCTGCACTTGTCTTATGGTTTAGGACTTTTACAGTGTTTAAATAGATAAGGAAAACATAATCAGCAAATAATTGCATGCAATAAATTTGGGCACCCTATGGCATATGTCTGACATGCTGAGTGAGTAACTGGTCATTTCATCTCACCAATCGGATATGTCTGGCAAACTTTGGCATTTTGGAAGCTATGGTTATTATTCAGGAATGAGTATTGCATAGAAACATTGTATTGTGATATATTGCAATACGTTTTTAGCATATTGCAATACATATCAATATGTATTGGAAACAATCACTCCTCGTCTCTTTACCATCCAATAATTCCTGTCCTTTTTCAAAGTAAATTCAATTAAATCAGAACATCCTATCATACATCCCTGTATACAGATGGTTTGAAGGATGGAGACAAAGTTGGAGCTGCCATTGCAACATCCCATGGCACCATCTCAAGCTAGTTACTGGATAGAGCCTCAATTTTACTGCAGACATTACAGCCATACTCAGTGTTTTGTAATACATTGAAACCTTTAAAAAACAAATAACATCATCTTTTTCAGCCTGAAAATTGGTTACTGTATTCAAATTTGTACCTGTATTCCATTAAAATATCTTTTTTCATCTTGAATTAGAGTATTAAATCAAAACACAAAAAGTAAAACTATGAAATTTTTTAGTAGGTCACTCAATTACTCCTAAGAAAATCTATGCAGTTTTTGAGTAGGTCACTCAATTACTCCTAAGCAAACCTATGCAGTGTTTGAGTAGGTCACTCAATTACTCCTAATCATCAAAGTTTTCTAGAAATTCAAAAAGAATTTTTAAAAAATACAATTGTACACGATTTTTTTTTCATACTGCAAACCTGTGTTTTTATGACTAAATTATTTGATGGCCAGAAGCAATAAAATGTTTTACAGTCTGAACATAATGAAGTTATGTGATATTTTTCCAATCCTTTGAATTATGGTTAAATCAATAACTAAATACATTGTGATGTTTTAAAACCATGCCCTGTGAAAAAAAATACTTTGCAAACCTTTGCAGGAATCTAGTCAAAGGTTTGCAAACAATACATAGATTACTGCATAGGTTTGCAAAGTATTACTAGATTACAAATGGTGCATGCATCAAAATGTTTCACTAACAAAGAAATTAGCAGTTTAGTTTCTTATGGCCACAGCTCTTTGTGCAGTCGATGGATATTTGGTTATCAACTGGAACAAATTTGGCACTGTTGGTTGTTTTTGTAGGAGTCACACTAGATGAATGAAATTATGTGGCTGCAGCATTTTCATCTTTAATACTTGACCCTGACAAACTTCAGTGGATTTAGTGATGGGTGCTAAGTTTGACTTCAAGTGAGACTCTCCTGGATGATGAAGGACCATGTGTGTTGTCAAGTTTATGGTATCACCAGTGTTTTATTTCACTAGTACATATCTGTGGAACCATCTTTCAACATCTTTATCAATCCAAAATACTTCCAAACATCACTTTTGGTATTTTTCTTGATAACAAGCTCGAAGTCTTTCTTGTGCTCATCTGCCATTTTGGAATGACAAAGGGACACCACTCTCATTAAATAACTAAGTAGTCTCAGAGCCAAAAGTAATGTGAAACAGATATTAATAATGGAACTTTTATGTGTAACTAGCCGATAAATGAATCATTAGTAAACATTTTAGAATAGATTTGTGACTACTTATGTAAACATCTTGATGTTTTTAATCTGCTGAAGTTGTGTCATTGAGAGTATAAAAATAGCATTTGTTGGATGTTCATTCTTCCAAAATGTTTCTATCGTTGACAATTAACATTAAGCTCTTGCTTACAGATGGAACTTTAATTTAAAAAAGTCAGCAGATTAAAATCCTTCTCAAATTATTTCACTTCATTCATCTAAAATAACAAATCGGAAAATATAAAATATATCACTTCCATATTGTGATGCATCAAATCAGAAAAAAACATACTGCAATTTACTGGTGCGTTTGTTTAGTGTTACACCCTTATTATTATTTATATTTTTGAAAAAGTTTTTCATTTACAATTTTTCTATAGCAATGTACGAGACTTTGCCTATCACTGACCTGTATGTACAATGGCCTTTATACTCGGTCAAGTAAGCATGAATAACTGCATTTCTAGGATATATTCTGACCAATTAAATATATTACAAACCTAATTCAGCATGTTTCTTTATTATCTTCCTGAAAGCACCCGTCCGCTCTCTGAATGCTTGAGCATTCTGCCTGTTTAAAGAAAGAAAAAAATAAGAAATGTGTTCATGGAACACAGATCCCCCACCACAGTGCCTGAAGGACTCACAGTTCTAATTATATGGAAAAATGGGAACCAGTCTAGAAATGGGTGAAGATTAAATAGAGTATATATGGGTTTGACTGGCCAGGATTGATTGATAATGAGAGTAAAATTTTTAGTGAAGAGAATCTTTTGAGAGCTTATCCAAGTTGTAACTGAAAAAAATAGAGACCATGTTTTATTGCATCAAGGATGGGTCTATACTGATGAATATAGGTTTGATCATGAGCATCCAGAAATATAAAGTTATTGAATTTTTAATATCATGGTGTTTCCATAGGTTTACTATGGGAGCTGAATTAGTACTGCAAGTCTTATAGAGAACAATAGCCTTACAGAATTTGCACACATGAATGTAATAATTAACTTTCCTATAAATGCAAAATTCGGGTTCTATTTGTGGACAACAAGCAAAATGAATACCTTTTGTCTACTTCAGAATGATTTTCAGTGGGATATTAAACGCTCTTTCTGATATGGCAACTGTTGCCATGAATGGAGGGTGAAATAGGGGAGTGTGTAGAGTGTGTAGATTTGACTATGCAGGGTGGGGTGTTTTACACATTGGTTAATATCTATGCAATCAAACATATAAAGTTTAGACAATTTACCATTTATAGAGTAATTATGGTCACCAATTTGATATTTCCTAGTTGTGCTTTGAAACATTACGCTTCAGATATGATCACTTAGGTCTCTAACACATTGCTTAATGCTGATAACCCCTCATGATTTTGTGTCCCACCAATTGCATGTAGTGAATTTTTTGGAACTTAATATTTTGTTTTTTAATGGGCTACCTTACTTTAGTTTTAAATTATATATGTCCTGAAGGAATTTTAAGTAATTTCTGTCATTTAAATCTCCTTTTCTGAACTAATACATGTACATATAGATGGTCACCTTGACCTTTTACTCATTTATTGCATAATATGACAAGGATGATAATATATTTCAATCTTATATTGAAGAGAGATAAATGGTGATAGCAAAACATGGTAACTCTTGATTATACCAATTTATTTTAATATTTTTTCTGATTTTCTGAAAAGAAGCACAAGTATTTATATATTGCCTGAAATGCACCATTGCTGTTGTTGGCAACATGAACTTGCAATAAAATTTAATATTCACTAATGTAATCTTTGACTAGCTTAACTCTGTACAATGTTTACTTATGCATTCTACAATAATCCATAGGTCTGTCAAGTAAATCAAGGGTGGATATAGGACTCATGGTACTAATTATACGGATGAATGGGAAGCAGCCTATAAATGGGTGAAGATTAAATAGAGTATATATTGGTTTGGCTGGCCAGGATTGGTTGATAATGAAAGTAAAATTTTTCTTGAGAGAATCTTTTGAGAGCTTATCCTTGTTGTAACTGACAAAAATAGAGACAATGTTTTATTGATGGAATTTCAGTCCTTTTACAGACCTGACTTTGGAAAACTCATTACTGAAATTAGCACCTGATTCTTTGGTGCAGAATTGAAAACACATGTTTCAAACACATGTAAATCAAGAAAATGCCACAGGACATATGGCTTTCTCCACACACAAGGTTGCTTCAAGGATGGGTGTATACTGAAGAATATAGGTTTGATCATAAGCATCCAGAAATTTAAAGTTATTCAGTTTTTAATATCCTTGTCTTTCCATAGGTTTACTATGGGAGCTGAATTAGTACCATGAGTCATGAAATGACCTAAACATAAAACTTAACCAAGGTATGACAGACAGACACAGGGATAGATGGACAAAGTAAAACTATATCCAACAACCACTCTTCTGGTGGGGCATAACAAAGATTGATAGTTTTTATTTTTAAGCTGATATAAAATGACTGTAACATGCACTTTTTCTAAGTCTACAATGTATTAGTTAACAAATTTGAATGGAAAACAAAATCATTGTTTAATTAGTGCTGAAACAAATATTCGAATAGTAAAATCAGGTATTCATTTCAGCACTACATTTAAGGGAGTGAAGTCAAAGAGAATGAACTCAACTTTCACACTTTAGCCTTAAATGATTATTATATGATGATTCATGTATTACAGATATTTCTCTCATCTATTAATACACCATCTGAGTCATGTCACTCATCATCTGACTGTCACTGGTGTCTAGTATATCATCTGACTGTCACTGGTGTCTAGTATATCATCTGACTGTCACTGGTGTCTAGTATATCATCTGACTTTCACTGGTGTCTAGTATATCATCTGACTGTCACTGGTGTCTAGTATATCATCTGACTGTCACTGGTGTCTAGTATATCATCTGACTGTCACTGGTGTCTAGTATATCATCTGACTTTCACTGGTGTCTAGTATATCATCTGACTTTCACTGGTGTCTAGTATATCATCTGACAGTCACTGGTGTCTAGTATATCATCTGACAGTCACTGGTGTCTAGTATATCATCTGTCACTGGTGTCTAGTATATCATCTGACTTTCACTGGTGTCTAGTATATCATCTGACTGTCACTGGTGTCTAGTATATCATCTGACTGTCACTGGTGTCTAGTATATCATCTGACTGTCACTGGTGTCTAGTATATCATCTGACTTTCACTGGTGTCTAGTATATCATCTGACTTTCACTGGTGTCTAGTATATCATCTGACTGTCACTGGTGTCTAGTATATCATCTGACTGTCACTGGTGTCTAGTATATCATCTGACTTGTCACTGGTGTCTAGTATATCATCTGACTTTTCACTGGTGTCTAGTATATCATCTGACAGTCACTGGTGTCTAGTATATCATCTGACTGTCACTGGTGTCTAGTATATCATCTGACTGTCACTGGTGTCTAGTATATCATCTGACTGTCACTGGTGTCTAGTATTAAGTACAGAGTTCTGACTGTCACTGGTGTCTAGTATTAAGTACAGAGTTCTGACTGTCACTGGTGTCTAGTATTAAGTACAGAGTTCTGACTGTCACTGGTGTCTAGTATTAAGTACAGAGTTCTGACTGTCACTGGTGTCTAGTATTAAGTACAGAGTTCTGACTGTCACTGGTGTCTAGTATTAAGTACAGAGTTCTGACTGTCACTGGTGTCTAGTATTAAGTACAGAGTTCTGACTGTCACTGGTGTCTAGTATTAAGTACAGAGTTCTGACTGTCACTGGTGTCTAGTATTAAGTACAGAGTTCTGACTGTCACTGGTGTCTAGTATATCATCTGACTTTCACTGGTGTCAAGTATATCATCTGACTGTCACTGGTGTCTAGTATATCATCTGACATGTCACTGGTGTCTAGTATATCATCTGACTTTTCACTGGTGTCTAGTATATCATCTGACAGTCACTGGTGTCTAGTATATCATCTGACTGTCACTGGTGTCTAGTATATCATCTGACTGTCACTGGTGTCTAGTATATCATCTGACTTTCACTGGTGTCTAGTATATCATCTGACTTTCACTGGTGTCTAGTATATCATCTGACTGTCACTGGTGTCTAGTATATCATCTGACTTTCACTGGTGTCTAGTATATCATCTGACTTTCACTGGTGTCTAGTATATCATCTGACTGTCACTGGTGTCTAGTATATCATCTGACTTTTCACTGGTGTCTAATATACTTTAATATTAAAATTGGTACCAAACAAGTAGCAGAAACATTTGTATCAAATACAGCTGTACTGTAAATACCAGTTCTTTACTGTCCTTTTTCTGGAGCAAAAATATGTAAATTTAGCATAATCATAATTCATAATTTAATATGTAAATTTAGCATAATCATAAGACGATGTATTCATAATTTGCTTCATGGCAATAAATATTATAACTATGTATACTGTACAATATGTTTTGAAATTTTGTTTTCTTACAAAATGAAGAAACATTTTATACTCATGAAAATGTTACGATGTATATCAAATTTCAATTCACAAAGAATTATGTCAATCTTTAATGCTGAATCATCATTTATTAAATGTTTACAACAAACATACAACTAAGGCAACAACAACAAAAATGTGTGTTTCCGGTCAGCTGACCATCACTGTTTCTCACTTCTGACCCTAGCACTTTTTTCCCCCATGGTAAACAAAAAAAAATAGATAAATAAATATAAAAATCACATTGCTGAAATTGATTTGTGCATCTAATTGAGCCAGATTTGCCCAGAACTTTGAAGCACTTGAAATATTATTTGATTTATATATAATGTTTAAAAAAAACAAAAAAAACCCCAACCTACCTGCATACCCTAATTTTAAAACCAGTTCAATAGGAAACACACATATTTTTTTGTTTGGCCTAATGGATTTTTACGATCTAAAACTTAAGTTGCAATTTCACTGGAGGTCAATTAAAAACAATTTTGGTTCTTCAAGCTTCTCTTTTTTTAATTTTAAGCTGTAACCTTTGTTAGAGCAATTATTTCAGTGTAACATGCATTAATTAGTTGAAACTTTATTTCAATTCAACAACTTTGTATGGTGCTTGTCATACTTACCTATATCCATGAATACACAGAATCTGAAAACAAAAAACAATATATAAATTATCTATTATACTGTAATACAGGTATATTAACCACAACACTATTACAATTACCACAACTAACACGGTGTAATTTTAGATCATATCTAATTCAAATACAACCAGGCACTTTTATTTGTGAGTAATTGTAGTTTAATTTATCGGGTACCATCATTTTAGTATATGTATTTACATGCATCTACACTGTATATGGTTTGTATATTGAATGTAGTCTAAGGTGGAAAATTATAAAATGCTTAACCTGAATGTCTGATATGCTTACCTGTACAACTGCCTATGATGTACACTTTAAACAGAACTCCATATATTATTCAACTGCCTATGATGTACACTTTAAACAGGACTCCATATATTATTCAACTGCCTATGATGTACACTTTAAACAGGACTCCATATATTATTCAACTGCCTATGATGTACACTTTAAACAGGACTCCATGTATTATTCAACTGCCTATGATGTACACTTTAAACAGGACTCCATATATTATTCAACTGCAATTTGACATATTTTGATGCTGAGTCAATCACATGATGTTATATTCATATTTCCACTAGTCATAAAGAAAATCAGGGTCATACATCATTTGGCCAATTATGTAACCTATTTGGAAAACTTATTACATTTCTAATAAGCCTAAAAAGTCAACTTTTGGACAACAATACAACAAATTTTCAAGAGATGACATAGTACAGAGAGATCCCAAACACAAATTTTTCATGGAAGGAATGAAAAACAAAAAGAATCGAAAGTTTTGCAGGAAACACCTTTCTGCAAACAGGAATGTCAACACTGTCATGGTTGAGTTGTCTGACCCTGACTTAAGTCTTCTCTCTGAAGGCTTCAACTTTTGTCCACAGCCCAAAACATACAATGTTCTTGAATAAAAAGGAAAATGAGACTCAAGAAAAAGTTTGGTGACCATGCTGGAGAATTCAATGCCAGTACTAAGGAATCCAACAGATTCCACGCAAAAAGTGATTATGTTCCCCTGCATTGTAAAGTTCCAGCTCTAGAGGCATTCTTGGAAAATTGCATTAATTCAGTTCAACACAGCCATACCAAAAATGACAATTAAACCTTACAAGACAGTTGATGAAAAAACTACATGAGAGGGAGCATATTATCAAGCCAGCAGACAATGTTTTTTTTTATGTTAATATGAATACATCTGACTACAGACAATGTTTTTTTTTAATTGTTACTATGAATACATCTGACTACAGACAATGGGTTTTTTATTGTTACTAAAAATACATCGGACTACAGACAATGGGTTTTATATTGTTACTATGAATACATCTGACTACAGACAATGGGTTTTATATTGTTACTATGAATACATCTGACTTCAGACAATGGGTTTTATATCGTTACTATGAATACATTTGACTAAAGACAATGGTTTTTTTATTGTTACTATGAATACATCTGACTATGGACAATGGGTTTTGTATTTATTACTATGAATACATCTGACTAAAGACAATGGATTTTATATTGTTACTATGAATACATCTGACAACAGACAATGTTTTTTTTATTGTTACTATGAATACATCTGACTACAGACAATGGGTTTTATATTGTTACTATGAATACATCGGACTACAGACAATGTTTTTTTTTATTGTTACTATGAATACATCTGACTACAGACAATGGGTTTTACATTGTAACTATGAATACATCTGACTACGGACAATGGGTTTTTTATTGTTACTATGAATACATCTGACTACAGACAATGTTTTTTTTTTATTGTTACTATGAATACATCTGACTACAGACAAGAGGTTTTATGAGAAACGTACTCATCACCCAATGCCTGAACATGCTGAAATTGTCTCAGACATTAAAAGACAGGCACCATGCAGGACATGCTGATGGCAAAACAATGATTTACCTTCTACCGGCTGACCCTAAACCAGGGTGATTTTACTTACTTCCTAAAATTCACAAAATAGGGAATCCAGGGAGGACAATCATTTCCAGAAATGATCACACACACACACACCCCAAGACAATTTCTGAATTCACTGACTATCACCTTCAGCCTTTTGTGAAAAAACTACCTTCATACATCCAAGATACAACTGACT
This sequence comes from Margaritifera margaritifera, assembly GCA_029931535.1. Classification (NCBI taxonomy): domain Eukaryota; kingdom Metazoa; phylum Mollusca; class Bivalvia; order Unionida; family Margaritiferidae; genus Margaritifera; species Margaritifera margaritifera. The sequence goes on along the minus strand of JAQPZY010001239.1, from coordinate 275,282 downwards.
ACCTTAACAAACACTGAAAACTAACCTTCCAGACAACAGTCTCCTTGACACAATGGATGTCTGTTCCATATACACCAACATCCTCCATGTGGAAGTTATCAAAGCCTGCAAGGAAGCATGGGATGGCTGACCTGATCATTCCCCTATTATTGACTATTTGGTCAAGCTTTTAAACCATGTTCTTAAGTTTAGCAATTGTGTGTTCAACAACCAACACTTCTTACAAATCAATGAAACTGCAAATGGCACTAAAATGGCACTTTTGTAAGTCAATATTTTCAATGGAAGACTTGAACAAAAGCTTCTCAATGAGGCATTCTATAGACCTAAAATTCGTACAAATTTACAGATACATAATCAAACTGGGTGACAACTTCAAAGTATTTTTTAAATTTGCCAGTGACTTCCATCATATGAATAAATTTACATTGGAGTCATCAAATAGGTCCAATATCATCTTGGATACTCAATCTACCCTCCAGGAGGGGAACACAGAAATTGATCTGTATTACAAACCAACTGACTCTCACCAGTATCTGCTCGCAACCGGCTGTCACCTCAATCACGTAATAGAACAATCTTCCTAATGGCCCAAAAGATACAATGTTTTGGACCATTAGGAAAATACATATGTTCCAATACATTTACCTTTGAAAAGTGACTTAGAGAGCCAAAGGGGCACCTTAGAAGGAGAGAATATATAAAGAAATACACTGACGAGGTTATAAACAAAACTAGACTATTCTATGGAAGAGCCCTCTTCAAACATAAAACCAAGAAAACCAACAAGCACATCCCCTTCATGGTTACTTTCCACACCAATGCCCCAAACTTACAAAAAGACCATTTGGAAGCATTGGCACCAGATTGAACCTTCCGAATGTCTGAAAGGCATATTTCAAAAAGTTCCTATTGTTGCAAACTGTAGACCAAAAAGTCTTAAGGACCATCTGGTACATGCCAAGATAACTTTGGACAAGACCATAGTTTCAGGTACATACAGTTGCAAAGACAATTGCTGCCTAATCTGCAAACATATGCTTAAGATCAAATCGTGCGAAAGTTTTGCAACAGGAGTTAGTTTTACTATCAATCAGAAGTTAAGACGTTGAACCAAATATGTAATCTATCTCCTATATGCAAAATCTGTGCAACTCAATATGCTGGCAAAACCACTGATTAAAGAAAATGAATGAATAATTACATACGCTACAATCACAACAAAATCAACACGAAATTCGCCAACTACTACAACTCAACTGGACATTCAGTAGAGTCACTTGCAATGTTACTGATTGAGTTTAAAGCATGGTTGATTGAGAAGCACACATGTAATGAATGATACTGAATACTACAACTGAAAACTCATGGAGAATTTTGCCTAAAAGAAAAAAAATCTAACCTTCCCAATGCAATCTTATCAAAATTCCTGTCTGGCATTAGTTTATCACCTGCATGCAATTCCTGCAGCAATAATTACCCAAATAAATATTCCTTAACACTTTTCACAATTTGTTACTGTTATTATTATTGTTTTTTAATACTAATGATAATATTATTAGTAGTAGTAATTGTAGTATTGTTCAGTATCCTGGAACAACATTCTCATGACATATTTCCTTCACTACCTCCTCTACACATAACTTTACCATGCTGTTATATCTATAGTACATATTTCACCACCTCCTCTACACATAATTTTACCAGGCTGTTATATCTATAGTACATATTTCACCACCTCCTCTACACATAACTTTACCAGGCTGATATATCTATAGTACATATTTCACCACCTCCTCTACACATAATTTTACCAGGCTGTTATATCTATAGTACATATTTTACTACCTAATCTACACATAATTTTACCAGGCTGTTATATCTATAGTACATATTTCACTACCTCCTCTACACATAATTTTACCAGGCTGTTATATCTATAGTACATATTTCACTACCTCCTCACCACATAAGTTTACCAGGCTGTTATATCTATTGTACATATTTCACCACCTCCTCTACACATAATTTTACCAGGCTGTTATATCTATAGTACATATTTCACTACCTCCTCTACACATAATTTTACCAGGCTGTTATATCTATAGTACATATTTCACCACCTCCTCTACACATAATTTTACCAGGCTGTTATATCTATAGTACATATTGTAATATCTGGTCTAAGACAGTATTGATTTTCAACACGCATGGCTTTCATCCTTTGTACAATTACACAAATCTTTATTATTATAAAAATTTGCTAATCTGACAGCAACCCAAAATAGACATGTAGTTTGCTCATTTTAAGACCGATTTTCAAGTATTTTTTTTTTCAATTGTTAAACTCTTGTTTGTAGATTCTCCCTGCCATTCAAATATGTAATAGTTCAGGTTTTCTCTCAGAATTTGTGTTTAGTGTTTTAATTGTGGATGTAAGTTGTTTTTTCCCCTGATTCAGTGTCTGATTAACTTGAAACATTGGGCAACTGTTTTGTATTTGTGCCATTACCAATTTTCATGTCAATATATATATATATATATATATTGTTACAACTCTAGGTCTTAAAAAATATGTAAATATGTGACAGAAAGAAAGTGAAACCAACATTTTTCAACAAGCAATTTATTTCCCTACAATACAAAGTGAAATTCAGGAGATACTTACAATATTGTGAATCAAATGCCAAATAATCCTAAATGTCCTAATTACAGGTCCAAAGATAAAGAATGTTCTGAATGAGTTCTGATAGTCTTGAATGTCCTGATATAACACAATGATACAATCCAAAATGGCTTTGAATGAGTTCACAAGAGTCCAAAGTAATGTATTAATTCAAAAATCAATGAGCACTTTAATAATTCCAATGAATATATTAAATAAATAATTCCTCTCAAATTATATAATTTCAACAGCACAAACTTTAAAATCTAATCTCAAAATGGATTACCACAGACTGATCTAAAACAGGAATGTATTATTTGTTTATCAAATCCATATTTATACACATTTTCACTTAACCTATACCATAACAGGATGTGAAGCAATCCAATGGAAAAAAACCAGTCTAATTGTAAATAAGAATGGCCTTGAACTCAAATGCTATGTAAATATTCTGTTTACAAGTGACCAGAATATTGGGTACTACTTACATTCATGGACAAAAGTTAAGCACACATCATATAATAAAAATACACATACAAATATATATATATATATATATATATATATATATATATATATATATATATATATATATATATATATATATATATCGGGCTTCATGAAATCTCTGTATTTGCCAGACATGTCTAGCAGTTCAAAGGTTTTGACAGACACATGTTCGTCATATCAGCCATATTGGATGTATAACTGGCACACTTTTTATTTATTACCAACTAGGTATCAAAAGATGTCAATTGGTGAAAACCACATGTTAATGTAGCTATTAACTTGGGAGGAGTAGAGATAACAATGTTTTCAAGATATGACTTTCCATTTAGGAGGAGTAGCAATAAGAATATTTTCAAGATGGCTGCTGTAGTAGCCGTATTGGATGTCAGACTGGCACCATTTTCATTTAAGACCAACTAGACATCATAAGAAGTCTTTTAGTGAAAACCTCATGTTGGTACAACCACCATTTCTGGAGGAGTAGTGATAACAAGATTTTCAAGATGGCCACTGTGTGGTGAAAACCCCACATCAATATGACTTTCTGTTCAGGTACAGTTGTAATAACAAGATTTTAAGATTGCTGCCATGGTGGCCATATTGGATATCAAATCGGCACCATTTTTATTTAGGACCAGCTCGACACAATATGAAGTCTTTTAGTGAAAACCTAATGCTGATATGACCATCCATATATGAGGAGTAGCAATAACAAGATTTTCAAGATGGCTCCTGTGGCAGCCATAATGAATGTCAGTTCAGTACCATTTTCATTTAGGATCAACAAGACATCATGAGAAGTATTTTAGTAGAAACCCCATGTTGATATGACCATCCATTCAGGAGGAGTAGCAATAACAAGATTTTTTTCAAGATGGCCATTGTGGCAGCCATATTGGATGTCCAAGCTGCACCATTTTCATTTGGGACCAACTAGACCATGGGATGAATATGTGTAAAGTTTCATGCAAATCCTTCAAGTAGTTTAGAAGGAGTAGTGAATAAAAACTTGTGCTAATGGATGGACAGACAGACGACAGACAACAGACCATCCTATAAGCTCTTCTGGTCTATGACCAGTAGAGCTAAAAAAACAACTTTGTGTCACCTGAATCTACAAACTTTAGGAAATCGGTATAAGTGATGCATGCTGCATGCAATTACTATGTAAAATCAGTGACAGCCAAAAATAGAGCTAAGGAAAACAAGCTAGAGAGTACATTGTTAGATAAAGCATCCTTAACTCTCTTCATACCTAGATCGACAGAGACATTATGGCAAATTCATGTTTTTGCTGCACTTTCTTTGTGATGTCTTTGGTAAAAAGTTTTTTAGTTAATGTTTGCAGATAAGAGACTTGACATACATTACCATAAAGGAACATGTTGATGGATGTTTGAAAGATGAGTATGTTTATCTTTCGTGTTTAAATAAGAATTTAATTATTAATTCAACAATAATTAAAATTAGAGAATTTATAATTCAATGCTCTACTGAGATTCGAACCAGGGTCCATGGGTAACGGCACCCATCGTAGAGTACAAATGAAAAATTCTATAACCTGTATGATATTATTTATTCGTATTTAAAAATTCTGTTAATGTTATCAAGCATTCCCCTGTAGGATCCAGGGACAGAACTTTCCACTCTGTTTGGTGTATATTTGTTGTAATTATATATATATATATATATATATAATCAAACCCTACAGAAAATGTATGCTAGTTGTCTACTGAGAACTTAAATTGATAACATGAAATATGAAATCACAGACAGACATGTGGTGAGGTATATTATAACACAGACATGTACACAGTACATTTGGTATATAATGCAGATGTCATGTAATATTGAAAGTAGATTGATACTGGAACATATCTCATTTCAAGAATGACCAGAGGAATTTTATATATGAAATCTTGTAAGGACCTACAACACCTGTGTGAGTGTTTCAACATGTGTGTGAGTGTTTCAACACGTGTGTGAGTGTTTCAACACCTGTGTGAGTGTTTCAACATCAGTGTGAGTGTTTCAATAGCAGAATAGAAGCAATTTATTTTCTTTTACCTTCAGTAGCTTTCCATCCTTCGCAGATGTGTCTGCCATTTCCTTTCTGAGTTTTCTCAAACTTTATGTACACCCTATTGAAAAGTAAAAGAAAATTTGAAGAATCAATGATACTGGTTAAGTTTAAAATTAATAATGTCTAGAGACATAATCATACTTAATCTGCTCTCTTTGCAAAAAGATAGATATCAACATGTTGCAGGTGAAGTAAAAAAACAAAAATAAACTCAAAAACTGGATCATACACAAGTTTGTAGTCATCAAATACCTTTAATTATGTAACAGTGTACACACAACCACCAATTTCTCTTATGCATAATGTCAGGCTATGTTGACAAGACCTTAAAATGGGCATTTCTCTTTCTATGTATCAAGGTTGTACAATTAGAATGGGCATTTCTTTTTCTATGCATCGAGGTTGTACAATTAAAATGGGCATTTCTCTTTCTATGCATCAAGGTTGTACAATTAAAATGGGCATTTCTCTTTCTATGCATCAAGGTTGTACAATTAAAATGGGCATTTCTCTTTCTATGCATCAAGGTTGTACAATTAAAATGGGCATTTCTCTTTCTATGCATCAAGGTTGTTCAATTAAAATGGGCATTTCTCTTTCTATGCATCGAGGTTGTACAATTAAAATGGGCATTTCTCTTTCTATGCATCGAGGTTGTACAATTAAAATGGGCATTTCTCTTTCTATGCATCGAGGTTGTACAATTAAAATGGGCATTTCTCTTTCTATGCATTAAGGTTGTACAATTAAAATGGGCATTTCACTTTCTATGCATCACGGTTGTACAATTAAAATCTGCATGTCTCTTTCTATTCATCGATGTTGTACAATTAAAATGGGCATTTCTCTTTCTATGCATCAAGGTTGTACAATTAAAATGGGCATTTCTCTTTCTATGCATCAAGGTTGTACAATTAAAATGGGCATTTCACTTTCGATGCATCAAGGTTGTACAATTAAAATGGGCATTTCACTTTCTATGCATCAAGGTTGTACAATTAAAATGGGCATTTCTCTTTCTATGCATAAATTTGTACAATTAAAATGGGCATTTCTCTTTCTATGCATCAAGATTGTACAATTAAATGGGCATTTGTCTTTCTATGCATTGAGGTTGTACAATTAAAATGGGCATTTCTCTTTCTATGTATCGAGGTTGTACAATTAAAATGGGCATTTCTCTTTCTATGTATTGAGTTTCAAAAATCCTACAATTCATTTCTACCTGTATTTGACTTTTTTTTTGTTATCTCAGAGTAACTTTTCAAAAAGTGAATATTTGATGCTGATATTTCTTGTAAAGTCACATCTGATTGAATATGCATCAGGGGTGTGTGTGTGTCATAGAGGATCTTATACAAGTGCTCATTTCAAATGAAATTTATGCAACAAGTCAAATAATTTATATCTTTTGCAAGCCTTGGCAAGCAAGAGATTGAAATTATTTGATGAGTTTCATAATTTTCATTTAAAATTAGCACAAATATAAGATTCTATTCACTGCACGATGAAAAATAGTGATTTTATTTTACCAAACCACAAAATAGTGCAGTGAAATGACTTTGAAATACATTCAGATGTCTTGGTCCTTATGCCTTTCCTTTGTACGACATTATGACATCATTTCTGACATCATGAGGTATTATTACATGTGTTACATATACAAATATTATGATATGGGTATATTAATGTAAATAACATACATGTAGTAGTCATATGACATATCAAACTCATTCTTTCATCCAACTAAGAACAAAAAAATTTATGCAGTTATGTGCATATATTACTTTTTTTTTTTGACACTTCAGTGTTGCACCAAGAGGGCAGGATTGTGGCATTCCTGCAAATTTTGTCCCAGTGTCCCCAAAATTTTGACCCATGTGTGTCCCTTATGCACACTCTTTTGATAATTACTTCTAATGCTAACAATTATTTGGACCTTTGAAATTTTTTGTGTTCCTCAGATTTGGGGGGCTGGGAACACATTGTCCCTAGCTCATTGGATCCTAGGTCCAACACTGAAACTTGATCTGTAAAAAGACAGATGTTCATTTTAATTTGACAACCCAATGTGTCATCTGCATTCCTGATATCTGTAAAAAGACAGATGTCCATTTTAATTTGACAACCAAATGTGTCATCTGCATTCCTGATCTCTCATGCATCATAAAAAGTCCCTCTCTTGGTTTTATAGACATGCCCTAGTACTATGCAAGAGATTGGTGGTCATCCCACAGGCCATTATCAAACAGCTGTTTATTAACATTTTAAAACACAGAGTTCAACAAATCTTGTGATTGTAGAACACATCACCAGGGACTTCTAGAATGCTGGGTTTAGGCTACCATATGTTAAATTCAGGATTTCAGGGGCTACTAGAGTGTTGGGTTTTGGCTACCATATGCTAAATTCAAGGAGCTCAGGAGCTATATGAATGCATGGTTTGGGCTACCAAAGGTTGAATTTGGGGAGTTCAGAGGCTACTGGAATGCTGGGTTTGGGCTACCATATGTTGAATGCAGGGAGTTTTGGGGCTACTAGAATGATGTGTTTGGGCTACCATATATTGAATTCACTGAGCTTAGGGGCTACTAGGATAGGTTTGGCTACTATATGTTGAATTCAGGGAGCTCAGAGGCTACTAAAATGCAGGGTTGGGGCTACCATATGTTGAATTCAGGGTGCTCATGGACTACTACATGATATCATAACTCAATGTTAACTTATTTTTTGAATATTTCACACTGTACCATAAAAAAAATCTTCACAAAAGAGATAAATCATAAGTTAATCATCTGAAGGATTAGAACTGCTTACAAATTTATTACACATCACCTTACCCTACTACATTCTGCGACCCAAACCCCAACCATGTGTCATGAGCCAAAATTCCTAACGTATGTGTCCTACTAAGACTGCATGTATAAAGTCTGTTTTTAAAAAATTCAAAAATGTCACAAATTGCAATTTTTGTATAACTGAGCTTTGACATTGTGCCAAGGACCTCGGGGGGGGGGGGGGGGGGGGGCCCAAAACTTACAACCCCTTTCACAAATAGCCATATGTACCAAGTTTGGTGAATTTCTACCAAGCAGCTTAGGAGATGGAGTTACCAACAGTTAGATGTACAGATGGACAGACAGAGGGTATTGTTACGGAATTATGTATATGGAATCTATAATGTGCTTAAACTTTTGGCCTATGACTGTACTTTAAAATTGTGTCAAATAGTGAGTCATATTTAAGCTGGGTTTAGTTGTACTATTAGATCAAATAACATGTTGACTGACCTTTTGTTCAAGGTCAGAGTTGTTTACTCTATCTGGGGTTCATTTTCATTAATAGACACATTTAGTATTGCATTCTGGGTCATAATATGACACGTTTCCTGTTGCAAAATGTGCCATTTGCAAGCTGTATAAAAGACCTAGAAATACAAATTAATTTCATTCCATTTTAGATCTTGAGTTGAAAAGAACTTTTTTTTAATGATCAGCTTTGGAATCCAGACTGTTTGAAATAATAGCTGAACTGGAATCATGCTGTAATATGCTGTAGAGATGATTCGAAAGGAATTATTTATTGGACCATTCAACAGAGCTAAATGGATCATATTATCGTTGGAACATCATGACAATCCAGACTACTTCATTCGGAACCATCATCTATTCGGAACATTCGTTCATTACGAAGACTCATTCTTTCAGAACATTCATTCATTACGAAGATTCATTTGGAACATTCATTAACTTGGAACAATCATTCACTTGGAACATTTTATAGTTTCTATATACATATATACAGGACTTGTGATTATGACACTAATAATTGTTGGATTATTTGGATTTTAATACACGAAACTGTAAGTGTATTTTGATTTTCACATTAATTATTTAAAATAAATTGTTTGTTGAATTTTACAAACATTGTTGGTTTCACTTTCTTTTTGTTATGTTTGTTCAAGCCATAGGGTCGTAACAGTATACAGTATCCACTGCTAAAGCATGGGGTTAAGAAAGGACACCGTCATGGTCTTAAAGTTAATAATGAATGTCATATTAAAGTGCCTTTACTGAATTCAAGCTGTGCTTCCAGTCTCTATTCCTTTATCTGCTTGTGAAATTTGTTAGACCTTCAAACAAAAAGAATGTACAACTTCAAAACAGCATTGACTGCATATACACATTATGGCCATAAATTCTGAAAGAACTGTTTCCAGCCTTTTGTAGAAAACATAAAAAAAGTACTGTTTCCAACCTTTTGTAGAAAACATAAAAAAGAACTGTTTGCTCTTTTGCAGTCTTTTGTAGAAAACATAAAAAAGAACTGTTTGCTCTTTTGCGGCCTTTTGAAGAAAATATAAAAAAGAACTGTTTGCTTTTTTACAGTCTTATGTAGAAAACAAAAAAATAAATAAATGTTTGCTCTTTTACAGTCTTTGTAGAAAACATATAACAAGTCTTATACTAAGTCAGTGGAGTTCTTAAACAAAACCAAAACAACTGGTATGGTGTTAGACCTGAAAGTTGCAGTCAGCTTTAATTTGTCATCACTTTTTTAATTTTATAGATTTTATAACACTATGCTTCATTCCTTCATGCAGTGATGAAAGACAGAAGCTTTATGTAATGGATGTTCATATTTGCAAAGTAAACACCAACTGCACAGCTCAAAATGATGTGATCCTTACATTATTGCATTATAAATATAACGTCACTTGTTGCCTCAGTGTGTCATAAAACTATGAAATTTCTGGGACAGGCTGGATATAAGGTGATGTGTATGCAACTTCTGTCTCTTATTTAATATTATAAAAAAGAATGTTACTACAAATTTATAAAATTACAAGAATGGTGCTGTGAAAGAAAATTATACAGTCAACGAAACTTATATGACACCTTGGGAAATCTTTAGCAACTTACAACCTGCCATACATCAGCCTCGCAGGCTTTCTGTGTTGGAATTCTGATGCAAAATCAATCATTGTGTCATAGTAAAACAAACATACACTTCTGGATGTACCTGAAAAGGATCTATGATCTTTAACCTGTGCAAATTTGATGAATTTTTAAATACCCATTCTTCTATTACTTTATAGACAGTATTGCTGATGACAGCGTGGCACTGTTATCTATACCTTATAGACAGTATCGCTGATGACAGCTTGGCACTTTTATCTATACTTTTGTCTGTGATAACCCTTATATATTGATAGATATTTAACAATGTGAAGTGCTAGAAAATGTACATCAAGATATACATTTTTGGGGGGTTTTGGATTGCTTTGATACTCAAGGTTTAGGTTCCCAATTTGGTCATTACACCATGTATTTTGGTCATATTACTTCAAATGAACACAGCAGAAACTATACATTGTAATTAATTCTAACTTCTAGGAATACCTAGATTACATTATGGTAATTGATAATAGTCAAAAATATTTAATAACCTGCAACTAAAACTGAGATTTTTTTTTCGTCAGTTTTTAAACGTCACTAAAAAATGACAAAGTCCAAAACATTTAAAAGCTAATTTGAAACAATCCATATAAATGTACACGACAGCACATGTGTAAATGTCCTCACACCACAGTGGTCATTAATCCTGAAACAAAATTTTCCTATATAAATATTCGCTTAATGTATGTTGATAGGATCTGAATATTCGTGGATGTTAATAAAGGTATCAAATCCATCCTCATTTCTTTGTCTACTTTGGTATTTATTGCCCATCCCCCACCCCCCACCCCAGCTGCAATGAAAACACTGTGAACTCAGTCCTCTAAATCTAATTAAGTCCAACAGGACTTTTTTTGACTGACTATAAAATGCCCAATTAGGACTTTTTGACCAACTATAAAATGCCCAATTAGGACATTATGATAATCTGTAAGTCAGAGTTTGAATCTCAGGTGATTTAGCAGGTTTGAAGTTGTTCCCTTGTAAACTATTTCAACATTGCATAGTTTAGATTTTGCCTTGTTTTTGTTACAAAATGCTACAAAACTTGCTAGGTAACTAAATAAATATTTAATACCAATTTTCTATCAGAATATTAACCAATTTTCTATTAGAATATATTTAACCAAGTTTCTATTAGAATATTAACCAATTTTCTATTAGAATATTCACAAAAAAAGTTTTCTAGTTCAAATGTTTGGTTATCTGTTTCATCTCTAGTGGTCATGTATTCAAACCATTTGTGGTCACTGATGTTACTAAAATTTATAATTTTTATTTAACGTGGCTTTCTTTTATTTTCAACAAGTAACATAAGCTCTTATCAGCTATTTATGTCACAAACAACAGTTCTAACAACTGAGCCAAATCAGAGTACCTTACTGAAGGGTACCTGAAATGACTCATCAGCAATGGGGTTTGAACTTGTGACACACCTGCTACAAGTCAGATGCTCTAATGACTGAGCTATTTCACTGCATAACTTTAACTTTACAACTACATGTTTAAGAATAAATTCAAACACAAATATGAATATTTCACACTTTGCCAAGTTCTCGTTAAGTTTTAGAAGTAACATAAAATAGATTTTGTTCTTGTTTAGAAGTAATATAAAATAGATTTTGTTCTTGTGGCAGCTGATTAAATAGTTTCACCTATTTGTAATAAACTATATAATGTATTCTAGAAATAATTACAGTGTATAGTTTCCTGCTGTGCTCTTTGTTGTCATGTGGCCAAATACATGGTGTCATGTGACTAAAATACATGGTGTCATGTGACTAAAATATATAGTGTCATAACCACAGCAGTAACATAAACCTTAATTATGCAGAAATATCTATTTTCCGATTTAAAACAATTAAAAAATTCCAACTGTTCACCAGCGATAAACATCACAATAATTTGTCCGCAAAAATTCTTAAAATATGTATAGATTACAAAGATACAAACTGTGAATGAAATAGTATCGCTATCATCACACAGCAATGAACGTGAAAAGCTCGTGTGTCTTATTATGCAGTCATATATAGGATGGTAGTCCTATAAATTAGACTTCATTGCTATTTATACTGATGGGGGGTGCGCATACAGTGGATTGAAACAATGTAAATTCAGAACCCATTACACGTTTACCACAATCAGATCACAGTCGAGCACTTAAGGAACGTCTATCAAATTTATATGAAAAGAAAAAATTTCGTGCCTTGTCTAATGCAATAAGAAAAGAAAGACACTATCTTAAATTCTAATGATCCTGCCAACCGATTTTGTGAAGACAAAACCTCGAAAACAGACTCCAGTGCCAATCAAGGGAAGTAATTCCAAGAGCTTAACACAATTACTTCCCTTTCATCAACCACCGTCTTAAAAGTTGGCCTTTTGAACTTAATCAGTCAATATGCTTATCAAAAACTATCCGCCATAATATAGTTGAATCCTCTTTTCTAAATTAATATAATTTGACGTCTAATTAGAAGTTTTGAATTTTACACTTTGAAACTGGATTTATTTTTTCAAATTTTCCTTCTTTACCTACAAAACTTATTGTTACTCAGATTATTATTACTATTATTATTATTATTATTATTATCTAAAAAATTACATTTTAAATAATTTGTAAAGATGTGCCAATCTTACTATTATTAAGAAAAATGTTTGGTTATTCATTTTACACTTTGGGCGAATGCTGTTTATATAACAAAATATTGACCATATGTTTAAAGGATTTGACATGTGTTACCTTTATCTTTAATTTGATATACATCTTACAGAATTTTAATATCTTTACGCTTTATATTTAATCTTGTACTCCATGTTCATATTTATTTTAAAGGGTTTGTCTTCCAAAATTTTTGTGCAATCCATATATTTTTTCGAACTTTACCTTTAGTTGGCACAATAGCCACTACTGTGTTGAGGTGCCGTAAAACGGTAAAACGCTACTAGCGACAACATACATACATTCATCAATTGACACTGGGTTGAAGTTTTACTTCCCCTTGCCCATGATTATATATATATATATATATATATATATATATATATATATATATATATATATATATATATATATATATATATATATGTGTGTGTGTGTGTGTGTGTGTGTGTGTGTGTGTGTGTGTGTGTGTGTGTGTGTGTGTTCAGGCCATGATTCTAAATTTAGCGCCGTTGACTGTCAATAAGCAACTGAAGAAAAGAAAAAATAAAACCTAATATAAAACCAGACTGGGAATGTAGGATCAAGATAAGTTATTTCATATGATGAAAAAGAAATGTTAAATAAGAACTTTAATGAAATATTACAGTCTGTAAGGGATACCATTTCTTGATGGAAGGTCAGGAATTTGTCATATACAAAGAAACATTTGATAGTAATGTCATTGTTATTGGCAATATTTACATATATTGCATCTTGTAGGACACAGTTTCACTATTTTGTTTTATTAAAAAAAACAACAACAACAACAAACCATGTAAATCATTTTATACTAGATTTCGTCTGGAATGGTAGAAGAGCAAAGGAGAAAACTGCTTTCCAATAAATACTTTTGTAAATAGAGTTAAAACCTTTCCTGGTTTTTATAGTATGGTTCAAGCTTTGAAGTTGAAATGGATAAATATATCGATACACCGGTGAGTCATATTTGGACAAAATATTACAAAAGTCTTTTTTCGTGAAATATGGCTGACTGGAACTTCTGTTGTACTGTAATTATGAAATATGGAGGACTGGAACTTCTGTTGTACTGTAATTAGGAAATATGGCGGACTGGAACTTCTGTTGTACTGCAGTTATGAAATATGGCGGACTGGAACTTCTGTTATAGTGTAATGATGAAATATGGCGGACTGGAACTTCTGTTGTACTGCAATTATGAAATTTCTTTGCTTCCGGAATTGGAAAACCATACTTTTCATAGAGAACTTCTACAATTATGGTGTAGAAGATCAATATTTTTGGAAAGATTTTTTTCGATGCGGGGATTTGGTACCCAATAGATTTTGTAACTGATGACAATTAAATTAGACATTTTAATTTTTTTAAAATTTTTTTTTTACTTTTTCAAAACAGTGTTTGGAGGTCAAATTTAATCAAATCTCATGCTATAGCTCAACAATTTATACCAATAAAGACGTATATCTTGGTTGAAAATATAAAAAAAATGTAGAGAAAAAGAAATGTTTATTTGTATGTAGAGATTAAAAAATACAAATTGATTAAAATCGAGATTTACTTATAATAATTAGGTCTCACAGGCACTGATAATTCAGGGTAATGTTTTCGTGACCTTTGGAGTTCTCGCTCCACTTATTTTTAGTAACCCGTCAGATAAAGCGTTGCATTTCATGTTAGATAGAGTTATCGTTAAAAATTATATGTTCCAAATTTCAATTTCACTTTATTATTGCGAAAGGTGTAATCTGATTGGTGAGGTCAACAGAGCATGACCTCTTATTGGTGTCCTTCAGATTTCCGTTATGTCGAAGATCTCGATTTTAATCAGACTGGGTAAAATAAAGACGAAAACAAAATTTGGTGTGATTTGGGGTTCATTTCCTGTTATTTGCCCATACTGACTTTTACAGACACCTGACTGGCAACGATATGAAAATGTACAACATACACAGTTATGCTTCATATCTGTTTCTTCCGCAGAAGACAATGGCAGCATTACGACCTCTGTATTTTGATGGAGTCCACAATGTCAACGATGCATGCCACATAGCTTTCATTCAAGAATTTCCTAACCGATGTCTGAATTATATGACGAAAGATAAAAAAATCTAAAATATTTGTATATTGTGCTACAGTGATATGTTTTTGTTGTGTTGATGCCAAATTCATTTGACCTGGTCCCTTTGAGGGTTCTACATGTTTTTTTGCAAAATAATGATGAGCTTCTCAGTTGTCGCGAGCATTTTCTCACGCTGCTTTCCAACCAGTCTTTTTCCCTTATTTCGCCTCCATTTTTTACCAAAATCTTGCTCCTTACCCATTATTATGTTTTTGGAATAATTACAATAAAGTTAGACCACAAGTTCTGCCAACTGTTTAGCGACCTTCGCCTCCCCTTACAGCTCGGACCCCCCCCCCCTTACAGCTCTGAGACAAAGCAAACAAGGCAGGTCGCAAATTTAATGTGAGAGAAAGACAGACAGACTAACAGACAGACAGAGATACGTTACGACAAAGATATAGTTGGTTCTGAGTTATGCTTAGGCATGGTCAGTTAAGTTAAACCATTTTTATTCCTTTATAAACACCTGAACTAACATAAGCAAATTACAGTTTTGAATAAAAGTTATGTTACGATTACCAGTCATAAGAGATTTTAAATCTGTACGAAGGTTTCCATGCTCAAAAACAAATAATTTCTGTTGTTGATAACTGTATGTTGGACATTTGAGGAAATAATATAATTTAAAAAATTACATTTGTTTCTCAGTCTAGCGTGCATAATGGAATACTTTCGTTCACCAAATGAGAACATATTTTGGTAGTGGATTTGGCTTTACGGCTATTTTCCATTTGAAAGTTACAAAATCTTCAATTTGTTTTACGCTATTGGGCAAAGTATTCCAGTATGATAGAGCAGATGGGAGAAATAACTTTTAGGTAACTTCTAATGTATATAAAGGTTGATTAAAATCAAAATTATTTCTTAACTCATACTGATAATTTTGACCAGTTCTTCAAGGCATTAATTCTGTTTATGTTCTTGTCGAAGGTGTGACAAGAGTCCAAGAGTACCGATTCACTTTCTTGAAACACATGTTCCAGTTTCCCATTTTAGGCTAGCTGTCTGGGCCGTATCAGTTTATTGAAACACATGTTCCAGTTTCACATTTTAGGCTAGCGGTCTGGGCCATATCACTTTCTTGAAACACATGTTCCATTTGGGCCATATCACTTTCTTGAAACACATGTATCAGTTTCGCATTTAAAGCTAGCGGTCTGAACCATATCACTTTCTTGAAACACATGTACCAGTTTCACATTTAAGGCTAGCGGTCTGGGCCATATCACTTTCTTGAAACACATGATCCAGTTTCACATTTAAAGCTAGCGGTCTGGGCCATATCAGGACTCGATACCTCTACCCAAGGCAGAACAAAGGCTAAATGATATCACAAGAAAGGTTATCATATAAGGTGTAAGAAAAAGATTGTCAACCTAATTTTAATGTGCGTTTCGCGGGTTTATTAAAGGGCAAAAATCAAGGTCAGCCGCATTATGATAAATATTCCGTCTCCATAATCTAACACATGTTTGAAACATCTAATCAAACTGAAACTTGACATAAAATTCTTGATCATTTCATGTGGAAGGAAGGGTCTGGAGAATCAACGATCAAGGTCACAGTAGGTTGCTATACTTATGAAAAGCAGTAAAACTTAAGTCTATCAAAGCGATTTTTTCACTTGCCTGATTACACGACGGTAATCTGGTAATAGTGTAGCTATCTATTCTTGAATTATTAATTATAGATAAACCTAATTAGATGATTAATTATAGATAAACTTAATTAGATGATTAATTATAGATAAACTTAATTAGCTGTATGTTTATGAAGTCTTACAATAGCAAGACATTTCGGTACTTCTTTTTTTTTTTTTTTTTTGTTCTTTTCTTTTGATTTGTTGTTGTTTTTTTGTTTTTTTCTTCTCTCTTTCCCAAATCGTTTATGTGGACAAAAGTGGTAATCTAGTGGAACAACTTGAAACACTAAGTCATGCATCTGTTTCAATAGATGTTCTCTGTTTTTGGTCTTTCTGCTTTTAGGAAGGAAGAACAAGGATAAACAAGTGCTTGAATAACGATATAAATATTTATTTTACATCTTTACTTTCCGTTTCTTTTATCGCGTGCAGTTTTCATTGTGTACATTTTGTAAGATATTTTTATTAGTTAAAGCATGTGAAATGTTTTCAATTTTCGTTTCAGTTCCTTTTTTCTACCAGTTCAGACTTTTGAAATATAACGAGTTTCTCCCTGAGAAAATGTTTTCCGAAAATTTGGTAGATGAAGTGAAAATATTGCCAGGGAAATATACCCCATCATTAAACATTAGTGTAACATATTGACAAAGAACATGAACCCTGGCAAAGGGAAATACAGACTCGTAAGGGACGAATCTGATGTCAATGAAATAGCTGATCTGGTAAGCTAGAAGTAGTAAAATCCATTCTCATCTGGACTCTTCCTGAAAAGTAAAACAAAATATGACGCTAGATAAAAAACACTAACCTCTGCATGCATGAACCAAGGCGATAACATGCGATCTGTCATTTTCTTGCAATTGCAATGGTACGTTGAGTTTTAAAGCATTAATTGACTACCGTACCTTTACTCTATGATGAAGAGACTTTTATTTATAAAGGCAGCCAAGTCTAATCCTAAAATAAGTTGGACTTCTTTGGCCATGAAAATACTGACATACCAAAATCAGATCTTCTACAGTGTACAGTGTAGAAATCTTCTACCGTGTACAGTGTAGAACACAACAGATTGGCTCTTTTTCATACATAAACGACAAGATCTGTTTGACTTTCAGCGATATCGTTCATGTCATCACAAAAGACTTTTACTCATATCGGAGGGAAAACTGTATTTAGTTACTTTCTATACTTGCATCAGACTGCTCAACAACAAAGATTAAAAAAAGTGGAGAGGTAATAGCGAATCTGCAATTTGGCCAGTATTCTATCAATCGTCACTGGACAGGTAATAGCAAATCTGCCATTTGGCCAGTATTCTATCAATCGTCACTGGACAGGTAATAGCAAATCTGCCATTTGGCCAGTATTCTATCAATCGTCACTGGACAGGTCATAGCAAATCTGCCATTTGGCCAGTATTCTATCAATCGTCACTGGACAGGTAATAGCAAATCTGCCATTAGGCCAGTATTCTATCAATCGTCACTGGACAGGTAATAGCAAATCTGCCATTTGGCCAGTATTCTATCAATCGTCACTGGACAGGTAATAGCAAATCTGCCATTTGGCCAGTATTCTATCAATCGTTACTGGACAGGTAATAGCAAATCTGCCATTTGGCCAGTATACTATCATCTTCTTAAGCACAAAACTGAAACTAGGGCTCCAAATCCCAAAACTGAAACTAGGGCTCCAAATCCCAAAACTGAAACTAGGACTCCAAATCCCAAAACTGAAACTAGGGCTCCAAATCCCAAAACTGAAACTAGGGCTCCAAATCCCAACATTATAAATCATAATAAGAGGATATTTACATCAATGAAAATTCTTCTTGCTAGTTAGGGAACCAAAGTTAAGACGATCCTGAAAATTATATAATTCTGACTAAATTGCAATGAAACGAAAAGGACATCAGAATCTTTGGATCTTATCTTGATCGTGTGTTTCGTGCTCTAAAACTTTCCAAAATGGCGCCTGGCTCAGTATGATATTTGGTACCAAACTACAAGCGGTTTATTTACAGTGAAATGAGCATGTCGTCTTTAACTTTGTCTGGTTTTCTACCTGACATCACATAATCAGGAAACGGAACTGTCAGAAAGATAAAGAAGAATATAAATGATAGACTTCATGCATATATTTTTGACAAATGAAGATGCTTATACATGTAGGGTCTCAGTCACTATACTAGTATATGCTTCTAATGACTACAGGATTAGGTCCTTCAAACCAATGATACTGATATACACATTCTACATTATTATTATTATTATTATTATACTTTTATTTTCATACGGGTGTTACAATCGACACATGAATACATGCAGGTCATGATGAAGAAGCGATTATATGGATGAATTTAGATTTTTTGTGTTATATCCACAGTAAAAGACATATCTAAAAGAATATGCATTTTTATATATGTGTGCCGATTTAACTAAATGGTTTACATATGTGGAGAAATTCTACTTATCGTGGATAACAGTGGTCTGAGGATGTTTCGATGAGACCTATATTTTGGAAGGGATGTAAAAAAAATAACTTTAAGCATGTTTTGCTCTGACACAGAATGTAACTCAGTTCAATGTCATTTGTGCTTGTCGTCATGGTTTCCGTATCATGACAACAGCAACTGACATGCAGAGTGCTGTTCAACGAATACTTCTGATGAGGATGAAGAAGTTCTTACAAGGGGTTTTATACTCTGTATTGATCAAACAGCAGATAATTTATATCTAGTGTGATCAACAAGATTTAAATTGTTTGACTCTTATTGAACATCAAAGGACCTAATGTTAGAAACATAGACAGAATCTATAAACATAGACGGAATCTCTGCCTTTGCATTATGCATTATCTATATTTCCTTTGAGAGTCAAATTTGACAAATTTTTGACAAATTTTAAAAGACTATCGTTTGACAAGGAAATTAAAATGTTTAATCTTCTTGTCCATTGTGTTTCAGAAGTGTAGAATACTAGGTTAAACATATCTGGGATATAAAAAAAATCCTCTTCAAAACCTTGTATATGCTGGCATATTAGTAAGTGAATTATGGTCCTCTGCATAACTCCATCTCCTTTCCAGTCATTATATCTAACGAAGGATCACAAACGAATGCTTGGCAGGTCAGTGTGGCTTCTTAGTACATGGGAAAGACGCAACCAATGTTTTCACCAAATTTGATAAAGCTATCATGTTCAATACAAAAGACAAACGCATTTCAACATCGACAACGTATTTGTCATTGTCAACATATTATATACGCCATATTCTTCCTCGCTGAAGTTAGTTATCCATGTGCTTTATCTTTCCCATGTTTTATTCTTAAGGTGATTCAGAACGTCAAACACAACAGAAGATGCATATAATTTAAAAACAGTATATTGGGTTTTTAACTCTGTGAACTCGAATACAAGATTTGCTGCATTTGCGCATGAGCAATCGTGAGTATATAATATTCTTCAAAAGCATTTAATAGTATCACCTATATATTATATACCTTATCATATTTAATTTCACGTATATAGACAAATAATAGACCCTTTATTCTATGTATTCTTTATAGAGAGGATAAATAAAGCAGTTTGGAGTATATACGGTAAATATGCGGTAA
Source organism: Margaritifera margaritifera (assembly GCA_029931535.1). NCBI lineage: Eukaryota > Metazoa > Mollusca > Bivalvia > Unionida > Margaritiferidae > Margaritifera > Margaritifera margaritifera. The sequence continues at coordinate 255,003 of JAQPZY010001239.1, read as the reverse complement.
CTGTCTTGAAAACACTCATGCTTTTTGGCTAACATACGAGAGGTGGGATATTTAAAATGTTGCGAATATTAGTGCGCTGTACAGCAAAGTTCTTTATTACTGGACAGTACGTCAGTACATCCCATCAAAATACTCCTTATTAACGTCTACGTACTTTCTCAGCCTGATTATCAATTCTTAAATGCCATTTTGTATTCACTTTTTGGTATATTGTTCATACACTGGAAGACTGCACTTCCAACTGCATGTCGGCTTTCAAATCGTCTACCCCTCCGCGAATCGTTGATAACAGGATTCACTTAGTGCTAAATCAGGGCTGTATGGAGGATGTGGCAAAGTTTTGGATGCTGTGCTCCTTCAGGAAGTGTGTCACGACGGAGGATTTATGCGCCGGTACGTTGTGTTCCACGACTTTTGGCAACACTTTGGAGTCATAAAAATTTCCAGTGACACGAACAGAGCCAGACACAGGTACCTGGACAACCAGGCCTTTTGCATTGATAAATAATGCATATAAAATTCTCTTAACAGTCCGACTAAGTAGAACGATTTGTGGTCTCTGCTTGTTTTCTCCAATCGAAACTGTATTATTTACTCTTGAGTCGAGTTCAGAAAAGTAAAGTCATGTTTCATTTCCTGACATAATCTCATAATAAATACTAGCGTTAGATTTGACTATGTTCCAGCACATTTTGCTGAATACAAGTTACACTTTGTCGGTTTTGAAGCGTATCGTGTTATTAAAATAAAGAAATCAAGCTTGTATTCAATTTCTATAAAATTAAACATGAGTCTACATATAATTTGTAATTCTATACTACATTACTGGTAAATAATATAATTTGTAATTCTATACTACATTACTGGTAAATAATATAATTTGTAATTCTATACTACATTACTGGTAAATAATATAATTTGTAATTCTATACTACATTACTGGTAAATAATATAATTTGTAATTCTATACTACATTACTGGTAAATAATATAATTTGTAATTCTATACTACATTACTGGTAAATAATATAAAAATTGCTCCCACATTATAACATAATAGAATAAAAGAATTTTTAAAAAAAACATATTACTTAGAAGAAAACAATATTTTGTGTTTACTTGGAGGGGGTATAGATATTACTTCTACATCTGTGAAACTCGATTTTGATGTTGTGACACGTACAAATTTACTATCATTAAATGACAGGAGCAACAGTAATACTTTTCCAAAGGGGGGGGGGGGCAATTGCTTTTGCTTTATCATTCATCAGAAGTAACTATTTGTTTAATTTTATTTGATTCTAATGGATCTGATCAAGAGCGACTAAGACATGATTAATTACTTGAGGAACTGCAGAAAAAATAACACGTTCTATCAAAATAGTCACTAGAGCAAAGTTTGGTTCCCCTGTATTTAAATAATTTGGATGAAGTTTTTTATTTATATGTTTCTACTTATCCAGGCGATAGAAACACTATTATAAAGCCTTGGCAACCTAATCTTAATGATTTGTACAGATAACAGATAACTCATGGGCATGTTCTTTTTATTACAGTTGTAATGGGTGCTAGTGTTTATATTGGCTATACATTTCTTTAAAAAGTGAGCAAAGAGAACAAGTTTTAGACATGCTTGAATAAGTTTAACTTAATTTAGCAAAATAAATATGATTGCAACATACGGAAAATATATAACTCATCACAAACAGAAAAATACGTCACAGGGTGTTAAGCATCCTAATCCAACGCATCATTCTATTACAATCCAAAACACCATTGTATTACGCTCACTCCCAGTAGTATAAAACCTAAACAACATTTACAATTTGTAATACCTAGATTGGTACCAAACGTTTTAATTGCACCAAGTAGTTGTTTTGCACCGTTTGATGTAAAGGTTAAAAGACGTGCGAATAATTCGTCTGTAAACAGTCTTAGAAGAATGCTGATTGAAGACATATGTATTTCTTACTGTAATGATGATATTTTCAGGCTGAATGATTGCAACATTTTCATGACGTTCAGATATTTACAGTTACCAACGCCTGTGAGAACAAATAAAATAGAGCAAGGTATAATGAACAAAAAACTGAGAAAGTTAAGATCAGGAGCAGATAATGCACACAACAAAGGTGCATAAGTTATTAAGTTTCTAGTATACTCAAATAAATTTAGAATACCACTCAATTTTCAGATATTGGTCCTTTGGATCCTTTTGTTGTTCTTCGTCAGGATTTGAGATTCATAATTACACCGGAAAAATATCTCAAATAACAGAAGGATGCAAACCAAGATTATGAATGGGAGAATATTTGCCACCAGTATGATACGATTACACTTCTGATCTACTGTCTTGCTATGTAAACGATAAGTAGAGAAATGGAATTTCTTTCTTTTATGATTATATCACGAGAGAGAAATTTTGATATAGCTACTAATACAAGCTAAATAAATGTAATACTTAATTCACCAAGAATGAGTTTAAAAACAGTCTTGATACTGTGCAATATATATATATATTAGATTAACAATTTTGAAAGTTACTAAATATTTATTTGACAAGCAACAAAAATACACTCAAATTAGTAATATTAGTGTATGAAAGTTTTATACTGATCATCATTGTTTATTGTTGGACTTAAGAATCACACATGATAATGCATTGCATGGAGCCGGACATAAATTAGCAAATGTTCAACAAGGAATACACCTACAGATATACAGATAAACATAAAGGAACATAAATGCGCACAAAATGTATATTTATTTTGTTTCTGATGCACAAGTGAATATTCAGAAAACCAATTTAAATCTATTCTTTTCTAGAGACAGCAAAGCCTGATTAAGAGTCATGACGTCCTACTTATGTGGCGATGACGCCCGAAAGAGTCACGACGTCATGATTAAATACCAAATAAATGTACCTAAAAGAACCTCATACTATGATTATATGTGGTGTTACAAATTACGGAAAGATAAAGTTTGCGCTAGATTGAATTGAAACAGACTATAAAAACCTTTTTTATTTTATTGTAATTATCTGTCCAACCCTTATGTACAATAAGACTTGAAACAGAAAATGACTTTTTAGGGGCAAAAATGTAATTCTAATAGGTCCTGGCGAAAAATTAGATAAATGGCTAAAATTACGTATTAGTGTACACCATGAAACTAATACGTTGTTTCTTATAGACGATTGTCAGAATTAAATGATGTAAAAACGAAGGCAACCAACTTAAAAAGGTTAGTATTCAGTGGTAGGCATTATGAAATATCTTTCTGGGTAATAGCACAAAGGTATAATTCTGTCAGCAGTTATTATAGATGAAAATTATGTAGTGTCAGCAGTTATTATAGATGAAGAAGTTGACAAGTTAAAAGAAAACAAAAGAGGTTGGAATATCCGTTTGATTTCAAGATAGAGGAAGATTAACTAGCAAGACGCCCAAGAGAATACCCATATGGCACAGTATTCATGTTATCAACTGAATAATATTTAACATCATATGGCAAAGTATTCATGTTTTCAACTGATAACATTTAAGATTATATGGTGAAAACGCAACATTATTTGTCGTGACATTGTATATCACCTGACGATACGACCTAATTAAATTTATTTCGTGATGATTTATAGTTTGGTTAATAAACAATCTTTGTACAAATCTAATTTTAGATTCTTTTTCGCAACCGGTTTCTTAACACCCTTGCATATTTGTTTCATCCCGTGTCAGTTTTAAAGGCATGTAGCTTACTTTAAGGTCACAAAATTCTTGCATTGGTACGTCACTCATCTCCTCTTTGAACAATCCAACAAAATTTTGTTAGCTAATGCTATTCAACATATGTTATCGTTTTTGTACACGCTTGTATCGTATTGTTTCATATCATTGTTGTCTGTTTCAACACGTTTCCACAGAGAATCTGTTGGTCATTAATAACTTCATGTTGTTGCCATATTGGTTCTTTAAATTGTTATAGTAAAAGTCATACATAAACAACTTACTTATCTCTAGCTCTGCAAAGCCACCGAAAATCTGTTTGGTTATTTTCATTTTCTTGTTTTTTAATGTAACTAATACCATATATTCATCGATTATTGTTCTTCCTGCAAATGAAATACCCTTTTGAAGTTTAAAAAAATGTCTTATCATCAGTACATACTTTTACATTAGTTCTCTTTGTTACATTTTCCATCTGTTTTCCAAAGACAGAGTTATTAATTAACTTAAAAAGTCTTTATCACACTCATTAGTTTCCTTTTATCTCAAATATGTATTTAGTTCTGTGTATAATTTTTGCCATCACTCTTGCTAAAATATAACCGCTCTATGTACCTTTTTAAGTTTTATTCCAAACCGAACTTACAGGTTCACTTTACGATAATGAATAACATAAATTTCTGTGATTTATAAGTATATAATAATTTAGGTTCTGAAGGTTTTGTAAGCTTGTAACTTCTATCAGTTTCTTTTGTAGCTGAGATAAATCATCCTCACTCGGAATTAATTTTTCTGGTGTCTAATGATAATCTCTAAAATAGTCGTGCCAATCTGTTGGTACTTCTAAATGTACTAAATCTTCTTCTATAATCCTTCCAGTTTTAGAATTATCACTCCAAGACATCATATTTTCTTCCATTTCGTTTATTTCTACTTCCTCTGCCCATTTAAAGTTTCTAAGTGGCAAGGGTTGGCACATGGCCTAGCCATATACATTGTTGCAACCTAGGTACATAAATATATGACCTTGACCTTGATGTATCGTATTCTCCAGTATTCACAACTTGTTCTCTTCTCTCACTCGTTTTGTTATCGTTAACTTCGTTACAATACTCATAATTTGCTTTAATAAATCGATTAGGTATCAAAATTATTCCTCTTCTGAATTCAGATTCAATCAAGAAAACTTATCATAATTGGTTTAAAATCCTAATTCTTCTTTACTTATTTTCAAACAAGCAACGTGAGCTAGTCCTGGTGCAGTAAAATAATGTTCCTATAAGATTAAAGTATCTTTCTTTATGTAGTAAAAAGATCGCCAAGAAAATATAGTTTGAAATTTTTCATAACATTCTTTACACACTGGTAATCCTCTGCACTAATTCCTGATCCTCTGAGTTTTTGGATAAATCTTTTCTATTGGAGGCAGTTCAGTTTCATTACCGTATATACTCGCGTATAACCCGATACCAATTGCAAACTGCATAGACCCAGATCTGCCGTCGCATAATGCGCCGGCAGATCTGGGTTCATGCAGTTTGTAAGAACTAATCAGTAGAACAAACAACACAGACCCTGATCTGCCGGCGCATTATGCGACGGCAGATCAGCGTCTATGTTGTTTGCATTTGGATCCGGATTATACGGGAGTATATACGGTAAATCTTTCAAATAAAATTAGGTATTCGTATGGACAAATTATTTTCTAGCAAAAAGCTGGTTTCCATGGTTTCCATGCGTTTGTCTAGCAAAAAGCTGGTTTCCATTCGTTTGTCTTTGCCACGTGAGTAGGCTTTGCCGTCTTCGCTGGGCCTTTTGGATAAGCTATTTTGTTCTTGTTTCTGTGAATTTATCATCATTTAGATTGTTATCAAGTTGCTCCGGTTATTGGCCCATAAACCGATAGCTATCTAGAAATCGTACTGTTCTTTTAACAAAAAATTCGTTGCTGTCTTGTTCAAATCTAAAAATGATAACATCGTTACAAAACGAAATGTATTTTTCATCATTATTTGGTATTACTAGTAATAATACTTCGTGATCCGAAGCATGTGTTGGTGCAATAATAATGCCTTTTATCTTTATTAGTTAATATCACACGTATGGCATGTGTTGGTGGAATAATAATGCCTTTTATCTTTATTAGTTAATATCACACGTATGGCATGTGTTGGTGGAATAATAATGCCTTTTATCTTTATTAGTTAATATCACATTTATGGCATGTATTGGTGGAATAATAATGCCTTTTCTCTGCATTAGTTAATATTACACGTATGGCATGTGTTGGTGGAATAATAATGCCTTTTATCTTCATTACTTCATCTTAATTCTTCATAAACAGTTTCTGAAATTGATTGTAAGTGTTTGCAAAATTTATTCATACAGTTTGGTGTTCTATAAACTATGGTTTCATAATCCTTGTGAGTTGATTTAAGGTAAAAACAAAATCCTGATGGGACGTGTCTTGCTATTATTATTGTCTATTACGTATTTGAGTGCTGACGGCTTGTGTATTACTATTGTTATTGTCTATTAAGTATTGGGTGCTGACGGCTTGTGTCTTGCTATTGTTATTGTCTATTACGTATTGGGTGCTGACGGCTTGTGTCTTGCTATTATTATTGTCTATTACGTATTTGAGTGCTGACGGCTTGTGTCTTACTATTGTTATTGTCTATTACGTATTTGGGTGCTGACGGCTTGTGTCGTGCTATTGTTATTGTCTATTACGTATTGGGTGCTGCCGGCTTGTGTCTTGCTATTATTATTGTCTATTACGTATTTGGGTGCTGACGGCTTGTATCTTGCTATTGTTATTGTCTATTACGTATTTGGGTACTGACGCCTTGTAACTTCAGTACTTATTAGCTCAGTGCTGCTTTCCAAATCACAATGTTGACCAAAAGGAAACTTTGGTTGATTTTGGTAGTTTGCAAATTAACTACTGAACCCTCTTCTGGCAGTATGTCTATTGTGTTAGATGTTTGGTTGCATAATCTTTTGCGTTCTTGTAATTTTAATTCTGAATAAAAAAAATAATATAAAGCAAGCATTTCTTATAATATTACTTTTTATTCTTTTGTTTTCTTTCCTTATAATGAAACCAAATTTGATAAATCCTTTATTCCAAATTAATGATAATTTTATCTTGGTCTGGTTTGTTTTTATCAAATATCATTTGCATATTTACGTGACTCTCTCTTGGCCTTATAAGTTTTTCCACTGGCTCATAGAGATTAACAGCAATATGAAATTAATTTTAAAATCTTTATATATTATGCATATTTTCTGGACATTTATTAAACCAGTGTTTATATTTATCCAGGTTACATTCGTGTGGCCTATAGCCTTGTATCTTTCTTGAAACAATTCTTTCATTTAGTTTCATTCACAATTGTTTTTATTCGTCTTCCAGTTAAAAGACGAATCAGAAGATGCTGCAATTTCCTTCTTTCAGATTTTGGTACGTTTGTATCAAGCAAATTCTGTGCCAATGACATACATATAGCTCTATTTTATTTAAATACAAATGTCGGTGAGAAATATTTCGACTTTTTCGAGTGGTCTGCAGTTTTGCATTTATAAACTGGGCGTAAAATCTACTTTTTTAATGATAAAACAATTAGCCGCGTTTACGGCTTTTCACCGGTAATTTTTCTTCGGCTGTAGTCTCTGATTTTGTTATCTTCTCGACTATAATACCATTCGCATTTCATCACACTTGCACAATCTTTACATCGAGTGTAGTCAGTACTAGTATTTCGACGTTCCATTTCATCAATAGACTTAATTTGATAACATATATAACATACAATTGGCTCTATTTATATTTAAAACAATTTAACATCTGAATACTACGATGATTTTTATGAATATTAATTAGGGTCTACTTCAGGACTGGTTCAGCGCGACAACATTTTCTTCCAGCTCTCAACTAATAAAAGATTTATTATATCCTTTCTATTTTACCAGCACATATTTTTTGCCATTAATTTTTAAAACGTTTTCTCAATCTCGAAGACATCTCTTGTCGCACAGAGATAACACCTCCTCGTAAAATATTCCCTCAATATTCTCATTTATATACCCCTGGGACTTTAAAATTACTTCTCTGATTACAAAAAGTCTTCGCTTGATGAAGATTATATTGAATTGTCCTTTAAATTATTTTTACTGTTATATGCTGATGATACAATTATATTTTCAGAATCTGCAGATCAGCTCCATATAGTCTTATGTTTGCACAGTGAATTACATAGAAATTACGAAAAAAACACAGAAGAAAAGAAAATCCTGATATTTTCGCAGAACAAGTTAAGACATGTTACTTATTTTAGATATAGCAATTCGTAGGTTGATGTTTTACATGTTTCAAAATACTTGGGTATCGTTTTTAACTTTATTGGCATATTTCATAAAGCAAAGAATCGTTTAGTTCAGCAAGCTAGTAAGGCTTTCAGTAATAACAAAATCTAGAATGCTGTAATCACCTAGCTGCATTTATTTGACATTATGGTTTTTCCTTTACTTGTATACAGTTTAGAAGTATGTGGATTTTGAGTATTTAAAAATTACTGAATTTGTGCATATGGAATATTGTAAAATGCTTTGAGATTGTCAAAAGAGCACACCAGAATGTATGATACCTTAAGAGCACACCAGAATGTATGATACCTTAAGAGCACACCAGAATGTATGATACCTTAAGAGTTGGGATGATTTTCCATTGCTGTTACCGTAAAACAAGGATTATAAATTTGTCGTATAAACTAGTGATTGACAAAAATAATAAACTAGCCAGCACATTTTACAGAATATTTTTGCACAATGATATAAACGGCACTTATCAGTATCCATGGTTACTTTCTTTTGTAAATATTTTAAAAGAGCGTGGATTATCCGACATATTCGATTATTAAATTTGTCACAGTTTAAGATGGCTAAAATCAGCAGCAGAACTTTGACTGAACGACCTGTTTAAAGAGTATTGGCATGATTGTATATACATCATTTCTAAACATGTTAACTATATAATTGTTAAATCATCATTTAAGTTTGAAGGCTACTTGACTATGTTAAAGTTTAAGTGAAGATTTTACTATTGTAAATAAATAACTGAAACTCATTGACTATAGATATAGTGTGGTGGATGTTATAGTATTGATGTTAATGATAGACAGTGTCAATTGTACATTTGAGGTGAGTTGGTGACGAATATAGCTTATGAAATGTCCGTATTTTAACAGTGTACGAAAAGATTTAGTTCCAAAGAGTGTTTATTTACACTCGAGTCCTACATATCAAAAATAACATAAACACTCTTTTGAAATTAATTAATTAAATTCAGTTTGTTAATAGTTAAGAAATTTTGTATGTAATTGTATATTTAGTATTATCTGTAGATATATATATGTTGGGTTTTTTTCTCCATAAGTTATCTGCATCAACACACTTTACTATAACAGTAATGTTCAACTGAAAGATATTATAAAATGTTCACATGCCTTTAAGTTTTAATTAATTAATCTTTAAAAATAATCTTGTTAAGATAAAAAAAAATTATGATATGGGTATCTTAAAATAAATAACACAATATGATACATGTATATGGGCATATCATAAAATGGGTAAAAAAATCAAAGCTCCTAAAATGTAACAAAACAGATTACAAATCTGAATTGCGTAGAAGATTGCATTTTATTCCCATACATTCGATCCATTTCTAGCGATTATTACAAGAATTTCATTGCGTAAAACGCTGTGCCAAAGAACGTGATGCGATGGAAATTAACCCATTTCGTGTTAGCTGAGTGTGTAAACGCTCGAAACGGATCATCAGGTCTTGGTTTCGTTTACGTTCTTCCCCCAACTGCTTCTCGATTGCTTTCTTTTCGGCCATAAGAGCACGCTTCTGATATTCCACTGGGATTAGCTTTAGCTGGATCTCAGACAAAGTTCTGTTCCTTTCTTCATTAACACCTCTTAATTCCTTTACTGAAAAAAAGATCATAATTAAATAAATATTATTAAATGATTTTTTCATTACATGGCGAAATGTCACTTGATATGTGATATTTCTTCATGTCGAATGGTCATTCTTCATGTCTCATGATCATAACGTCATTGATATTGACATGACGCTATAACGTTAAGTTAAGCGTCATGTAGTTAAAATGTTATTTGTACAATTCTATAGCAAAATAAATTGTTTATTTCTCTTTTTTCCCCTCTAAATCATGTAATAAAACAAGAATAGACCATATCAATCCGGTGGTTCAGACCCTGATCCTCAGGGATTCCTTACCAATGATACTGTCCCCTTCATGAATAACTATTGCCTATAAAGGTGTATTATACCATTATTACCTTCTCTCCAAGAATATGTTCTCTTATACTCCACCAGACAACACTGTAGAATGACAAGGGAGAAATCAATACTAGATTTATTACATCTCTTAACGTCTTATAGTGTCGGCGCTGGGCTTTCATGCCCGCTAAAACAGGTATAATTCCCGTAGTCAAGCACAGCATACCGAAGTAAAAGAAATGCATACGGTCCTAAAATAGATCCATGTAGTCAGTCAATCGGAACTCGAGAATGTATCACGTGATGTACAAAAAATGAATAATATCATAATTGTTTGACATATACTGCATGCTTTTCAGGAGTCAGGCTTAACGTTTCCGCCTCTTTAACTCGCTGATTAGAGATCCCTTTTATCAAAACGTGTTCGTATCCCCCCAGAAGAGTTCGATGTCCTTTCCCAGACTTTACCGCTTCAGTTATATTTATTTTGTTATTTTTCACCCTTCATAGCATTTGTAGATTACAAAAGCGCATACAGGATTTTTTTTCCCTACGATTTTGAGAAGTGGGTGGCTTCAGTGTGCTTAAAATGGCCATTTTATATGTGTTGTCAGTGAAAGTTGTAGAATTTTGACTGGGAAAGTGGTTGAAGAGGATCAACTGACCCCCCCCCCCACTCCCACACCTCTAAATTTGGCCAATAGTAACAAACAAAAGAACAGCGATCTACAATATCTCTTTTTGTAGAATGAGCGCTATAATTTCAATGCATGCTTTAACAACAGTGGTATACAGTTCCTTGCAACTACCCCATAATTTTAATTCTCGTAGACTCTATTTTTAGTCTATTATTTTGAGACCAGGGCAGATCCAGGGTGTTTTCTACGGGGGTTCAATTTCGAGACCAGATTGGTTACTTTTCCTTAAAATTGGTCATCTTTATTTTTCAGTGAAAGGTGCGCTATTTTGACTGGACAAGGGGGTTTCGATCGAATCTCATTAAAATCCGCCTTTGTGACGCTCACCCCTTCTCTGGAAAACAAATATGAATTTTGAGATATTTGTTGCGAATTATGCCATGTTTTAATTTGTTACGAATTATGCCATGTTTTAATTTGTTGCGAATTATGCCATGTTTTATCCCATATTTTCCGATACCGACTGAAAAATATATGCCCTATTTTTTGCCTGTTGTGGTGACAGAAACATAAAGAATGCTTACGTCTATCAGAATAAGTACGCCTGATTCTCCGGATTTGTATCTCCATTTTCCTCATTTTATTTCTCTGTTTTAGATGAATCCCCTCTATGACTGCTTTGTAGTTGATTTCGTCCGTCTGTACACCCAAAGTTGTCTGGCATTTATTTGTATCGTGACAGCTGAGGTGTTTGCTACAAAGACTCCGGCTAGGAACATAATCGGGAAACCAGACTGAAAAAATGACGTTAGTTGAGCGATTGTTTGTTATTTTTCTTCTTATAATTAGTAGTAGTTGTTGTATTATTATCGTCCCCGCGCTGTCAAAGAAGCGCGGGGATATTAAAAGCGCGGAAGAAATTGTATATGAAAATCCTGTTGGTTTCGAGTGATATTCGTGTACGTGTAAACTAGTATGTTAACGCCCTTAACGCTATAAACCTAATAGATATCAATGGAAAGACTGGGATGGGAAATTAGGGTTAAAGGCATGTTATGGGATGGGAATTTAGAGTTAAAGGTATATAGATTGGGATGGAAATTTAGGGTTATAGGTATATAGAATGGGATGGGAATTTAGGGTTAATGGTATATAGATTGGGATGGAAATTTAGGGTTAAAGGTATATAGATTGGGATGGAAATTTAGGGTTATAGGTATATAGATTGGGATGGGAATTTAGGGTTAAAGGTATATAGATTGGGATGGGAATTTAGGGTTAAAGGCATATAGATTGGGATGGGAATTTAGAGTTAAAGGTATATAGATTGGGATGGGAATTTAGGGTTAAAGGTATATAGATTGGGATGGAAATTTAGGGTTAAAGGCATATAGATTGGGATGGGAATTTAGGGTTAAAGGTATAGAGATTGGGATGGGAATTTAGGATTAAAGGCATATAGATTGGGATGGGAATTTAGGATTAAAGGCATACAGAGTGGGATGGAAATTTAGAGTTAAAGGCATACAGATTGGGATGGGAATTTAGGATTAAAGGCATACAGATTGGGATGGGAATTTAGAGTTAAAAGCATATAGATTGGGATGGGAATTTAGGGTTAAAGGCATATAGATTGGGATGGGAATTTAGGGTTAAAGGCATACAGATTGGGATGGGAATTTAGGGTTAAAGGCATATTGATTGGGATGGGAATTTAGGGTTAAAGGCATACAGATTGGGATGGGAATTTAGGGTTAAAGGCATATTGATTGGGATGGGAATTTAGGGTTAAAGGCATACAGATTGGGATGGGAATTTAGGGTTAAAGGCATATAGATTGGGATGGGAATTTAGGGTTAAAGGCATACAGATTGGGATGGGAATTTAGGGGTTAAAGGCATATTATGGGATGGAAATTTAGGATTAAAGGCATACAGATTGGGATGGGAATTTAGGGGTTAAAGGCATATTATGGGATGGGAATTTAGGGTTAAAGGCATACAGATTGGGATGGAATTTAGTGTTAAATGCATATAGATTGGGATGGGAATTTAGGGTTAAAGGTATATAGATTGTGATGGGAATTTAGGGTTAAATGCATATATACTTACTCTGGCTAATATCAAATAAAACAAAGATGATGAAGACAACTACGATTCCTTCGAAGCCTCGAACCTGAAAAAGAAAATGATAGAAAAATATGTTGCTCATGTCTCTATAATAAAATACGTCCGAGATTAGATTTTTAAAAATAATGTAAGAAAATGTACACTGTCTTTCATGTTCAGTCCTTGTAACAGCGCTATTTTTTTTATCATACTACATTCAACATGAGCTTATACCAACATTTAAAAAAAATTTTTTTTTTTATCGAAATTCATAACTCTAGTTTAGACATGAATTGTACAAACCTTCAACTTTAGTGTTTTGCAATATAATGGCTGCTATCGTGTCACTCATTATAATAAATCCATTCTGGTAAATGAAGATTTTCCATGGATTCCAGCACAAAAATGGCGGCCAATCGTAACTTCCGGCTGCTGGGTTTGTTTCATGTGTAGACGTGAAAAATAACACGTCATAGCGCGTTGTAACCCGAACATCCTCTTGCTTACCGATTCGTCCAATATGGATGAGATCCAGTTTCAATGTTTTTTTCTTAGACCATCGGAAACGTAGAATAAACTCACACGTACTAGTATGTAGTTTAGTAAATACGCATTGAGAGAGAGAGAGAGAGAGAGAGAGAGAGAGAGAGAGAGAGAGAGAGAGATGACATTGCACTGGTTACAGACACTTTGTCCATTTCGTTTATTTTATACAATTGTTTCTTTGTATATAATTATAATTAAACGTCCATATCGTGGATATACTTCTGAACATTTAGGAGTATGACATAATTAGTTTCTTTAATTAGTTCGACTTTCTCTTTCAATAATAAATCTAGAGTTAAAAAAGCAGTGTGTTGAAAAATAGAGCGAAAGAGCTGGGATCTTTGGGTATTAAATAAGGGATCTTTGGGTATTAAATAAGGGATCTTTGGGTATTAAATAAGGGATCTTTGGGTATTAAATAAGGGGCAATAGATATAATAGTACTAAGCATCGTTTTTGTCATCACCACATACACACATGGAAGAGTTAACTAAACTCCCTCAGCAAAGACCGGATTTGAGGGAACTACACGCGTGTCTAAGCTTACTATGTAGGATGTTAAGGTGACTTTTGCCAATATCATAATATTGTGGTGGCCCGTTAGTTGAACTAGATAAAGGTTTTTTAAAGACAGAAAGATTAGGAGATTTTCGGATATCTTCAGGGAGAGAGTTCCAAAGACCAATCGTAGATGAGAATGAGGACGTCGGAAAAATCTGAAGTCTGGTAGAGATTTGAGTGATGTTTTGGGAGTTGTGTAGACGATAATGAGATGCCTCATATCTCCTTTGTGGAAGAAGATCGTTTAAATAGTGAGGGATTTGATTATTTATAATGGAATACGTTATGCATAATCTCTTCCTTTTCCTTCGTTGTGCAAGAGTTTCCCAACCAGTTTCCACATAAAGAGACTCTCTACAGCAATAAATAAGTAGACCTGTAACGATATGTGATGCCTCTATTTGAATTTTTTCTAATCTTCAATATAGCAGTTATCACAGACCTCAGAAGCATATTCTAAAATTGGACGTATGAATAGTATATATAGTTTGGCCAAAGTTGTTCTGCGTAAAGATTGTTAGTCGCGCGCAACATATATACTTATTTGGATGCGTTCTGGATAATCAGAGGATAATGTTAGTCCTAAGTGTCTATAACTTTTAGGCGGAAGCAAATTCATATTATCAAAAGAGAGCTTCAGAAAGGAAAAGTCAGTCTGCCTGTTTGCGATTAACAAGATGTCTGTTTTCGAAGTGTTAAAAGTAACAAGCATGATGTTTGCCCATGGATTAAGTTTTTCAAGATCATTGTTTATAATCCATTGTACTTGTAAAGGTTTTGTCGAAGAAGTTACAATAGAGGTATCATCAGCGAATAGCTTCGCAAGCAAGTTCAAATTGTATGCTATATCGTTAACATAAATAAGAAATAGTAAAGCCTCTAAAACGGAACCTTGGGGGACCCCAGCAGTTAGTGGACATTTTGTTGATACTGAATTTCGATAGAAAACTCTAAGGTACCGGTTTCTTAAGTTGCTTTCGAGCCATGATAGAAGTTTACCTGCAATTCCATATTTTTTAAACCTATAAACTAACCCTTTGATCCATACTGTATTAAAAGCTTTACTGACATCAAGGAACGTTGAACACGTGATTTCATTCGAATCAAGACAAGAACATATTTTGTGACAAAGTTCAATTAGTTGATCAGTTGCAGAACGGTCTGAAAGAAATCCAGATTGATATTTATATATCAAATCATTTTCATGCAAAACATTATATAGATGTTGGAATACAATTCGTTCAAAAACCTTGGACACGCAGCTGAATAGAGAAATTGGTCTATAAGTCGACGATAGCATTTTGTCTCCTTTCTCATAAATCGGCATGACATGCGCTAGCTCCACTGTGCGGGGAACACACTGGCTTGAAGTGATTTATTGAATAATATTTGCAAAGGCACAGACATTTCCTAAACTATAGTGTTTTTACAGTTTATGACTAATTTGATCGGGTCCAGCTCTAAGTGGAAATTATGTAAAGAATGTACGCAGTCTTTCATTTGCATTACTTTTAACAGCGCTTTTTTAACTAAGTGGAAATAAAGGGACAACAGCCCAGGAACATCAGAATTTAACTGCCGACGTGAATAAAGTTGTGAAAGGTGTGGAGACACTGAGACTTATTTTACTATTTACAAAGCAATTTTTAACTGGATAGAGACTGGCCCAGTTGCCTATATAGATGTGTTCGGACATTATATGGGCAAACGTCAATTATTAATACGCATATATTTTGCTCATGCATACAAAATATGTTGTTCCTTGAAAGATATGTATTATATTCTGGCGTTGAGTTAAACTTTTTATAATATCGTCAAAAAATTTAAGCACCAAGACATAGAGCTGAAAGTTTATTTTAGCGCACACCGCGCGGAAAATACCAGTCTGCATTCAACCGCCACAAAATAACAGCTAGTATCATACTCGACCGAGAAAGTACGCGCTGAATAGGATTCGACAGAGGACGGTAAGATCTATACCGCATTCGATTGAGTCGTTGATCAAATGCGGCATAGAGCATACATTCATTGGTCGAATGCGATATTGCTCGGTCGAATGCTGGATAAGGCGTACCGCCTTCGTCGCTCGATCGAAAGCAATATAGCTGTTACCATCTCAGCCGAATGTGAAAATTTCAAAAAGGTACTTATCTCGTGCAAACACATTGCCCGACTTTTCAAAATGCGTTCCATAAAAAGGGCAATTGCCGAACAAACGTCACCTTCAATTCATGGACAAAATCTGGAACGTGCATGTGTGGTGGAGGCGACATCAACAGGGCAAGGTGTAAGAAAAGGGTGAACACTTTCTCCCTTGTTTTCCATTCTTCATTTCCACGCATATGTACAGGGCCATCTCCACTACAAAACAACATCAGTTATCTGCATTATATCATACGTATTATATATTTATTGTCGTCACCGTCGTCGTTGTTGTTTTCATCATCGTTGCTGTTTGATGTTGTAGTTGTCATTGTTATTATCGCTGTTGCCGCAATATTCGTAATATTTTAGATTTTTTTTCTCATTAAATCTGGAGTACATTTGAAATAAATGCGATGTATTTAATTTCAATAGCAGATGAATAACCTGAACAGAATAACTGATCATATTTCAACCAAATATTTGTAAATTCATTGATGAGAACGATATTCTATGAGAACAATTTCAAAGAAAAAAAGCCTTCAATATGGTTCAAGGATAAGGTTGTGAAATCTGTTTTCATATTTTTTTTTAACTGTGTAAGTTTCGTTAAAGTGGAGTTGCATAGGTAGTATTTGAATCTCTTATAAATCGAAGTGACTTTGAAAGTTGTTAGTGCTCGATTGAATAATGTCGTTTTTGAAAATTAATGCGATCCCTGCTTCCACATTTCTTATCAATCTTATAATGTTTTAAATACAATTTTGTAAACCCGATCAAATTATTTAAATTTTTGTGCCTTCTAACTAGCGTCGCTAAATATATATATATTTTTTTTATGGTTTTGCATAATTTGAAAATAATTCCTCCGTAAATGGGTCTATAGCTACAATACGCTGATAAACTGTTAAAATAATTCTCGTCACATATGGATCATGAATACAATTTCCTCGAAGCTGGCTAAAACTACCTTCCATTCAGAGAAGAATGTCTATCAGCAGGCACCATCTCTTCGTGATCATCCCTTTTCCTTCATAGCAGGATTCACCTCAGTTCTGCGCCATTCTAAATTTAGTCTACGTCATTTTGTGACGTCATGCTGACGTCACGAGAAACTTGTTTTACAGCCTTTTTTTACTTCTGAACGTGCATAGGAGGCACCTTTCAATTATAAAATTTCATTCTTGCCTTCCGATCAAGTGCTGGGTATCTAGAACCAAATGAATACAGCAAATGTCAGCGATTGCATATCTTTTTCTTCTCTCGATAGAGCTCAACTCTCTTTGTCGAACAGGTGTTACAGGTATTAGAAAAGTCACAGCAAACAAACAAAAAAAGATAAGAGCCTCATAAAAGTATTATATAGGAACTACAGTATTCGTTTACCTTCCCGTTTGTTTTTTAATCTTTACCACTACTGATATTAACAACGAAAATTATCAATTATATACAAAAAATGCACAAAACATAGTCATTTCATTCATCATTTTATAATTTCTAACCTGACTGTCGCTAGGGGGTCGCTAACACTGTCATCTCCTGCGTGTTGCAAACCAAACGGGAGTTTCTTTACTAACACTTCACCATATTTGCGTGGGCGAGTCTATATTTTTCAGACAAAAGCTGTGATGTAGTTCGCCGTCTTCGATAAGCTGTGAATAAATTCTTTCATTTCCGTAACTTTGGGAGTTACATCCCTTGAACACATGTATGCAAGAGTTACACCTTTATATTTTGTTCAATTTTGTCAGAAATAATAAAACTAGACATTGGAAATACTGGATGCAGACGACAGTTTTTCCTGAAAATGGACTGTTCTATAAACCGGAAAAGGACAGTGAGCAGTCTGTTTACATCGACAGCTTCCGTTTGGTTAAAAACGCGAACAAGATGACAATGTTAGAGGCCACCTAGCGACAATCAGGTTAGAAATTATAAATTGATGAATCAAATGACTAAGTTTTGTGCATTTGTAATATCCTTGATGCTTTTCGTTTTAAAATCTGAAGGGGGTACAAACAAACGCGAGGGTAAGCGAATACTATAAACGTTATTTTGGATATGCAGTTTATGGACAGAAAAATATAAGAGTAAAACGTTGTTCCCAGTCTCAAGCATCGAATTCTAATGACAACATATTTACAGTTGTTGGCAGTCTCAAGCATTGAATTCTAATGACAACATATTTACAGTTTTTGGCAACCATAATGTACCAAAGTATCCAACTAGTTTAAATGAAATAGGTGATCTGAGTTACAAAATCAAAGGAAAATGTATTGTTTCATGCGCTACAATAATTCTGTCCATATGCAGTGAGGTATTGGACTGACTTGTATTTCGAGTCTAAAGTCACCGACTTTTATTTCGAGTCTAAAGACACCGACTTTTATTTAGAGTCTAAAGACACCGACTTTTATTTAGAGTCTAAAGACACCGACTTTTATTTAGAGTCTAAAGACACCGACTTGTATTTCGAGTCTAAAGACACCGACTTGTATTTAGAGTCTAAAGACACCGACTTATATTTAGAGTCTAAAGACACCGACTTTAGCTTGTACATGAGTTGGTACGCATTTACCTGAATATAAATCCCACCTGGTTATTAAGACCAGTTTATACGAACCACTAGGGTTACCTTTGTAGACAGGTTTGGCTGATGTCCATATTCTTCTCTCGTTCTTTGGTCTTCGACGAGAAAAAAACGTGAAACTTAATATCCAATAAAACTTGTCTAACTGCTGCACTGTGGGACCGATGTAGAGTACCGATTTAGAGAGGCTAACGTTTTATCAAGGTTCCACTAATTTATCTACCACGGAAAAGTTGAAGTTATTACCCCAACTATACGAAAATTATAATCTTAGTAAAATGATTTTTATATTTAATTGTCTTTTATTTTAATAGTCATTTGACAAAATTAATTTCTGTTTACATATTCACGATAATTACACTGTATTGCAAATAAAATTTTACGTGGTACATCCACTTTCGTTTAGATGTGTGTGTGTGTGTGTGTGTGAGAGAGAGAGAGAGAGAGAGAGAGAGATTATATGCTTTGGATTTGTTGCAGAATCAGTAAGGAACCCAAATAATGGCCATGACATGTTACTTTTTTTTTTTTTTTTTTAGAGCCTTAGTTTACTGTATTAAATGAAAATTCGGAATACTTCGGTAAATGAGACACCAGCGCTTGAAATGATAGACTTTCATAAATGACGCTGTTTATTGCATACACATTGAAATTTACACAGTTTGCCAGTTTATTCAGTACCATTTTGAACAAATATCACTGTATGTAACAGTTCATTTGAGTACTTTGTACAAAGGAGACTTTTCTTAGAGGGCAGAGGTAACTTAGATCAAATTTTTAATATTTTTATTTCATTATTGTTGTCGACCTACACCCTCCCGGTTTAAACTAGCCTCAATCCTGCACCTGACTCTACCCTCTCCTCAGTCTCCACTAGACGTTTCAATCGGATATAACCTTCATGGCCACTGATTTCAAGTACCAAAAAAAAAAAAAAAAAAAAAAAAAAAATAGGAATCTCCGACGGAGATCACGAAGGAAGTATCAGTAACACGATATCCCTTGTGGTAACAAAGATATGTCAAATTAGAAATAAGATACTGATATATATGGTATCTTAGCAACGGATAAAACCATTAAGCGCTGCAGGGGGGAGGGGGTATGAGAAGCGATAGTCGTTGCTAATGCATTAACTTCAGCTATCAAGTTTGAGAGAGAGAGAGAGAGGAATAGGAGGAGGATAGGGTTACTCTTAAGGTAGTTTTCGTAGGATGTGTCTTAAGTATAGATTGTTCATATTTCAGAAAATATTGAATCAAACAAAGCATACAGAAATAAGGACATATTTAATAATCTATTTTTTGTAGACTAATCGCTTACACTATGATCGATGCAATGATTCTCTAGTAAATAGTAATACCACATTCGTGCATAATATAAAATCGATACTATACTTTATCAGTCAAATTATATAGCAAACATATCCACTGTATGAACATTAAATATGTTTAAATATTTACGGAGGGGCTGGTAGTGCAATGGCAAATTATCTAGCATAAAAATTCTCCCCCTCCCCTGTCACCGTTACAGAAAATGTCAAGCCTTATACCAAAACGTAATACTACACGCAATCTTTTGTTTTACGCAAAAAAACGATGTATCCTACATTTTGCGAGCACGTATGAAATGATGACCTATCATGAAACTGCACCCGTCATAAATTTTGATACCTCGTGAAGAACTTTAATATTTTTACCGAGAAGGAGGTGAAATTGAAGAAGGTGAGGTTTTATTACTTGGAAGCTTAATGTACTCGTTTCTTCTTACATGTTAAAATTATATGTAAGCTTAATGTACTCGTTTCTTTTTACATGTTAAAATTATATGGAAGCTTAATGTACTCGTTTCTTCTTACATGTTAAAATTATATGGAAGCTTAATGTACTCGTTTCTTCTTACATGTTAAAATTATATGGAAGCTTGATGTACTCGTTTCTTCTTACATGTTAAAATTTATTACACATTTTTTATACTCAGATGGAATATTTATGTAGGGGCACTAGCTTTTGACCCATAATCCTTCATTTCCGACGTTATGCTTTGCGTGTAAACACACGTAGGCACAAACTAATCCCATCATTTCCATTTCAAAGCCTACATATCCGTGTTATATAATCTGTCTTGTAAACTGGAGCGATTTGTTGTTTATTTTATCCTCTTTTGTCAACAGAAATGAGGGGAAATTCTCACTGCTATTTTGATCACAAACATTCCTTTTGTTGTCTTAACATTGAAGAGTTCGCTGCTGTGTAGGATTGAAACCCCAACTGTAACTTTCACCATCAACTTGAAAACTGGATAAATACATCGTTGAGAAATTTGCATCAATCTACAAATTGAACTTTCAACAGCTCGTGGTGTACTCATTGTGTTTCCTATTGACTCTCTTTTTGTACCAAATACTACTACATGTATTAGTTTTGCCAATGTATACAGTATGCACACAGAAGTAAAGAATAGCATTGTTCGATGACAAATGATTTGTTTCCAAAATAAGTGCATCTGAGATTTCACCTAAAACACATACAATGAAAGATTGTCTCTTGTATTGAATATAATAACTGCCCCTGGCAGTTCAAAAAATGAAAATTTCTGAACCATTTGCAAGAGTTATTTTATCGTGGACTTACTGTGACCTATTTTTACACCTGACGGGTACTGAATTATATATAGAGATAGACATGATATTGATTGGCCTACTGGTATCCAGCATACTAGATAGTTTCAAACCAGACATACTTTTTTTGTACAATCACAAATTTTGAAGAATGGTAATTTTAAATGTCAGAAGTACCTGAAAAAACTTGGAGTTCCGCTGTCAGAAATATTTCCAGAATTGTCGCCGCTTTCATCCCTTGAACAATTACTATTCACATGCCTCTGCGTGGATGCGCGGCAAGGTCTCCGTTTGTCTATTTGTTCCATCCCAAGTGACCGTCCCTGTTGTCCCTTAAGAACATATTATTTAAAGAGTTCTTTGGGTGTTATCGACATTACTAAGTAACGTACATCCCATGTCTGCATGTCCATATTGATTACACAACTGGTACTGTGTTGTTGGAAGTGGTTTCCTAAGGTCCAGTTACACGCACGTTTAACGTTTCCCTCTTTGCCAAAAGAATAACACTCATGTGCTGTACGGGTCTTTTGACGTCCACTCGGACTGTTCTCGCTAGGTTGACTGGGAAATGTTGGTCTAACTTCATGGCGAGTTCCTGAATTTTGTTCCCCAAGTCTTTGACGTATTGTGATTTTGTGTCAAGGAGGCCGGCGACGGCAGAAATCTTGCATCAGCTGCTTGAGGTAGACTGTTTGTTGTTTGTTTCGTCCTTCTTTCATTCATTTATGTTGGGTAGCTAAAGTCATATATTTGGTCGATAATCTCGGGATTTCGCTAGATAGTTCGTGAATTGAATTTAATCCTTGCAATTACTATGTTGAGTACTTCACTAGGGATACTAATATTTGCTTTGTATTCATTTTGTCTTCATCCTTATACTGCCATAAACTGTATACGTTATATATAGAAAAGATAAGATTTGTACTGTTTCAGCTAATTCAATAAATTGAAGGATTCATGCTATTTGTAGATTGCGCTTTATTTAATCGAAAAATCTTGTGTGTGCATGTGTATCACAGATGAATAACATATTACACACTGATGTAGCATCTTCAACTGATTATGGATGATTGAGAATGATGATCTGATGTTTTATGATTTTCGATGACAATCGCTTGTGGTAGATGATGATCCATGAAGGTAGACTACGATCATTAATAACAGTTCAATGTGATCTGAATCTGTGACGGAGAGACTGAATTAGGGAACTACGACGTCAGGGGTTCATGATTTTTGATGTTTCGTTTGCATAGTGATTTTAGTGGATGTGACCCCCAGAGGACGATGAGTTACGTTTATTTAACCAGAAGAAACTTTGGAAATGTTGTTGTGTAATAGTATAGTGTGTCATTAAACATCCATTGGGGGTGTATATTTATTACTGAGTTCGCGTACCTTACATTGTATCATATCGATCTGGGAAGCTACTGGCAAGCTTTCTTATGTGCCCACGTTGGCCGAACTGAGACTCGAACCCACGCTGACAGTGGTGAGGTCTGAGTGACCTGTAAAGGCGATCGCCTTAGATCACTCAGCCACAGGGGGGCCCTAACGGACCGGGTATTATTTGCAGATATTACATTTACGGTCTTTACCATTCCAGGATAAAAGAATGATCGAAATGATTTGAAATGTGATTCATCTCAAAAATGATTTGGTAACTCATTCCATAGAATGGCAGCTGCATATCTTAAAGATTTTTGGAAATATGTTGAGGTTTTAATTCTTGGGATATCTAAAATATTTGAATATCTAAACTTGTATTTATTGTGTTTAAAACATCGCAAATCATCCGAACATTTTGAACAGACTTTTTTAAAAAATAAATTTGAATACTCGTGCAAGGTCCTTTACATGCATGTACTTTAAGATTTATACCCGCATGTTTACTTATTAGCGATAAAGAAATATGATATATTAATAAATGGCATGTTTATTACGATAGCCAATAAAATTTCTTTTCTGATATATGTAATATCAGAAATGGCTAATTTACTTCCTTCTTGTGTAAAGTACTCATCTCGGGATTAATATTATTTTATCGGTTTTCTTTCATTCCATCTCGGGATTAATATTATTTTATCAGTTTTCTTCCATTCCATCTCGGGATTAATATTATTTTATCAGTTTTCTTCCATTCCATCTCGGGATTAATATTATTTTATCAGTTTTCTTTCATTCCATCTCGGGATTAATATTATTTTATCAGTTTTCTTTCATTCCATCTCAGGATTAATATTATTTTATCAGTTTTCTTTCATTCCATCTCGGGATTAATATTATTTTATCAGTTTTCTTCCATTCCATCTCGGGATTAATATTATTTTATCAGTTTCTTTCATTCCATCTCGGGATTAATATTATTTTATCAGTTTTCTTCCATTCCATCTCGGGATTAATATTATTTTATCAGTTTTCTTCCATTCCATCTCGGGATTAATATTATTTTATCAGTTTTCTTTCATTCCATCTCGGGATTAATATTATTTTATCAGTTTTCTTTCATTCCATCTCGGGATTAATATTATTTTATCAGTTTTCTTCCATTCCATCTCTGGATTAACATTATGTTATCAGTTTTCTTCCATAAGCACAATCTTACACTTGTAGCCATGTTTATGAGCATGCACTGTGGAAGTATTATATTTGAAGTTGTAATGCACCTTCATAGCTCCATACATACATGCGTGATCACGAACACAAGGAGACAGACACAAGAACACCTAGTAAAACTCCCACTTTTCATCTTCCAAATTAAACATGTAGGATAGTATGTCCTTCAAGGTCGCCCGCAGGTTTTTAATTCATCGTATTACTTATTACTATCCAAATTATAAAAGAAACATTTCCCGCAAATCTTAGAGCAGCGTGGGAACTAGGCAAATACTAACTAACAGAACGGAAATATGGGTCTCAAAAATCATTAGAGTCAGCTTTTCTCTTGTTCCTTCGCTGTGAAACACTTCAGGTTTAATCTCTTTCGGAAATATATCTGTAACAAAACAAGTTGAATACGATATCTCTTTAAACTTCCAGCTGAGACGATAAAACTGGTAATTGCTGGGCTTGTCATATTCAAAATGTAACATTTTGGGTTTTTATATCAAATTTGGCGGCTACAAATGGACATCCGCGATCACCTGTCATGGAAAATAGCTCGTTTTCAATAGCTTTTTCTTTTAATTTCAAAGATATTTTCGCCTAACATTTGAAGTTAGCAAAGAATGCCTTTTAGGCCACTTTTAAAGGACTAATTATTATTTTTTTCGAAGTCATCCATTCACTGACCAAAATAAGCTTCGTTCCGATTCTGTTATTTAGAGACGTAAAAGAACGGACATCCTTTATGTAATGTATTCTAAAACGTTCATCTTCTATGTCTTGCAGTATGACGATAGTCTTAACATTTGACAAGGGCAAGTAAAATACACGAATTAAACAATTCAATCAAAATAAAGGATACCATTCTTCTACAAAGTTTATAAGAATATTCCATTTTAAAAAGTGATATATTTTTTCCTTTGCCTCAATATCTCAGAGGTGGCCATTATGTTGTAATTATATGATAGTGTATGACAAGTTATTGAAGAGATTAAACGCTATCCAAGGAAAATACAAAGGCAGTGCCGGTTTAACCGCTAGGCAAACTAGGCAGTCGCTTAGGGCGGCACAATTTTTGGGCCGGCAAAAAACTGAATGAATAAAAAGAAAGAAAGAAAAACAGGGTAAAATAGAAGATAATAAGCGTCTAATAGTAGAAAGAGAAAAACAGAAGGAAAGAATAAATGTATAGTATTCATTTTCGAAAGTTAATTGTGAGGGAGGGGGAGATCAATGCTGAAGGTTTGCCTATTGCAACAAATACCCTTGCGCCGGCCCTGTAAAAAGGGACTTTTTATAATTTTTTTAAATATTCTAAAATAGGTTATGAAATTGACTAGAGATACGGTCGATCTGAGGTGTGAGTGCGTATGACTTGTTTCAATACCTCTGAGGTTTATTATTTTGTTTTTAATGAGTTCACCTGATGATGATGATAATGATGATTATGCTGTTCGTCATTATTATTATTATTATTATTATTATTATTATTATTATTATTATTATTATTATTATTATTGTACTTGATTTATTTGCAGAAGTACCAAATGGTCGTACCGACAAGTGTTGACGCGTGTTTTCCGAACGTGTCAGTTTACTATAAAAGGAATAAATTCATTATTGTCTTGATATATTGGATGAAATTTGCTTTTACATCACACTAAACCCTTGTTAAACACAGATTTTAATAATCAGAAAAAGTGAAAATTGGATAAAGTTTGAATGCCGATTTCTTTCAAACTTCCCCATGCAAAAGAGATTGTCTTTGTCTTGAAGCGTTGCCAAACGAGGCTATTAGTGTGTTCAAAATGTCAAATAAACGAGAAATCTAGCTAGGTAATAAAGGTCAAGGTTGGCAAGTTATATGACCAGCCTCTCATCATTCTTTTTTATTAAATAAAAAATGGACTTTCAATATGTGTTTTTTAACCTTGACCTTTGGAAAATGATTAATATTTATTGTTGTTATTAATGTTGGCTCCATAATTTTACTCGATATTTAAACTTATGTGTAAAAATGTCTAAAGTATCTATTACATAATTTTCAAGTTATGCACGAAGTGTATATTTGTGTAAGATGGCACTGGAAAACTGTATAGAAGATATATTAATAAACAATATCAACTTTCTGAGATGAAAGCGGTCTGTTTGAACGGAATATGTGGAAATCGGACCATGTTGACAGATTGATGAATACCAATTATGCAATGAGAATATTCTGTTATTTCTTTATCTAGCAGTTTAAACTTTGAAGTATGTCGTAATCTGACATATATGTGCGACAAATGTTAACATGAAAACTAAATCACACTCTTTGTCGTCTACAACAGACCCTGATCGACAATGATCGATTCTGAGGTGCATGTTAAAAACTTGCTTAATTTACACAAATATATAAGTTCTTTGTGCTATTTTAAGGGTGAATGTGATTGGCCAGGGGTAATGTAGAGTGAATGTGATTGGCCAGGGGTAATGTAGAGTGAATGTGATTGGCCAGGGGTAATGTAGAGTGAATGTGATTGGCCAGGAATAATGTAAATCTTAAGGCTTTTGTCAAAGTCCGAAGCCTGTAACCTTGTGCGGAGTTTAAACTCTGTTTACCATCTGAACGGAATGCGAGCTTTATCTTTGAATTGTGGTGCTCTCAAAATCGAACAGATGTGTTGAATTAGTATTAGAATTCAATTTTGTTGCCTAAATTTCATCTCATCTTTTGATACTTATCAGTGTTTCACGAATCTTGCCAGAATCTTCTAAATTAAGACAGGAACTGGGCATACTTAACGCCCACCAAATCCTATTTACCGTTAAATCTGGTTTTGGGGGAATTATTTTAAAAGTTTGGGATCGCATTTAGCTGAACTATAATTGACTGTTTTAATATTTGTTTTCGTGTGGCATATGCTGATTTTGGCTACATTATTGTATAACTTACAAAACTGATTCTCTGGGAAGCTGGTTAATGTCCTTCAAATGTATGTGATGTCAATGAGTTTAAAGTGAGATGTACTTGATCTCTACAACCACCAAATAAACGTCGTATAGATTGAGAAAGATAAAGTGCGTTATTTACGAATACTTCTGCTTCAACTATTTTTTAGCTCAAGTTTAATCAGCGACATTTGCAATTATTTTCAAGTACGATTGTTGAAAACCATTTTCCTGTTTCGATTTTATTAAGAAAACAGTTTATGCCATTTGTTTAAAGAAGTTAATTTAAAAAACGATGTACACAGATATGCACAAATCTAAAAAAAAGGCGCATTGGCATGTCGTGTTTCTGAAAGAATATTTATCCATCAACCAGCTTCTATGTATCTGTCTGTCTGTCTGTCTATCTATCTATCTATCTATCTATCTATCTATCTATCTATCTATCAGGCGATAATAAGTTTTTATAACATTCTAGCCGAGCATTGTTTTGCAAAAAAAATACGTTTAAACCATTTTTCTATATATGTCAGTATGTCTTTATGTCTGTCGCTACAATACAAATAATGGTCGCCATCTCCACAATAAACACCACGACTACTACTACTACCATTACTACTACAACTATAACATAATCGTCATCATAATCGTCGTCATCATCACCACCACCATAATCATCACCACCGCCACTACCACTACCACCACTTCTAGATCTAATCATCATTTCGTAATGGTTATTGATGCTTTTTTAATCTTCTTTATTGCCAATAAGGTACATGTCACGAAAGGTCTCATCTAGTGTCTCCTTTTATTGCATTCCACAAGATAATTTCTACCTAGGAGCACCCACAAAAAGAAAAGAAAGTAAAAAACCGATCGAGAATCGCTTCTTTATTTTACGAAGAAATGTTTTAAAACAAGCAAATGACATTTTGTAATAACGCTTAGGCATATTAGGATGATTTGGAGGAACCACGTGACTTATATCGACTAAATTTTCCTTCTCATAAATTCATCGAACATTTCACATTCCTCACACATAATTATCCTATGTAGTACAGCCAGATAGGTTTCTACCTGTCCGCAAGGTTTGCTTTTCAAACAAGTGGTAGACCACCGGCGGCAAGCAGTCACCCGCAGCAACAAACAGGTACACTGAACAAGCAGTAACAGTCAAAGCTATTGCCAAGTTGAAACAAGAAATTGAACAACAAGTTACCAGCAATAATACCTATAGGAAAATCCCCTTTTCGGGGTACATAACAACAAGATTACAAGAAAGAATGTGTCTGGCATCGAGAAGAGGCAAACAAGAACACATATGTTTGGATTACTAGAATGTAAAGGGGTGTATATGACCAAGCTGAAGATGTTCCAAGGGACCTATAGCTTATCGGCACGTTTGAACATTGCGCATGCGTATATAATGAACTTGCTGAGTCTCACAGATGCTGGCCGAAGAGCATTTACTACAAAAAGTAATTGAGTTAAAATAAATGGGGCAAATGAGTTAGAAAATAGTATAAATAGGTTTAAAGACAGGAAGCAAAGTCACTACAACGATAACGATTGGAACAGTACGGAGTACGAATAGGTAACAGATTGTGAAAGGAGAGACACTTGGTGGAACAGGGAATGGGATTCCAAGAGACGTGACCTTATAGGCAGAATGACGATAAGATGAGAAGTGGTAGCAATAGATATGATAGGTACACAAGTGATAAGAAAGTAACCGGTTATTACTATGATCGAATGTTGATAGCCTTCAGTACTCTTCTTGTCCTTTCTTCTTTTGATGTTGATAGCCTTCAGTACTCTTCTTGTCCTTTCTTCTTTTGTGTTTTATTATTCCCGATGCACAGTACTGAATGTTATGACTTGAAGTGTCTAGGGCACTACGTCCTCTGCAGTTTCACTGATAACCTAAATGTCAAGGGCATTATGTCATCTGCAGTTTCACTGATTACCTAAATGTCAAGGGCATTATGTCATCTGCAGTTTCACTGATCAGGGCACTTTCATATTTGCAGAAGACTTTAATGCTCACTTAGTTATAAAAGGTAAGCTAAAGCGAAACAAGTGTTAGATTTTTGTCCATGCAAACTCTTTGCTTTCTGTAAAATGCGACAAGTCACCTAAAGGGCAAAATATAAATTTGTTACAACTAAAATAATGATATACAAGGACGAGTAAAATATTGATGACCTATATGAGGTATTGGTTGAATCTCTTATTGATGCTTATTTTGGAAACTCCTGAATTCCCAAAATCCTAAATTAAAACCAGTTTGTTCAAGGATAAGTACATTGTGACAGAGTGTTTTTAACGGCCAATGAGATAGCTGATGGTTTTCCTGAATATTGTGCGAATACAGACAATTGGGAACATTATGCATTTCATGAAAGAGGGAAAATTATAGAGTTCAACAGAAAAGATGATGCGTGATTGTATCCGTAATAGGAATATATATTTTCATCTTAGTAGCATAATACCAGGATAACAGATATCAACGGAATCAAAAGATCCACTGTGTTGAGGGGCCTTATGCAACGGAAAGCCTCTGCCTGGAATGAAACACAAAATGGGCACATCATTTTTGCTGACAGATTTTGTCTCCAAATTTTTTTAATTTGGGCCCCCACTAGGCCTTGCCCCCCCCCTCCCCCTTTGCAGGGGTTGGTTGGGCGGTTGCTACGCCTTTGGCCTTTCTATTAGGTAATTGAATTCTACCTAACGACCAAGCGGCTACTTACCTTGGTCAAACGATCTCAAATCCACCAACCGTACAGAAGCAGCGGCAGAAAGGTAAACGTAAATTCATTCCGGTTTCTTGAGTTGGCGTAGGACCTCACAGATGTAATCCCTTGACTTCAGTCACCTTGCATAAAAGTTATTCCTTCAAACGTTTTGTACCGCAGTAAAATTATGAAATGAGCTTTGTAAAATATAATTTGACAAATTGTCTCAATTTTAGCATTTTGAAGAGAAGACAATTCAAGGGTTGGCATAGAGAATTTCCTCTGACATATTTGTATCTTTGTTAGGTCTATATCGTTTCAGAAACTGAGAATGAAAATTACAATTATTACTAAAGATTTTTGTTAACTAAAACTGTTCAACCTCACTAATGGTATATTTGTTGGAATATTATATTCTTTTCTAGCTCATCGCTCACAAGTTATATATAGTTTTATTTCAGATTTAAGACAACTTTTAGTTAGATATGATCTATAAATGTTTCTTTTTAAGTACTTAATGGATATAAATTTTCCTAATTAGTTTCCGTGAACGATTATAGTGCTTGAGTTAATGGTAAAGAAAGTATTCTGTGGAAAGAGCAACACAGGTTTGAACCTGAATTTAAAAGATTGAGACAGTTTAATGCCAATATGTCACCAGCCTCAGTTTACTAATTTCCTATAACCTCAGTAGAATTTGATTGGCCGATTTTGTTGCCAGATTATGTGTTTTGTGATCCAGGATTGCAAATTATAACAAATGTCCCCTGTGTGTGTCGATGTATGTGATGATGTACTTCTTAATGTGTGACTGTTCCACCATACTTTACTTAATTTGTAACTAGTATAAATGACATTCTTCTATTCGCGTAAGTAGTTAACTCCATAATTTCGACTCAAAAGAACACGTACAGAAATTAATGGGATCTAATCTAAATGATGATGAACGGTGTCTGTTTAGAAATATGTCATCTACCCTTATTGACGAGTGTGCATTAATTTATTTTGGACAAGCTAAAACAAAAATGTGCTTGCTAATGGAGATGTTTATGTGAAATGATTGCACCATTAACGAGAATTTCTAGCATGGTGATAAATTTGTGATACTTGTGTGTAATGACAAAACGGTACTAGTCTAACCTTTTTGCTGAATCAAAGTTGTCATCATTACTTTGCATTACTTGTATATTGTTTTATTTATAATCATGTCACTTTTCTAATGTGAACATTTGTTTTTCTTTTCCTTTTCACCTGATATGTATATCACCTGAGCAGAACATAAAGATTATGATGAAAATAAGACAAATCTTAATTGCCTATAAGGATAAAACATTGTAGAAACTGAAGGTATGGTTCTGAATTGTTT
Source organism: Margaritifera margaritifera (assembly GCA_029931535.1). Lineage (NCBI taxonomy): Eukaryota > Metazoa > Mollusca > Bivalvia > Unionida > Margaritiferidae > Margaritifera > Margaritifera margaritifera. The sequence continues at coordinate 224,131 of JAQPZY010001239.1, read as the reverse complement.
AGATGAAATATATTGTAATTTAGGTTTGAAAAATAATAGCACTGATCAGATTTATGACCCATAAAGCTGTTCGAAATGATGTATAAACTATGTATAGTAAAAGAAAATATTTCATATAAAACGACTAGAAATTTGAACTGAAAATGTGTTTATGGAGAACGGATGTCCACGACAGTACCTGAAAACTGACCTACACGTAAAATTTGCTGTGACAGACGAACGGACGGAAGGAAGGATGGACGGACATGGGTAACACTATATGCCACTACCACTGTCATGATAGGGCATAAAACACTAGGTGTCAAATACTGTCATGATAGGGCATAACACACTAGGTGTCAAACACTGTCATGATAGGGCATAACACATTAGGTGTCAAACACTGTCATGATAGGGCATAAAACACTAGGAGAGTTTGTGAATAATGACCATAAAAAAACTTTACAAAACCTCGTTCAATAGAAAGGGATACCTATGAATACTTCATGAATAATTGTTTATAAAAATATAAAAATTCAATGATGGCTCATAAGGATAATGTCTTATATACACCGTTAGTGAGAAATTTCAGAGCTTTGGTAATAACTTACCCGCTTGATGTAGGAAGCTTTCTCTTTCTGCTAGGCAGAGTTCCATGGGCTGAAATTCTATCCGACCACTTTTCTTATGCTTGTCTTAAGCTTTGATTGACGTATGCTAATTTACCCTACCACGAAATGGAACTTCCCATATTGGCGGAGCTGTAATCCCAGGATGAAGTGCCTGCCGTTCGCTGGAACTGTGCACTGACACTACAGTACTCGTTTGGTGAATGTCAGAACATAACTTTAAACACTGAATTGCAAATGCAATGTCGATTACCCTGCAGAATCATCCAGGCGTGCAAGTGTAGAAAAATGTAAAAGATCGAAGCGGTCAAGATCTATCTGTTGCTTCTAAGCATTTATTTCGTAGCTTGTTCAGGATTAGTTTTCGATGTTGTAGAAAATATCGAGGATGATTTTTGGAAAACCCGAATCTACAGGACACGAGTGCCTTGGGTAATGCGATAACCCAGAATAAAGAACCTACACAAAAATGAACCCTACTTTTAAAACGGGGTCGGGTCGGGTGGGTAAGTGGTGTCTTAAACAGGAATACAACGAGGTGGAACAAGAGTTCAGAGACCCTGAAATTCTGAATTATTTTCAGAGGGCTTCGGGCTTTGTAAAGAAGAAGACAGTCAAGAGAAAGTTGTGAAAGCATGTTGGACTCTACAGGGGATAATGTTCGCGATTATGTGCAAGGGTTCAGCCTATTATTCATCGTACCAAGAAAAGGCTAAAGAGTCCACAGACTTATGAAGACTTTGAAAACCAACGTGTTGTGGCCAACGTCGCGAATGATAAAGGACACAGATTCTTAATAAAGCATTCGCTCACCTCAGATAAATTATTCGCACCTTACTATCGGGCAAACTGAGCAGATGCAAACCCTGAAACTTGCATCCCGAATCCCGATACATTGATTATATATAAGGTTTTAACGAGTGAAGACTCAGAATTAAAATATTCCGTACCGGACACCTGGCCAGATCCAGTACATTTGTTATGTATCTATATAACTAGACGTATTGCAAAAAATTTCATTTATGACGTCATAATGTTTACCTATACGTCATGTACTGAGCTTTAAATAGACAGGAAATAGTCTAGCAAAAGACAACAACAAAGCAACAGTGGCCGATCTTAAATTAATTTTAAAAGCAATAAATGAAATCACAATATTCAGAGTTCAATAAAATTACAAAACAATCCTTACAGCAATACAACAATTTTTTTCACTTCAATCTGTTTTTAAGTAACACAATTATTCCTCTTTTATGAGAAGAGTACTAAAGGAGAGCAAATCTCAGTTAAATAAATTATAAGGTATTCCTTGTTTAAACAACCCAACCCCCCAACAATATATGGTGGAAGTGCCGTAATAATCTTGTTTCGCATGCGAGAACGAGATATGTGTAATGTGTAATCTAAAACCGAACAGTAAGCTGAAGAATTGTTTACACGTGGCAAGCGAACGTCAAAGTTATACTTTCTCAATTAGGAGGATGGAAGGAGCGTGGTCTTTATGTCACCTAGAATTTCGACTAGAGCAAGTATTTGTTCTTCCCCTTCTGTCCTTTCTCTGATGCTTCAAAATGCTGAGAAATACACGTGACTATTACGTCCATGTACAAAAATGTATGTCTTTATTTTTTGCATAAATCTTTTTAGTATGTCTTTCTTTTATTACTGGCGTGGAGAAGAACACACATTATTCGGTAACAATCCTTTTTCTTTTGTGCGAATTAGTTAATATTGCGGTGCACTGGTCATCTTTGAGGATAATCTATCAAATGTCTGTTCAGACTGGTTTGACCCTTTATGAACAGTTACTTAATTTCTCAGGCTTTTTGCTTCATCACATCTGACCGATATATATTTCCAAAATGCTCAGTAGTTACCTGTACCCCTTATAGATAAGTTCAGAAAACTGTATCAGAGCCAAACAAAATAGGCGAGAGTAAAATGTGATTTTTATATATTTTTTATGCCGACACGTGCCTGCTTCAAAATCGGTATCGTTCTTAGAGAATTCTTCGAATTTGTTTAAAATATAATTCTTGGGACTTTTAGTATATACTGTCTCTGGAAATTCTAAACTGCATTTATTAAGTCAAAATAATTTGTATTTATGCTCCAAACTAGTTTTGCTCATTATTGTAAATAATTTCTATTCATATTTTTTCACAGCTTGCAATTTTTTTAAAATAGAAAAATGAGTAAATATTGTGCTGTTCAACAGCATTGGTATCTGTAAATTTTGGTAATTGTTGTTCTAAGCAACATTTTGGAAATTGCTGTTCTAAGCAACATTTTGGAAATTACTGTTCTAAGCAACATTTTGGAAATTACTGATCTAAGCAACATTTTGGAAATTACTGTTCTAAGCAACATTTTGGAAATTACTGTTCTAAGCAACATTTTGGAAATTACTGTTCTAAGCAACATTTTGGAAATTACTGTTTTAAGCAACATTTTGGAAATTACTGTTTTAAGCAACATTTTGGAAATTACTGTTCTAAGCAACATTTTGGAAATTACTGTTCTAAGCAACATTTTGGAAATTATTGTTCTAAGCAACATTTTGGAAATTACTGTTTTAAGCAACATTTTGGAAATTACTGTTCTAAGCAACAATTTGGTAATTGTTGTTCTAAGCAACATTTTGGAAATTACTGTTTTAAGCAACATTTTGGAAATTACTGTTCTAAGCAACATTTTGGAAATTACTGTTCTAAGCAACATTTTGGAAATTACTGTTCTAAGCAACATTTTGGAAAATACTGTTCTAAGCAACATTTTGGAAATTACTGTTCTAAGCAACATTTTGGAAATTACTGTTCTAAGCAACATTTAGGAAATTACTGTTCTAAGCAACATTTTGGAAATTACTGTTCTAAGCAACATTTTGGAAATTACTGTTCTATGCAACATTTTGGTAATTGTTGTTTTAAGCAACATTTTGGAAATTACTGTTCTAAGCAACATTTAGGAAATTACTGTTCTAAGCAACATTTTGGAAATTACTGTTCTAAGCAACATTTTGGAAATTACTGTTCTAAGCAACATTTTGGTAATTGTTGTTCTAAGCAACATTTTGGAAATTACTGTTCTAAGCAACATTTTGGAAATTACTGTTCTAAGCAACATTTTGGAAATTACTGTTCTAAGCAACATTTTGGTAATTGTTGTTCTAAGCAACATTTTGGAAATTACTGTTCTAAGCAACATTTTGGAAATTACTGTTCTAAGCAACATTTTGGTAATTGTTGTTCTAAGCAACATTTTGGAAATTACTGTTCTAAGCAACATTTTGGAAATTACTGTTCTTATCAACTTTATATCATGTCAGCAACTACTGAAGGCTTTCTCTGACATCTTTAATCGTGAACTTTGATATTGTTTCCGCATGTATTTAAAAGTTGAAATTATTATTTGGTAATTGGAAAGTGTTTTAGTTTTTTAAAACTGAGATGTTACATTAGTTTTCAATTGCTAATCTTATCAGTACTAAATGTCAATTACATTAAAACTACAAAAATGTATCGTCAGAAATATTAATTATATTCAATATATTTCGGATCTTGAAAATTATTATTAGTTCGAACATTATTATTTCTCCATAAGTAAAATGTATCCTTCTTTAATCATATGTATTCGAATATTTGCAATTTGTTTGTTGTCAAAATAAAGGAGCTTCAGCTTGAGGCCGGATTGTTGTTAAGGAACTTCAGCTTGAGACCGGGTTGTTTTTAAGGAACTTCAGCTTGAGGCCGGATTGTAGTTAAGGAACTTCAGTTTGAAGCCGGATTGTTGTTAAGGAACTTCAGCTTAAGGCGGGATTGCTGACTGTTGAAATTACACTTGGTATATTATTAGTATTATTATTTGAAAATAAAATAAATTATTTTCTCTTCACGATGACATCTGTAATCGTTTTTTTTTTCTTCTATCTTATGATTTTGGAATGTTTGCATTTTTACTTCAGGTCAATGTTTATAATTTGCCTAAGAATGTTTCAGAATGAAAAGACTTGGGCTTCAAAGCAGGTTGCACATTTTTGTGTATTCTGTACAAAATGCTCTCCTTTTCATATGATCCGGACCTCACTGAAGCGACGCATCAACATCAGCAATGATAAAAAGCTACCACTGAAATACAGGAATGAATTGTCTAAAGACTTAGTTAACCATTTCAAAGTTTCATCAATATCGCGACAGCTGGGTTAGTGAGTTACGCCATATCCCAAATAATATATATATATATATATATATATATATATATATATATATATATATATATATATATATATATATATATATATATATATATATATATATACACACACACACACACACACAACAATGAAGGAAACAATGAAGAAAATGTTTTTGTGTTTCTTTTATATTAATATCAACATCAGAGGAGAGACCCCAGCCCAACTGAAAAGCTGGCTTGGTAATTCCTTACGGCAAATTAAGGATTTTTATTTTAAAATATTGGTTCCGCCAAGTGTCAAGCCGGTAAGTAACAGACGATTTTAGTGCTAGAACTAATCTCTAAACGCCATTCGAGAGGGCAAATTTATATCAAATTCATTTTTACCAAAGTCTGTTACAAGTCTGCTGCGGAATGGAAAATCATGTCCCTTTGGAGATTTTGTACAACCTGTTGTTATAATTTTGTTAACTCACGCTTAAATATGAATCTAGGAAGGATCACAGTCTATTATATCAAGGTAAACGATCATAGTCTATTATACCAAGGTAAACGATCACAGTCTATTATATCAAGGTAAACGATCATAGTCTATTATATCAAGGTAAACGATCACAGTCTATTATATCAAGGTAAACGATCATAGTCTATTATATAAGGGTAAACGATCACAGTCTATTATACCAAGGTAAACGATCACAGTCTATTATATAAGGGTAAACGATCACAGTCTATTATACCAAGGTAAACGATCACAGTCTATTATATCAAGGTAAACGATCACAGTCTATTATATCAAGGTAAACGATCATAGTCTATTATATCAAGGTAAACGATCACAGTCTATTATATCAAGATAAAAGATTAGCACAAATTCTGCACATAAGAATTTGACTAAATTGTAGCTCATTAAACGATTATCTTTTCAAAACCCATTTGTCATTTAGCAACAGTTGTTCATGCGATGTACCAGAGGCCGCAAAGCATTTTCTCTTAGACTGCACAAAATATTTTCCCATTAGAAATCGTACAATAGGAATTTTGTCCCACAATACAAACATAACTTCATTAATAATGGGTAAAATTCTTGTAATCGCTTGAGGTCAACGAGGAGTTTTGTAGGCGGTCCGGAAGTTCATGATAGCAACTTAGACATTTGTTTAGTCACTGTTTATCTCCTCACAATTACCTGATATATCTCTGGTACGCTCCGGTACGTATTTAGTTACAACATATATACCACCTGAACTGAAGTTAAAAGTTGACCTAGCCCCCGCCCCCCCCCCCAAAAAAAAAAAAAAATTGTCATATTTTTTACAATCCTCTGCTTTTATTACTCGCATCAGTTACATTATCCAAGTAAAGATTATTGTTAATGAGGAGAGAGATCGAGAACAACTTACGCTTGTTGCTCAGTCATCTATATCTCTCTTTTAATTATTTTAAATGCAATTTCCGTGATGATGTCTACAAATAAATGCATTTTAGACCAAACACAAAGAAACATAGCGAAAGGAAGGACTGACAGACGGAAAGACACATGTTATTGCCTCTTCGCAGATTCCTTCATAGCTGTATTGAACTCTCCATTAGAGTAAATGCCAGATTGAGCGCGCAGAAAGGTGAGCCATATAGTTATATCTTGTGATTACCTGTAATGGTTTTACTCCTTTGATGTCATTTATAGGTCTGATTCGAAAAAATCTGAAAACTAGAAAAAGTCATTCTTTTTTTGAGAGTTGGGAATAATAAAAATATAAATTACACGTATTTCCGCATTTTGCTCCTAAAGAATTCCCACGTGTGTAGTGTTTTGAGGCAACACTTTTTATCAACGCCCATTTTTTAACTTTATTCTAAATGCTTTGATCCCGAATAAAGACATATTGCTACAAATACTATGATTACTATGTATATACTGCTTTTCATCAGGGATTAGTGTAAGCTATAAGTAAGTTACACTTGCGTTTACTGTCAGCTTATTCCTGCCTTTATATTTCCGTAAGGCGGAGTCGGGATAATACCTCCTACTTTACATGATAATTCCTTGGTTAACTTGAACACAGAACATGAAAATCTCTCAAACTGAACCGCGTCTTGAAAGATATAATGTTGACTCAGAGAAATTATGTACTTATAGTATGGAAACAAGTACCACAAACAAGTATTATAACTGTCTTTTATGATATACGACAAAACAAGTAAACAACATTTAAACATGCAAAAAGATTGCATTGAGAAGTTCAATGGAAGAACTAAACACAAATCTTTTGAACATAATAAGGATCTCTATGTCAGTATGTGACAAATGTGTGGTATGGTGTATGTCAGTATGTGACAAACGTGTGGTATGGTGTATGTCAGTATGTGATAAACGTGTGGTATAGTGTCTGATATATCTACGTTACCATGGAATTAAAAATTAGCACAGACTACATATAGGGTAATGTAATAAGGCGGAGTTTGGGGGTAATAATTTTGCTACACTTCAAGAGATTTGTTTTGTCCGAGTTACTTCCCCGACATAAACAAGGGTTCCAAGATTACCAACCATCTTCATTGTGTTATTTTACTTAAAGATATTCTGATATTGAAATATTTCTGTTCCTATTTCCAAATGATCAAATATGCATCAAATATCAGAATAATAATTTCAGTAGTGGATAGTAGGACACGTACGACCAGAGCACTACGAGAAGGATTTGATTTGGTTTAGGTGTTTTATGGCACAGCAACGCAAGTAGGTTAATTAGAGCCAATGCAAATTAAGTAAAGTGCCTTGCCCAAAGACACACCACGCTAGCCGACCCAGGCTGATCCGATGGCAGGATTCAACCCGCACCCTTTCGGTCACAAGTCTGGCACGTTAACCACTGAGCCACCGCATCTGCTGCCTCCAATTACTCCCTCTTATGACAAGTAAGAGATCGCATCGGGTTTCTACATATCAGAACCTGCAATGTGTACTTAAAGAAGGAGTTCCTAACACACTCTATCGATTTTACATGTACTCGAGCATATGTACAATTGCTAGAAAGAAAACCAACTAATCTCATACTTCCTATGTAACGCAAATTAGTTTTTATATTGCAATGTTAAGAACTGCTTTATTTTATATACTATCTCACCATTTTCATCTTTGACTTTCATTGAATCCAATCAACGATGTAGGTAAAAGCTAACTATGGACAAGAAGAATAAATGTATAAGTAGTTCTCCTTGCAGTTTTAAATATTCCTCGTGTTGGACGAGAAATCATTCATACAATTAATGAGAATTGGACCTTTTGAATATGGCAGTATAGGAAATGTTCTTTTTACGGATCTGATGAAGGAACATAAAATCTAGTGAGTAATGTGTACGATTTCAAATGGGACAAAATTGACATGCTAAAAGTGGTTACAATTGCTTGAAACAACAAGATGTTCCCTCTTTGCCATTACCTTTTTTACGAGGAAAGTGAGAATGTTTCTTTATTGGATGTAAGAAAAATGTGACGAGGGAGGGTGATTATTGCACTTCTCTAAAATAATAGTGGTCAATCATTTGCGCCAAACATAAATATAGTATACGTCATTTCTACGGTACTGAAGAATTGTCATGTATTCATGTGTATTATTTCTCATACAAGAAATTTCGGACAATGCAAATTCCTGATAATTTTAACTTTGAAGCTCAAATAGAATTCTTTTGGAACTAAGGGTCGAAACTAATTAATTTTCTTATTACTGGGCGGAAAGTGGACAGGAACCATCGTAGTCACTCCGAACTAATAAACACTGAAAATTGCAAGAACTGACTTTTATTCTCTAACGATGACATAAGTCGAGATACAGTAGATTCTTGGTCACCATGACACATGTTATTGTCAAAACATTCTGACTGGTTTACTGTCACTTTATGTGACTGATTTCCCAAACAATTAGTGTCACAGTCAGATTATTATATATTGTCTAATTATCTGACTCCCGTTACTGATGGATCAAAGTGACATCTTTATATTTATTTTCAGAAATGTATGACGACAGAAGAACAGAAAAGTGATACAGAGACGCGAACATTTAATTTGGGGTTTGTGCTTGAAAACTTAGTGGAAAAACATGCGTTCGGGCAGCAATATATTTATTTCCTTCCTTCATTTGCTAAGTGCTTGATGTATTTTTCTCATACATTGTTCAAGTATTGTGTCGTATCATGGTGGGAAAAATGAATAAATTCCGTCATTCTGGTTTCTATATAGGGTTTTGACTCTGTTTTGCATACGAAGAAAACGAATTTGTTAGACCTTTTTCCGCACATGTCTTACAGACGTATTTTACAGGCTTCTAATGTTCATCATTTGGCATTTCAGCTGTTTTCCATCTTCACCTTTTCGTAAGTAGATCTAGTTAAGTACTCGTTCACTGGAACATCTTGCTTACAAGCAGTTCTTTTGCTTCTCTTGTGTTCTTTCTATCCCTCTTTCAATTTGTCTTCGACATTTTTTGCCGGTAACATAACCATACCACCAGTCACTAGTTATAAGGTTACTCAATAAGGCGACAGATTTGAATTACTGACTTTCAGAAGGATTTTGCAATAGTGAAAATTCTTATCTTGTTGAGGTGGTGTCTGTTTTTTGCTTGTTTTTGGTATGTTGTTCAATCCCGTGTGCTCTTATAATTCATCACCATCACAGGCCATACGGCCTACATCTTAGTGACACATTTCCTATTGAACATAAACTTGACATTGTATCACTGCCGGTCAAAGACTTTGACATTGTGCTGAATGAAACAACAGCAGCAACACCAAAAATAATAATAATAATAATAATAAATTTCTCCGAAGATCCTTGGGGTGTAACTTTGTTACAAAACTTCAGGCAAACACTTGTCCTGCTTCTTTGGTATACGGTAGCTTTACTTGACGAATCCCCAAATCAGAGACAACCTCGCTTACTAAGCATCATAGTATTTTCTTGGAAGAATTTTACGTCTTTGTTAGAGAATATATTTTCGTTTATAGTGAAAATTTAGGGAAAATTAGATGAAAGGCAGTGAGGCTATAATAGTTTAAATGTGTACAGTTATACGTAGTGAAACTGGCCATGATGACAAATTGTAAGTTAACCAGGTAGCCTGAGAGCCAGACAAAGTTAGCACCGCAGAAATTGTTACAAATTAAATGAAACAGAGGCTGGTTTGAGAGGGAGCAGCCTGACTGACAGCTGGTTGTAGGTTTGTGGAGCTTGTGGATTGGTCAATTTTCATATAGTTTAAAGGATATACGAACTACATACTTTACATGGTTAGGCTTGTTAACGAATTCATCAACTTGAGTTGCGCAATAAAACTCTAATATTGATAACTTACATTGAGTGAACTAATTTAAATACACGAGATTTCAGTGTCCATACATTTAGACTCAGACATCTGTTCAATATGTATTGTTTATATAATAACAATTTAACAAATATTATACTTAAAACAAAGATAACTTCGAGTTTCAGTATACACTCAAGTTGAGAAGCTTTGTGAATATGGGGCCAGATCTTTCCCATGCAATACTGGCATCATACGTTTGGTCACAAGCAATCTCTGCACCCTTTAAACAAACGGTTTGAACAATTTATAGAACATTTCGGAGGCCATTTTCTTTACTTAGAAAATGGACCGGATTTTTGGAGCGTGCTCTGATATTGGACATTAGTTGCATTTCGTTCCGAACTGTGGCTTGATTAGATGCGTTCACACTTACATGCCCAATATTAGCCTCCACGTGCGAAGATATTAGAGCATCCATAGCTACTAATGCATATCATATGTAAGCAATAATTAATGTGCCTCCGTTTTACTTTCGCTAATGGTCTTTGGTTGATTCACTTAGATCTCACGTACATAAATTTCAACATAATTAAAGGTTTAATGTCCTCGCAGTTCTCTACATGAATGTCAAACCTTGTAAGGGGAGGGCAATTTCCAGTGATTTAAGATAAAACATCTATTAAAATGGGTATCATATACGATACATGAAAGCTACTCCCGTTCATGTTGAATAAATAAATATACATCACGAAGTTTCCTTGTTAAAAAAGGGAGAGGGAGGGACGATAAGGAGGCTGTGTATAATTTGATCCAAAGCAGCAATGTTTCCTCCTAAATAGGTTTTGTAACGAAAATATTTAGCACATGACTGATTATTCTTGACGTAAACTTTTTCTGCAAAATTAATCATTAAGATTTACTTCCAAAACTTTTGAACGAATTACCCACAAAGGAATGATTTTTATTTAATGCAACATAATGTTATCCATCATCACGTGCAATCTGCTATTTAAAAGACAGTCAACGGTAGAGACTCGCACACACTGACCAGAACTTGCTCGATTAAAAGGTCGAGTAAAATTAAAATCAAAGATGTTTTATCTACTTTCTAAGATATTTTATATATTTTATAAGATATATACAATTTTAATTAGGATATCTTATCAAGTTTTTAAGGTATCTTATAAAATGTACGAGATATCTGAATTACCTCTGTTTATAAGATATCTTAAGAAGATTAAAAGAGATCGCATAAAGTTTATAAGATATCTTATAAATTAAATGATATCTTATAATCTTTATACGATATCTTACATTAAAATTGTATATAAGATGTCTTATAAAGTATATGGTATAGCTTATAAAGTAAATAATATCTCATGAAGTTTATTAGATATATTATAAATTGTATGAGATATTGTATACAATTTATAACATGCCTGATTAAGTATATGCTATATATAACTAAGTTTATAAGATATATTATACATTGTATAAAATATTGTATACAGTTTATAACATGCCTGATTAGGTATATAACTAAGTTTATAAGATATATTATACATTGTGTGAGATATTGTATACAATTTATTACATGCCTGATTAAGTATATGCTATTTATAACTAAGTTTATAAGATATATTATACATTGTATGAGATATTGTATACAATTTATAACATGCCTGATTAAGTATATGCTATATATAACTAAGTTTATAAGATATATTATACATTGTATAAAATATTGTATACAGTTTATAACATGCCTGATTAGGTATATAACTAAGTTTATAAGATATATTATACATTGTGTGAGATATTGTATACAATTTATTACATGCCTGATTAAGTATATGCTATTTATAACTAAGTTTATAAGATATATTATACATTGTATGAGATATTGTATACAATTTATAACATGCCTGATTAAGTATATGCTATATATAACTAAGTTTATAAGGTATATTATACATTGTATAAAATATTGTATACAGTTTATAACATGCCTGATTAAGTATATAACTAAGTTTATAAGATATATTATACATTGTGTGAGATAATGTATACAATTTATTACATGCCTGATTAAGTATATGCTATTTATAACTAAGTTTATAAGATATATTATACATTGTGTGAGATATTGTATACAATTTATAACATGCCTGATTAAGTATATGCTATTTATAACTAAGTTTATAAGATATATTATACATTGTGTGAGATATTGTATACAATTTATTACATGCCTGATTAAGTATATGCTATTTATAACTAAGTTTATAAGATTCCTTATAGAATATATAAAATATATTATACTTTGAACAATTTTATAAGATATGTTCTAAAGTGTATGAGATATCTTAGAAAGTTAATATGATGTCTTCTTTGCTTTATGAGATATCTAGTTTTTGGAATAAATATAAATCTATTCTAACAACTAGATAACTTATAAATGTGTTGAGATATCATATAAACTATATAAGATATCTTATAAACTTGATCAGATATCTCATACATTTATAAGATATCGTATATACAATTTTAATATAGATATGTTTTAAAGTTTATAATACATCTTAATAAGTGTATAAGATATCTTATAAACTATATTTTACATCTTAATTTAAATTGGTTAATTAGAGAACTTACATAATCTATAAGATATCATGTAAGGTTTTTAAGATATCTCATAAAGTTTACATGATATCTTACAAAGTTTGCAGGATATCTCATAGAGTTTACATGATATTTTATAAATTATATAATATACCTGATACAATCTTTTATAGTTTGTAACATATCTTATAAACAGAGTTAATTCAGATATATCATAAGTTTCATAAGATATCACACAAATTTTATTGGATATCTTAATTAGAATTGTACATATGATATCTTATAAAATTTATAAGATATCTTGTAAAGCTTAAGAATTAAGTATATAAGATATCTTATCAGACATACAATATATCTTATATAATGAACACTTCATAAAAGATCTTATAACATTTATGAGATATTTTTTTTTCGAATAAATACTAACTTGGCTTGCCATCGTTTTAAGTAAAATCTGAGTTAGAAACTTGAGACTAGTCCAAATATAAATACGATTCAATAATGAAGACGGGTGGAGATTTATTGCTTTTTATGGAAAATAATTAACGTCTTTTATTATATACTTTAGTGTAAAATAGAAACGTATTGTTGAAATAATTTTCATATTTTTTCATTCCTATATTTTTACAAGTGAAAAATATATCCTTATATTTTCACATGTGAAAATATAAGATTTCCAATCATGCCATGCGACGCTGGATTGTGTGTGCCTACAGAAGTTATACCTGCAGCAACAAAAACGAGCACTTTGTGAGCTATAACAAATAAATAGAAACTGCATTACATTTCAGACATGAAAATTAATTTTTTGCTGACAAAATTTGAGTCGACGCCGTTCGCGTCTCTATGAAGTTATTTCCCCTTACTTCGTTGACAACAATGTTAAACCCACTGTGGTGCATTGATGAATCGGATTTGCTTTGTGGTCAAATATGATCAAATAGTTTACAAAATATCAAAAATATAATTTACTGCTACAGATTAGGTCAACCCAATCATACCGCTACCTTAAGTCACTGATATTTATATTGCCAGCCTACGAAAAAAGGGGTGGTTGGGTGGTGGAGTGTGGTGCTGAATAGTGAGTTTAATCTTCTAAGTTTCGATTCTGGAGAAACTTTGATATATAAAAAAAGAAAATTTTCTTTTCCTGCTTCGCCACTCGTTAAAATATCACGTTTTTTTGTACCACACGATGAAATATATCCGGTATTAACGTAAAAAAAAAAAATATCCTCTATGGATTCGTTGTTTATATATGATTCGACGCAAAGTAAAAGGTCTATTCATGAGAGTCGTCCTTTGAACATGAACAATTTCATAAATAGACGTTTTATGAGATTTCGAAAATAAATGTAAGAAAGTCTCTGGGCACAACCTCGAATACAAACTGCAAACGAGTGACATTCAATGCCTTATATTAAATACAGTTAGAAGCATAGAAACATATATCATAATGAAGATAAACGTTATTTCTCTTGACAAAATTTAAGCCCATGGCAACCGTACAAACTGTAGAGAACATATGCAGCACAAACAGCTATAATATTATCAATATAAATCAGTATTCCCATAATCATTTTACTAGTCAAGGTATATTTCTCTACAGCAAGAGAGAGAGAGAGCGAGAGAGAGATTCCATTTAAGTATAATATAAAATGGTAGTGGATATTGAAAAAAAAGGTTCACAGCAACAATATATCTAATAAATGATCATTAAATAAAGTCGAAGAACCCAAAATCAAATATCTGATACTTACTTTAAGTATAGATTCCATATTTATTGAATTATTCCAAATCCAATTTTTAAAAGTTGTAAATGTTTTTATTTGATGATATTCAAAGTTTAAAATGTTGTAAATGTAAGGTTTCTTTATTCATTTTACACACATACATACGCACACACATTCACACACATACACACACACGCACACGCACACACGCACACACACACACACACATATATATATATATATATATATATATATATATATATATATATATATATATATATATATATATGTGCAGACAACAAGATGAAATTTAACGTCAATTCAGCTTTTCTCCAAACTAATGTTCCAAAATATTATTTCTACATAGGTTAAAATTAAATCTTGTATATGAGTGCATTTTATTTTCGATCCATCGAAAAATATTTGTCCGAAAAGAGCAATGCCAATATCAACTTTTTAGGGTCTGTTTCGCAGACGGAACATTTGTTGTTTTCTGAAATGCCATTCTTTGACAGAAAGGTATTTATAGATAAACTTCTATGTAAAAGTCTCACTTCAAACTATATAAAACCCATACCTGTAGTAAGTATATAAGGCAACTTATAGATATTTTCTAGTTTTCTATTATCTTTCAACCTAAATTTATTTTCCGAGATTCTTTTTGAATAAGACAATTCTTGATTTTCTATAAACAATAAATATATTGTAATAGATCTAGGCTACGTGCTATTTGTAACAAATCTAGGGTACGTGCTATTTGTATTTTACGTCTCTGTTTATAGCTTCATAGATTGTAGCCATTTTTTGATTATGGGAAGTCGGTGTTGGGAAGATATTTTTCATTCTGAGTAATTGGCGAATTGCTAAGTGCATACGTCGTCATGTACAGTATTCACGAAACTTTATGGTAACATGAATTAGTTTCATAAAATGGACCCTCCATAATTTATTAACATAAGGAATTCTCAGGATATTTTCCTGTGCAATTGTTTAGTAATTTGAGATAGGAAAAATTATTTTTATTAGGTGTTTGGGTCGTGTTTCGTGGTACGTGACGTGAAGTACCGATATACGGCTTGAAAAGGCTTATTGATTGGTCTTACACATGTGAAGCAAGAAAAACCATGCAAGTGTGACATTAGGATTTCGTGAATGTGTGGTTGTTAGTTGATTAGAGGAAAATTATTTGTATTATTTGCGCGTTTAAGAACCCTTCAGTTGACAACTACAGTTGTTTTGAGGTCCTTGAAAATAAGGGAAACGTCGACCTCAAGCCAGACTCAGGCAGGTGTTGCTTGATTCTCTCAGTTTTGTTAGACCCCTTGCTTGTTACAATACATATTTTACAGCCTTTCCTATCAACTAAGAGATACCTGAGTACATTTGGAAGATAGACCTTTCCATTACGGTTTTAATGAGCGCAGCCATATGTGTATCACGTGACATTCCACCATTACGGTACTGATATCGCCCAGCACTCTGTTCTATGGAAGCTATATTTTCGTACACATTTACTATAAATATCATTTATTTGCACAAGCATTTAGGTTAACAGTGCATCGCTGTGAAAACAATATTTAGCAAATGTATTACCATAAAGTTTTATTTCTGTTATACTTTAGAACTTTCCCTGTGTAATTTTTGTATAATTGGTTCGTTTGTATCCCCAGGTTGTAATTCATGGTATAATTCTTTTGTTGCTCAGTTATTTATTTCATAGTTCTAAATTTTTAATTATTTTATCAATTTGTCTTCAAAAGAAATTTGTTTTTTAATTATTTTGTCCTTCTCAATTATGCAAATTAAAATTGGTAATAGTTGTCGTACATTCTCGTTCGCTAACATATTTTTTCATTCACAATTCTCATACGTTTTTATGAGAATATCATATATGTAGGTACATAACTGAATTATATATACCGAAAAATAAACACACATATAAATGCATTAAATAATTATTAATTTAAACAAATAATTACATTAATAAATGATAAATAAATTCAATTCTTTTCACTATACTGATGAATGTCAAATTTGCTAATGCCCAGAGACTTAAAAGCTATAAACGATAAACGAATTTTTGCCCATCAAAGACTTCGGTTACATCTGTACGATCATTTTTCTCAATTTTTTAATCGAATTTATATATTTTTATATATTGAATTAGTAATTATATTGGTGATTTTTTATATGTTACTTATCAAAAACAGCATGAAAGAAAAATGTTGCTTCTTCCCATAAACTACTTTTATTACAAAATCGTAAAAATAAGCTGAGATTTCAAAGATTTTGTTATCGCAAATATTGTATTATAGTAGTAAGTGCTTTTTCAATTTGCAAGGATAGGAATAAAGGAATCATCATGCTCATAAGTGTGTGTGAGTGTGTATCTATATCTATCTATCTAGTTTGTTATTACATATTAAAAAGGTAAACAATGAAACCGTCAAAATGTATCAAATTGGCAATTATCCATTTAGGTATTTCGGTCTCTGTTTCTATTACAGATAATTTGTCAAATTCACAGTTAAAATTTGACAACTTCTGTTCATTTTTTTTCTTTTTCTTCAATTTAATTAAATTGTCAGGAATTGATCAATTTTCCTGCGCGATCATTTTTCTGAAATAAGGACCCTAATTTTGTGAACACAAGTGTCCTGATTAATGTGCATTTTTTGTTTTACTTAACATTCTGATATAGCTGTTTCTCTTCTATCTGATAGGACACATTCGAAGATTTATGTAGAAATAAAGTTGTTTTAGAGCAGTAAAGAAATATGGACGTGTTTGCGGCATATCCTGTTTTATTCAGTCTTCATGGTATCAGGTATGTAGAATCAGTACCTGCAATCAGTACCTTAATGGTGGACGTGTGTAGTGACACGTAGCGGACAGGGGGAGGTAAATATGGAAGACCTGTCCACAGGAAGGATCTATTCTATATGGAATATCTAAACATTTACTAATATTATGTAATTACATATGCTAAGCAATTGTTTACCTGCTGCGATCAGTCCACGGTAGTCTAAAAATAACATTTATTATTGTTGATGTAATTTGAAAATAGGGATTTTTTTAAAAATAACATGTATTATTGTTGATGTAATTTAAAAATAGGGATTTTTTTTATATGAATGAAATTATAATTAATAAAGTTGCAGATACTTAGAAAATGGTAACAAGGCCTGGAAGTCTTGATTTTCTATGAGTATATACATCAAACACAGGCTGGGAACTGAAAATTAATTAAAGAAGCAAAAAATAAAAAAATAATTTAAAAAAAAAAAATCTGACATCATTATTATTTTGTCACCTTACAGCAGAAGTACCGCTCTCAAACTCGCAAACTAAATCCATGAAATTTTGAAAATTCTTCCCTCAATCCGAGCAATGTGATCGAGTTCAAATTTATGTTGTGGTGAGTTCACTGCTGAGGGATGAAGCGTCATTGAGTAAATTTTTATTACCGACCCTTTACTCGGTGAATATTGGTTTAAAAGAAGGCCATTATTTGTCAATATTTACTCACCTGTCTCTTCGTCCATCACTTGTTGTACACTACTTCATCCTCGGTATTTCGACCTCGCCTTGCGGTCAGCTTGACCAGCGTGAAGACTTGCTAATTGGTTTATTCTGGCACGCACACTGTCAATTACTGGCGAAACATCACTCTTGTCCTGACACAAGTCGAAATAATAAAGTGTCAGTGCGACATTCTCTGAGAAATTAGAAGCGGGTATTTAGAAGATTTTAAAGAATACAAGAAGACAGTGACACTTTTAGGTGATTTCAAAATCCTTATTTTAATAAAATTCACTGATTTCATTTGCATTCCCTTTAAATTCAACGCTAGATTATATCCTTATTTTAATAACATTCACTGATTTCATTTACATTCCCTTTAAATGTATCGCTAGATTAAACATTAAACTCCGAAGCCAAAAGAAGTGGTTTGATACATCGAAAATCTGCAATAGTCCCACAACAAAATCTTTCCTTTATTTTCTGTGATATTTAATGCCACGTCTCAGTGACAGTAAAAAGGGTACAACACACACACACACGCACGCACGCACGCACGCAAACACACACAGAGAGAGAAACAAAACAAAACAAAACAAAAAACAAATATAAAAAATAAAGAAATAAAATGTACACATTATGTGCAGCATCTGCCTCGAAAATGACGGTACCAAATATTTGATGTGCGAAGTATGTGTATGCGTGTCAATAGCGTTGGGGTCCTGAGGGGTCATTTATGAATTCCTATTTTCGTGGAATTAAATTATCACGTGTTTGTTGCAGGGGGTTTGTAGGCGCGAGAAAAACAAAAATAAAATAAAAATAACACACACACACACACACACACACACACACACACACACACACACACACGGGGAAACAATAATAAAAGCAACAACTCTTGGTTCTTTTTAACCTATACGAGACCACAGGTAAAATGTACTCAACATAGTCTGAGACTATTTACTCAACATAGTCTGATAGTATTTTATCCTACTAATATCAACCACAGGTAAAATGTACTCAACTTAGTCTGAGAGTATTTTATCCTACTAATAACAACCACAGGTAAAATGTACTCAACTTAGTCTGAGAGTATTTTATCCTACTAATATCACCTAACAGCTGCTCTGTCCATATATGATACTGCTACTGTGGTTTAATTAAGTACACAACTATTCAAGTAAACAAACCATTGTAGCAGTGCCAAATTTGGACTGAGCGGCGACTGTGACGTAAATTGCCAAGATTGGACTTGGATCTCAGGAGAACAGCGTAGGCGCGAGATTTAAAATGATAGCAGAAACTCGAAACACGAATTGGACAACTGACAATAAAGGATGCAGAAAAATCACGCTGTTTTGGAATGAAGATGGATCGCAAAGTTAGTATGGCTGTTTTGGGATTTTTTTGTGTGTTTTTTTTTTTTTTTTTTTCTTTCTTTTTTGTTCTTTAATGAAGGCAAATTGTTAAAAAAATTAAAGTCGGTAGCATTTCCGCTTAAGATTTATGCGTATGGCTATCGGTCTTGGTATTCGGACAAAGGAAGCTCCGTCTATACGGTTGATTATCGTGTTTCATGCATATTTGACAGAAGCATGTAGACCGGGGGGATTTATGATTTTCATTGGTCTGTGCAAATTACTGGTCAAGTATTGTCATGGTTCAGTTAGAAATCAGGACCTACATGAATCTCTGGCATTTTTATTTCGTTAATATAGGAAAAGAACGGATGACCGGTCAAGTCTGTTGTGATAACTTTGTTCTCATCTAATCTCTTCAGTGTCGAAGTGTCTCTAATCAGTACCTTACCGTCAACGTCGACTCTTTGCAATATTTGTACTAGCAATATTCGTTATGTACTTCAGAAGTTTGTGTAAATTATCCCGTATCTGTGGACGCGCCTGATGCATTAACTGACATCGCTTTGCACTTCTGCACTTCCTCTTTTTCAGCATGTGCAACGGTACATAAACGAATATTGCATGTACTGTCTGCATAATGAAAATTGCATGTACTGTGTCTGCATAACGAATATTGCATGTGCATACATGTACTGTGTCTGCATAACGACTATTGCATGTACTGTGTCTGCATAATGAATATTGCATGTACTGTGTCTGCATAATGAATATTGCATGTACTGTGTCTGCATAACGAATATTCCATGTACTGTGTCTGCATAATGAATATTCCATGCACTGTGTCTGCATAACGAATATTGCATGTACTGTGTCTGCATAACGACTATTGCATGTAATGTGTCTGCATAATGAATATTGCATGTGCTGTGTCTGCATAATGAATATTGCACGTACTGTGTCTGCATAACGAATATTGCATCTACTGTGTCTGAAGTTGAAACTATTCTCAGCCTCTGAAGATTACTATAAATGCAGGGTCTTTTCCCCCAGAACTGTCCGTCTATGGAACATTCATCCAGTCAATGCAGCTAAAGCTCCTGACCTGGCATCTTTCAAGATACTGAAATTTACTTTCTAAATCATAGCTCTTGTTCTTTTAACGTTCTTATTTAAAAACCCTAATATTCACCTCTCACTGTTTCTTTTTCTGCCTAATTCTGTGTCTTTTTTTAATCCAAACTCTGCCCTGTCAAGTAATTAGTCAGTCTTGACTGTATTTACGTTGGTTGTTTCCTCTGTTTCCAGGATTTTTCCTTCGCATAGACTACCTCCAGTCATGATTGGAGTTAATGAGAGTACAACGTAGAGCTTGTTTTTAATTTGCTCTACAGTTGGCGTAAATAGTAATTAAACCTTTTCTTTAATTTTATCAATAAAGTCATCACTGTAGTGCACCAATCAGAAATCGCTATTATTTCATTTGAAGAACTAATTCACTCTGCATTTATTCCGCCAGCTCCTTTAATTGTCCCCCACCTTTCCGCGAAAAGCGGGGAGGGTGGTGTGGAGTGGGGGCGCATAGCATTTCGCGTTTCTGTCTGACCGTCCGTCACACTTTCGTTTCCACTCAATAAATTTAAATCCGTTTGAGAACAATGGATAAAATTCGGTATATTTTTACATAATCATCAATGGTGTGTCGTGGTCCACATAGGGAGTCCTAAGTTACTGCTCAATATTTTACGTTTTCTTTTATATTTTTTCTTACCGCTCTATGCCTTGAAAGCCGTTTGTGATTAAGGGATAAAACTTGATGGGCTTATACAGCATCATTAAAAGGAGTGTTTCGTATCAATTGGAAGTACTATCTTCAAGCTCAAGCTCCAGGGTCCATATTTAAAGTTTTCATTCCCCTTTCTTTCCGCGCCATAACTTTAATGATGTTGCAAATTAAGGAATGAAACTTGGTATACTTATGTATCATTATTAGAATGTTTGTTGCATACAATATGCTAGATGCTATCTTCAAGGTCAATGTCACGGTTCAGTACTTTAAGTTTTCCGTCACACTTTGTGTTTCCGCTCTCTAACTTTAAAACCGTTTGAATCTATGGAACTAAACTTCACAGAAAGATACATATTCAATAGATGGCGTGTAATGTACCATATTGGGGATGCTTTCTTTAATGTCAATTTCACGTTCAGTATTTTGAGTTTTCAATAGCTCTTTCTTTCCGCACTTTAACCTTACAGCCGTTTGAGATTAAAGAGATAACACTTTGTATACTGATTGGAGTAGCTACGTTCAGGGTCAAGGTCATGGGTCAATATGTTAAGTTTTCTATCAAACCTTCTTTCAGTTCTCTAACTTTAGAGCCATTTGAAGTTAAGGAATTAAACTTGGCATACTTACATATCATAACTAGAATGAAACTTGGCATACTTACATATCATCAGTAGAAGGTGTGCCACGTAACATATCAGAGGTGCTAACTTCCAGGCCAAGGTCACGGGTTAATATTTTTTGTTTCCATGACACTTTGCTTTCCGCCAGATAACTTTAAAGCTGTTTGAGATTAAGGGAAAAACCCGTTGTATAAATATAAATATATCATTGTCTTAAAATAGTGTGCAACAAGTTGCTATTGTAATCGTATTTTCATGTTAATACGGTATGAAATCCTGTTGTTAAGCTTTGTTATTAAACGGACATCGTTGCCTATTGTGAATTTGTTAAAAATCGAATGAAATAATTATAACGCGGACAGCTTATTGACTTATTTGACTGACTTATTGTGGCCGATGTGAGCTGCTATTAGTGATTCGAGCTCGTTTACTTTTCTGAGCTGTATACTTTACTGCATGTTTCTCATTCATGGTTTATGCTTATGATGACTGTATAAGGATTAAATGTTTTAGTATGACCTTGTCAGGATGCTGTCTTCTTGATGACAGTTTGTGTCTTTCAGATATAGAGGTATGTAATAATCACTTCCGTTCCTTTTTTATTGTACCATTCATGCTTGATAGATAGAGAATTTCATTATTCTAGATGATTCTGTTTTGTTTTCTTCTAAAGTTCCTTTATTTCAGTCAGATTTAACATCGCATAATGCTTTTTTTATTAGATAGTATATATTTTCGTGTTACAGTCATATTTGTATCTTTATAGTGAATTAGTATGAATCATGAATGTTGTATATAGTAAATGGTGAGACTGGTTCCAGTTTCTTTTAATCAATCATTCTTGTGGTATATAGATGTAATGTACGAACTTGATTATCATGTAATACCACAGTTATTCTTAATGAAAATCGATTTTAATATTTAAACTATGTCTTTTTTTCTGTACGCATACATAACAGGTATATTTTTATTTGCACCATAATGCGCTAAAGATTGTAAACCAAGTATTGCACGGTTAGAGGTATTTCAGCTGAACCTGGAGTGTTTAATCGGGAAATGATGCGTGCATTATCAAAGGCTGGCTGTAAGAAAGCCATATTTGACCTAGTTCCACGCCAAACGGATTGATGGGTCGCCGCTTCAATGATATAACTTAGTCTTTGTCTGCGTGTGAGTGAGGCTCCGTCAGCGGTTCTTGGGCAGACTGGAAGGAATGTTGTCTTTGGTTACATTCTTTGTTTTCGCATCCTTTTAAAATAAAATAGGACATTTACTTACACATGTTATGTGGACAGGATAACTTCACATCTTATATATCACTAGGACATTTTATTATATTGTTGAATATGCAACGTTTAGCCATTTATCTTGTATAAATATGATAAAATCAGCAATCACATGTGGATAATTTCTCGGTACATCACTTGAAACGTTGTACTATCATTGAGCAACACTATCATACAAGAAATCCATTACTGGAAAATGTGTATTTTGACTTAAATTGTGTACTATATGAAAATGTTATGCTTTAAAACTTAGGATTGTGTAGATTTAACGTCGAAGGTGTCAGAAATTGCTGATGATAGCATACATCAGTATTTTATTTCCTTTTCTATTCCTTTTTTTTTTTTTTTTTTTTTTGCAAATAAATTTTGTCGTTTTGATATGGATTTGGTCAGTTCCACTAATCTATTCTCCTCTCTAACTAGCCATGTGAAAAATGGTGCCAGAAGTGGGATATGATTAGAAGTAGCGTTTATATGATGACATGTAGGTCTTAAATTGTGAACTAACTGTTATGCAATATGTTTCAGATCTCCAAGGTGACCTCCTGACAAGGCATGTGGAATGAGTGAGTAGATTTTTATTTTCTTTACATACCTATGATGATGCCACGACAGTGTGTTTAGCGCTCCAATAGCCACGCATTGAGTGGAGATTCTGCGTGTCATTTCGTGTTTGTTTGAAAGATGCTTTTTCTTTTCGACTTGGATATTCTTGATTGATTGTATGTTAATAAGTATGAGATATGATTGTTGTGTATTGTTTGTTGTACATAGTAATTTTTTTCACATCATGCTGAGTACAGTGTACTTGAGGTTGGTAGTCTTGTAGTTATGTATCGTCATAAGGTCAGTCAAGAAGCTCGTAAAATTGGGGAAAGAGTTTAAATATGAGGGGGAGTTCTTTAGAGTATTTACTTACACCAGTTATGTGAACAGGATAACTTCACATCTTGTACACAATGAGGACATTTCATTCAGTTGTTGAATAGGCAACGTGCAGCCATTTGTGTCATATGAACAGAATAAATTCAGCAATCACATGTACTGGCTTTTGCCCCTTTCTCTTTTCTTGCCCCTGAAAAAAGTAGTGATATCAAGGTTGGGGACTCAAGTGATAATCATTTTATAGATAATAAGTCTATAGATAATCATTTTATTGATAATCATTTTATAGATAATAAGTCTATAGATAATCATTTTATTGATAATCATTTTATAGATAATCAGTCTATAGATAATAAGGTTATAGATAATCATTTTATTGATAATAATTTTATAGATAATCATTTTATAGATAATCAGTTTATAGATAATCATTTTATTGATAATCAGTCTATAGATAATCATTTTATAGATAATCAGTCTATAGATAATCATTTTATTGATAATCATTTTTTAGATAATCATTTTATAGATAATGAGGTTATAGATAATCATTTTATTGATAATAATTTTATAGATAATCATTTTATAGATAATCAGTTTATAGATAATCATTTTATAGTTTATCATTTTATAGATAATCAGTTTATAGATAATCAATTTATAGTTTATCATTTTATAGATAATCAGTTTATAGATAATCATTTTATAGTTTATCATTTTATAGATAATCAGTTTATTGATAATCATTTTATAGTTTATCATTTTATAGTTTATCATTTTATAGATAATCATTTTATAGTTTATCATTTTATAGATAATCATTTTATTAATAATCATTTTATTGATAATCATTTTATAGATAATCATTTTATAGATAATCATTTTATAATTTATCATTTTATTGATAATCATTTTATTGATAATCATTTTATTGATAATCATTTTATAGATAATCAGTCTATAGATAATCATTTTATAGATAATCAGTTTATAGATAATCATTTTATAGATAATCATTTTATTGATAATCAGTTTTGTAGATAATCATTTTATAGTTTATCATTTTATAGATAATCATTTTATTGATAATCATTTTATAGATAATCATTTTATTGATAATCATTTTATATATAATCATTTTATTGATAATCATTTTATTGATAATCATTTTATAGATAATCATTTTATTGATAATCATTTTATTGATTATCATTTTATTGATAATCAGTTTATAGATAATCATTTTATTGATTATCATTTTATAGATAATCATTTTATTGATAATCATTTTATAGATAATCATTTTATAAATAATCATTTTATTGATAATCATTTTATAAATAATCAGTTTATAGATAATCATTTTATAGATAATCATGTTATTGATAATCATTTTATTGATAATCATTTTATAGATAATCATTTTATTGATAATCATTTTATTGATTATCATTTTATAGATAATCATTTTATTGATAATCATTTTATAGATAATCATTTTATTGATAATTATTTTATAGATAATCATTTTATTGATAATCATTTTATTGATAATCATTTTATTGATAAACAAGATATGCAAATTAGAAATTCATAAAAACTATAAATTTTAAATACTTTTTTGAGAATTTCAGACATCTATCATAAATCGTGGTTCTTTTCATACAGTCTTTTAAAATAAAATCACTTAATTTTGGTATATCTTCATATTTTTAAATTTCATTCAAGTTTATGTAATCTACATGACCATATCTGTATAAATTCTGAAAATGATTTTGTTTCGTCTATAATCTCTTTTTGGGTGAATATTACCATGCCTTCCTCTCGTTTAAATCTAGGCATCATATTTACTTATAAAATTTACGATTTAAACTCCAAAGCATTTACTGACTGACATTTATAGATGATTATATGTAAAGTGATTTCTTGAATATAATAAATTTAAACTATAGACATATATCTTTCATCAACTCTGGTGAGGTTAAATAAAAAGGCTATATCACAAAATAATTATCAAACTTTAAAAATATAACAATATAGCAATAAATAAATCTCAAACTTGAAAAATCTTCCAGTCAACCTGAGCCAAAGTTCGTAAAATTTACTTTACTTTCTACGTACTATATGTACCTAATACATATATAATGTTTGCTATATAGACAAAGGGAAACAACTCTATATATTACCACCGCACCTATTAATCCATAAAACTTAAACATGACAATATGCATGTATATTCAGTATGAAAGATGATATGGAGTTAAATGAATATTCTTAAAACCTACAATTCCACAAAAAATAAGGGCTGTTATCCATATAATGGTTTTCCTGGTCATTTATTAGATGAGTAAACATATATGTATTGTGAATTTTTCAATACATTTAGATATAAACATATGTATATCATTCATCAACTCCATTAAGATTAAATAAAAGAAGTAAATCGCAGTGTAAAACTAAAAACTTGGATGCCAGTCAAACATCATTGCACTGATTGGAGCACAGTACAAAAAAGTAAAACAATTCAGTGATCTCAGTACATGTAACTGCGTTCTCTTGCAAGAATAGGTAGCAATAACTGAGCTATACATCAAACGCAAGTGCAAGGACACTTGCAAGATAAGGTAGAAATAACTGAGCTATACATCAAACACAAGTGCAAGGACACTTGCAAGAATAGGTAGCAATAACTGAGCTATACATCAAACGCAAGTGCAAGGACACTTGCAAGAATAGGTAGCAATAACTGAGCTATACATCAAACGCAAGTGCAAGGACACTTGCAAGAATAGGTAGCAATAACTGAGCTATACATCAAACGCAAGTGCAAGGATACTTGCAAGAATAGGTAGCAATAACTGAGCTATACATCAAACACAAGTGTAAGGACACTTGCAAGGCACAAATACAAATTTATATGTATAACTACTACTGATATAATAAGTGTCAAATCAATAAGACAAATCGTTCCTGACCAACTGGCTTTCTCCATCTCTTTCAATAATCCACTCCCCGCTTATGAACCACTGTCTCCATGTTTTCAATCATCCAGTCCCTGCTCCTGAATCACTGTCTGTCTCCGTTCTTCTCACTAACCCAGTCCCCGCTCCTGAACCACTGTCTGTCTCCGTCTCGTTCACCAATCCAGTCCCCGCTCATGACCCACTGGTTGTCTCCGTCCTTTTCACCAATCCAGTCCCCCGCTCATGACCCACTGGTTGTCTCAGTTCTTTTCACCAATCCAGTCCCCGCTCATGACCAAATGGTTTTCTCCGTCCTTTTCACCAATCCAGTTCCCGATCCGTCTATTCAGGTGACAACCATCACTAGAAGGTGTGTAGCACATCACAAATGGGGTCCTGTCTTCGAGGTCAGGGTCACCGGTCGGTGAATGAAAATTTTCCAGTACAATGAAACTTTAGGGTGCGATCTTCACGGTCAAGGTAACATGTCAATATTTTAGGTAGGTATATATATATATATATATATATATATATATATATATATATATATATATATATATATATATATATATATATAGTCAATAGACGTGTTGCATTCCATATTTGGTGTGATATATTCAATATCAAGGTCACAGGTCAATATTTTCTTGTTTCTGTTGTGTATGCTTTGTATCGTAAAAGATGTAAAATGTAAACACAAATATTTCTCTTACTGTACACTTGAAAACTGTGTTTATACGAGTTTTATCGGGGGCATCTTCTGCTACGTATTTACCAATAACAAACGTTTTAAAGCGGACATATAAAAAATATGAAATTGATTAATTTTGTTGTTATTTGTTTTTGTTGGTTTTATGGCACATCGAACGCATTATTGGCTATATCATGCCGAGGAAATGGTAGCTAAGTGCCTTTCCCAAGGACACACCGAGGCAGCCGACCTAGGGCTGTCCTGAGCGGGTATCGAACCCCGACTCTTGGAGTCTGACGCTCTACCATATGAGCTACCGTGTCTCCCGATGAAATGGTGAAAGCAAAGTCATATCAATGATGCCATGTGATAGTCGATTCTTTGTTTCCACCTTGAAACTGACCGTAGTCTTGAGACCTTCTCCCTCATAGATGGACAGGTTAGCTAAAGGACGCTCAACTTGTAGCAAGGCGTTCCATAACAGAGTATCTACGGTCCTTGTTTTTTTTTTATTAAATAAAATTAATCTTTTTGTACAAAAATCCAGAATCCTCAAATTCATGTCCACAGTGTGCTTATTGATGGTGTTTGACAAATTAGCCCATCCTTTTCGTCATGCAATATTAATATGTTTTATTTCTTCGTGAAAATGCTGTATTAATTATTATTATTATTATTATTATTATTATTATTATTATTATTATTATTATTTAATCTCAATGATCTATTATCTCAAAATGTGGATGCGATTTTAAATGATATTAATTATAAGAAACTCAGTAAATGCGTCGAAACAATTACTGGTATTTACCAGGATGCAGAAACCCCAAATGAAAACAGTAAATCGAAAGCAAAGTCTAGCTGTGACATCTCCAAGAAAACTTCCTAAAGGTCAGTCCTTGTTCAACAGAGATTGTATAGCCGCAAAAAGCAAAGCCTTAAGATATCTAAGACAGTTCAAAATGCAGTGTACAATAGAATCACTTGAAGGTTATACATTCTATGTGTACAAACCTCGTAAATGAAGCAAGCAAAAGCAATATGAATTAGAACAACAAAATAGCCGTTTATCTGCATTATACCATACAAATATACAACTTTTTTGACGCCTTGTAAAGAATCCCATTACTCACGCACAAGTCAGTATCGCATCTGCAGCTTGGTATGAATATTTTTCAGAATTATTCAGCTTGCCTGCTCTGTTGACCTTTTACAGGAAAATGAAAATATTCAAATAGTTCATGATACTCTAGATAGAAGATCCACTGAAGAGGAGATCCGCCTAGCACCGAGTAAACTGAAGCATGACAAAGCTGGGGGAGTAGATGCTTTATTCCGCGATTTCTTTATATGTACGGGCAACATAATTGCACCAAAATGAACAATATTATTTAATAAACTATTCGATATTGGATATTATCCAGAATATTGGTCAACAGTCATCATTTACGCCAATTCTGAAGAAAGGTGATGCAAATGGCCTCCACCTCCACCTCCAACTACAGTGGCATTACTTTACTACCAGTATTAAACTAAGTTTTTACATCGATTTTAAATAATAGGAAAAATAAATGGGTGGACGAAAATGAATTACTTGGCGAAGAACAAGCCGGTTTTAGAGTGGGTTATTCTACAGTAAATAATATGTTCACATTATATACATTAATCTGTAAATATTTAAGAAAACACAGGGATAGATTCTATGCAGTATTAATAGACGATGAAAAAGCCTTTGATGGAGTGGAGAGGAATTTACCATACAAAAAGCTAGTTAGTGAAAATATTGGTGGAAAAATGTTAAGAATTATTAAGGCAATGTATAATGATGTAAAAGCATGTGTTAAGTCCAACAATTTTATTACCATTGTGTTTAATTGCTCTGTGAGCGTACGCCAAGGTTGTTTTATCGCCTTTACTCTTTTCTATATTTTTAAGAATCTGAAACCCTTCTTAGCAGAATGAAACAGGGGTGATTCGGTAGAAACTTTAGAATTATTTTTACTGTTGCATGCATACGATTTAATTATATTTGCTGACAATGCTAGTCAGTTGCAAAATATGCTCAGTAGACTGCATCAATAGTGGTTAAAGTGGAAACTAAAAGTGAATATGGAAAAAACAATAGTGATTGTGTTTCGCAGAGGTGGCTATCTCAGAAGTTATGAAAAGTGGTATTATGGCCCTTCAGAGGTAAAGCTTGACTCATATTGCAAGTATCTAGGATGCATATTTTCTTAAAAAAAAAAAAAAAAAATCATGGTACATGTGCCAGAAAACGCTGTCTTTGCAAGCATTGAAGGTTGTGCATATTTTCAAGCGAAATCTTTCAAAATGTGGCAAACTAGCTGTAACTGGATTGCTTCGTCTGTTTGACTCGAAGATAGCTCCCGTTTTTAACTATGGGTCCAAGGTTTGGGGGGTTTTATTATGGCAACGATATTGATAAAGTTCATCGGTCATTTTGTAAATGTATTCTTGGCATCTAAATCTACTCCAAATGCATCCATATATAATGAATTAGGAAGAAGTAGTATGCAGAATATAAGATATAAACGTATTTTGAAATGTTAGCTTAGAATTCTAGAAATGCCAGAAGACAGATATCCTAAACAATGTTACAAGTTACAGCTAAGATGTGGAGAAACTTGTGATTGCTGAGCTAACAATGTTAGAAAGCTTCTATTTATGTATGGATTCGGCAATGTTTGGTGTAGTCAAGGGGTGAATGATGGAAATACATTTCTTAAAATGTTTTGTCAGATATGTGAAGATATTTTTAGGCAAAAACTTCATGATGTGATTAAATCAATGGAAAGACTGCGTTTCTATAGCTCATTGAGAATAAAATTCAATTTTCAAAAATATCTAGGATTTTTAGGAGACAAACAGTTTTTTTTACATAGTCACTATGCTTAGAGCGGAAAACTTGAAAATCAGAGGTTATACAGGAAGATATGAAAATATTTGTTATGAAGAAAGACTGTTAAATTTGTAATGTTAATATCGAAAATTATTTAAATTCTATTATTGCTTGTCCGCTGTATGCAGAATTACGAAGAAAATATGTACCCTCCTTCTTATATACAAATCCAACATTAGAAAAATTCTGGACTTTTATACCAGATGATACTAGAAAAATGCTGGACTTTTATACAAAATGATACTAGAAAAATTCTGGACTTTTATACAAAATTATACTAGAAAAATTCTGGACTTATATACAAAATGATACTAGTAAAATTCTGATGACTAATTTAGCATTGTTTACTATAAAAGGTCTTAAAGATTATAGAAACTATTTTATCATCAACTACTGTTACATAGACTCTAGATAGATTATATCAATATCACAAAACTTCTGCTTGCTACTTGCAGGTTTTAGGATTTTCTTTAATTTATATTGTGTGATTACTGTATAATATATATTTCCATTTCACTCAATTAGAAAAAAATTACAATAATGATTAATTGCATGTATAACATTTCAAATAGATACGATGTTCTTCTGTTACACACTAAAACACCTTTTTCTACTGCATGATGTATCGATATGCATCATGGGCCAGTGGCCTGTATTACAAATAAACACTATTATTGTTATTGTTGTTGTTGTTGTTGTTATTATTATTATTATTATTTTTATTATTATTATTATTATTATTCGCTTAACAATATATATTTTCCTGATAAAAAAGAAACTTCATTTCAAACTCAACTTTTGGTAGAAGGTAATAATGCTGACGCATAAAGTATGTCTTTTTTTTATCAATTAAAGCCCCACTTTAAAATTGACCGACATATTTGTATTATAACACGCACAGGGGTTCCTCTACCGAGCGAATCAAAGACCTGCGTGTGGTTGGGCTGGAAGTCCCTTGTTGTTCCCCGATTTCCAAGGACTTCCCGACAACATTCGTTGTCAACTGGAAGTTCTCGTAACGCTCCCAGACTATCATCGATACAAATTTTCTCTAATCAATAAATAAATGACCACAATATCACAACATTTGCATGACTTTTCCTTGTTAGCATTGCCGTGGCATGAAGCACATAACACAATTCAAACACCCAATACAGGGAACTATACAAATACTAAAACTGCATCAATAGAATCTTGTCTCTGTCTATTTTAGGTACAGATAGGATAAGCTCTCAAAATAATTCTTTTACTAACATTTTACTTTTCATTATTAACCAATCATGGACCACCAAACCCGTATATACTCTATTGTATCGCAACCCATTTCTAGACTGGTTCACAGTTGTTTTTATGCTAGTCTGACCCCATCTCAAACTACGAGACCAGTCCATGCCACTGCAAAGTCTCTTAAAAACTCTAAGTATCACGTCTGTTCCTAGAAATTGGCTAATTACTCGGGCTGGGAAAGATTTTCCCAACACCGACTTCCCATAATCAAACAACTGATCACTATAAATGGAGACGTAAATACAAATGGAACATACCCAAATTTATTACAGTATATATGACATTTAAAAAATAGCATGTGTTGAAACGTTAAGCCACTTTCGGTATAAATATATGAACAATTATCCGCAGTAACAGACCTCCTTAACTGAGTTAAATTCAAACAAAATAAATCCATTATTATCGCTTCCAGATTTACTACATGCATTTAATTATCATCAAGTTTTATCCTATTTGCTTATCTAGGGACAAAAATGATATAATTAAAATTAAGAAGTCGAGCTTAATGTAAAGGAAGTTAAATTTATAAAGGAAGGAAATTTAAATCGGATCCTTGGCAAAGAATACTTAGTCACGTAACTTTCTTTCTTTCAGTCATTTACACGTACATACATACATACATACATACATACATACATACATACATACATACATACATACATACATACAAACATGCATGCATGCATGCATGCATGCATACATACATACATACATACATACATACATACATACATACATACATACATACATACATACATACATACATACATACATACATACATACATACATACATACATACATACATACATACATACGCATGCTCGCTAGAGCGTATATTGTAGCTTTCCATATCGAATTTTATTTGCATTATTTATTTCAACAATAACTTCTAGAATACAAAGGGAAACAATAAGCAATTACAACATTCTTTGTCTCAACGGTGCCGTATATTTTATTTATCTTCTGATTATACTCGATTTGTATCGAAACAAATATCGATCAGGACTTTGCATTCTTCACCTCGATTATCATATGAAAATGATGTCGAAAGGTGTATTTTTTACTAATTGATCTTTCACCTCATGTGCCTCTCATTGTCGAGCCTGCATTTCGCATACAAAGAGACAAAGATTGCGTTTTTCCGATGGTGACGGTGCCCAAGTTAAGACGATCTGATCAAGCTTTTGAAAGGTATACACAGGGAGTTTATGTCATGACGCAATGCGAAATATAACGCTTGGTGAAACCCTTGTGCTTACAACGTATTTCCCCATTTGGTTTCCTTATGATGACCCTCTTTCTCATATTTTATTTGGTGGTATATCTACCAATATCAAATCGCTATCAAATGGTGGTATATCTACCAATATCAAATCGCTTTCAAATGGTGGTATATGCACCAATATCAAATCGCTGTTAAATGGTGGTATATGTACCAATATTAAATCGCTGTCAAATGGTGGTATATGTACCAATATCAAATCGCTGTCAAATGGTGGTATATGCACCAATATCAAATCGCTGTTAAATGGTGGTATATGTACCAATATTAAATCGCTGTCAAATGGTGGTATATGTACCAATATCAAATCGATGTCAAATGGTGGTTTATCTACCAATATCAAACGCTGTCAAATGGTGGTAAATCTACCAATATCAAACGCTGTCAAATGGTGGTAAATCTACCAATATCAAATCGCTTTCAAATGGTGGTATATCTACCAATATCAAATCGGTTTCAAATGGTGGTATATCTACCAATATCAAATCGCCGTCAAATGGTGGTATATCTACCAATATCAAATCGCTGTCAAATGGTGGTATATCTAATAATATCAAATCGCTGTCAAATGGTGGTATATCTACCAATATCAAATCGCTGTCAAATGGTCGTATAAATGTATTTAATAATGAACGTGCGGCTGAAGCTTGAGATGGAACATGTGGTAAATAGCTGTTGTTTCGCTTCGACTTTAGACCTACGAACGTCTAACAGAGGCTTGCACTGTATATTGTTTTTTTAGAAAATAAATTGTGCATTTGAACGCGTAACTTCCTTGGCTAATGATGCGCGAACAATTAACCACGTGGACGAACCTCGTCGCTGTAATCCAAACAATATAAATCCATTTCTATTGCTTCCAGATTCACTAAATCCCTTCTGATTCACACTTAGTCATTATCTTACTTGCTTATCTAGTAAATAAACGCTAATCAAATCAAACGGAAGAAGTCTTACAAAGGCTCATTATGAAAGAATGTTGGCTATGTTTTGAAAGGAAATGGTTCTAAACTGATATCACGCGGGACCAGAATGCTTCCTTATTGCAAAACGCACTCGAACACATGCACAAGTTCATGCATGTGTACAGGAGAGCATGTACAGTTCAAATTGATTTTTTACTTTGTATTATATTTACTTTTCTGATTCCAATTTACTATTGGTTTCAGCTGATTTAGAAAACCACATGGAGGTGTAGACTTGTTTCTGTTTTTACCGTCAGAAGTGAACATTGAGACACTGTTGGAATACAGTGAGATTTAGAATAGTACGATCGTTTTTTTGTGGGGGCTTTTCCCACTTGTAAATAAATAAATGCATCAAAACATTTCAAGACATTCAAAATATAGTTCGGCCATTATATCCACTGTTCTAAAATTACTAGACCAGTCAGCCTCTAGGAAATTATTTCACAAATTAAAAATCACTAGACCAGTCAGACCCTTGAATAGACTGAAAATGAAATATTAAAGTGAATGTCATTTAAGGTGTCACTACACTATTAAAGCCAATCAACTGTCCTTGTATCCTATTTTAATCCCTAGGAAAATCAATAATACATTCTCTTATTGTTCCTGGAGATTTGCCAACCAGTCAAGAGTGTAACTTGCATTCAATAAAAAAACAGCATTAAAGCCTAAACAAAAAATAAAATGTTAATTGAGTTCAGCGTTTTGGGCTATTGTGTAGTATTACAAAGTAAAAAGATGGGATTATACCGGTTCAGGAAGGGTCACTCGCACTAAATATTCTAGTCGTTTAATTCAAATGCAACTATTTCCAGAAAATGCAACATAGCATATGCTGATTTTGTATATGTTGTGTCCAAGTTATTATAAGTAAGATAGTCTTGGTGCATCTGAAAAAAAAATATACAAGTAACTGAATTAGTGTAGTGATGCCTTGAACAGCATAAATGCGAACATTAACGGTAAACACATGTTTCTGATAATTAATTAAGCATCCTAGATTCATACCTAATTATGTGATGCATGTAAATGAAATAAGTAAATAAATCAGTTATTTCGTGCATATTTCAAGAATGCTATGCTGGAAAATATAGCTTTTTTTCATTTTTAAAGTTGGAATCCATCAGATTTAGACTAGATTTTTCTTTTTTTTTTTTTTACAAATAAATTTAAAAAAAAAATGAATCTACTTTAGACATGAATTTGTAACATGTTTGCATTGCTAAGAATTTATTTGAAACTTTATTTTTTAATGCCAACAAAAATTGATTGTGTGGTTGTTTTCTAATATGTCTTTTTCACCACTGGGTACTGCCACAGTATGAATGGGACACATTAAAGTGATTTGTTTCTTCCAATTTGATGGGGCCGTGGTAATTGTTTCAGTTGCGCAGTTCGGATATATCTATCCCCAGAGACATAATCTATTGACAACGAGGTGGGCAATATGCTGAAATTTATGACAACTTTATAAGTTTAAATGTTAAAGAAACATACACATTGCAAAATTATATATATATATATATATATATATATATATATATATATATATATATATAACAAAAGAACAACTATTATATCTATCACATTTTGTAGATTTCATTGATTTTCAATGTCAGAAACAAAAACAGACTAATGCAATCACCACTGGTCATTTTACACAGTTTAAATAGTTGTATTCATCATGCTGTGCAAAATAAAGTCTGTTACAAGACAGAGCCACCATCTAAATTCCCTTTCTCGAGAGGATACTTAAATTTCCTGTACCTATTGTTGTGTCATTATGCTAGACTATCTAATTGTGCACGAATTGTTGCCGGATAGCATAGTTTCTCAGATTAAATACATCTATCATTGAGCTTTTTCAAAACCTTTTTGTTTCTGAAACATTTTCCACAATATGCACAACGTTCAATGTCTTGAAAAAAGTCTGTAATATATTGTAATTCCTGGTGCAATCTACCGATGTTAGAATTCAGTTTATTTACGGGTTTGATTGTGTAGGATATTGTTATGATTCCAACAAAGATAAAAGTAATTTTACTCAGATTTGTGTAGATGATGTGTGTTGCTTAATGCGACCTATTCATTTAAGTGCATTTATTGCTGTACTACTTTAGTAGTTGTAGACCCAGATTTTGCTTTAAAAAAAACAGTGAAAGATGAAAGAGTAGATCTGTAGTCCAATACCTGATGAGACGCTGTTTCTGATGGAT
Source organism: Margaritifera margaritifera (assembly GCA_029931535.1). Lineage (NCBI taxonomy): Eukaryota > Metazoa > Mollusca > Bivalvia > Unionida > Margaritiferidae > Margaritifera > Margaritifera margaritifera. The sequence continues at coordinate 187,877 of JAQPZY010001239.1, read as the reverse complement.
TCTTCATGTGATGTTCATATATATATATATATATATATATATATATATATATATATATATATATATATATATATATATATATATATATATATATATATTTTAAAACATATTGCTGGGAATATCCGTATTCAATGGTTCTGCCACATAAACACTTAAACGTGTCATCATCGTATTCTTTGGGCACGTCAGCATACGCTTGGGACATTCCCCGATCAACCTGCATCGAAAAGGAGTAGTCTCTGCAACAGTGGGATGTAGTGTTCGTTTTTACTATTTCGGTTGCTGATTTTTCAATAGAACAATTGTAGCACTTTACCAGCTCCATTTATGTTAGCAGTACGAGTTCAAAATAGTCTTGAGTCTGACTGGTCTAGTGATTTTGAATGTGTAAAATAATACCTACGAGTCAGACTGGTCTAGTGATTTTGAATGTGTAAAATAATACCCTCGAGTCAGACTGGTCTAGTGATTTTGAATTTGCAAAATAATATCCTCGAGTTAGACTGGTCTAGTGATTTTGAATGTGTAAAATAATACCCTCGAGCCAGACTGGTCTAGTGATTTTGAATGTGTAAAATAATACCATCGAGTCAGACTGGTCCAGTGATTTTGTATGTGTAAAAATATACCCTCGAGTCAGACCGCTCTAGTTACTTTAGAGTAGTGAACATATAGACAGATCTGGAAGTTTAATTTCTCGGAATTATTAAATGAATTTATTTATTTATGTATATCCTATTATTTTTTTCAATATGAAGTGCGCATTTAATCGAAATTTTTGTTACATATATTTCCACATTCAGATGGTAGAGCAGACATTTTTAGATGCCTGAGTACTGGTGATTTTCCACAAGAAATAAGAAATCCGTGACTCATAGAGGGATCTTGGGAGACCATTTCAGTCACAAAGCATCTTAAGTATCCTCTGTAATTAAGACAGGGGCTGTTTATTGTCTTGCTGACTTTCATGGACTGTAGAGAACCAGATTGTTGTGAAATAGTTGCCAAGCTCAGAACCGCGGGAATTCCTAATCCGGCATTTACTATTGTAAAAGTTTTGACATGTAGTCAGATTCACTTACGTTGCCTTCAACTGCTCTATTCTCTTAGCGACTTGAGCAGTCTTATAAAAACCAAAGCTTGTTAAGAAAATCTACCGTAAGATAAACATAGTATGTGTCTATGTCCTTGTAAGCAGTAGATGTCATCAATTTCTTTGTCATGTTGGCGACAATGAAACTGCGACGCCGAACCGGTTGTTGGCTAAATGTCCTCTCTCTCCTTCGCTCATCGCGCAAAAAATTTCTTCGCTCAGGATTCTTCATTTTGTCACTCCGCCACCAACGCTCTGTATGGTATATTGTTCTGTTATTAAGTGTAATCTAACGTCATATGGTCAGCCAATCGGAACACGCTCTTGCCTTTCAGACAATAATAGGAATAGCACATTTGACATTCGGACCACCTCGGCTATTTCTGTATACGTATTATTGACCGCGAAGTTGCGAATGCACATTGGAAACACTACAATAGCAAATACATGTACCTTGTTTACCAAATGACGTCATGTGCACGGCAGACACCATTATAAGGTTCATTATAAACGTCTGTTTCTTTAAACTAATGCAAATTATGACACATTTTTAGGGGATTCACGTTTCCTTGATAAATTGTTGTTTGCTCTGTCAATATATTATGTACTGAAATGCATGTACAATTCGTTTTGATCACGATAGTAATTTTATTGAGCTACTAGAGCTTAACTTTCAAAAACTTTGTGTATATTATATCAGTATGCTATGGGCATACAATTTACCAGAGCCTAATAGAAGTATTTTCTTGCAGAGAGAAAATATTTGAAGACTGATTAGAAAATGCGCACTAAACTTATTTTCACGCCCCTCGCAGTGCGATCGGATTGTGTTACATTCACAGATGAGCAATAATTCCATAGAATAAAGCCACGAGGCTGAAAGAAAATTATTTCCCATCCGTAGTGAAATTCCGGAACGAAGGATATTTTGGCTATTCCGCTTTCCATTTATATGCACATTCCATAGCGGAACCCTGGTCATATAGAGAAAAACTCCTGCATTCATATCATACTTTCAAATAGACTACTTTGGCCTACTTCGTTATAGCGCAAATATTTGACAGAGCTGCGGTGTTTAAGACTGTTCTTCGAAAGTTCTTCGTCCGAAATACGTGCTTATTTATGTTACTAGGGGAGTAACGTATTTTCACGCATATATCCCGCGGGTTATGCAGTATTTAACACCACACAACCCCCATGCGGGGTATCTCGGTGGGTAGGCTATATCAGTTCTTTTTCACACAGCCGGTAGTCATCAGCTTATTTTTAAATTTATACAGATATAATTGTTAATAATTGTGTGACTCTTGAAACCACTGCCTTCATTAGCATGTTCGTATTAATACTTTATATTTACAAACCAATAGCATGTGACTTGCGACGCTCTTGGTGCAATGCCAGAGATGCCAACTCATCCGATTTTATCGGAGCAACTCCGAGAATGAAGCCATTTTCCGAGAAAACTCCGAGCTCCGATTGAAACACGAAAATCTCCGATATTTCTGTAATTCAGAAAATGTTTTTATATGCTTATATACGAATCTAAATACAAAGAATTTAACAAAACCTTTGACTTTTCAAACCCACTATCGATTTTTACAGCGTATAAAACTCTACATTATAGTAATAAAAGATAATACAACCACTCATGTATATACCCTCTGGTAGGTATATTGCAGCTTACAACGTCATGTGAATTAGTAATAAAGTATAGTAGCACCATGTATATCCAATCTCTATATGACAGTCAAGATGGAAATCAAACCATAGGAAAAGTAGTAAGCTCTTTGCTCTTTACCTACAGGTGAGGCTGAAACATACAACATACAATGTCAACTCTCAGTGTGCACTTTGTCTGGGCTTTCTTGGGGTGGATTCCGTAAAGACATACCTGATATTGGAACGGGTTTCAATCTGGACATCTGGTCTTCAGTCTTTGGCACTCGTGGGCGGGGTATAATACATATTTTTACACGATTAGTGAATTTCTGCGGGGTATATGCGTAGGCGGGTTATACGCGTGAAAACACGGTAATCAACGTATTATAAGCTGTCACAAAATGTATCATGCGGGGATAAGACTAATAAAGGGACACAGGCCTGATTTCAATTTAAAATAGTATTTACAGTAAAGTACCCCCCCCCCCACACACACACACAAAACAAAAAAAAAACAAACAAAAAAACAATTAAACAAATACAATTGTACTATAACTGACTGTACGCTTACACCGTTCTAATAAGTAACACTGTCAAAACAGAATAGACTGTAACATTAATTACTCAGAGCGTCTCTATCTTGTAAGTAAATGTCTGACTTAATCAAATTCAAGTGACAGGTTATGTTACAAGTCTGACTGAATCAAATTCAAGTGACAGGTTATGTTACAAACACAGTAACATGAACTATATCTACACAAACGATAGATTGAATATTGCAGAAATAATAATGCGAAAATTTCCTATTCAGGTGATAGGTTGAAATATTGACTAAAATATTAACAGGAATACTCTTAATCAAGAAGATTTTTAAAAACAAAAAACGAAAAATATTATTTTTAATACTTAGGTGATACAGAAAATTTTACATACAAAAAATAAAGCAAAGAGAAAAAACACATAAACTGACAAAAACAAAGAGAAACATGTATAAATACACACACACACACACACACACACACACATATATATATATATATATATATATATATATATATATATATATATATATATATATATATATATATATATATATATATATATATGTAATGAGCGGAATCAATCCATTAAATGTAAAATTAAAAGATACAGGTAATCTATCTGTATACAGGTAAAGGTAGATTACTCATATATAATCAGTAATTGAAACATATCGAATATTTTAAAACAAAATCAAAAGATCTTTTTGTATTTTGTTCACAAGCAGAAAGAAGACCTTAAAACTGTATCATTAATATAAGAACTACAATATGTGAGACTTTGATATTAAAATTATCTGTAAACCAAAATACACGTCAGACTGTTTGTAAACCAAAATACACGTCAGACTGTTTGTAAACCAAAATACACGTCAGACTGTTTGTAAACCAAAATACACGTCAGACTGTTTGTAAACCAAAATACACGTCAGACTGTTTGTAAACCAAAATACACGTCAGACTGTTTGTACACCAAAATACACGTCAGACTGTTTGTACACCAAAATACACGTCAGACTGTTTGTACACCAAAATACACGTCAGACTGTTTGTACATAATTTTTTACTGGACTGTTTTACGTTTGAAAATATATTTGTCAACTTTGAAATATCTATAAAAAAAATACTGGATCACAATTTCTAAATTCAAGGACGATTTAGAAACTTCGATCTTTAGATAAAATGTTTTGTTACAACAGTAAAAAAGTGAATAACATTTGAACAATCAGTTCTAAATATTTTGTAAATTTGTTATTAATATTAAAATTATCCTTCAGTCAATGTACTAACTTATTCCATAAACGATTTACCTTTCGCCTTTAAATGATAAATGCACAATTGATTCATTTTCCAATTCATAACAAGAGTACAGTGAACGGCACATTATACGCCCGCCTCATGTTTAATAGTCCTCTACGTAGATAATTGACATTTTTGTGCAGAAACCATTTTTCTTCTTTCAGTCAAAGTGACCTTGACCTTTCATCTCTTGATTTCAAAACAGATAGGCTTCTTCTTGACTATAAGTGCAAGGATGGATGGCACAAAGTTTGGTCCAGGTCTGTGATGTAGATCTTATGTTTTTGTGCGGAAAACATTTTTCTTCTTTCAGTCATAGTGACCTTGATCTTTGACCTTTTGACCGATAATTCAAGAAGCTTCTTTTCTATCCCAAGTGTAAGCCGTCCGCAAAGTTTGGTAACTATAGATTGTGGAAAACTCAGGTAATTGGGCAAACACACAGTTTCCTCTTTCAGTCACAGTGACCTTGCCCTTTGATCTTTTGAGCCTGAAACTGATAGGATTCTTCATTAACCCAAGTGCAATCCATTTACAATGTCTGGTAACAATAGAGTGTGGAGAGTTTGAGTTTTTATGTTGAAACCATTTTCTTCTTTCAGTTACAGTGACCTTGATCTTGGATCTTGTGAACACGAAATCAATAAGATTCCATTTCTGGTTTGCACTCATATTCCTTTTTTTCAGCAATAACATCATACAAAAATTCTGCACCCTTTCTTATTCTTCAAACTATATGATTAATAAACATTATAACTTACTACGGAATGTTATTTTATTATGAATTGTCAACTTCATATTTCCAATTAAATCTTTCCAATTTTGAGGAATTTTTCTTTACCATTGATGTATAATCTAAACTGTTCCTCTTAATCCATGAGCATTTTGTAAAATTCATCCCATGTAACTATATCAATAATATTATGGATACCTTTTTCGTGCCTATCTTTTGTATAAAACCGTTGTGACCCTAACATATTTGAATTATGCCATATTGGTGAGAGAATGAAACCCTTTCAATTGTATAGATTTTCAACTTCTTAGTAAATTATCACCATTTGTCCAAAACTCATTAGCAAGACTTTGAAGGAATATGTGATTACGACTCTAAAGCAATATGTGATTAAGACTTTGAAGCAATATGTGATTAAGACTTTGAAGCAATATGTGATTAAGACTTTGAAGCTATATGTGATTATTATGTAATCCAAAAGTAAAAAATATCTTAAAATGAATACATGATAAAGACATATACATCTATATATTTTCATGTTTTTATTCGATTTTCTCAACCATTTAATGCCTTAATAACATTTGTGATTCTGAACTTCATCAGACCTCTATGCTTATAATCTTGAAAAATCACACGTTTTGAACACGATCTGGCCCTGAATTTTAAATAAAACTAGAAACAATTTTTTTCAAGTTTTTTAGTGAGAAATTGTGGTTGGTCAGACAGGGATTGTAATAGGTGTGTCAATCTGGATAAAGATAAAGATTTATTTATGGTAAGTGTTCGATTATAAGTAATTTTTCTCCTTTTCCATCTGTTAAGAGGTGATTCTATCTTCTTCATTATCTCGTTTGCAAGTTAAATACCAAATATCATATACTAGATTTGAAAAATGTACACCGAACATTTTAAAAGGTCCTTGATCTCAGTCCAAATTAAAATCGTGACAGTCTTGCATCTGACAGTGACAGTCTTACATCTGACAGTGACAGTCTGACATCCTTCATTTGTCGAACTAGACGACAAGTGAAGGATGTATTAAACGTTTTTCGATAGTTTCAAAAGAGACTCCTGCCGTCAAAATTGTTGTACCCAACTGCTATTTTAATATCTTGTCTACTATTTTTTCAATCTTTAATAATGTCTTTTATTACTTATTGATATATTTAAAGTATACATTTTATATGGTACCCAACAGTTAATTCCTATTAGCACATACAAATGATTCATCCAGTTGCAATGTGATATTATTTACTTTTTACACATAAACAAGGAATGAGCAACACACTTAAGCGCGTGAAAAGATTCAAGTTTATGTCAATATTTAAAACTTTATTTAAAAAATAAAATTCTTATTAATCGGTTTTAAATCAAAATAAATTTAACGGTGTTCTTGAAATCAAATACGGCACGTTATGTCTGCAAAATTCAAATGTCCTATGTCATTTAACGATTTGATTTGATTTAGTGTTTAACGGCACATCAACACATGAAAGGTTGTATCGGGCCGAGGTGATCAGAGCAAACTATCTTCCCCATGGTGGCCTACCTGGCCTAGTTTGGGCAGGATTCAAACTCGCCCCTTTCTAGTCGCAACTTCGGCATTCTAACCATTGGGTCACAGCGGCTCTCCAAAAGGATAATACTTTCTAAATGACTTCATCCCTTAAAAGCTGTGGAATATTCGTTGCTCGTGAATCGTGACTTAATTCTATGACTTGTGCAATTTTCTGTGAACTTAGACGACATTGTCTTTGAGAAGAGGAAGCTGAAGAACCAGAAGCATGTTTTTGATTGGACATGGTGATTTGTTATGCCTTTTACGACTCTGATACACAGTCACCTAGTCAATACTGGTTTATAACACAACATATCAAAACCACATGTATTTTCGCATTACGCAGACAATGAAGTTGTCAAAGACGATCCTTATTAAGGTAAAAAAAAAAAACAAAAAAAAACAGAGATAGCTATAACAGTTTTTGTACAACATGTATTCAATAATAACGTTAAATCAATTAGATTTTATAGCATGATATTTATTGGACACGGCGACTTTCAATATGGTGTCATTTCAAGACAATACGAGAATCGATGACGTTACTAATTGATACCATTATATTGAAACTATCTTCCAGCAAGTCAGATAATTAGATGTAGACGTGTAACTTTGTGACAGATGAAATGGAGATTAGGATGACATAGGTTATCAGCGCAGCATTGTCATCAAAACATTTATCACCATCCTCCGCTGTTTCTGTTATCCTTATACTGTCATCAGCAGATAAAGAATTCACCGTGGCATTAAGCCAGTGTTATCAGATTCCTGTCGCAAATCTTTCAGAATATGTTCGAAATCCAGGACAGTGTCAAAGTAACAGGAAATATTAACACGATTATTCTAATAATCACGTAAATATTAATTTTCATCAGCTTATTTTTATAAATATAAGAATATGTAAAGACATATTTTATTGTCACGCAATAAAAAAAGAACAGAACATCCACCCTATTCAGCATTAAATTTTACATTGCAGTTTATAGCTGCAAGCGTGAGGGGGTTATATTGTAATCGGTTTACAAAGGACTAAGTTATGAAACTCCATGAATTATCTATAATACAACTGTTATTTACCTTAATAAATTTAATTCTAGGCTTATAGAGGATATAGTTATGATAAACATAAATTAACCTTTCAATAGCAATAGTTATTTTTTTATTTTTTTATATTTTTTTCTTCCTTTTTTATTTTGCAAAATATGTAAATTTTAATAATAAATCTAAAGTTTTCGAGGATTTTTCTGATGTAATAGTAATAAACTTTCCCTTATTCGGCCATGTGCAACAGGGTTTTGTAAAAGCTTTTATTTCAGATCCCTGTCAAATGGACGTGTAAGTAAAACAGAGATCTTATATTGCACATACTATTACGAAGTCGGTTATCTCTAGGTATTCCATTATAACTGCCGGATTTTATTTTTAAATTATGAGATACAGTTTTGAATCTGATAATGCATTTCTAAATCGAGGCACCCTTATGACATCCAGATACTGTTCAAAAGAATGATGACTTTTATACAAAGCAGCATGTTTTAATTTCTTGGAAAAATTTAATTAAGATATTCAGTTTAGTTTATGTTGATTTAAGCTTATTTCTCTTATCTGAGAAATCGTGGTATTAATCCATGAGCAGGACAGAGAATCAGTATCACCTGGGCAGGTAAAATCGTAGAGTATTTTTATTTTATATCAGTTCATGTAAATGTAATATAATTTTTGGTAGAACACAGCTTTATTTATTTTAAATCAAAAAATTTTGCACCTATGCGGTATATGGTTAATATGTGTGTGTTTTGGTGGAACGAGTATCAGGTGGACTCTTTTGTTGGAATCTGACTTTTTAACAGTTTGAAAAGTTGACAAGAAATTGAAATAGCCCTTCTGCATTGGTCAAGTAATTCCATTAGTCGTTGTAACTAAAATTTATGAAATAAACGCCTTTTACTTGGCCAAAGTCATGTACATGTGAGATTATGCATCATTTACATCAAAAGTAATTTTTGCACAAATATTAATAAAGTTGAACGCGAATATGCTAAAGTCACAAGTACAAAATTGTCTAATGCGTAAGTAAACCTGGATTTAGGAGACTCCTCACGATAGTTATATAGTCTTGTTACCTTAGCAGAACGAAATTGCAGAAAAGTTGAGAGTGTGATTTGGTGTTATAATCGATGATACCGTCTTTACTTGCGTATAACCCGATACCAACTGCAGACTGTATAGACTCAGATCTGCCGTCGCATAATGCGTCGGCAGATCTGGGTCTATGCAGTTTGCAAGGACTAATCAGTAAAACAAACAACATAGAATCTAATCTGCCGGCGCATTATGCGACGGCAGATCAGGGTCTATGTTGTTTGCATTTGGATCCGGTTTATACGTGAGTATATACGGTAGTGACCTTCTGAAAATTTCTTTTAAGTCATGGTCTTTTACAGAGAGAAACTAGTAAACAGTTTTGGTTCGTGATGACACTGTCTGCATATTGTGCATAGTGTTGTGCTGACAGTGTCTGAATATTGTGCATAATGTTGTGTTGACAGTGTCCTAATATTGGGCATAGTGTCGTGTTGACAGTGTCTGAATATTGTGCATAGTGTCGTGTTGACAGTGTCTGAATATTGTGCATAGTGTCGTGTTGACAGTGTTTGAATATTGTGCATAGTGTCGTGTCGACAGTGTCTGAATATTGTGCATAGTGTCGTGTCGACAGTGTCTGAATATTGTGCATAGTGTCGTGTTGACAGTGTTTGAATATTGTGCATAGTGTCGTGTCGACAGTGTCTGAATATTGTGCATAGTGTCGTGCTGACAGTGTTTGAATATTGTGCATAGTGTCGTGTCGACAGTGTCTGAATATTGTGCATAGTGTCGTGTTGACAGTGTCTGAATATTGTGCATAGTGTCGTGTTGACAGTGTCTGAATATTGTGCATAATGTTGTGTTGACAGTGTCCTAATATTGTGCATAGTGTCGTGTTGACAGTGTCTGAATATTGTGCATAGTGTCGTGTTGACAGTGTCTGAATATTGTGCATAGTGTCGTGTTGACAGTGTTTGAATATTGTGCATAGTGTCGTGTCGACAGTGTCTGAATATTGTGCATAGTGTCGTGTCGACAGTGTCTGAATATTGTGCATAGTGTCGTGTTGACAGTGTTTGAATATTGTGCATAGTGTCGTGTCGACAGTGTCTGAATATTGTGCATAGTGTCGTGCTGACAGTGTTTGAATATTGTGCATAGTGTCGTGTCGACAGTGTCTGAATATTGTGCATAGTGTCGTGTTGACAGTGTCTGAATATTGTGCATAGTGTCGTGTTGACAGTGTCTGAATATTGTGCACAGTGTCTGTAAAGAAAAGCAGCATGACTATTTATTCAGAGAAATTATATAGATGTATGTAAAACAATACTAGTACAGACAAAAACATTTTCGTCTTAACTGCATCGTTCAATGTATAGAGGATGATTTTAGTCTGGTTTCACCACAAGATTTGAAGTCTTGGAAAACTCTACTGAGGCCAGCTGAAATAGGAAACCATATACCCTCCTAGATATTGTCAACTACCTAAACACGGATGCTATTCACAAGATCGTGTACTACAGAAAGTGCAGCAGCAGGCTTACTATGAAAAAAAAGCTATAGACAATATTCTTGCAAAGGACATGGATGGACAAGATAAACGAGGACTAAAATACACTTTCAGAACGTCTATAAGACAAGAGTCGCTGTCATCATCCAGAGTGTACAAATCTGCATGTATTCTGCCAGATGTCGAGCAAGCATCTGAAAGGCCAATTGACACTCGATCAACTCACCCAATGTTGTGATTTGCACCCAGGTGATAATATTAGGGAAGCGGCAACAAGAATACGGGGCTTCTACGCCCTGTCTCCTGTTACCAGAGAACTGCTTGATACTGGGGCTCACCGGTCATGCCATCGTGCATACATACTATGGTGATGAATTTAAAAGACGAATATTTATATCCAGAAGTATATGACTGGTCGGATAATTCTTAGTACAGCTTGGATCTGAGAACCCGTTTGCAAGAATTCCAGTTGATCAGGCAATTGAAGAGACAACCAAGAAGGACACAAACTGCGGGAGGCACTAAACAATTCAGCTTTTAAAGTGTGAGTTATGCGCAGATACAACTTAAATGCTGATTTTCGGACTGCATATTTTAGGCAACTAAAATAAATGGCAGGTCTCAGTCAGTTTGAATGACATTACGAAGACCTACAGAAACCAATAAAATTAGAAAGGTCGAGGTGGATGTAGAGTTCTTTCAGCTCAGATCAATCCCATATTGTTAGCCTTTCTACTTGTATTGTGTAAACACCACAAGTATTTAAAAGTCTTTATCAATTGATAAATGAAGATCAGTAAGGGCATATAAACTCAGTAGGTGATAACCATCATGTAGCTGTGAGACTGGAACGGTTTTCATTCCAAATTAATATATACAGACACCGACCATCCTGAAAGTACAAGCAGCAAGTGGTACCGATAACTTACATTTCCGCCTCCGGCCCATGGGTTAATTAATATTTAATCTGAAAAGCAAATTTTCTCTAATTGACCCTTCGGAATATAGAAGATAGCCACGAACCGAACGACTCAGGTGGCCATCTTCTTTCGGTCATACATTTAGACATCAACTTCCGATAGATAAAGAGAAAAATGTACTAAATTGCGCTCTTTGACATATTTTGTGCTTTGCCTATCAATGCAAGGCAAACCATTATAATAAAACAGTTTTATCTAAGCAGGGAAAGCGTATTTGTTTTTGTGACAGTTCAATTTTAAACGTAAATCCCTATAAAAATTCATCAAAGGCCGTTGATAATGGCCAATACTATACTAATACTTTAGTACTGTATGTAACTCACATTTAGCTTGCTGGACAATTCAACGAAGCTCTTAAAGGTTTGACCGCTAATTAATACTCTCAGACATTTCTAAAATAATTGTTTGAAAAAGATCGAAAGAAAACCGTGTATTGTGGCCTGAGCAAGACAAACCCCTACATATGCACTATGTAACCAATGTGTACACGACATTAATTTCTGACTGTGTTATCCTGGATTCCAAATATATTTCAAAACAGCTCTTGCGACATATCTTTTGTTACGTTTTTTTTGTGTATTAATATTCGGATGTAGTCAGACCTAAGCAGAATGTCTATATTTTCAAGTACAGGTCTTGATATGACGCCCCATTCCTTTAATGAGAAGGTATGTTCCTACATCAATAACGAAGGGATAAATAGTTTGTGTACTTTGAACATTTGAGGCATTAATAATTCTAACATTATCATACGCCATTTGTGCATTCCTATTTGTATCCAAAAAAAATTGACCGTCATAAATGTTCCATTGGTAAAGTATGGCGACAGAAATATATGAAATGGAAAGAAAGAGGAAATCGTTGAACTAAGATGCAGTTTCTAGAAGATCATATATTGAAACAACTCTATATATGTGTTTGATTCAAAATTGTGTGCAAAATGTGCGCCCTGAAGATAACCTACATTTTAGCACATGCTCATATTACCCATATCCCTAATTTATAAACTATAGAGCACCATGGACTTTGGTAAAGTGACCTCAAGTTTAGGTCTATGTTTTACGGTTACATGGTAGCTAAAGGTAAAATTTGCGAGCGCATATTTTCTTCAAAATATGTGCTTTTATGGACTAGCATAGGAATTAGTGAACCTTGTCACAATTCTTTACATATGGCTTTGATTTGTAATTACAAGGATTTGAAATTGAACTCCTAATACTTTTGAAAATTTAAATTCAGTATATATATATTTCAATAGATATTACATGAAAAATATTTTATAAAACAAATTCCTGACACGGTTCACTAAACATATAACTAGCTTTATAATCACAAATTATTTTGTGTAAATACGTTTTTCTATGACAGAGAAATCTTTGTTTGAACATTTTTCTAAAAAAAATTAAATGATTGACACTTACATTACAAATATTTCTTTCCTTCTTAAAAGTGATGAGTACTTATGCTTTACTTTTTATAACTTTTTGGAAAATATATTCTTTTATATACTTATCATATGAAAGTAAAATGGTATAGAGCTTAAAAGACAAAAGTGCCTCCAATTTTCAAACAACGATACTTCTTACTTTAAATCGAAACATAAACTAATGAAGTCTAATACTAATACAGACATCCGATTTCTGTAACACAAGCACACATTTGATGAAATAAAAATACTAAAATATTCCTTAAGATTTCACCCCAGCTGGACTTCCAATCACCCCAGCTGGACTTCCAAATCTTCAATTGACTTAGACCAGTCTAACAATTATTCAACAAAAAAAAACAAAAAAACAAAAAAAACAAAAAACAGGCAGTTGTCAAAATTTTGGTTATCGATTAAGAATTTGCCGTCAGGGCAGACTGAACATTTCAGATAAAGGACATCGTTTTCTGATCGCTATTAACAGCAAATACTAGATTTAAATGGTAATTCCATAATTCTATTTATAGGTTTGCAATCACCCAATCAAACACCTTATGACCTTTGAATCTTTTATTAACTCCTTTATCGTAACAGTTCAGCACAGGTTCAAAAACATAAAATATAGACATTTAAACATAAAATATAGACATTCAAACATAAAATATAGACATTCAAACATAAAATATAGACATTCAAACATAAAATATAGACATTCAAACATAAAATATAGACATTCAAACATAAAATATAGACATTCAAACATAAAATATAGACATTCAAAAACCTATGCTGGATATAGTTAGAGAACAAATTCAAATTAATTATAAATTAGACGTGCGACATTCAATTCTAGGGTATTTTAAAAAAATTAATTGTAATGAAGATTATACTTCCCTAAAATATTGCGTCCGCCTTAAAATTGAAATATTACCACCTTGTGGGCAACTACATTTCATAAATTTGTATGGTATTTTTGCTGAAATAATGTCTAGTATGCATGGAGGCATAGGGTTTGTTTCGCGAACTTTTATATAGTACCTTTTAGAAAACAAAAGTTTAGAAAATGTAATTATTTCACGTTCATAAGTTACCTATCTCTAAGTCCATACGAAAAGATAAGTCCTTCGGTCAACTCTACTCAGATCACGTGCTCTGTCAGTCACTCGCTGCGAAGCACTTCATTATGCGTTTGCTGCCACATTTCCAGTCACTTTCACTAGCGTGAAGATATGGTAATTCAATTAATTTCGAACGCTTGTTGTCAATTAAATACTAAATATGATCTGGGAAACAGAGGGATATTTTGCGCTTCTCTCGCATGAAGATGCTTAATAAATGCACATATAGTTTAGATTACATGGCATAATGATTATATCAAAGTAATTTCTTTGAAAATAAAATTATTTTCTTACTCAATTTTGTTTCGCAAACAACCACCTTGTCTAATGACATTTCGAATACAAAACCCGCAACACTTGTATTCCTCCTGGGTAAAGAGGACAAATTTATTACAGACGCAAATCGTCATCACGTCTCTCTCTCTCTCTCTCTCTCTCTCTCTCTCTCTCTCTCTCTCTCTCTCTCTCTCTGTGTCTCTCTCTGTGTCTCTCTCTCTCTCATTAATACTTTCTATTTATATATATAAACGAAACGTGAATAGTTAAGACCCACAGTATATTTTCATGAAATAATCATGATGATAGTGGCAACTCATAATCTTACGAGACTTATATTTAATCCGCATATTTTCAATTAAGTAATTTCAGTGAAATCATTTGATGTCAGTGAGCCTAATATTTTGTCAGTTCATTGTGCAGTGTGCTTTACGTTAGAATTTAATAATGTTACTGATATCGATGCGACATTTGTTAAAGAAAGTGAATATACATGTATGGAGGGTAAAACTGTATGGAGACCAGAGTTCAAGAATGAATATAAATCAAAATTAGCTGACAATTCTGTATTAGAACAGATAGAAAGTATTACCGAAAAATTACTTAAGAATGGTGACACTTGAAGGTTGTTTGTCCATACTGCATGATATTTTTCACAATGTTTGTTTCCCATTCTTTAAAAGATTAAAAACATGACGCGATTAAATGGAGGAGAAATACGATTTGAAAAAATATAATCCTTGGTTTAATGATATATGTGAAGAAATACGGGTTAATTTTTTAAGAAAGAAATTGAACCATTATCGAATTGTAAAACATATAAAGCAAGCAAAGAAATGACAAGTGCAGATCAGACAATAAAAATATTCTACGAAAATACAGGCATGAATATGATGAACTGAAAACATTAGAATTTGAAAAGGCGAAATTTAATCCTGCAAAGTTGTACTGGAAAATGAGATAGAAAAAGTACTACATCAAATAAAAGGAGTCCACAGTGCTGGTCCAGATATGACTATTAAAGAGTTTCTCTACTATGGTAAAGATACACTTTAAAAAAAAAAAATTTTTTTAATGCTATTAAAAGTGGTTACTTTCCAGAAATGTGGTCTGAACGTCTAGTTATACCGTTGCATAAAAGGGGCAATGTAGATAATGTAGATAATTTAAATAATTATACAGGTAAAACACTTCTGAGCTGCATAGGTAAATTATTCACACATTTACTTGATAATAGACCTATTGACTTGGCATGAAAACTTTCATGTCTTTGTCAAAAGCAGGATTTAGAAAAAAATACGAGTGCAGTTGACAATATTTTTTTTTGACATGGGCTCATTAAATATATTTTTAATGAAGGTAAAAAATTATTTTGTGCTTTTATCGATTTCACCAAAGCGTTTGATTACATATTAAGGAATAAAGTATGGTATAAACTGGTAAAGCTTGGTTTAACAGGACATATTCTAGATATAATCAAATCGATGTACAGCAATGTAAAGTCAGGAGTTAAATATGATAACATGTTAAGTGATTAATTTTATATTTTTGGTGTCCGGCAAGGTGAATGTTTATCACCATTTCTTTTCTCAATGTTTGTAAATGATTTAGAAGAAGAGTTTGTCATCACCATAAAATGATGCTACAAAGCATTGGTATAGGCATCCGTGCGTAGCAGACATACCCGCATGTCCACCCAGTAATTAATTCTCATCTAAGTACACAGTCCATCTGGATTCCTACAACAGAAATCAAGGTATAGAGAATTAATTACAGGGTCGACATACGGGTATGTCTGATACGCACAAATGCCTATACCACCAACTTTGTTGCATCATTTCTTGGTGATCTGTGCATGGTCGAGATGGTATAGGATTTGGTGCTTACAGGCAAGGCGATGGGTGCCGTACCCGAGGATCCAGGTTAGAATCTCCGTAGAGTACGAATTAAAATTATCTAACCTGTATTATATATACATACCAAATGATGCTGAATATATACCAAATGATGATGAACGATTTAGAAACTCTACCCAATGAAATAAATTGGGCATATTCAATGAAAGATTAATTGTCAAGATTAGGATTCTATGAAGTTTGGGTTAATAAAGGGATCGGTAACACTAACACATTTTTGCACATTTTTTAATTAAGGCTATCGCACAATTTTATCCAAAATGGATCGTCTTAAGAGCAGTAGTGGAGCATTGCAAATTTCGGGGAAAAAAACTTTACCTTGACAGCATCTATTCTTAGAAATATAGGAATGCAATAATTATATTAGAGTCTTCTCTCACAGACTCTAAGTTGAACCCGGTAGATGTGTGAGACCGTATAATCCAATTCATGATAGACTTTATTCTATTTGTAACATCCTTAAAGATGAATATCATTTTGTACTTGAATGCTTATTGTATAAAGATCTAGCAGACAAATATATAAATAACTATTTCAGAAAAAGACCAAACTATGTTTAAATTTATAGAACTTGTGAATACCCGCAATACCAGAATTTAGAATAGTGTAGCTATTTATAGAACTTGTGAATACCCGCAATACCAGAATTTTTAATAGTGTAGCTATTTATAGAACTTGCGAATACCCGCAATACCAGAATTTAGAATAGTGTAGCTATTTACATTTATAAAAGCTTTTAAGCAAAGAAATAACGTCCTATATTCAGATATCTTGTAAAGAATTTTGAATGACCATTGCTTCAATATGAATTTAAACTACACAACATCTGATTTTGTCTTCATATTATTACCCTTAATAACGTGGATATCTCTTACTTCCTACGGAGATATTTTGTCAAATAATCTGCATTGGTCTGCATCTGCATGCCTATGTCATTTCGTATCTTACTATTTTTTCTTCGTATATTCCTCACTATGGGTGATGATACCTTCTTGTTTATTGTACTATCCGCCATTCAATTAATTTGTTGAATATATATATATATATATATATATATATATATATATATATATATATATATATATATATATATATATATATATATATATATAGTGTATTTTGTTGGAACAATAAACTTAATTACATAGATTTAAAATGCTATCAACACTAACTAACAACACTAAATTTTCTGCTTAAAGATACGATATGTTGAAGAAAACTTTCAATTGCTGCTGAACTGAAAAAATATTAAATTTCACAATCTTAAGGAAGTAAAAAAAAATATGTACATGGGACATTTGTAGTTAATTTTAAATATAAAAACCGGAGTGCCTTCCCAACAATGACAGCACTGTTAATAATTACTGAGATTAAAAGGCCATTAAAAGGCATACTGTTCTGATACTTAAACAGACTTGAGATGTATCTTATTTCTAGTGATCTATGAAATTATTGATCAGACTAAAGTAAAGTACAAGCAAATTCTACTACTAATCTCTACTTCCATAATTATATCATTAACATTAGAAGACAAACACTGACCAGTCCAAGCTTTGACCAGTCCAAGCTTCGAGGAGAAAATACTAGTCAGTACTGAGGTGCCGACCCGTCATTCTACCGCTTTAGTCAATCTTGAGACATAAGAGGATATTCATTACAATCTGTGATCTCACTAATAGGACTACCTATTGAGATTCATTACAGTCTGTGATCTCACTAATAGGACTGCCTATTGAGATTCATTACAATCTGTGATCTCACTAATAGGACTACCTATTGAGATTCATTACAATCTGTGATCTCACTAATAGGACTACCTATTGAGATTCATTACAGTCTGTGATCTCATTAATGGGACTACCTAGTGAGATTCATTACAAACTGTGATCTCATTATTTGGACAACCTATTGAGATTTATTACAATCTGTGATCTCATTAATGTGACTACCTATTGAGATTCATTACAATCTGTGATCTCATTAATGGGACTACCTAGTGAGATTCATTACAAACTGTGATCTCATTATTTGGACAACCTATTGAGATTCATTACAATCTGTGATCTCATTAATGGGACTACCTATTGAGATTCATTACAATCTGTGATCTCATTAATGGTACTACCTAGTGAGATTCATTACAATCTGTGATCTCATTAATGGGACTTCCTATTGAGATTCATTACAATCTGTGATCTCATTATTTGGACAACCTTTTGAGATTCATTACAATCTGTGATCTCATTAATGGGACTTCCTATTGAGATTCATTACAATCTGTGATCTCATTAATGGGACTTCCTATTGAGATTCTCACTTCCTCGAAAAGATCATGCATCTTGCTCTAAAACGTCATATTGGGGTTAATATGAATTTGACAGCACAAGTTTGTAAAGAATGGCGGAATGATTGGTTAGGATAAACATGAAATTGAAATATATATATGTTCTATGAATTACCTCACTCTGTCTGTCTGTCTGTCACTCTCATACGACTTTTCATGCAGTGTTTAATCAATTTTCAAGCTTCATGACTGTATGAAGTTCGATTCTTTCTTCTTCCACACCTACAATAAAAATTTCGTTTTCTGCCGTAATATCTATATTAGACGAAAAAGGAATTAGAACTTTGAAATACTTAATGATATGAGACTTTATTGTGAATTAGAACTTTGAAATACTTAATGATATGAGACTATATTGTGAATTAGAACTTTGAAATACTTAATGATATGAGACTTTATTGTGAATTAGAACTTTGAAATACTTAATGATATGAGACTTTATTGTGAATTAGAACTTTGAAATACTTAATGATATGAGACTTTATTGTGAATTAGAACTTTGAAATACTTAATGATATGAGACTATATTGTGAATTAGAACTTTGAAATACTTAATGATATGAGACTTTATTGTGAATTAGAACTTTGAAATACTTAATGATATGAGACTTTATTGTGAATTAGAACTTTGAAATACTTAATGATATGAGACTTTATTGTGAATTAGAACTTTGAAATACTTAATGATATGAGACTTTATTGTGAATTAGAACTTTAAAATACTTAATGATATGAGACTTTATTGTGAATTAGAACTTTGAAATACTTAATGATATGAGACTTTATTGTGAATTAGAACTTTGAAATACTTAATGATATGAGACTTTATTGTGAATTAGAACTTTGAAATACTTAATGATATGAGACTTTATTGTGAATTAGAACTTTGAAATACTCAATGATATGAGACTTTATTGTGAATTTTGTGGGTATGCCTGGAGGGGCTTGTATGTCAGCTCCGAACACCAGGTAGATACTGACGGGACCTGATACTGTTCCAGTTGGTAGTCAGCAAATCCCTTTGGGTCCTGATCAAGGAAACACTGCGGTCATTTGACTTCAATATCCTTCGCAGATTATAGACCGCTCATATGGCAAAACCCTTCGGGACTGGCACGTATCCAAGATCCATTTTCAAACAGAGTCCATTAAATGGTTGGAATGACGATTTTAAGTCCATAACCATAACTTCTTAGGGGTTGTTAACATGTGCTGAAGCATTTGAAACCATGTGTAATCAAGATTACTTCTCACTCATTGTACTTAAGTTGAACAAGTCAAAGCGAAATTGTGCATGTACCTTCAAAAGTTTGAGAGTTATCACCTTTAGACCAAATTACAGTATTTATCATAATATTCGTAACCCTAAGCAACCATGAGAAATTCCCTATCTTGTGTTTCATTTTAAATAGGGGCGGTTATGGATAAGAGATAAACTCAATTTTAGGATTCAACCTTGTACACTTTTAGACACAATTTTCTTGTCTTTATTCATGTCTTTGCTTTGTTTCCATCTTGTCACGATTCAAAAGAGGAATAATAGGGAATTTTTTTTATATATCTTCGCACTGGCAATGCAAGCCTTTAGTTTAAAGCAACAACAACAACAACAACAACAACAAGAAACAAACAAACAAACAAACAAAAACAAAAAAAAAAAAAAAAAAAAAATTACCCAAACAACCCAACCAATCATTATTGGGAAATATGATTATTAGATATAATTTTAATCACGTTACATTATCGCCTTGTACTGGGATAGAGGCCATGCTTTGTTAGTATTGTTCCAGTCCCTCAACAGGACCTGGGCCTGGTTTCACTAAACATCTAAAATTATCTTCCTTAAACTGAGATTTGTAAAAATCATCCTTATTGCTTGGTTTGGATTTATGAGTTTCTCCCTAAACATTCAGGATACATTAATAATTCAAATATAGTCATGTTATCCTGCATTTTCGTAAAATTAGTCTACTTTTATCTCTGAGGAAAAATTGAGGATTTCCTCAAACAGGAGTTCCTCAACTTGTTTTTCAAAAATGAAAGGACTTCCAGGTATACAAATATAAAACTAAAGAGTATTTTCATCCTTTGTATAGTATATACGTCTCACAAAACCCACAATATGGTCAGAAATGTCATAAACAAGATAAAATATGAAATCTCAACTTGAGGGTTTGTTTTGAGAATTTTAGTGAAACTGGGGCCTGGTTGTAGTGGAAGTTTTATCACTTTCAAGTATGGAGGGGATTTTGGATGTGACATTTACTAGCAACCAATCTTGATATTTGTCAGATGCATTGCTGATTTTTTCACAGATGGTCTGTTCGACCGTTCCTTAAGGGTAATATATGGCAACAGTACATCAACGTCTAGTGAAACGTAATATATCACTCCATTTTGTGCCAACAAAACCCAGAGAGAGAGAGAGAGTACTCAATGTACCCTGAGAAGGGTGATTACGCGGAGTATAGTCTTGAAACAAGAACTAATTAAGTATGGTTTGATCGTTTGAGCACAGTACAACTGATCAATTACTTATTTATTAATATGCAGAAAAATAATTTGATTATGCGCTCATGTTGACATGCAAAGTGTACAGCTGGTATATCATGTAGACATGGACAGTGTAAAGCTGGTATGTCATATAGACATGCACAATGTAAACCTGGTATGTCATGTAGACATGCAAAGTGTAACGCTGGTATATAGCCATGCAAAGTGTACAGCTGTTATATTATGTAGACATGCAAAGTGTAAAACTGGTATATCATGTAGATATGCAAAGTGTAAAGCTGGTATGTCATGTAGGCATGCAAAGTGTAAAACTGGTATATCATGTAGACATGCAAAGTGTAAAACTTGTATATCATGTAGATATGCAAAGTGTAAAACTGGTATATCATGTAGACATGCAAAGTGTAAAACTGGTATATCATGTAGACATGCAAAGTGTAAAGCTAGTATGTAATGTAGACATGCAAAATGTAAAGCTGGTATATCATGTAGACATGCAAAATGTAAAGCTGGTATGTCATGTAGACATGCAAAATGTAAAGCTGGTATGTCATGTAGACATGCAAAGTGTAAAGCTGGTATGTCATGTAGACATGCAAAGTGTAAAGCT
Organism: Margaritifera margaritifera; assembly: GCA_029931535.1. Taxonomy (NCBI): domain Eukaryota; kingdom Metazoa; phylum Mollusca; class Bivalvia; order Unionida; family Margaritiferidae; genus Margaritifera; species Margaritifera margaritifera. The sequence goes on along the minus strand of JAQPZY010001239.1, from coordinate 166,214 downwards.
GGTATATCATGTAGACATGAAAAGAGTAAAGATGGTATATCATGTAGACATGCAAAGTGTAAAGCTGGTCTGTCACGTTGACATTTAAAGTATAAAGCCGGTATGTCACGTTGTCATGCAAATTGTATAGCTGATATATCATGTAGACATGCATAGTGTAAAGCTGATATGTCATGTAGACATGCACAGTGTACAGCTGATATGTCATGTAGACATGCAGGGTGTAAAGCTGATATGTCATGCAGATATGGAAAGTGTAAAGATGGTGTGTCATGTAGACATGCAAAGTGTAAAGTTGGTATGTCATGTAGACATGCAAAGTGTAAAGCTGGTATGTCATGTAGACATGCAAAGTGTAAAGCTGGTATGTCATATAGACATGCAAAGTGTAAAGCTGGTATGTCATGTAGACATGCAAAGTGTAAAGCTGGTATATTTTGTAGACATGCACAGTGTAAAGCTGGTATATCATATAGACATGCAAAGTGTAAAGCTGGTATGTCATATAGACACGCAAAGTGTAAAGCTGGTATGTCATGTAGACATGCAAAGTGTAAAGCTGGTATGTTATATAGACATGCAAAGTGTAAAGCTGGTATGTCATATAGACATGCAAAGTGTAAAGCTGGTATGTCATATAGACATGCAAAGTGTAAAGCTGGTATGTCATGCAATTTTGACACTTTGAAATTTGTATTAAAAAATTTAATGAAAATTATTTCTTTTTCCAAACGAAAGATCCTATCAAAGTAAATATTGATATTTAACCAGCAAATACAAATATATAAAATTAAAGTCGTTTCGAAGAAAATATAAGTATATCAGTATTGTATCGGCAAGTGCATTGCCCACAAAGGTTTGTGCAAGATGGGTCCCGCATTTATTGATGGCTGATCAAAACAGACTCGGGTTGAAATCACCAAACAGCTACTGGCCAAGTGTAAAAAGAGTGACCAGAGACAGACGATTTGAAAACCGTTGTGCGGTTTTCGATTGTATGAACAAAATACCCCAAAAAGTGAATTCTTAAAAGCATCTAATAATTGTATAGTCAAACTGTGAAAGTGTGTAGAGGTGCATGAGGAGCACTTTGAGGGGATGCACTGATGTACTGTTCACCAATAAAGAACTTTGTAGTACTGCGCACTAATATTCATATATATATATATATATATATATATATATATATATATATATATATATATATATATATATATATATATCTGCTATGTTGTGTATATTGCTTGGTGTTAAACCAGATCTATGTATATCTGCTATGTTGTGCATATTGCTTGGTGTTAAACCAAATGTATGTATATCTGCTATGTTGTGTATATTGCTTGGTGTAAAACCAGATCTATGTATATCTGCTATGTTGTGTATATTGTTTGGTGTAAAAAAAAAATCTATGTATATCTGCTATGTTGTGTATATTGCTTGGTGTAAAACCAAATCTGTGTATATCTGCTATGTTGTGTATATTGCTTGGTGTAAAACCAAATCTGTGTATATCTGCTGTGTTGTGTATATTGCTTGGTGTAAAACCAACAAAAGAAAAATCGTCATTCGAACGTAATAAACTGTAAAAATCTCTAAACAAAAACTTTCACGCGAATGCTGCGATATGTAAAGTGAAAGTTCACATAATTACCTTAAAATTTGAAACTTCATTGCCTTCATTGCTTCTTGTTTGAAATAAGACCAGTGGCGGCGCAAGGATTTGAGGCGCCCGGAGGCAATGCTCTTTATTGGCGCCCCTACCGAGGCGCCCGGGGGCAATGTTCTTTAGTGACGCCCTAATTTGCCACAGAGAACAGTTTTTATGTCAGTTGCGAGCCTCCACCCCACCCCCTCGCGCCGCCACTGAATAAGACATTACTTAAAACTTCAATCAAATTGATGAAATTGACACTTAAGGTAAATCTCGTTAATGCATAATTTGTTCAAGATAAAAGGACGAAAAAACACCATTGTCAGCATGATTTTTGAAAATGAATTATTGATGGCAGTAAATACCCATATATTTTTGAAAATGAATTATTGATGGCAATAAATACCCATATAGTTTGAAAATGACTTATTGATAGCAATAAATACCCATATAGTTTGAAAATGAATTATTGATGGCAGTAAATACCCTAAAATTTCGAAAATAATCCCCCGTTTATATTAATCATTTGTATTTTTTTTTCATCATATTTTTTATGACGTCTTATTTTCGAGGCTGGCGTATTGTATAAAAATTTGCGACTATATAGTAAACTAAAGCTAAACTCATTTTACAAAAATATACTTTTAAATTTAGCATCAATAATGAACATTTTAATTCTATATAAGTTTACAATTAAATGTTGGCATATGGTATCGAACATAGGTGTTTCCTTTATGAAGGCGTACGTTTCTCTCTTCACGTGTTACCTTACATGCACATAAAATATGAGACGCAATTTATTTTTGTAAGCTAGCTTACGTTTTAGAGCAAACCTTCGTAGGAAATGAATGGCTTATTTTCGAGGTCGGCTCAATTTTAATTTTTTAGGGTGTATTATACGACATTAAATTGTTTTGCCTGAAGAATTTCTTGCAAACTGATATACTAATCCTTTTTACTAGGTTCTACTTGGCAGGAATAATTTTTTTTTGTTTTTTTTCTTCTTTTATCTAACACTTAGACAAAAACGTCATATCCTACTGACTGTACAAAACTGTATTCCTACGCCGTTGGCGATATAAAGGATGTGAACAGGGCTTGTTTTTCTTTGTATGTGCGGAAAAACTGAATATGCAGCTCCTTTATTAGTAGGGAGGCAGTAAACATGATTTAGGGTTGATGTAGGTAATATAATTTGATTACAAACGTTTTAACTCACTGTGTCTACACAATCCATCATTTGTACGATTCTTTGGTGAAAAATACGCCTGTTAACTGGAGTTGCAAGGTAGAATAATGACAAGAAAGTATCTCAAAGCAAAATAAAAAATACAACCTTTATAAAATAATACATCAGAAGAAAGAGTCATAAAGTAAATCTGCAGGCTTGGCACGACTGTATAATCTTAACTACATTTATTATCAAAGCTTATTACTTTCAGCGAATCCATTTATCTTCTTGAAAATTGGCATAGGTGTACAAGTTGAAAATTGGCATAGGTGTACAAGTTGACATATTACTGGAAGAGTTGGAAAACCTTTATGTCCAGAAATGAAATGAACATTTCACTGACCCTCATTCCATAATTTGGGTGATAAAATTATGGGAATATAACTTCAATCAAGGCCATTATAAAGTTTATTTGCATGTTTCTACATGTCTGTTTGCATGTTTCTACATGTCTGTTTGTACTATAACCACTTAGTTCCAGACTAAATAAAAAAATTATTTAAAAAAAAGATTGTATCATAAAAAGGTATGCGAATATATTTTCCCCAAAATAAAGAATGTTAAAGTTTTTTTGTTTATTTCCCTAACTATCTTAGGCTGTATTTAATATACAACAAAATAAACCTTCTTTTTCCAATCCAGAATGCCATGCACTCTACTACATCCAGTTTTGAGAATAACTACAATATGTCATCAGTGAAGCGTTGATTGATCTAAGTTTAAAATACTTGTTTTCTTCTCTGTATCAGAGAGTGAATTAAACCTAAATAAGAGAATTTCATATCCATGGCATAGCCAGTGTTATGGATCTCTTACATCAGAACTGAGTTGTTAGTATCACAATATAAATGAAGCATTTCATCGGAATGGTAGAAGCTGTGACTTTTATTACATACGAATAACTGTATCGTCTTGTTTACCAACTGCTCTTGTTCAAATTTATTTCGTTCCATTCGTACTTTTTTATATACAGATGTGACAGTCTTGTTTACCAACCAACTGCTCTTGTTCAAATTTATTTCGTTCCATTCGTACTTTTTTATATACTGATGTGACAGTCTTGTTTACCAACTGTTCTTTCTCAAATTTATTTCGTTCCATTCTTACTTTTTTATACTGATGTGACAGTATTGTTTACCAACTGTTCTTTTTCAAATTTATTTCGTTCCATTCGTACTTTTTTATATACTGATGTGACAGTCTTGTTTACCAACTGTTCTTTTTCAAATTTATTTCGTTCCATTCGTACTTTTTTATATACTGATGTGACAGTATTGTTTACCAACTGTTATTTTTCAAATTTATTTCGTTCCATTCGTACTTTTTTATATACTGATGTGACAGTATTGTTTACCAACTGTTCTTTTTCAAATTTATTTCGTTCCATTCGTACTTTCTTATATACTGATGTGACAGTCTTAGCAAAAGCTCCAGGAAAATGTCTTTAAATATTTCTTCTGTACGTCATCGTTGCACACAAAATCGAGTAGCTAACTGCACTCAAAATTCGAAACTCGGCCAATCTTGAAGCTAAACCTGCCTTAAAAACGAACCGTCATATATCCCTAAGATGATTGATTCTTGAAAGAAAGCCTGCCTCAAGCATAAGCTGCCGAATATAATATATGCAGGTGGAGAGTGATTTATGGCTTTGTACAAAATATATTCAAAGATATACATCGAAGTTAAGTTATATACAGATATCATTGCGATTAAAGTTATATATATATATATATATATATATATATATATATATATATCATTGCGATTAAAGTCATATACATATATCATTGCGATTAAAGTCACATATATATATATATATATATATATATATGTCATTGCGATTAAAGTCATATATATATATATATCATTGCGTTTAAAGTCATATACATATATCATTGCGATTAAAGTCACACACATAGATATATATATATATCATTGCGATTAAAGTCATATATATATATATATCATTGCGATTAAAGTCATAAATATATATATATATCATTGCGATTAAAGTCATATACATTTATCACTGTGATTAAAATCATATACATATATTATTGCGATTAAAGTCACACATATATATATCATTGCGATTAAAGTCATATATATATATATATATATATATCATTGCGATTAAAGTCATATATATATATATATATCATTGCGATTAAAGTCATATACATTTATCATTGCGATTAAAGTCATATACATATATCATTCTATTAAATCATATACATATATTATTGCGATTAAAGTCACACACACACATATATATATATATATATATATATATATATATCATTGCGATTAAAGTCATATATATATATATATATATATATCATTGCGATTAAAGTCATATGTATATATATATCATTGCGATTTAAGTCATATACATATATCATTGTGATTAAAGTTATATACATATATTATTGTGATTAAAGTCATATACATATATCATTGTGATTAAAGTTATATACATATATCATTGTGATTAAAGTCATATACATATATCATTGTGATTAAAGTTATATACATATATCATTGCGATTAAAGTCATATATATATATTATTGTGATTAAAGTCATATACATATATCATTGTGATTAAAGTTATATATATATATCATTGTGATTAAAGTCATATACATATATAATTGTGATTAAAGTCATATACATATATCACTGTGAGTAAAGTCATATCTATATATCATTGCGATTAAAAAGATATTCTTCATTAATGATGCCTTTAAAATAAATATTTTAAAGTTCCCAATAAGTTCGTCAGTAACCTTTGATGATGATAAAAATAATTTGCTTTTTAACATCTAGATTATTCTTACTTCAAAATACGCGCACCTCAAAATTAAGCCTTCTTTTAAAAAATTGCAGACACTACTCATAATTAATAAAATAGAGTTTTTTTCCCCAACTTTTAGGGTATTCAGTTTTCCTTTTAAAAAATGTATATCTGTGGCAATAAAGGCTCGGACATTCCATTGTCGATATAATGATGAGGGACTTTGCATCGTACTTAAATTTCCCATGAACACTGAGCCTTCTTATTGTCACACACTGTCAATCAACCTGGCTGATTAGCTGACCAACATTGTTCTGACCACTAAGGCAGTTTCAAAGTTAGTGAAAGAAACACTGTAACATCTTCACTAACTCGCACGTTTTCCAGTCAGGTTGCAGGTTGTCCCTAGGAGGTGCAGCTAGTGGATTGGGTTATATATATATATATATATATATATATATATATATATATATATATATATATATATATATATATATATATATATATATATATATATATATATATCTATATATATATATATATCTATATATCTATATATATATATATATATATATATATATATATATATATATATCTATATATATCACATGTTAGATTTTGCTCTGTTAAGTTGTTTCAGTCATGAATACCGATGCCACTCTTCCACATTTTTCTATAATTGATAGAGTAGAATTAAATTTACCCCTAATATCTGCATAAACATATAATTACCCCTAATATCTGCATAAATATATAATTACCCCTAATATCTGCATAAACATATAATTACCCCTAATATCTGCATAAACATATAATTACCCCTAATATCTGCATAAACATATAATTACCACTAATATCTGCATAAACATATAATTACCCCTAATATCTGCATAAACATATAATTACCCCTAATATCTGCATAAACATATATTTACCCCTAATATCTGCATAAACATATAATTACCCCTAATATCTGCATAAACATATGTGTTTATCCTTGTGTGTGCGTGTGTTTGTGTCTTTTTTATTATTGCAATACGATAAGGCTTATATACACAATGAACAAAATAGAAGGAGGGAAGAATTTATAAAGGTTCACTTTTCTTTTAAAGCCAGTATTAATGAATTCGACGCTCTTCCATATTTTTGCCCAGTTTAGATTATCATTAAATAGACCTAAGATAACTTAATACTGGATACTTATTTGCTTTACTAAAACCTAAACCATGATTAACGGCAATGCATTTAAAAAGACACATAACATCAATCGGAATCAAATCCAGAAGGGGGTCTGAAAAAAAGTTTCTTACTTCAAATTTTATTTATTTTCCAGAGATGTAAATAAATTGTATTTATGTCACAGTTACTTTTGCCTCAAGAATAACTATTCTTACTGATATATTTCCTCCTTTCTCTCAAAAAGAAATCCTTCTCATTGTCAATTACTTATTTTATCAGAAGGTTTTGCTTTTTGGCATGTTTTTTGTTTTTATTCCGCAATGAAGTTTAAGTAAAAAGATATTTAGAACACATAAATTTCATGCGCAAAAAAGAATTTATAATAGGCAGGGCACGTGCACAAGAAATTAGAAACACCTGTGCAAGTCATACGCGTTTTGCTATTCCACAATTCCTTGTGAACATGTGTTTCAAATATATACCAGTTTGATATATAACACATGCTGAAGCTGTCATTTCATAAAGTTATAGCTTCTCCTGTCTCTCATATCTTGTGAAAGTTTATCGTTTAGCATGAATGTATTGTATGTTGATCACAATTGCCTTTTTCAAAGTTTGAACAGAGTCAGCGAAATAAAATTGCGATTAATATTCATGGCCTGGAGAAGAAAGCTGTTTAATCCAATATCATTTGAGCTGATTGCTTTTTGTATCTAAATATATGAAAATAGATAATAAAGCTTTTTGATCAGCTGTCTTTGGGTGCCAGTTTTAATTAAATCTATCTCAGAAATATTCTAAGAGCCCAAGTAGCCAGGACCATGACATAACTTCACATCTATCAAATCTTGCAATTAATTCATCCATCAGCTTGCCTGATATATGCTCAGTAATCAATTGAAGAGAAATTGTTTGAAAAATATTGTTATTTACTGCGATTTTCCATTCTTTTCAGAGGCCAAAGTTCTGCAAAGCCTCAAGTCTTCTCTGTCAACTTTAAACTAAGTGAGGATTTATCGACTGCAAAGAACTCCAGCTGTGACGTAACGCCTTGGTTTACTGGCTCTAGGGATGCGTGATGTGATCTTTTACCTCATTGGAGTGATCGACGGGGTGGTATCTTTTAGAAATGCAAATATGTATCCTGTTAGGTTTAGTGGTTATGTCCCCTTAATAATACATTTTAAGAAAGAGCATCGAATTCAAAACTGTCGGAAAAAGCGTTCTCTGACAGTATAACTATATTGTATCATTTGATTGGATTACATGCCAACTCAATTTTTTTCCGTTTCAAGCAAAGAAAACATCACTGGCACGAGTCATTGTGTAAAATGTCATATCTGGATTGGTTGCAAATATTAGAACACAGTTCCTGAGAGCTAATTTTACAAACATTTACGTCAATGAAAACATAAAACTGGACATGTGGTAACGTGAATGCTTACAATACATGCATACTACCATAAAACACTGTGAATAAATATTTGTATAGCACATATAAAAAAAACTGTTCAATGTAGTATGCAGGTCCACAAGATGACGCTCTATCTGACAGCAACAATATTACTGTAATATTACAACCAGGGCCGGCACGACCATATAGGCCAACTAGGCTGTCGCCTAGGGTGCCAGGCTTGAAGGGGCGCCAAATTAGACAGTAAGGGACGACAAATTAGACAGAAGTGAATTTTTTGCATAGTTTGCCTAGGGTGCCAAACACTCTTGGGCCGGTCCTGGTTACAATGAATATGCTCAAAATCTAGATACGAGTTTGAAAGTTTTGAGAATAAAGGCATATGTTGGTACAAAGAGAGCATCATTTTGATGTTCCAATGAATTCCAACACCTAATCTGAATGTACTCGGTTACGTGATATAATTGACTCTATAACTTTCTGTGATCTCTTTAATCAAAGCTCTATTAAATCTGTATTGAATTGTCCCATCCTTATAAACTCTTTTATTTCTCACATAAATATGGTTGCCAACTTGTTTCATCTCAATACAATACACTAAAAGAGCAATTGGCGTAAATGAAAGTCCATGAAGAAAAAAAAATCACTCTTTGAACACTTGCTATATGTCAATTTTATGTCCTTGAAGTTCTTTTTTCAGTTCAGTCTTGTTAGAAGTTATGCAATGCTCTCTTCATTATTCATAAACCCTTCATTTAGTTTCACTTTCTTGTTCTTAAACATGAAATGTCTTTACTGAAAACAAATATTAACACTCGGTTGAAGTGGGCGGTCAAAGCTCAATTTAGAAAGTTATTAAATTAAAGATGTGAAAGTCAGACACGGAGTTTGAAAGAACACAATTTTCATCTTGAGATCCACGAGTATTTAGTTATAACAAACGCGAACCATTATTCTTTTAGATCGGATGATTCGAGAGCACAAATCGGCGTAAGAAAGAGGCCGGCGAGAAACTTCAAAAGACGTAAGACTTAGAGTACGACAGCTGTCTAATTGATGTACGCACGAAGCTGCAATATGGTTCAGAACGAGCTTATATATTAATATTATTTTGTGTATCACATACACCAGTATTTAAATAAACCTGCTTTATGATCTTATCAATATAGACAAAATCTTGTATTCTCTTCGGCGGTCAGCCAAGAAAGACAAAAGGCAAACCCGAAGACCAAGTCATCGAAGAGTCTTTTTCTATACTCTGAATGACTTTAGTTTATTTGCTACATGAACAGCTGATGTCATATTTTTTAGTGAAATGCCAAACAACTGAGATGAAAATATAGGGTTGTATATGGTGAATTATATGTCAAATTGCTTCTTTGTGACCATTCTTGATGAGCATTATTGTGTCTTCTTCCGTAATTATTTTACACAGTGAATATCTCATGGATTTACCTCTATTTTTGTTGCTGTATAATAAGACTTTTCTTAAGAAATGAATCAAAAACAACAAATCTGTCTGATACAATTAGCGCATATTAGTTGAGTAAGCTTCAATGTAATCTCTTCAAGCGGACGTAATGTCCCACGGCAATCAAACAAAGGAGACGTACACTGTTAGCCTCAGAGATCAAGCGGACGTAATGTCCCACGGCAATCAAACAAAGGAAACGTACACTGTTAGCCTCAGAGATCAAGCGGACGTAATGTCCCACGGCAATCAAACAAAGGAAACGTACACTGTTAGCCTCAGAGATCAAGCGGACGTAATGTCCCACGGCAATCAAACAAAGGAAACGTACACTGTTAGCCTCAGAGATCAAGCGGACGTAATGTCCCACGGCAATCAAACAAAGCAAACGTACACTGTTAGCCTCAGAGATCAAGCGGACGTAATGTCCCACGGCAATCAAACAAAGGAAACGTACACTGTTAGCCTCAGAGATCAAGCGGACGTAATGTCCCACGGCAATCAAACAAAGGAAACGTACACTGTTAGCCTCAGAGATCAAGTTTCTCCATTCTTGTTTCTAAACTTGACACAAGTAGTAGTTTGAAATGTACATGAGAAGCTGTTGTTATGTCGAGCGTACGACAAGAATGCACTAGTCGTTGCATCATGATGAGATTGTTCCATTCAATACAAATTACATCGTTCATTTTAACTTGGGATATTGAAGGAGGAATGTTGTAATTATACATATGAATCATTGTAAGCTTGATTTTCCTAATCACAAAATTAAGAAAGTTTAGATTCTTATGTTTCAGTATGTTATAACAAATAAATCACCATTACTACAACCATGGGTGTCCGCAGGAATTTTTCCAGTGGTAGTGGTTGTGGTGGTGGTGGTCACAAGACATAATGGGGGGGGGGGGGGGCAAAGGGGAGTTGCCTTAATGTTCTTGACACGTATTCTTTGTCATACTTTATATACGGTTTGTAGAAATACTTCAAGCACGTTTGTAGAAATACTCAAGGCACATGTATGTATAAATACACCAAGCATACGTTTGTAGAAATACTCAAATCACGTATTTGTAGAAATACTCAAAGCACATGTTTGTAGAAATACTCAAGGCACATATTTATAGAAATACTCCAAGCACATGTTTATAGAAATACTCAAGGCACATGTTTGTAGAAATACTCGAGGCACATGTTCGTAGAAATACTCAAGGCACATGTTTGAATCTTCTATAACTGAAGTTGTCATATACTCTCAGAATAAAATTGTCATATTGCCTCTTGATTAAGGATGCATTACTGTCTCCTCACCATGTTGCCATTTTATTGATTTGTTTTGTTGTTGTTTTTTTTTTTTTTTTTTTTTTTTTGGGGGGGGGGGTCGTAGAAAAGTGTCTCAATAACGTGAAGACCGAATAGGCATATGGAACACGTGCCGATAATTGATATGAAAATCTCTTTTCCAGAGAGCAGCTCATATTCGGAGCATGTATACTTATATGCACACAATCATCCAGAGTATGTGAGGATATGACATTGATCCTAATGCAGAACACATGTAACCCATTAAGAAATGACTTCCCATTTTTCTTCTGCCGAGGGTAGTTCTTTGAAATCAACTGTAGGAGTTGAGAGCGTACGCTTTTTCTTGATGATAGACTCAATCATTGTGAGGGGTGTGGCATCGACCATCATAGAGATGCTTTTAAAAACGTATGTGTGAATGTACTTATGATATACATAAAGTTGTTCATGCCGATGATAGGTAAACAACTTTCTAAACAGTTTCCGAGAGAGTCAGAAGGATGAAATACAGAGGATAAAACAAGATTTGCATACATAAATAGTATTGTTTGTAAGCTGGAAGATACTACCGATTCAAACTGAGCCTAGTGTTCATCTCTGTCGCGCCGAGGCAGAACACCATCGCCCCGTGGCAGCGATATTGCGCTCATACAATACAGATTATTTACGAAACTAAAATATCTTTCGTTGACATTTGCTTTCTAATGCTAGCACGGCCTTGGTAGTAGTTCTGCTTATTCAACATCGAACTTTGATTCAGAAAGTTTGTTCCTATGAAGTTGTCTCCTAGCAGTAACAGCCATTATGATTAAATGCAGACTCTTCGGCTATTTTTCAAACTGGTAATTGTCTCTTGTTGTGAACCATCGTAGGCGCTAATTATTCTACCCTCTCTGACACGCGCTATACTCAACAGATGCACGGTGAGTCGCCTGGAGTTATCAATTTCACTTTGCCGAATGTAGCCGCTGCTACGCTCAGTCAGAATCAGTAGTATTTTTTTTGTCAAGGTCCTCGGAGCATAATATTCCAAGTGATCAGCGATCTTTATAAAGTTAATATACCAGAGGCCAACCCCCCTCCACCCGCCCCCCAAAAAAAGGAATGGCATATACTTTTCTTTACTCTCGCATTAAATTATTATTATTTTATTATTATTATCTGATGCATTAAATCCAGTTCTTCAGCCGAAAAGTAATGTCAGGCTCGAACATATAAACTAAAATATAATATAACAATATAAACTAAATATCGTAGTGAAATTTCCATCAATAAAAGGAAACTTAAAATGGCATTAAATGTAAATCATTATTTTTTCGTCTGTGCAAATTGTCAGATTTTCAACGAAAGTAAATTCCGTCCAAACATAGTGTATTCCCAGGCAGTTTCACAAATCGAAAACCAGAATTCTGTAGCTTGTAGGCATCAGTATTTCAAAGTATAATCTAAGAATCACGTTCTCAACTAACACTTGGTAGATTTAAACTATTCTGTCTGTAGAAGATATTTGTCTTTTAAGTATGAATGAATTTTTGTTACATGAGATCATTAAAACTTAACTTGTTCCAAGATTGCATGTCAGCGTCAATCAAGTAATGGACTGACTTTTACATAAGATACTTTTTTCCACAGACAAAACAAGATTAGTCACAGCTTTTGCATCGAGTTTCTTATTTATGGAAGCTCCAGACTGTTCTCAAAGTTGATAATGAAAGAGAATTGTAAGAGGCGGTCTCCATTTGTAGGACAAACATGTCGCTCTGTTACACGTGGATCCTGTTTTCAATGGCTTGAGTCTGAAAAAAGAGAAAATGTATTGAATCGGTACTATTATCTCCAACTTCTGTGAATTTCCAGGTTTGTATGAATTTATTCTAAGATTCAATTTTGAGTTTAAATGCTACAAAAAATGTCAGCTTTAGGACTAACAACGCAAAGGTAGAACATTAAATAAATGCTAAGAAAAATCACAAACATTTGAAGTAAATATATCTACTTTATAGCGAGAAATTGGGGGTATTCATCCTAAAATGTTTTTGTTTTTGTTCTTTGTTTTTCTTTATTTACCTGTGAATTCAAAAGAATTTGACAGACCAGAACTGTAAGTTCCGACACTGTTAGTTTTAATCTGATTATTTTGTAAGAGTGGTTTGTGAACCGGGACATCTAGCACGTCACCGCAAATGGTGCTTTCTACACATCAGAACCACAGATCTGCAGTAACTGAACGATTATCTCTTCGACAATATTAAAAAGTAATTATATCTTAGATTAGACCATATTGAAAAGTAATTATATCTTAGATTAGACCATATTAAAAAGTAATTATACCTTAGATTCAGCCTGTGGTTTCCTTTGACCATCTATTGCCAGTTTACATGCTTTGTCCGTTCACTCTCTGTTAAGCAGTTCATAATCCGTCTTCGCGACACATCATGCGGTCACCTTTACTAGCGTGAAGATATGATCATTTATTTATCTCACACACTCACTGCCAATTAATAAAAGAATCTTTACTTCGACTTTGACACTATTCGGAAACAAATTTGATGTAGCATTCTTCTCGGGCATTTGGCAGAGGTGTTTAGCGATGTTAGGATGTTATTAAAAATGTAAATTTTATTTGATGAATTAGGCATTTCTTATGTTCTTATTAAGAGAGAATAAATACATGCGATTGTAAAACACGATTCGCTATCATCAAATTCCATTTAGTTTTTTGTTTGTTTATAATTCAGTTCTCATAATTATGTCTTTAATATTTTGAATAGATCTTTATACCACGATGCTGCTAATTAACATATTTTTGAGTCCAGCTAAAATTAGATGAGTACTCATAAGAAGTCATCGTCGAAAGATAGGAAATAAATAAATAAATAAATAAATAAATAAATAAATAAATAAATAAATAAATAAAGAGAATGTGAAAATACTACTCATTTCTGGTCAGCTCCAAACCCAATGGCGGCGCGAGGGTTTGACGCGCACGGGGGCAATGTTTTTTAGTGGTGCCCATACATTGCCACAGAGAACAGTTTTTATGTCAGTTGCCAACCTGCAAACCCCCTCCACGTCCCGGTTACAGCTGCAAAAAACAAAAGCTAACGACGGCATCCCCTCCCCCTCGCCCGGCGTCCGAGGGAAATTGTGCCCCCCCCCCCCTCACCGCCACTGTCCAAACCTGACATATGCTCAATGCATTCTTTCTTTCTTGTGTTTGACATTAAGGGAATTGGCTAGAACGATGTAAGAACGATTAGGACTGGTGTGAACTTCACTGCCATAATCCAAACAATATAAATCTTTTCAAATTACTTCCAGATTGACTAAATATTCCGTGCTCAACAAATACAACTTATCTTATTTGCTTATCTAGTCAATAAATAGGACGTACATTGAACTGAGAAAGTTGAATAAAGGTACATTGTGATTACAATTCTATATATATTGGATGGAAATAATTTCAAACTAATTCCAATCAGACATGAATGAATTAATTATCTCAGGCCAACATAAATACACAATTTTGGCTATACATAAAACGCAAAAGTTGCTTATCGACGTTTTAAAGAGGTAGTGTTGGTCAAGACCTGTCTTTAAGCTCCTGCATGTTTTGATACCTTGTTTTCAAATTAAATTTCAAACAAGACAGTTAGGATTTAATTCATGTGGAGGCTAAACCTTACTGTTAAATTCTAAGTATTTTTTCATAACGTTTTAATGGGCTCCCATCATGGTAACAAATAATTACACGATGAAGTAAAATATTTTCGAGTTCGTGATAAGTATTTACATCTTCCATTCATATACAAAAAATGTGCATTAGTTTAAATATTCTACGCTTTATTATCATACAGGCGTATATAGTTTAGAAGTGGATCATTACTGCGCAGCATGAGAACATGGTCATTTCATATTTCTTTTGTAATTGGCCATATATCAGTGTCATAATGTATCATCTCGACAGGAAGGCACGATCTGCTATATAATGTATTATCTCGACATGGAAATACGATCTGCTCTATAATGTATCATCACGACAGGGAGGTACGATCTGCTATAAAATATATCGTCTCGACTTGGAGGTACGATCTTCTATGTAATGTATTATCTCGACAGGGAAGTACGATCTACTTACTATAAAATGTATCATCTCAGTAGTATGTATAAAGGCGGATCCCAACACATCCACTCTCTCCCTCTATCACCCCCATCGTCACGGCCCCTGCGGGTCCGCTCCTCTGGTGTGATAGAGTGATCGTGGATGTGCTTGGATCACGCCTTATATCCTTACTACTGTTTTATTGTAATCAACTTTGATTAATATCCGTTGAATAACAATTTGCCTCCCCCCCTATTGATAAGATTACATAAAACTTATACATAACATTTATCTCTAATTGAAAATTTTTATTTACTATACTAATGTTTACATTAGTTTTAGTTATTGTATTACCCTATAGTATGGTTTACATAAAAATGATAAAATTTAATATTTGTTCAATAATTTTCATGCAGTTTTTGTATGTTTTTTGATTTAAGCACACGTGATTTGTTAAATACGATGTTTTATGATATAGATTATATAAAATTACATCCTGAAATTTAGATCGGATGATAAAATTATTTTCTTGAAATTTATTGTATGAAATAATATCACTGGTATCACTGAATTCGTTTGATAACAAAAATTTGGTTATAAAGTTGGCTTCATTTGATTCATCGTTTACACTTCGTATTAACAAACCGCTGATGTTATATGGTATACCAGGAAAAATAATATTGAAAAATAACTCGTCGTTACTTTGATATGTTTTTATGTCGATTATATTGTTGTTGCTGTTGATTGTATAATAAATTTTAATAAACGTGTTACCGATAGTACTTATATCGTAGTAAAAATTTGAGTTTATATAAAATATTGTATTGTGCAATACATAGCAGGTTTCAACACTGCTATGATCGATTAAATATTCAGAGATCGGATAATTTTTGATATTCATGATTTTATATATATATTGTATCATATTTTTTTTCATATTTTGCTGTTCTATTTGGTGAAATATCAACTAACATGTTATCTTGTGTTTGTAATTCATGTATTAATCCAATAATATCATATTTTTTACCTCGCAAATAAGCTTGTAATTCTGTTAATATTTTTGAATACACCGATGCGGCGAATTGACATAATGATTTTTTATGTTCGAGTTTTGGTTTAATACGTTTTATACCAGTACTAATAAATATTCCAATACCAGATAGTATTAGAAGTAGTGGATTAAGTGTGCTACCCGCTGAAACGATACCGCTTGTTGTTAATATCATCGGCGCATAAAATATTAGTTTTATTAACCGACCATAATACTTGGCAGCTTTTTTAGCGCAGTATGCTTTTTTATGATATGTGTAAAAATATGCTATTAGTTAGTTGCGTTCCTCATCTGGTATTGCTGCAGAAATATGATTAAAGTTGATGATTTGTTTCATTGTTTTATACAATAATAGTTTATACAATAATCGTTGATAAATATTAACTTGTGATCTTTAAGTTTGTAGCAGCGTCTGAAACTAATGCATTAAAATCTGCATTTCGAACATCTGTCAGCGTTGTCCTGTATTTGTTAAATATATTTGCGTTAGGACGCCGCAGTTGTTCTTCTTGCTTGTCTGTGTATTCTTTTGTTGATTTATAGTCGAGTGTATCCGAAACCTCTGCAATATCATTTATTTCACCAATATCGTGTTCATGTAAATCAATGAATTCGATAGCAGCTTTAACAAAATCGATGTTAATATTTTTTGGAATAAAGTATTGGCGAAGTATTACATATGCTGTTGCGAATCTTTTCTTTATATTTGAGTGTGACTGATCTGAGACCATATTAGGATCATTAAAAATATATGATTTAATGAATATTTTAGATTTTTCTTTTTCTTCAATTTCTAACTTCAACTTACTTGTTTTTAAAATACTGAGGTCATAGAGAATTACATGTGAATTAATAAAAATATCAACATCGTCAGAAATCATATTATAATCGAAAAGATATTTTGTAATATCAAAAAATGATATAAATTTTTTTATTTTATTTAAATCAGTTAACTTTATTTTATCATCTAAATGTTTATTATTATTATAAAAAATAATAGCTTTATTAATTGAATCATAAACACCTGGTATGACATTGAACAACGAGACTAATTTCGTATTTAAAAACAAGTATATGTAAAGCCACATAGTAAAATATGCATCAATAAATTTTTTAAAATTATTATAATAGTTGATAACTTCAACGAACTTTCTATTTGCTGCGGTATTTATTATTAATTTTCTAAATTTATCATTTTTTACATCTGCAAGAAAAGATCTAGCTGTGTCAAATATATCTGATTCTTTATCCATTAACTTTTTTTCCTGTTCTTCCGTGTAAGTTAATTTACCTATAAACTCAAATTTATCTGGGACCTCCACTATATTATTTACATCAAGATCATCTTTATACGAATGAATAAATTCTAACGCTGATTTTGCAATTTCTACTGGCATAGTATCGAGTAACAAATACTGATATAATATTGAATATGCTGCAGCAAAATCATCTTTAAAGTTGTTTTCGTCCCAAAGTTCACTTACTTTTAATTTATCTTTTAATTTATCATGTAAACCAGAATACAACGGTTCTTTTATAAAGTTTTTTAACACTCGATTATCAAATCGTTTGGTTATTATTTCATTATATGATATTTGATTTGGATTTGAATCCCATGTTATTTCATCTGGTATTTCATCAAGTGCATTTAATTCATCATAAAAAGGCGTTTGTTCGACTACAGGTAATGCTTTTAATTTTTTCTCAATTATTTCCACAGTATCAAATGCAGTTGCTATATCATCACCGCTGTATTTATTTTTAAATTCTGGTGTTTTTGATGATACAAGAATTAAGTAACTTGTGGTTAACGCGTGAACATCATCTGGTTCGTTGTGGACGGCAACAATTGTTTCAGTGTCATTGTAATCTAATCCGAGCTCTCTAAATAGTCGACGTTTAGCAAAATTATGTAACGCGTTTTCGTTTCTTCCAATACCATGTCGCTTTTTATCAAAAATTTTATCTAAACAATCTATTCTTTCTTTGTGTTTTAATCCTTCTCCTCCAATAAATTTTCGTTTTTGTACTAATTTTGACCGCAATATAGTAAACACATTATCGCGAGATAATTCTAATATTGTATCGTGAAGTAATATTTCAATTTCACTCTCTAGTTTATCCATTTCCGCTTGTGTACAGAATTTTACAAAGATATCATATTTGTTTAGAATTTCTTTCATCTGAGTCTTTCTCATTGAGATAACCGATCTTAAGTTTCTAATATTTTCAGTTTGTTCATCATCTGTATTTTTTATCATATTTGATAGTTCACGAAGCGCTGATCGAATATTTTCTTGTCGTTGCGCTTCATCTTTTTCTTGTTTTGTTTTACCAGGAGTAATAGGAGCAGTAAATTCAGGTTTATCCAACTGTGTGTGATCAAATTCGAATATTTTATTGCAAAACTCGCGACATACTTCAGCGATTTCAGGCATTTAATATTATTGATTTTATACAAAAATAAATTATATGATAATCAACGTGTGTTGTCACAGATAACGTGGTTACACAGAATCATCTAATGAAAATATTTGAAGCATGCTAAGACCTGGATTTACAGGTTCAGCGTTAACAACATATAATCGAAAATACGAATACTTATTTGTATTCGATAAAGTGAATTCTTGAAGTGTTGTTCCAATATAATTAACTCCAGGAGCGATTGTGTATAATGTTGTATAACCAACATCATTGATGGAGCCCTCCAGCCGCCAATTATATATTCGTTCTTGGTTGGTAGCTCGTCCACGAAGTTGAAATTTCCATATAGCAACAGGAGACGGACACTGGATTTTAATCCAAAAGTTTGCTGACGTGCCGTTTGTAGCCCATTCGTTTGCATTTGACCCAGAATACAGATGATATGAAAACACATAACAAGGATCAAATCCTGAGTATGCCGACGATGATGTTGCTATAAATCCAGTACGACTGTTACTGTTTCCAGCTAGTGGTGGGATATGACCAACACTGTTTTTGACTCGAATAGCACCTGCAATCTTAGAATCAACATAAGCTTTGTTGGAGAGATCATCTGTTGCTGTTGGCGCTGTTGCACATTTAACAACGCAATTTGTCATCACAAGATTACCAGTCATTGTATCACCGATTTTGTTGACCACGGTGCTTTTGAGATTAACAACTGACGAATACGGAACAGCATCACCAGGATTGACTGGTACTGGTACATTTGTTATCGCAACATTATTCATGTTTAACGGTCCAGTCATTGTGCTTCCGGTTCTAAGAACAGCATTATCATTCATATACTTGACATTGACAGCGTTATCAAGTGCCCATGATAAGTATGTGTTTAATCCGTTTAGAACATATCCACCCATGTTGACCGAGTCAATCATTGTTGTTCCAGTTCGAGGAACATATTCAGCGAGTTTTGTTGTGACTTGAGCATAAGACATTGCATCGGAAATATTTCCTGGTGGATAAGTTATTGGTAATCCTGTTATTTTAGCTCCATTAACCATTGTTAACGTTCCAGCCATTATATCTCCAACGTGGCTGACATATTGTGATGTAATATCGTCGACATATGTTTTGTTTACTAGATCGATAGACGTTGATGGTACTGACGACGACGTTATTTTATTCATTCCCATACTTAAATTGCCAACCATTATATCTCCAGTTCGCTTTAGAAATATCGTTGATTCATCCACATATGTTTTGTTCACAAGATCACTGTCATTAATTGGGACATACGTCGATGATATTTTATTTGATCCCATGATAAGTGCTCCAAGCATTGTACTGCCATAGCGGCTGACATACGTTGATGAGAATCCATCAACATATTATTTGTTAACAACGTCTGATGGATTGACTGGAACATACGATGAAGTTATTTTATTGACGCTCATATCCAAAACTCCAGTCATTACGTCGCCAGCTTTATTGACTTTTCTGTCGTTGATTGCTAGCATCTGGATCAGACTTACCGCTTGAGTATTATCAGGATTAAGCACAGGATAATCGGTTTCTAAACCGATCACTCTGGAATTACTCATTTTTAAATTTCCAGTCATTGTGTCGCCAGATTTTTTTACCAATCCAGATATATCTGTTGTACCACCATTTTTTGTTGCCAATGAGAGTTTTGCTAATGCTGTATTTATTACTGTGCCGAATTTGCTGTAAGACATTATTGTGATAATATTATATTATTGTGATAATATTATATAATGTTATATAGTAATGTCAATTATAAATTTTGATGATCCATCACTAAATATGAAAACCAAACATAAGAGTGAGTTACCAGATACTCACTACCTTATTGTTGGACGAACTGGATCAGGTAAAACCAATTTGTTAATGAATTTGATGATAAATAAAATATTAAAGTATGAACGAGTGTTTATTTACACTATTAACGCTCAACAACAGAAATATGATTTATTGCAACAGTTTAACGATCAAGTTTTAAAGACAATTTCAGGCAGAAATATTATTACATTTCATCCACCCGATGACGTTATACCAGTTGCAGAACTCGATGATGAGGAGAATAAAATAGTAGTATTTGATGATATACCTTTGACAACTAAGGAAACTAAACCAGTGGAATCATATTTTGCATTGTCGCGTAATAAACGATGTAATTCTATTTATCTCGCGCAGAGTTATTTTACAGTTCCAAAGACGATTCGGCGCAACACCGGTTGCTTTATTTTATTTGGCAGGCTTGACAACAATGATGTAAATAGAATCGCCAACGATTTTTATGGTGGAGCTGTTGACAAAAGGCAGTTTATTAATATGTACCGTTATGCTACAGGTGGTAAATACGATTTTTTCTTGTTTGACAAATACGCTGTTGATCCAGCTAAAATGTTTAGAAAGAATTTGAGTGAGTTTTTAGATGCTGATTATTATTGATCGACGATCCATCGACGATTACCGATCAACGATCAATTATAAATAATCAATGAATCGTTTGAAAAACGATCAATTATAAATAATCAATTATTATAAATAATCAATTATTATAATCGATGGAAAAATATTATTTGCAGCAAGTTTATGATATTGATAAACGATTAGATACTTTAAAAAAATTGTCTGTGATGAAATCAATAAATCAAAAACTGTTTCAGTCTACAAGACAAAAAGAAAGTGATGATGAGCAATCTCTGATGAGCTTTTTAAAACCTGTTAGGAGGTACTTAATTGGTGGTCTTGATAGATCTATATTGCTTGCTGATACTGAAGACAAAGGAATCGATGTTGTAAATGCTCTTTCGCGTGCGATGATGATATTAGTTCCTTCAACTCAACCCGGACTGAGTCTTATTGCAGGTAGTCAAAAACCACCAGACAAACCGGATGCTCAACAGGTCCGGCGGGATCGCTTTCGGAGTGTTATAAGAGAACACACAGAAGAATATCCAGTACAACGTCAAAAACAAAGGGTTCCTCAGATTACACCTGGATTTCGCTTTATTTCAAGTCGTCCAATGACTGCAGAAGAACAGAGTGATCAGTGGGATGACTATCAGTTTGATATGAGAGCATTTGCAGGAGAAGATAAAGAAAAACGCCGACAAGAAAGAGAAGATGCTGATACAGCACGTCATCAAGCACGACTTGATCAACTTCGAAAAGAACGTGAAGACGCAGAGCCTTGGAATATAATTAGACGTTGAGAGGAGGAACAATTTAGACAACGTAAACAACAACGAAGTGAACAACAACAACTTGAACAACTTGAACAACTTGAACAACTTGAACAACAGCAACCTGACCCATTTATAAAACAACAAATTGCACAATATAAACAGCAACTGAAGGAACAATATGAACAATATGAACAATTTGAACAAAAACAACTTAACCAACTTGACCAACTTGACCAACTTGAACAACAACTTGAACAACAACTTGAACGTGAACAACTTGAGCAACAACAACTTGAGCAACAACAACTTGGCCCACTTGTGCAACCTGACCCACTTATACAACAACAACTTGCACAATATAAACAACAAATGAAGGAACGAAATGAAAAATATGAACAATTTAAACAACAACAACTTGAACGTGAACAACTTGAACGTGAACAACTTGAACGTGAACAACTTGAACGTGAACAACAACTTGAACGTGAACAACTTGAACGTGAACAACTTGAACAACAAAAACTTGAACAACAACTTGAACGTGAACAACTTGAACGTGAACAACTTGAACAACAACAACTTGAGCAACAACAACTTGAACAACAACAACTTGAGCAACAACAACTTGACCCACTTGTGCAACCTGACCCACTTATACAACAACAACTTGCGCAATATAAACAACAAATGAAGGAACAAAATGAAAAATATGAACAATTTAAACAACAACAACTTGAACGTGAACAACTTGAACGTGAACAACTTGAACGTGAACAACAACTTGAACGTGAACAACAAATTGAACAACCTGGACAACTTGAACAACTTGAACAACAACAATTTAGCCCACTTGCGCAACTTAGCCCACTTGTGCAACTTGGCCCACTTGTACCAGTTGACCCACTTGACCCACTTAACCCACTTGTACAACCTGGACAACTTGTACGACGTGATCGTGAAAAAGTTATACACCCTGTACAAAATGAACAACAACCAATTGAACAACAACAACGTGAACGTAAACAACTTGAACAACAACAAAAACTTGAAAAACAACAACTTAAACGTGATCTACTTGAGCGACAACAACTTGCAAAACAACAACTTGAACGTGAACAACTTGAGCGACAACAACTTAGAAAAAAACTACGTGAACATGAAAAAAGTGAACAACAACAACTTAGAAGTGAAAAACTTGAACCACTTGAAAAACTTGCGCAACAACAACTTGAACAAAGACAACCTGACGACATACCTTTACAACCTGACCCAATTGAAGAACATCATCGGCACATGGATAAATTTTTTAAACAAATCACTGCACGTGCGAATGTTGTAGAAGAACAATTTGACATTAGACAAGATGCAAAACAACAACTTGAACGTGAAAAACTTGAACAAAAACAACTTAAACGTAAACAACTTGAACGTGAACAACTTGCACAAAAACAACTTGAACAAAGTAAACGAAGTGAACAAAAAGAACAACTTAAAGAAAAACTTACAGAAATACAACTTGAAAGTGAACAACGTGAACAACGTAAACAACTTGAACAACTTAAACAACAACAACGTAAACGTGAAAAACTTGAAAAACAAACTGAACAAGAACTTAAACAACTTAAACAACTTGAACAACTTAAACAACTTGAACAACTTGAACAACCTGAACGTGAAGAATTTGAACACCGACAACTTGAACGTAAACAACTTGAACGGCAAGAACTTGAACGGCAAGAACGTGTAAAACGTGTAAAACAAAAACTACTTGAAACCAAAAAAATTAACACACTTATAGAACAACAGCAACTTGAACAACAGCAACTTGAACAACGTGAACGTGAACAAAAACGACGTGAACGTAAACAACGTGTAGTCACATTTGCAGAAAGACGTGCCACTAAACAACCACTGCCGCAATCATCACTATCACTACCACCACCGTTACCGCGATTATCACCACCACCACTATCGCGAATATCACCACCACCACTATCGCTATTATCACCACCACCACTATCGCGATCATCACCGTTACAACGAGATCCACCACCAAAACCATATACACAATCACCACAAGATCCACTATTAACACCATATGAAACATCACTGTTACTACCACCACCACTATCGCGATCATCACCGTTACGACGAGATTCACAACCAGAGCCACGTGCATTATCACAATTAGTAGTGCAACGATTACAAATACCATCTAAATTAGATAATTATACTAATGAACAACTTGGAGTTTATCGTGATCAAATAATGTCTGGTATATCTGAAATTACGAATTACGAAGCAGATGATATTACTAGAGAGTCATTACTTTTTCGTAGAGGTCTTGAACATAAATTAATGAATATTAATATGATTTTAAGCAAACGACCAGGTGGAGAATCATATTTAAAACCAAGGGTTTATATACCACCACCAATTATATCAACACGATTACTACCGAGAACACCACGACGACAACCACTAACATCACTACCAGAACCAGTATTATCATCGATGGATCAATTAAATCTTAACTTAAGTGATCCAAGATCGTTAATAAACGTTAATTTCACTGGTAGTTCGACCGATGAAATCAGAAATTTACGTGATCAAACACTTGATGATATAAAGAAAATTAAGGAGGCTCTAAGAATATATGGTGATATACCTATAGTTGAAAGCCGACATGAAGAACTTAAAAAATTTTCAGCAAAGATTGAAGATGAATTTCAGTCACGACGACCGGTATGGTATCCAGATCGACCATCAATAATTATGCAACAATTAGGTCAATCCCAACTTGATCCACTTGCTTCAGCTCAATTAAATTTTAATACAGAAAAACTGACCTACTACCTTGGAATAAATTTAAATGAGCTTACTGCTAATGAACTTAGGAATTTGCGTGGTGAAGTAGCAGGTGATATGCGAACAGTTCAGGCGGTTAGAGAATTACATGATAGTACTTTTATGATTGAATCGCGAAAAAAACAACTTGAACAGTTTTATCAAAAAATTAATCATGTTTTGATCGGTAAGATATCATCGCTTACTTGATGAATCGGCAATCGACGACAATCCATTTATGGATCGGTCAGCTCGATCAAACACATAAAATTATCAACAACAATAATTATAATTATAATGAAACGTAAGACACAGAAAAATCATTTAATTGTTAAATCAACACAAAATCGCAATGGTCATGAGCAATATTATTTGGAAAACGTTAATAATAAAGATCGACTTAACAATTTAAGACAGCTTGCCAGTGTTAAAAAAAAAATCAACAATTATTTCAGATGGTAAGATGGAATGAGCAAGATCGTGAGGAATCAATGCTAAGGTTTTTAAAACCTGTTCGCAAATTATTTATTGGCACATTTGTTGATAATCATGGTAAGGAACATGAAATGGATATATCAACAGCAATTTCTCGTGGATTTAAACCAAATGAACAAACACTCGAAGCAATACTAAATGAAATTCATGGATTAAATGTTCCACTTAATTGGCCCGCTATTAATAAATTTTTCGAGGACAGAGCTCTCGATCAATCAACAATCGATGAAACTGATCTATCGACTTATGATCAACAACGATTGATTGCTGATTCGTCGATTGCTGGTTCACCGATTGCTGGTTCACCGATCGACGATGACGATCAAGCTGATCGGTCCGATCAAGCTGATCGGTCTTTGACCGATTCGCCGATTATTGATTTACCGATCGACGATGACGATCAAGAGAGCTTGATCGACGATGTTAAAGTTACAATAGAACCATCTCAAATTATTATGACAGCTTTTAATAAAGATATTGGATCACTAACAGAAGAACTATATCAACTTAAGAAGAAAAACAGATCTATTGGACAAAAATTACGTCGTGGTGGTACTCCCGCCCAAATAGATGAACATGAAAAGAATAAACAAATTAGTAAGATATATACAGATGTATTAAAAGCTCGAGAAAGGAGTGGATACTACTTATGATAGAATGACTGAAGCAACGAAAATAAGTAAACAACAATTACAAAAGGATGCAGAAATTTCTAAATATATCAGCGAATACAGAGAAAAATCAAGAAAAGAAACCGAAGACAAGTATAATATACGACAATTTAATTTGAATTTGCGAGCGAATGCAAAAAAACTTAGCGTTGATCAATTGCAAAATATGTTGGATTCAATTGATATGTCAGACCCATCAAATAAGGAGCAAGTAAAGATTTATAATCAGGTGTTAAAACAAAAACAAAAATCACAGTCATCACCGAAACCAAGTAAATTACCACGACCGCAACCAAGTAAATTACCACAACAACAACCACAACCACAACCACAACCACGTAAATCACCGCAACCAAGTAAATTACCGCGACCACAACCGCAGTCATCACCACCAAAAACTGGTAAAGGAATTAAAATCTTTAAAAATATGCGTGATGTTATAAACAGATTATCAGTACTTGAAGCATCAAAGCGTGCTGGTAATTTTGGTATTGAAATTGATAACGAAATCACCGAAATACTTGATTTTCTTCGAGCTAATAAACAAATCAACTCATCACAATATAAAAATCTTATAAAAAAATTTAAGTTTGATGGTCACAACCTGTCGTTGATCGGTTAAAGACCGATTCACCGATGAATCAGTCAACAATCGGTCTTTAACCGATCACTGATTAAATATATAAACGAATATACATATATATATAAAATGTCTGCGGTAACTTTACTTATGGACTCTATTGAAACATCGCAAAACAGCGCTAATTTTAGAATATCATATTCTCCCGCTATTGAATTAGATCCCGACGCCAACTACGAACTCGGATTGATATCCGCGACAATGTGGCACTCGTTTTACAACATCAAAAAAAATGTAAATGATCAATTAAGTATTATTATTGGTGGTGTCACCAACACAATTGTAGTACCACCTGGCGCCTATAACATCGACGATGTTAACAAATACATTAGCGGGAAGATTGGTGAACTCGGATTTAACAGTGACGACTTTAACTTAACTGGAAATTATAATACAATGCGATCGGTGTTAGAACTAAAAAATAATCTTCGAGTTAATTTTGATTTAACATCAACGATCGGTGTGATGTTTGGTTTTGCCAAACAAACATATGGTTCTTTGACTAACAGCAGCGTAATAGTCTTCGGAGAATCCTCGGTAAACATATCAGAAGTTAATTCGATTTTGATCAACTGCTCGATCATCTATGGATCTCATACATCTAAAGGCAGTCGAGGTCAGACAATTTATTCATTTATTCCGGATGTTCCTCCTGGATCATTATTTGTGGTTAATCCACGACAAGTCATCTATTATCCGCTAAATGTCAAAGACAGAATCGCTGATATTACAATGTCGGTCACAGATCAGTCTGGACGACAACTAGATTTTAATAATGAACAAGTAACGTATTTTTTACATCTACGCAAGACATCATAGATGTCTCAAATCCACCTAAGAAATTATGTGTTATAATTGTATAAAATGCATCGACGCAAAATAATGAACAAAAAAATTGTTGGAGGATTTTTCGGAGGAATATATTCAAGTATTGTTCCAATAAACCCAGGACTAAAACTTCAAATACGTCCAATAGCGATTTACGAGACAAAAAAAAACAGGTGGAGGTTTACTAGGTAATCTATTTAGTTTTGTTGGAAAAACAGCTGCAAAAGTTGCTCCAAAGATTATCGCAAAAGCAGCACCACTTGCCGGAGACGCTGTAAAAGCTTTGGTTACAAATGTAGCATCTGCTGCTGGAACAGCAGTCGGACAAAAGATTGCTGATAAAATTCGAGGACAACCACGATCCGTTGATCGACCCATGAACGGATTGTCGAATCGGCAATCGACGAATCGTTTGAAAAACGATCAGCTCGATCGGACAGATCAGCGTAATGGACTTCCGCTAACACAAAAACAGATTAATAAGGTAATAAAAAACATTGCTCCGACACCAGAAATAGAACGAGCAATGAAAAAGACAGCAGAGGAATTTAGACCGGTTATGCACGCACCACTTTTTTAACAAGTCGATGAATCGGTCAAAGACCGATCAGATCCATCGACAATCCGTTCATGGATCAATCAGTGAATAGTGATCATTGTAAATTTTTATGTAATCGATTATTAATAAATAAATGTCAATCAGATCATATCTTAATATCAACGACGTTTATGACGTCGACAACTCAGCAACAGAATTTGAATATATCGAATAGCAAGAAGACCAACCCAATGAGATAGATAAAAAAGGAACACTTATTTTAAGAACTCGTGATGAGGATCTTTACCTTCTGCCGCATAAAGGATACATCGAGGTCCGTGGTCGTCTCATGAATGTAGCAGGAGCTGCGGCGGTGCCGCATGTTGCAGATGTAAATGCTTCATTGGTAAACAACGGATGGTCTTTGTTCTCAGAGGCAAAATATATCATCAATGATAATGAAATCGAACACATACGTCATCTTCCAATGGCTAGCACAATAATGAATATAGTAAGTTTTTCCGAAGACTATTCACGATCAATTGGAGTAAATATGTTCTGGATGAAGGATTTAAATACTGGAGGTGCAGTAAAAAATGAGTTTAGAACAGCCAATGGTGTTGGTGCTGGACCTGGTGGAGTTGATGTTCCAATTGCTAATGACAACAATATTCTTATTCCAGCAGCTATTGTTGCTACTGGTGCAGGTGTTAGAGCTGCAATGCTTGAGGCGGCAACAAACATGAGACAACCGAATTAGAACGAAGGCTATTTTAAACGTCGAGCTTTATGTGATACTAGTCGCCAGGTTACATTACTTCTTCCATTAAGCTCGGTATTTGGTTTTTGCAAAGACGTTACTTCAGTGGTCTGAAGTATGAGACATCGCATTGAATTAACTGTTAATAAAGTTAACAACACAATACTTAGAGATAATACTGCACCTGCTAGCAGATTTCTCATCAACTACGTATCTCTATGGATGCCAAAGGTTGTACCATCAACATATGTGTCATTGGAACTTGAGGAAGCGTTAACATCATACACGCGAAGATTATACTTTGAACAATGGCGGACATACGAACATAATATGCCAGCCAATAGCTCCAGCGGTACATGGCGAATAGATACGGTTCCATCGGAACGATTGCCGCGACATATCTTTGTTGTATTTCAAATGGCTACCCGAAACGATAGTCAACAGGAAAATAATATGATTTTCGATCATATGTTTGTGGAGCGAATCGTCGTTAGAATGTCCTCAAGGCAATATCCCGAGCGAGCTCTAGAATGTAATTTTCATCCAGCAACCAGAAATGTTTCTCGCGCTTACTTTACGTTGATGGAAGCTTTGCAAAAGTATCAGGATACCGCCGATGGATGTCAGATATCAATTAATGAATTCGCACAATTATATCCTATATTTCACTTTGATCTGACAACACATTCCGAACGATTAATAGGCACA
Organism: Margaritifera margaritifera; assembly: GCA_029931535.1. Taxonomy (NCBI): domain Eukaryota; kingdom Metazoa; phylum Mollusca; class Bivalvia; order Unionida; family Margaritiferidae; genus Margaritifera; species Margaritifera margaritifera. Next base: position 136,888 of record JAQPZY010001239.1, on the reverse strand, counting down.
CCAGCTGACCTCGAAATTCAATGGAATCTTAATAACGCGTTTTATACTGGCGCTGTAACAGCTGCAGCTGCTGATGGTGGTAAAGTGTTTGGTGGGGTTGCTACAGATGGTGGATACGGTGGAGTCGCGTACAACATTTACGCGTTAATTACATCTGATAGATACGTCGTTCTTGACGCTCTCAACGGTAAAATGTCAATCAAAGTGTAAATCGTCGATCCATCGACAATCGTTTGACTGATCGAGCGAGTGATCGGTGAATCAGTCAAAGACTGATTGTTGACCGATTCATCGATTAACGATCAAATGGATTTTTATAAAATTACTTATTGTATAATGCCCCGTAAAATTTATAAACGCAGATTAACTAGACCAACTCGATCACGTAAATTAGCAGGTGGATCAATTGGAAGTTTCATTATGTCGGCAGCAAAAAATTTATTACCAAAAATATTACCACTACTAGGAACACTAGGTGTTGCAGCGGCAACTGGAGCAATATCTGGAGCAGCGGAAAAAGCAACATCAGGACGAGGAATTCGACGACGTCGACTGCGACGTAAACAATCCGTTTTTAACAAATCACCAATTTATGGAATGGGTATCAAACGATGTCGGTGTTAACCATTAAATCGATGAATCAATTGAAAATTCAAGAATTTTTTTATATAATCAATTATATAATCAATGATTAGAAGACCAAGACGAGCTACTGGTGGTATGAAACGACGGGGTGGATTTATTGGACCATTATTGGCAGGATTAGCTGGAACACTACTTCCTAGTTTGTTAGGAATTGGACGAGGTCTTAAAAAAAGACGAGCACGAAAAGGTCATGGAATGACTCTGCCAGGAACAAGAAGAGCAGGATACGGACTGCGGCGAAGACGAAGAAGGTAAATAAATATATACCACCGTTAAGCAACTTTGAAATTATGGACTATTTTAAAAATGTTAAAAACTTTATTGGAGTTTTCAGTAAAGATCAATTACCGGTCGACGATCGACCACGGTCAAAGACTGATCAAACCGATCAACGAATCGGCGAATCGGTCAAAGACCGATTAAATCGAGCTAGCTCGATCAGTCAAAGACCGATCAGTTTAATTATAAACATTCAAGATTTTAAGGATGGATCAGGAACACATTGGGTTGCATTACACGGCAACAATTACTTTGATTCATATGGAATTACACCTAGCGATGTTATTAAAAAATATATTAAACGTCGTGGTGATCGAGTCGATCGAGAATGCTCGATACAATCGGTCAAAGACCGATTCACTGATTCGTGTGTTATTAATTACTCATCAAAGCAAATTCAGCTAACTGAAACAAACACATGCGGTTATTATTGTATGCTATTCATACGGTGGATGAATTTAAACCGATCATTTGTTGATTATATTTTACAATTTGATCCAAATCCAACGGCGAACAATAATATAATTTGCATGAAAATGTTTAATCAATTTTACAAGTAAAATCAATTTTACAAAAGATTTTCATAAAAATCTAATTAATTTTACAAGTAAGTTTTATGTAATTGTTTTAAAATAATGATATCATACTGCCTCAAGTGTAAAGCTAAAACAGAAAGCAATAATGAGGTAACAACCACAACAAAAAATAATCGATCAATGATAAAAAGTTTATGTGAAGTATGTGGTGGAAAAAAGAGTACTTTTATTAGTGGTCGATCGACTATCGGCAGCGGTTATAATAATCTAGTTGATCTTGCTATCACCAGTCAACCCGGGGTGATCAGCGAGTTAATCGATGATATTATCGATGATTAATTAATAATGAATTGTAAGTGTAAATCATCACAAAAATGTATTTGTGTAAAAGGTAATGTATCACACATCTACTGTAAAAAATGTAAAAAAAGTAAAATTGTTGGTGGAGCAATTGATATACATAAATGGATTGGAAAGTTGCCACGACCTAAAGGTGGTTGGACTCTACCAGGTCATAAATACACTGGACCTTGGAATCCATTAGATACTCAACTTGACAGCAACGATCAGCCACTACCAGGACAAGAACCATACAATCAAGTTGATGCCACCGCTATGAGACATGATATATGTTATCGTGATAACGTCGCCGACAAACATATGTGTGACAAAAAAATGTTGGATGAACTCAGAGAAATACAACCGGCAAATACGCGAGAACGAGCTGACAAATTATTTGTTCGAGGAATAATTGGAGCAAAATATAAACTCGGGCTCGGAGAGCCTCGGCTTGGTCAAGGCCGACCCGCAATCGAATCAAACAAATCAAATCTTAGTAAACTTGCCGCCGAGCTTCATAAACCAAAAAAAAAAAATTTCAGCGACGTCGCGTGGTAGTAAACGCCGTCGACGATACATGGGCCGTTGATCTTGCGGATATGTCAGCGCTTGCTGACGATAATGATGGTAATAAATTTTTATTAACTGTGGTAGATATTCAAAGTCGATTTGCTTTTATCGAACCAATAAAAAATAAAATGGGTGCAACAATAACATCAGCGTTTAGTAAAATTATTGCAAATAGTGAGCGGCAACCAAATAAAATATGGACCGATCACGGAGTTGAATTTTACAACAAACAATTCGAGGATTGGTTAAAACAACATAATATTAAAAAATACACAACGGGTAATGAAGGTAAAAGTGTAATTGTTGAACGATTCAATCGAACAATCAAAGAAAAATTGTACAAATCAATGACAGCTAATGACACACGCAGATACGTTGATGCGCTACCACAAATCGTATCCGAATATAACAATACAATAAATCGATCAATTGGTGGAACTCCAAATGAAGCACTATCTGATCCAGTAACTGCGAATGAAAATCTGTATCGAAAACACAAATTCAATGTTGGTGATCGTGTTAGAATTTCATTATCTAAAAAACAATTTGAAAAAGGTTTTACCCCAAACTGGAGCGAAGAAGTGTTTGTTATCAGCGAGATATTAACAACAATTCCTGTGACTTACAAACTCAGTGATTTAAACAAAGATCCAATCACAGGAAGTTTTTACGAACAAGAACTGCAACGAACAGATCAAGATGTATTTATAATTGAAAAAGTAATAAAACAACGCGGCAATAAATCATTTGTAAAATGGCGTGGATATGGTGACTCTTTTAATAGTTGGATACCAACTCGATCAGCGATCTCGTAAATCGGTGAATCAACAATCAGTGAATCGGTCAATGAATCAGTCAAAGACTGATCGAACCGATTGTTGACTGATCAAACCAGTGCATTTCATGACAAATTCTAATATAATTATTTAAAATATACTTACACTTAACAGGTTGGCATAAACCTATTAATTCATGTCGTCGTTGTTCGTCAACGTTTAGTAATTGAAAAATCTTAACAAAAATATAATCAAATTTAATATTTTTTTTACGCCCTGGAATCTTAACATTTAAAAAAAAATTAGTTTTCGCTGAAATTCTTCACGTTCTTCTGATGTAAAATTAAATTTAATAGTTTTTTTAATTACATGATATTTCGCGTTGTATTTTGTTTTCTTTCTAAAATTATGGTAAGGTCGATAATCAACGACGGTTACTGCGTCGTATTCGTCGACTACCTCACCAGGTTCTAGATTGTATGTTGGAACATTGTCATCAATCGATGAATCATTTGAAAAACAATCAAACTGATTGATACGATCAGCCACAACATTATTTTTTGATAGAGCTCGCTCTATTGTTGATCGAGCGTGCTCGATTGATGAAATGTGTTTGTTGTTGTTATTATTAGTTTGATTGAGATCAGTAGTTCGATCAATCATTGATTGATCGCTGATAAGTAATCTTAATTTGGCTAGCATAATTATGTAATAATCAATTTTATAATAATCAATTATTATCTAATTAATTATTATCTAATTAATTATTATATAGTCGATTATATAATCAATCATGGCAACAATAAGATATCATTACAAAGGATTCATCGAAAACATGTCGGATCTGGAACGAGCAATAAGATACTGTTTCTCAAATAACAATACTCAAGGTAGTGTTGTTATTCAAATAAATAAATTAAGTAATAAAATTGGAGCAGAAAAAAATAATATTTTATTAACGCCTGAGGAATTAACAATATTTAAAAAACTTAAAAGTGTATCCGTTGAGTGGGGTATTGATACGATAATGTCGTATGTACATAACTGTATTTCAAAGAATGAATTGATTCGAATACTTAAGACAGATTAAATGTAATTAAATTTAATTTTACGCTGTAATTTCTTGGAAAACGCTGATCTTTGAGTTCCATCAGCTACGTATTTTATAGACATTGGTGTAATATTAAAATGTTTAGCTGCAGCATAAGTTGATTGAAATTGATGTTGTTCTTCTGTTTCTGAATCAGTTGATGTTACAGGTCGAGCAATCTTACTACCACGTCCAGTATTACCTCGCATTATATTTTCTCTTGAAGTAACTAAATCTAAGTTTTCTAGTCGATTATCGGTCTTAATCTTGTTAATGTGATCTATAACTAACTTTGACGGAATAATATCATTAAAAACTTCATGCACAAATCGATGCGACATTATGTTTTTATTATTACTAGTATTAACATTCAAATATCCTTGATTAGTTAAATGACCGACTGTCTTCTTTGTTCGAGCATGTCGTATAATACCCTGATCATTGGCCTCATAATTTTTATACACTGGATGTCTTTGATATTCATCCTGCAAACCCAGGTTATCAACATTATTATCAATAACAAAACCATTAACGTGATAAACTCGGTATCCTGCAGGAATTTCATCAATAAAACAACTATAAATGAAATCTTTAACAAACATCTCCGTCTCATCAACAACAATTTTATATCCAGCTGGTGTTGTAATAATTTCTAAATAAATTTCATCATCGCATGAAACTAAACCTGACATTGTTCCATAAAATCCATCAAGTTCAGAATGAGCGCAGGGTGTATTAAGTTCGTCGTAATCGGGAATCATAGAATTTTGCATGATTATATGATAATTATTTCTTTAATTGATCGATTGTTAATTGTTTTATTTCCCGCAATTGTCTATCATGTTAATCAACAATCGATGGATCGATCAATTAAACAATAATATATATATAATGATGCGGAAATCAACACATGTCAAAAAGATTGCATCAGCGTTCGCCGGATTTGATAATTCGTGGCAGATTGATTTAAATGATAAAATCGTGTCATTATCACCATCAAAATTATATGATATAATATCTCCAACAATAATACAAGAACGAGCAAAACATTTAAGCATCAAATTTTTAGTTCAATACAAAGTAATATTCGAAAAAGCAGTGGCAATCAATGATAATAAAATTGAAGCATTTATATCATCAAAATCAAAAATTGTTTTAATAGGATCAGATTTTAAAAAAATAATAACAAAAATAATTTTCAATGAACTCGAGAACAAAATAGCGGAATATGTTTCATCAGGTTCTGCATGGGTATTACAGCGAATACAATCTGTGTTTGTTCACACACATAAATTTAAACCACTGCGAGGAAAATCGTATGTAAAACTACCAGAAAAAACTAATAACAGTAAATGTGTGATAAATATAAAAAACAACGATAACAAATGTTTTCAGTGGGCGATTCTATCAGCGTTATATACTCCTGAAAAAAATCCAAACAGAGTATCGCATTACAAACAATATGAAAACTCATTAAATTTTACTGGAATCGAGTTTCCTGTTGCTGAATCACAAATCGGAAAATTTGAAAAACTCAATGGAATCAGCATTAATGTGTTTGGTATTGAACAATCAGATGATAAAATAAAATATTATCGGAGTTAATAAGTAAAACAGCATCACAGAAAACACTTAATCTGCTCTATTACAAAGAACATTACTGCTACATAAAAAACTTTGATGGTTTAGTTGCTTCACAGTATAACAAACATAAATCTAAAATGTATTTTTGTTATAAATGTCTGCATGGATGTCAATCACAGGATGTGCTAAGTAAACATCTTGAATACTGCGTAGAAGTCCAGCGAGTAAAACTACCAGAAAAAGGCAAAGAATCGTTAAGTTTCAACAAATACAATAAACAACTGAAGATTCCATATGTTATTTACGCCGACTTTAAATCGCTACTAATACCAATCGAAGTAGCATTAAACTATCCTAAAATATCATCAACAACTGCAATACAAAATCATGTCCCCTGTGGTGTTGCATACAAAGTAGTTTGTACAAATCCAAAATTATCAAAAGAGATTAAATTATATCGCGGAAACAACCTTGATCCATCAAAGATGGGTTGCGCGGAATGGTTGTTATCAAACTTAATGAATGAAGCAAATAACATACGATTAATGTACAAAAAACATAAAAAAATGATACCACTAACACAGCAACAAGAAGAAGAATTTAATCTATCAAATATTTGTCACATTTGTCAGCAACAAATTACATGCAAATCTTCCACAGAAAGATTTACTGACAAAGTAAGAGATCATTGTCATGTTACCGGAGAATATCGTGGACCAGCACATGATAAATGTAATCTACATTTTAAATGTCCAGAGTTTATTCCAGTAATATTTCATAATTTGCGAGGATATGACTCACATATCATCTTCAGCGCCTTTGATAATGTTAATCTTCGTGATAAAAAAATCAGTTGCATTGCAAATACCGATGAGAAGTATATGTCTGTCACAATAGGTCCCCTTCAATTCATTGATAGTTTACAGTTTAAACCTGCGTCATTAGATGTACTAGCAAAAGGATGTAGTAAATTTACTCACTTTACAGAGAACAGTAATATACTAAAAAATAAAGGAATTTATCCTTACGAGTACATGAATGATTGGAGTAAATTCGATGAAACATGTCTGCCACCACATGATAAATTTTATTCCAAACTAAAAATGGAACAAATATCCGACAACGATTACAAACACGCGCATAAAGTCTGGTTAGCGCTAAATTGTAAAACACTTGGCGATTACCACGATGTATATCTTAAAACAGATGTTCTATTATTAGCTGATATTTTCGAAGAATTTAGATCAACATGTTTAAACTACTACAAACTTGATCCTTGTTGGTATTACTCATCGCCAGGATTATCGTGGGACGCAGCATTAAAATTAACTAAAGTAAATCTAAAATTGTAGACAGATCCAACCATGTTTTATTTTATAGAAAAATCAATACGGGGTGGAATAAGTGTTATTACTAAAAAGCACGCAGTCGCCAATAACAAATACTTAAAAGATTATGACGCAAATAAGCCATCAAGTTATATCACGTATTTGGATCCTAATAATCTTTATGGTTGGGCAATGTCTCAACCAATGCCTGTTGACGAATTTAAATGGGTAACAGGAGACCAGTATCTAAAAGAAACAAATAAAAAAATACCCAACGATGTGGGATACTTTGTTGAGGTTGATCTAATGTATCCCAATCATCTACATAAATTACACAATGATTATCCTTTCTGCGCGGAACAACTATTAATCACCGATGATATGATATCTCAGGAACAACGCAATCTAAAAGTAAAATATAATCTAGGTAAAAATGTAACGTATAAACTTGTACCCAATTTGATGAGTAAAACTAGATACATTATTCACCATAGAGCGTTAAAACAAGCAGTTGATCATGGTATTGTAATAACATATGTCCATCGAGCATTAAAATTTAGACAAACTTGTTGGCTCAAAGAATACATTGACTTTAATACAAGTAAAAGAACAGCAGCGACAACTGAATCAGAAAAAGACTTTTTCAAGTTGATGAACAATTCTGTATTTGGTAAAACAATGGAAAACATAAGAAAGCGCAGAAACATAGAATTAATCAATAATCCGGGACGACGAGATAAAGTTCTAGCCGAAGACACATTTGTATCAATGAAAATTTTCACAAAAAACCTGGTAGCGGTGCATAAACGCAAAACCGAACTAAAACTAAACAAACCAATTTATGTTGGATCCGCCATACTAGATGTATCAAAAATATTAATATATGAATTTCATTACGATTATTTTAAAAGTAAATATCCGAATTCTGAATTATTATTTACCGACACAGATTCTCTCTGTTATTTCGTACCAACTGAAGATTTATATCAGGACATCTATGACAATAAAGCGTTATTTGATCTATCAGACTATCCCAGCAGCAGTCCGTGTAAAAACGATGATAATAAAAAAGTAATCGGTAAATTTAAAGATGAAACTAATTTCACTCCAATCAAAGAATTTGTTGGATTAAGGTCTAAAATGTATAGCTTTAAAACCGATGATGATAAAATAAAGAAAAAAGCGGAAGGAAAATGTAAAAACTGTAGTTGATAAGCATGTATCATTTGATGATTATCTTAGTGCGTTAGATGGTAAACATAATCATATATCAATGACAACGATAAACTCTACCAAACATAATATTAAAACAAACACAATCAATAAATCTGGATTATGTGATTTTGATGATAAAAGAATTTGTTATGACGGTATTACTACATTTGCATTTGGATACGATTACACTGACGATGTCAATGATTCAATAAATGTTCTTGATATAATTTTTGGTTAATAATCATTTTTATGTAAACATTAGTATAGTAAATAATAATTTTCAATTAGAGATAAATGTTATGTATAAGTTTTATGTAATCTTATCAATAGGGGGGAGGCAAATTGTTATTCAACGGATATTAATCAAAGTTGATTACAATAAAACAGTAGTAAGGATATAAGGCGTGATCCAAGCACATCCACGATCACTCTATCACACCAGAGGAGCGGACCCGCAGGGGCCGTGACGATGGGGGTGATAGAGGGAGAGAGTGGATGTGTTGGGATCCGCCTTTATACATACTACTATCTCGACAGGGTGGTACAATATGAAATATAATGCATCATCTCGACAGGAAGGTACGAGCTACTTTATAACCTATCATCTCGAAAGGGAGGTACGATAATGTATCATTTCGACAGGGAGGTAGGATCTACTATATAACACTATAAATAAACTCTCGTATCAAGTCATTGATATTTGTTCAACAAGAAGCTGAAGGAGAATTAGGAGTCATTTCATTCAACAAGAAATATTTTTGGAGATTCAACCCTCTCTAATGCACCACCAACAAAACGCGACTGCAAAAGGGATCATTGGATACCTTTTCAGTTACTTGACCCCATAAATATCGTATGTAATTGGTTAAGAAGATAATCCTTGTCATAAACGTTCCGCTCCCGCAACAAGACCGGATTGTTGTGAGATTTTTGTCACTCTCAGGAACGCGGAGATTCTGGATCTGACGTTTACTCGCCTCCGAAAACTGACGTTTAGTCAGATTCATTTCTCTTTTTTTCAACAACATAGTTAGACTGTAACATGCTACACTAATGCAACAGTGGCACAAGGTAATGCAGCAAAACGGTAACGCCAAAAGACGAATAGAACGGAATAATGAAGGGCATATTCTTGGTTTCCTGTGATGGTTAACATAGAGGCAACATAGCTACCAAGTTTAATGAATTTCCATCCTGCTGTCTTGGAGGAGTTCTGGTAACGGACAGACATACGCAGGTATCCCCACTATTGACACTAAGTAGTTGAAAGCAAGTACAAATCAGCAGTAACATGAAAAAATGCACTTCAGATGATTATATTACTGTGTCAAGGAAGTCTTACTTTTTAAGAATTAGATTTAAAGTGACAATAAAAGTATACAAAATATTTATGTAATTTTGATGGTATAAAGGTACGTATCTGTCAGACAGGAATGTTAATAAAACTTGTTTTTAAGCAAGTTTAGTCCGCAAATACTAAGAATTTCCGCTACAGCTCTGAATGAGGAATGTATTGATTTACCCGCATTAACTTGCGAATCTCAGCTCATTTCCGGCATAGATGAACACAAATACCACAATAACAGGATTAGTTGGTAATGTATTAGAAAGCCAACCTCTTGGAAACAGTCTATTCATCTTTAACAGTAGCAGCATAGAAAATGCAAAGTTGGACCGCCAAAATTATGTAAAGATAAACATTTTGTTGCAATAATGCATTCATGTCCTGCAGCTAGCATTAAAGATCCGATAATCTTAATCTTATATTTGGTTTCTTTGGAATTTACAGTTAATCCCATAAATGATAGTTTTTCTGTGGTACACACACATAATATTTAGTCCCTTTCTTCTATCAAATAATAACATTAATCTTCCTACTTCACACAGAGTCCTAGAGAGGTAGTTTCATAACAGGATAAGTCGCTCTTTGTTATTGGGATTCGGGGACAGAACATTTAGAATCATAGCGAACACAATGTCATACACTAAATTTGAATTTAACAGTGATTGATTTTAATGATGAAATAGAGCTTGAAAAACAAGATTCCTTAAGATATCTCTTTTTTAAATCCGAAAAACCAATAAAATTAAAATGAAATCAGAACATGATATCATTGTATTAATAAAAAAGACCAATTTGCAATACTTGCATCACTGAAATATTCCATGGCAAAGATTTTTATTTATATTAAGGTAGAAGTGAGATACAGTGTCTTGTTATGAGTGCTTTTAAGAACTGAACCTCATATTTTATAGAATTCATAAAGTCTTGAAGGTTGAAAATCAAGTATACAACCTTGCTTGAGCAACCTTCGCTACAGCCGTTTATGCCGTTAAGGCTGTTCATGCCGTTAAGGCTGTTCATGCATTTAAGACTGTTCATGCCGTTAAGGCTGTTCATGCCGTTAAGGCTGTTCATGCATTTAAGACTGTTGATGCTGTTAAGGCTGTTCATGTCGTTAAGGCTGTTCATGCCGTTAAGACTGTTGATGCTGTTAAGGCTGTTCATGCGTTTAAGACCGTTCATGCCGTTAAGGCTGTTCATGCTGTTAAGACTGTTCATGCCGTTAAGGTTGTTCATGCTGTTAAGACTGTTAATGCTGTTAAGGCTGTTCATGCCTGTTCATCGATTTTCAAGCTTTATGACTTCATAAATCCTGCAAAATATGAAGTTTAAATCTGATAATTACAAATAGTCATATAAATAATAACGAATCTTACAAAATTTAAAGATACAGCATAGCAATCCAAAAGTAGTACAAATATATAGAGACAAGAATACTGTAATGAGACAAAAAAATTGATTCCGCAAACTGAAACTAGAGCCAGATTTAAGTTAGCTAACGTGATGAAAAAGATACTTAGTGCAAGGTAGAATAGGTCAAATAAAACTAGTTAAATTATCAAATATAGCAGCAAAGCACCTCCTGGAATTGAAATGATAGTTATGAAAGACAACAAGAGTTTTTGAATCACTCCGCAGTGCAACCAATCAGAATCCGGTTGTCACACAATCAAAACCACTCAAACCATGGACTCAAAATATTCTCCCTTACAAGTCTCTAACTAACTTTTAGAATTGCAGCTTTTATATCCTCCAGTCGTTATTTCTTATGGTAATTGATTCCCTGAATATGTGAAACTCTGAGCTTAAATTCCAGAAAGCTCAAAACTTGATTAACGAAGGATGCGTGTTTTGAGACTGTGCTCGCTGTTTTATGTCAAGTGTACAGAATTGGTCATGGGTCCAACATTTGTACAATATCTATTTTTTACTTTGGTCATTTTGATTTTACGTCCAAGAATAAAACTCTGCTCCCAGAAACAAACTTTGAAAATGACAAATTCTTTTTCTTTTTTTTTCAAAAGTGAAATATGGCTGCACGTTTACTTCTTTTCACCAAGGATGATAGGGATCCATGACAATTTTACAGGAAACATAAATTAACATGACGGTTTTATTGCCTGGAATGTGTTTTTGTTTTATATTCTGTTTAATTTTTATGACATTCTGGCTGAAAAGGTGACTTTATAGCTGGAGTTGTGTCCTTTCAGTGTCCTCTGATAATTCCAGGACCAGCTTTTTACTCCAGATATTAACCGCAGGGGTCTGACATAGAAATACTTAGTGTCTATTCTACGTGTATCTATATTTACCTACGGAAAGTTTATACAACCTTAAGTTCAAAAAGTGAAATATTACTAGTGAGGCGAAGGTACTAATTTCCAATTAATTCCCACTTTTTAACTGATTAATCTTCAATACATCAGCTGTTTTCACTTAGCTATGGTCATCTTGAATCCAGAAAAAGTAATGCATTTCTATTCGGCTGTCGCTGAAAGAGGCATTTTAAATTTGCTTGTATAAAAGGATGGCATTTGCGCAAAATATTTTCAAGCGTTTACAAGGGTACACCTCGTTCAAAATGCAAAAAGATTAATCAGTGTGTTAGTATCCGTGACGCACAAGTAGGGCAAATGGTAGAATACATCATTTTATTTTGCCATATTATATATGTTCAAATTAATTCAGTCAGTCTTGTTTAGTGTATGAATTACATATTGAAATATCCATATCAAAAAAGTACATATAAACGATCGTCACTTATTCATTTGTTTATTTGCAACGATTAGAAATGCACAACGAAGCATCAAAGTTGCCAAAGACACATTGGAAATACGATATTATTCATAGTTATTTCAGTTTGTGGTATATATTTAACCAAATGAATGGAACTGGACAACAAACGGTGACCATGAGTATCAAGTGTGCATAAGCAACAATTATAACATTGCATGCAATAATGTATGCAATTGTAATGGTATACTTTTTCATAAATGTAGCAATTAAAAACTTAATTTTTAAAATAAACAAATACAAACAAGTAAAATTCGTGACTGGTTTCGCTTTATTGCTTCTTTCAGACTGAATTACAATCTATGTTTACATCATTAAATTCCTTTGGTTTCTAAGAGATTAACGTTATAAACAAAATGACGTCACAACGTTATCGTTCTGAGACGTTCCTGGTACAGTTTAATAAAAAAAATTCTTAAATGCATGGAAAAATGACATATTACAATATACATAAAACTTAATCATTAAGATGCATATATCTAGTGAAAACAGTAGAACATACATAAAGAAATAAAGACAAACAGTTTTATCTCCCTTTAAATATGTACACTTGATTAAATATTATGAATTTATAAATTATTGAAGATTATAAATAATCTTAGCAATTATAACTTTTAGACATGGCTGACAGTATCCAAATCGTGAATCCAATATGTTGATACTGTTAGACATATCTAACGGTGAATCCAATATGTTGATACTGTCAGACATATCTAACGGTGAATCCAGTATGTTGATACTGTCAGACATATCTAACGGTGAATCCAATATGTTGATAACTGTCAGACATACTAACAGTGAATCCAAAAACTTTTTCTGGCCTTATCAATAATAACATTTACTACATAAATTGCTTGAAATTTCAATAAACTAATGCACTGGTTATGACTTCATTTTCTAGTCAATAAGCTCTCGTTGATGAAATACAAAATCTCGTTTATAGAGTCAAAATATTATGTTCCTAAGTACAGTGTTTATACTAAAATGTAAAAATAATACAATTTTCAATCGCATAATTCTTCCTTCCCACCAGTGTCATAAGCTTTAAAGGGAATTTGATTTCCTATAAATATTATTATGAAAATACTGAAGACATTTTAACATAAACTGGAATTAAATTTTGATCAACATCAGTCCAATAGTTTTGATGTCAGAAGCATTTCAATATTTTCAGGGGAGGCGACTCATCACAAACTTTATACCTTTTCCTGATGTGAAGATATCACATTTTAGGGAGAAAAAAACCCCATTAAAATAATTTGAATATTCTTTAACAGTTCCTAAGACACTTTCCTATTAATTTTATTTTTTCTCTCAATACATAAGATCTTAATTAACATTAACCTTTATATAAACACATTTATTAATGAGAAGGAATACAAGTTACTTATTTAAGTAATAACATTTTTAATTTAGTTCTTAAAAACAATAATTGAAAATTTCTTCGGAAATGAAGTAGAAAATCTTAAACTATGAATATTTTCTTTGTAAGCAGAACAATTCACATATCAGATATAATGCTGAGAAAAGAATAAATTTAAATCGTATTTAAATCGTTGAAATTTCAATGTTAAATGTTACTAAAATTATATACAAATCTATGCAAATACGAAACACTATCTTCCACATCTTACTTCAGAATTGAAAGCAAATCTTGATTATTTTTTTGATAAGATATGATTATTTTTTATTAAATAAATCTTTAATCTGTTTTTTGACATAATTAGAACTCATGAACTATGATCTTGACGGAAGTTATTTTTTAAAATTTGTTTTAAAGCTTATAATCCCACTAAAATTTAGCAACGAATTTTGATGGAATTTTTCACTGTTAATTATGTTAAAATGTCCTATTTTTTTATTATGTTCATTTCAAGAACTTTAACGACATTGATAATACTGTAGTAATTTATCATTTCTGACCCTATTGTCGCAAGGGGTCCCTAAGACTGTCATATTGTTTCCGTTTAAAACCAAACGGGAGTTTCTTAAATAGCATGGCTTCCATATTTGCGCGGGCGAGTATTTTTTTGTTGTTAACAACAGGAGTGATGTAGTTCATCGTTTTAGACAAGCTCCGAATAATTCCGTAAATTTCCGTAACTTTGGGAGTTACATCGGTTTGAACCCATGTACATAAGAGTTAAACCACTTGCCTTTTTATTTATTCAATATCTTTGAGAAGTATTAAAACTTGACATTGCAAATATTGGATGCAGATGAAACAGTTTTTACCTTATTTGTATGTGTTGTCCTAGAAACCTCACCTCTTCAGTGAAAATGGACTTTTTACAGAAACCGAAAAAGGGCAGTGAGCAGGCTCAATGTTTACACTGAAAAGTCCCATTTAGGTTTGAAACGCGAACGAGATGATAGTGTTAGTGACCCCCTGGCGACAATCAGGTTATAAATTATAAATTAATGAATGAAATGACTACGTTTTGTGCATTTTTTTTATATATCCTTGATGCTTTTCGTTTTTAAAATTGGTGTGGGGGGGGGGGTAAAACTGCTGGGTGGGTAGGCGAATACTATAATTTACAAATATAAGTCAGTACCTAAAATAGTAGGATACATTTTTTTTTTAAAAGCACAATCAAATAGATATCCTGCAATAGTTTCAAATTTCAAACACTTCCCTATTTCAGATTACAAATATCACTGACGCTGTAGAATTATATTGTATCAAGCCTCAAAGTGCTATTAGTTCTCTAAATCCAAATCCATTCACTCGACGAAGAGTATTTAACGTCCCCTCAAGAAGAAAAATTCCAAGGAAAGTAAAGATCGGCTCTACTTCATTAAAAAATATGGTTGTTATTTGCTTCAACTTGTGATTCAGTATAACTTGAAAATTAATGTTTCATTTTAAGTAAAAATCGTTATTTCTAAGTTATGGAAAAACTGAGCTGAAATTATGACGAGAGCAAAAGTAAGAAAGTATGTAATTTGTAGAACTTTTTTTATACGTGTTCTAATAAAATCTTAACAGTGGATGAGGTTAATTTTAGACTTCAAAGATATTTCATTATTTGTTTAAAATATATTTTTCTTACTTTGTGTAAATTTTATTACATAAATATTATAACTGATATGTCAGTTCATTTCTAAAAATATGATTATGGGATAACAAAATTATCAATACTTACTGGTGCTGCCCATCAAACTCCTGCCCATGCATATAACTTCAAATCACAGAGTTTCCTAAACATCGTAACAAAATAAATTCTCGAAACAAATTCTGAAGAGAGTACCATTCTTTAAAATCCGCCTAAAATTCGTGTACAGATTTGTGGAATAAATATCCGCCAACTAACCTTTTCCTTACGTACGTAAAATTAAAGTGTCACGGAAAGGCTTATCCAAATTATTATTTTCCGCTTTATTGCTAGTAGTAGAGGGTGGGTACTGGGGGACAGCCTTTTTTTGATGGCACTATGGGGACACAAGATGCCCCATAATCTTGTGTCCCCATAGTGCCATCAAAAAAAGACTGTCCCCCAGTACCCACCAAGATGGCAGGGGGGTCTCTATAGGTCCAAGATGGTGGGTGGACCTCTACGGGGGGAGGGAGGGAGGGGGTGTGAGAAATAGAATTAATCTTTCTTGAAAAAGGGTGGTCCTGAAAAGGACCGTTGGTTTTTTGTATTCGTGGGAAAGATTTAGAGGTGGGAGCATCTCCCTGACTTTGCCCTGCACGCAGGGCAGCTCCCCCTCCAGATTTCTTCTTTTGTTCTTGTTTTTGGTTTTAAAAAGAAGGGTGGATGGTCAGCTTCCATTTCCCACTCTTCGTCTAGCATAGGGTGAGCCCTAATGGTGATTCTGCTTTCCCTCTTCTCCTCTTCCTTTTTTATCATCTCTTGGATGACTTTAGATAGTACATCCAAGATTTGATTTACTTGTTTAAGCTGTGTTAAGCTGATCATTTTTTTTGCGGGTAGCTTAACCGGTGAAGACGTGGTTTTAATATACTAAAAGTGCGGACGTGAAGGAAAACATCCCTTTCACCTAAAGAAAAAACAAAAAAACATTACCCACTATCCTGCGTCTTACGTCATTCCTTCTACGTCATTCTTAGCTTCGCGGAGTTTACACTCTATGAACCCTGACTCTAAAAAAGCGCGGACCTAAAAGAAACTACTTTTGATAAAAAATCAAACCTACACACCATACTAATTTTTTTGTTATTTTTTTTTTTTAAAAAAAAACTTACACACTATCCACTTTTTTTTGGGGAAGGGAAATTTTTTTTAAACAAATCAAACACACAAACACACTATCTACATTTTTTTGTTAAGTTAAAAATTTTTTATAGAACAATCACACTCCACACAAATCATATAGGGAGAAGGATTTTTTTGTTTGAGGGGTGGTAGACTATTATAAATAATATATATATCACACACACTTATTATAGATATTATTATTTTTGGCAATATTTGAGATAAATAATCTTTTCTAGAGATTGGGTGGCCCTAAAAAGGACCGTTGGGTTTAAAGAAGTTTATATTTTTTAAAAACTTCTTTTAGGTAGATGTAGCCGTGGCAGCTCCAGCAGGTCGGCCACGTTTAGCGATAGTGGGTGGTCTTACAGCTTTCAGACAGGCAGGTCTCTTTCTACTGAAAGTGAAAGCAAAATCATCGCAGTCAATCTTACATAAGACTTCACCGTCAAATTGCTTGCTGGATTGCTGCTGAAGAAGTTGCTGCTGCTGCTGCTGTTGTCTTTGTTGCTGCTGTCTTTGTTGCTGATGTAGACGTTGTTCTGCTTCCCATTCTGTTCTTTCTCTAAGTATTTCTTCTCTCAGGACTTCTTCTACTAGATCATGAGCCATTTGAATGAACGTCATGGTCTTTCTCTCTGGGTTGGTCTCCATCAAATGATTCTTTACCCTCATTATGTTCACCATAGCTTCATTCAACTTTGTAATCTTGGTGGCAGCCATCTTCTTTTTCTTTCTTCTTGGAACACTGTTGAGATCTTGACGAGTCAACGAGAATGACTACACTGGCTAGTGAACCGCCTTATATGCTTAACGCGCGGACGCGATGGAAAACATGGTAAGATTTTTTTTCAGATGATCGACAGGGAGATCATAGATAGATAGAGAGGTTTTTTTAGATCGATAGAAAGAGAGAGAAAAGAACATATTCATTATTTTTTTTCAAATTTCAATAAAAAACCACACAACACCATTTTCTTCAAACAATTCACAAAAAATGATATTTATTCAACAAGAACTATGTTAACAATTAACAAGTAACTATGAAAATTTTTTTCAAACAGGAACATATTTACAAGGTTGACAACGTTGAGAAGGTAAAGTAAATGTGAAACTTTCTACATCCACATCATTTTGATGTACATTACGATGGTGAGCTAAAGACAAGAGATAACCATAACGTTCACAAAACCATCTTTGTACTTTAGCATCATTTCTAACATAGTCACTATCAAAATAAGTGAGTAAATGTTCTAAAGAATATCCAAGACTGCGTTGATGAAGATAATGAACACAATATTGTCCACACACCATTGAATCGGATCCTTGTAGTCTCACATTATTGAATCGAGTCGAGACGGCATTTCTTCTCATAAACTCGATAATGTCTTTTTCCAAAGGAGGTAATCCATATGAATCAAAATATTCCACACAGTGTTCATTGGGAAAGTACACGGTAATCCAATGGCTTCCTGGTAGATGACTGTCGTCAGTATTGATGACATAAGCATGAACGTTTTTTGGTTTACGATGAGGTAGTTCATCTTTAGCACATACCACAGGATTCCAAGAAGAAGTATAGGAACTACGATTCAATAAGTAATGAAGTTCCCTGGTATCCATTTTTTTGTCCTTCAACAATAGAAATAACTCACTATCAATTCACACCTAACTTTATGCTGGAATGTTTCTGTCTTGTAATTCCAGGAATATTCACGTCGGATAGGTTCTGCACTCTGTTCAATGAGTCCTTCGATCCGTTTGATCTCCAGAGAAGTAAGTGGAGGAAAAGAAGAAGTCTGCAAGACTTTATACCACTGTGTCAACACGTGTTTATCTGAGAGTTTTGTCCAGGCCGTTTCCAAATATTCATCCAATTGTTCTTCACCTGTTAACATCATACATTTGTCGTGTTGTATCTGACTGGGATGATCGGTTTGACATCCATAACATTGTTCTTTAATCAGACTGTTAATGATTGGACTCAATTCCTGAGCATAACAGGTCACTAACTTTTTTTCGTGTTCTGGCCATCGAGATTGCATAAATCCAGTAAACTTTGGAACACTATTATTCTCTTCTTCTTCTTCTTCTTCTTCTTCTTCTTCTTCTATTCTAGGTACTGAATGAATGACTTTGTCATCCTCCTTTGTAGTAGTTGGTGACGGGTGAATCACTTCACAAAATCCCTCATCTATCTCCATAGGTTCTACTTTCTGCATGTTTTTGTTTCTTCTTCTAATAGTCTAGAATGACTTCTCTCAAACTGTTGATCTCTAGAGTGTTATCAAATTCTGCAAACAAGACGACGTTCACTGTCTCGGCTAGAGGTTGACCAAACTGAAGTTCCACACGAAGAGGGCCTGATTTTATAGGGTGGAAATGTCCTTCATCGCTGCCTTGGTCCGGAGTGAAATCAAAACCCCACAAGGCATACCCTCCTGCAAAATCCTCGTACGAAATACCGTGGCTGGTGTCGCGCCCTAACTGGCCTGTGGCTTCATACAGGGTCAAGTAAGATCGTAAGTAATTTTTATGCCCGTCGCTAAAGTCAGGTTCAAAAGGTCTGGTACACAAGGTCTTACCATCTCGACTGACATCTATCTTGGTGACGTTAAAGTGTTCAAACTGGAATGGATTCTGGCTGATGTTTCCGTTGAAGGCTGAATTTCTGACCATACCAATGATCAAGCGTTTAGGGAGCTGTCCTTGGAAGATGTGATCTTCGACTATGGATCGGAGTCCAGAGGCTGCAGTAAAGGTTTTCACTTCCACGCGTCTAAGAGGATACTTAGCAGTGGTTCTGCTCAAGGTTTGACTGATGTCGTTAGCTACTTTGGGTAAGACTTCTACACGTCGCACATAAAGTTTGGCTTGTTGAATGATGGTTTTCCACTCGTTAGCAAAAGCTATCAAATGGAAAGCGGCACTACTGCGATTTAGTCTCAAACGTACATCGACTCCGTTCAACAAATACTTGTCTTGTAACCACATGTCCAAATGCAAACGATCCATCAGTTCTAAACTTCGTCTGATTTTCTTTCGGCGTTCGTTAAATCCCACATTATGGAGCTCTGCTGGAATTATTTTATGAGCAGCATCATCAGTCTGGTCAATCCTCGCCCCTGTTGACGGGGCTATGTCGTTGAAGGCACCCGCGGTGTCAGGTTTCCAGATCACAGAAGCATCCAGATGAGTGTTCTTGGCATCTTTTCCGTACGACAAGAGATTTTCCAAATAAGCACGGTAAGGGTAAGTATCCAAACTGCTACTGATCAGTTTGTTATTCAAGTACAAATCTATTCCACTGAACAAAGAATGAAAGAAATTATTGACTGGAGCTACTAGGGAAGCTTCCACAGGAAGGGTGTTGTCACTTTTTTGTACTAGCAGTTTCAGGTACAAGTAACTGTTATTCAGATCGATGTAATCTTCGGTTTGTCCTTTGATATCAAATTCGATAGGAGCTGAATCCGTCAAAGACGATACAGGATGAAATTCCACCCATTGGGATTCTTGCATTGTCATCATGGTGGGACGCATAGAAAACAGTTCTAGTTCGGACTTGGTACATTCGCAAGAATCTCGGTGCATCATTTTCAATGGTTTAATAATCAAATACGTCTAATTCTCTACCAGTTCTTCTTCTTTTCCTATTCTTTCTGGAAGTACTGCTACCGTGTGTTCTTTTATGAACTTTGAAAGGATTTCGAGCTTTTCGTCGTCGTCTCTTTCTACCTTGTCCTTGCTGCTGTGAAGTAATGTCAGAACCTGAAGCGTGAAGCGTATTTATAGGATTTTCTCGGAGACCTAAAAGATCTTTACCAGTTGTCATCAACACATTTTTGCCTGCTCTCAAAAAAGCTTCTTTAGGATTTTGTTTGTCGATGAGGACATTTTGCAAAAATTCTTTTCCTTGTGTCAAAGCGGCATCTTTTAAGGCATGAAATCCTCGAGACACCATCGGTTTCAAAATAGGAGCTACCGTCCTAAAGGCTGATTTTAACATATCTCCTAAACCATGTCCTCGTTGTCGAGCCACTCCTTGGTACACTGGATACATTTTTTTTTTGAGGAATGTTAGAGAATTTGTTTTTTTCGAAAATGTAGTTTCACCGTGACTTTTCCTTGGTCAATGAATGGTACATCTTGTCCTAAATCTCCTTTTATACTAATCTGGACACTGTCAAAATACGATTTACTGACTGGAAGATATTGAGGATGAACAAATTCACGGTGAACGTGAAAGGTGTTGCCACCAACACTAGAATTACTAGTGGTAGTACTTCCACCCTCTTCTTCCACAATAACACTAGAACCACCACCACCACCAATATCCAATTTGAAAGGCATGACTCTCAGTAACGGAGCGGAGGTGTGTCCCACCACGTTGTACTCCACCACATCGGAGTACACAAACATTAAATTCAGTCCACCATTCAATTCAATAGGATGTTTAAATTTATGTCCAAATTCTACGTTGGTTCCAAACTCTAAATCACTTTCAGCAGTAAAATCTTTATTTCCACCCAAAATACCAAACAATCCAGAGCAAAATTCAATGGTCAAGTATTTTCTCTCTTCCAAAGGTAAACCTTTATCTTTCTCAGTAAGGAGTTGCCCTCTCTCTTTGAAAAATTGGACAATTAAACGTCGTGCCAAAGCATGGTAAGCAATTCTTACAAATTTATTGGCTGCTGATATGGCTTGGCTAAATTGGCGTGCAAACTGGGTTCTAATGGTGTCCACCAAATGTTCAGGACTAAAATAATATCCTGTAGGAATTCTCAGAGTAATTTGAGAATAGACAGTAGGTTGAGTCGATTTAGGATCTGGTACTAACTTTTTGAATGATCCTTTCATGTCTGGATCTTCAGGGTCTTCTTTCCAGATTTCAGGATCATTATTTACCAAGTGATCATGTATTTTTTTGTTCAAGATTTGTACAACCATAGTGTTTTGAGTTTTGTTGATGTTTATGATTTGCGTAGGATGAATGATTTCTACCAAACTCACTTCCCAATGAGTATCGTGATCCAATTGAATGGCTTGAGGTAATTTGGCCGTGAAACAACATAAGCGGTTGTTGGGAAACACATCCATGGAACTGTCACTAGGTAACGTTAAATAAAATTGGTCATTCATAGTAGTTCGAGGGTTGTTTTGCTCTCCGAGGAGTCACTCGAGTGTAAAGGATGTTCCAAAAGAGGAATGTTATTATGGTGGTGACTGGAAGAAGAAGGTGGACTGGCGTTGGTTGTACTACCGTTGTGCTGACTGTTGTTGTTGTTGTTGTTGTGGCTGTTGTTGTGACTCTCCGTAAATTTCAAAGAGGGACTGGGTAGAAGATAACCGATGCAACTGCTCAGTAAAATAGTCCACAATTGTTTGTCTCCTTGTTGTAAACTCAAATTAGCAATGGCTGCTCCGATGACACAATACACTACAAAGATTTGGCAGAAAAAGACGATTTGATTTTTAGGCACACGTTCTCCGCACCACACCCAAAGGGGTTGTTTTTGTATTTCTTGAAGAGAAGAACTTTCCGAAGGAGTCGTCTGGGTGGCTACTGTGTTGAATGGCATGTTATGAGTTTTTTTTACTACTTCTTTTTCTTTTTATAGTCGACGACTTGAGAAGCTGCAATCCAAGAATCAAAACTAGGAGGATATCCTTTCCAACGAACTTTGACTTCTTCTACTCGTCGTTTACCTACTTTGCGTGTTCTTTGTTCGAGAATGCTTTCGATGTCGTACAAGGTATCTTCTTTTTTAGTCACTCGTTGTAACTCAGGCAAGTAAAATGTTCCTTTGAGTACTTCACCGTTCATGTCTTCCAATTTATAGACGGGAGGATCACGTCCACGGACGGGGGTAGTGACACGAAACAATTCGGTAGTCCAGTTAGGTAAATAACCTTTGTCAAAAGTACGTTTGGTTTTTCCGATACGAACCCAATCTCCCGTCTTTAATAACTTCAACAAAGGTGTCTTTTTCTTTTTTCTTTTTTTGATCTGCTGGGGTGAACCAAATAATTTATCAAACACAGACACTTCGTTTTCAGGGCTGACCTCTTCGGGGGTACATCCAATACTACGATGGTACGATTGATTGTACGCTTTAACCAAACGAGGTAATACGTCGATGTACTTGAGAGTATGTTGATGTGTAAAATATTTCCACATGCGTTCTTTCAAAGTTCTTTGAAAACGTTCCACGATACTGGCTTTGGTTTCAGGATTTTCGGTCGTAAAAAAATGAATGTGTCTTTGTTTCAATTCTTTTTGAAAAGCTTGGTTTAGAAATTCGGTACCTTTGTCCGTTTGCCATCGTAAAGGTTGACGTCCACTTTGTTTCAAGACCAATTTTAAGGCTCGTACCAATTCGGTACTGCTTTTAGAAGTCAAAGGCACGACCCAAGCAAATTTGGAAAACACATCAATGACACAAAACAAATATTTGTAACCACGATTGTAAGTAGCTAAATGAGAGACGTCCGCTAAATCAGCTTGCCATTGATGATCGATCCCTTCCACTTGAGTAGTACTTCTAGAAAATTTACGTCGAATGGGTTTGTGTAACGTGTACGTCGATTGTTCTTGTAACCATCGTCGTACTTCGGGTAAACGTACACTTTTCAATTGACTTTTAGCAGCTCGATATAATTTTTGAACTCCTCCGTAACCAGCAGCATGACCAGGATTGTAATAAATGGTAGCTAACAGTTTCTCCATGATTTTTTTTCCTCAAGAAGAATAAGTTAACCAAGTTCCAATACTCTTTTCTTCGTGAGGTATCTTTTTGGATTGTTGTTGTTTACGTGTCCGACGTGCTACTGGGGTAAAAGTAGATGTGGTTTGAACAGGGGTCATCGGTTCTGTTTTGACTTCTTTCTTTTTCTTTTCTGAGGATAAAGGGGTAGACCTTTTCTTTTTTATCCAATCTGGGGTGGCTAACTTTTTTATTTTTTTAAGAGGTGGAGTTAGTAAAAACTCTTCTTCTTCTTCTTCTTCTTCTTCTTCTTTTTCTTCTTTTTCTTTTTTGATAGTCACTTTAGGTTCGCTTTTCATGAGAGCCTTAAAATCTCTCAAAGTGGGTGGAGCTGTTTCGTCGACTGCTTTTTGACGAAAGAGTTGTAGACGTTGTAAAAGTTGACCGTACCGTTGGGTTTTTTCTGTTTCGGACAAATCGTTACGTTCCATCAGGGATTGTATTTCTTGTTGTAACTGAGACATTTCGTTGAGATTAGGATTGACTGGTAAATGAGGAATCCGTTGTTCGTTCCAACGATGAAATTCCATCCATCGTTTGTAAGGTACTAAAGTCAGTTTTCGTCCTTCCATTTCATTCAAAGGTACCAAAAAGGTGTGGTCATTTCAGAGAAGGGTGGTCCTTTTTATCCTTCTTTTTTTTTTATCGCATGACTCCTCCTAAAAGTGGTCCAGCAATCGTTCCTAACAAAGGAGCGGCTATTTTTAACAATGGTCCTATCAACATAGGTAGAAATCCACCTCGTTGTACCAACATTTTTTTCTTTTGTTGAAGAGGTATTTTCTTTTTCACCATTTGACGAAGAACGTTCCGATGTTTCCCTAATTTTTGTTTCTGTATCTTAGACAAAGGTACCGTTCCTTTTAACACGTTCAAACAACATTCACACACGGTATCGATGATTTCTTTAGGAGCTGTTTGAATGAGTTGTTTTCGCATGGGAGGTTTGGATTTGTTCAGGACAGACAAGACATCCCAATGTTTGGCTAGACGAGGGGGAAGAAGTCGTCCTTTTTTACTGGTTTTCTTCTTTTTTTGGTGGTGGTGGTGGTGGTGTGCACGTTTGGGAGCCATCTTTTTTAGTCGGTAGAAAACAAGTCTGAAGTCTTTTAGCAGGGTACCCTTCTATTTTATACTGGAACACGTCTCCACTGATTGTCTGCACGACGTACCAACTTCACGACAGGTCTGACTCGACGTTGAGGTGTTTTCAAAGGACTAAATCGACTCAATTCTTGTTTGGATAAATCTACTAAACTTTGTAAGATACCAGTTCTTTCTTGGACTTTGGTTTTAGGGGATGGTACTTTATTGCTAGCTGCTGCCATGGCTAAATCAGTTGAAGTTGACGGTCCCGACGGGGTCACTTTTGAAATAGGTTTCCATTTTTGCATTAAATTAGGAAACACGGGACTTAAGTCTGGTTTGACAGGCATCATGGTAAAAGGTGAAGAAGATGTGGACGCAAAAGGTGACCTTGTTACTAATGGGGTCTGTTGTTGTGGTAGTGTTTTTTTCTTCCTGGTTGCAGCAGTACTTCTTTTCTTCTTCTTCTTGGCACGACTTTTCTTTGGGGATTTCTTCTTTTGGGGGCTTTTCTTTTTTTTTTGGCTGACTTTCTTCTTCTTCTTCTTTTTAGGTGATTTGGGTTTTTTGGCTTTGGCATCATTAGGATCCCATTTCAAAAGGGAACGAATCATAACCCCTCCTAAAGAACCACTTCCACCAGGAGTTAAAATGATTTGTTTTTTAGTCCGTGAATCGATTCTAGGATCAGCCAGTTGTGACAATGCCGATTTATGTCTTTGAAAAAAACGTTGAGTTTGATGAGGGATGTGAATGATACCTTGTAGTAATTGACGTGCTGTCAAAGTAAACCATCGTAACACTTCTTTCAGACTCGCTTCTAACAAATGAGCACGGACTTGTGCATTTTTTTCACGACTAATGCCATACAAGGCACGAATCAATTTAGCCGAAGGATGCGATTGAAAGGAAGTCATCTTCTTCTCTCAAAAAGAGTGTGAGACAAAAATGACGCTGTAGGTTGTTTTTATAGTCTTTTTTAAAAATGGACTGAAGGGGACGTGTAAAACCTTCTTGACCCCAAGAGTGAAAGATACTGGCACGAAATCTCAAATAGTCAGGAGTGGTCGGTTTTAAGTCAATGAGTAAATACTCGTGAGGGGTTTGAGTGGCATCGTCGTACGCATAATTGAGCCAAGGAGCTCCTAACTGTTTGGCTAACACTTGTACTTGAGATTTGTCTCTGGGACTTTTAAACAAGACCACGTAATGAGCATTCAAACTAATAGTTCGATGGGCTTTACTCTGTTGAAATAAATTTTGTGTTATGTACACAATACTAGCATTACGATGGTGACCTTTTCGTGTAAACCAAAGTTTAATTTCTTCTTCGTCTTCTCCTAACATGTCATCAAAAATAACTAAATGAGTTTGACTCACGTCAGACACGATTCCATCGTCTTCGTGAGGGATGCCTTCTACAAACGAAATGGTTTCTCCTTGACTTTCTTTCAATAACGTGTAAGACGGTTGCCACTCTTTGTAACACCACACGATACGTTGAGGTGGATGATCAAACAAATCAGTTTTGTGTTCGATCAATCGTTTGACAAATTCGGTTTTGCCTGAACCACTCGGTCCAGCAATTAACATGTTAAATGGATGGCGCAGATACAAAGCATTCCAACTTTGACGATCTAATTTTTCGTCAATTACTTTCACCACAGAAGAGGAGGAAGAGGTAGACGAGGTAGAAGAGGAGAAGAATGATGTAGCCATGATTGAGGTAAGAAGATTTTTGAGAAGAAGACAAAAAACCCAAGGCTTTTTATACGTTTTCATACACGTTTATTTTTTTTTTGTAAAAACAAACCAACCCACAAAACAATAACATATTTTACAAATTTGCATGAAGAAGTGAATTTGTGAGAAAATATACAATTAAACCGAACACGTACACAATTAAGACTATCACTAAAACAGCTAAAGTTCTCTCTAAACAAGAAAAGGAACAACAATTGTTTTGTGTCCAAGTCATGAAAGACACCACTGTTTGTGGTAACATTCTTCTTCTACTCGTCTTTTTTGAATTCACTGACGGTAGCGGTGGTAAAGAAGGGGGGTGTTCCTCCTCAAGAGGTATTGGAACCACAGCAGTAGTGGTAGTGGTGTCAGGTACTTCTTCTTCTTCTTTTAGAGTTTCCCATGGAGGTTCCCATTTTTTTTTTTTCACTTTTAGAATGTTATCAATAAGTGGTTGCCAAATCTTGGCTGAACTGGGCCACTTCTTGTAACCAATATTGGAAACCAAGGTTTCTCCAGGGTCGTACATCTTTCCAATGGAAAAGTTGTTGGTGTAACTCACTAGCAGTACACACTTCTTGAAATGTTTTATGCACAGATAAAGTGTGACGAATGTCTTCTTCACATGGAAGTACGTCACTAATTTTCATCACCACTCTCAACGCTATACGTACAATTTGTCTTTCGTGGACTGATAAAATCAAGTTTTTATAGTCTTCTTCTTCTACTAAGTCCGAAGAAGAACACACGGTCATATTGTTTTTTGGTACTCAACAACAATTGAGTCCAAAACAACCACGGATCCTTCAAAAGAATCCAAGGTAAACACTTGTCCTCAAAAATATTCCACAACGAATGTCCTGGAAAACGAAATCCAAGATAAGTAGTCACTAAGACACACACCACATAACGTCCAAAATTTAATGGATACAGTTCTTGTATCACTTCTTTATATTCCTCTAAGGTCTGAATTTTATCTATGATTTCCTTCCACGGAATCCGTTTCACAACTGGTGTGTAGAGTTCAGGCATACCCACTCTTTTATAGTCAGGCAGTAACTGTGTCACAGAATCCGTTTCACGAGTAGTAAAGTGATTTGAGACGTGCCGCCTCCTCTTTATAGGGATCGATGGCTAAGGTTGGTATCTTGGGTGGCATGTTTTTATAGCCAGGCTCCCAAGGTTGGTACCTTTTGAGACAGTCTCCTTCAGGATAGAAGTTGAGATAGAGGTTTCCCATGACCATTCTTCTATGCCCTTGAAAGAGGGTATAGCGTAAAAATCGAGAAAATGACTTTGAGTTTACGTTTCACTTGTAATTTCAGAAACTCACGGTAAATCTGTTCTCGCACATTCAAAGGCATGGCACTAATGTACTTGGGTAAAGTTTCCGATTTGGAAAGAAATACTTCTCTTTTGTATTCTTCACGATACTGGTGATAGTCGTTTTTCAGAATCAAATTTCTGATGCGACGAAAGTAGCCATAGCCTTGAAATCGAGGAATCACTTGAAGTTTACGTTTCACTTGAATTTGAACCAACTCATCGTAAATCCGTTTTTGTAACTTTGAAGACAAGTCACGAATTCGATCTTGTAGAGTAGGTTTCTTGGTGACAAAATACTCACACACAAACCAAACGGAATCGGTAGGTAAAGGATATCTATAGGATCCAACACCAGTTTCCGTGATTATCCTATCTAATTTCAAAACACAAAAAGGTGATTTGTCTTCAGGAGACAGTTCTTCTAACAGTTTTTGGTATTCGTCTATGTTAGTCACATTTTTTTCCTTCACTTCCTCCCATGGAATTCTATATTCCACTGCTACATTGTAGGTAGCCCCCACCAATGTCTTAAATTGGGGATGTAGATTTTCATCAATGTCTGACCATTTGAATATCTTCTTAGCTATCATTTGTCTTATTGTATTCAAATACCATTGGTTACAACAAGTCTGTTGTAAAGGATGTAACTCTTTTTTACGTTTCAGTTGAATGTGAACAAATTCTTGGTAAATCCGTTCTCGTAACTCCAAAGGTAATCCACGAATACGATCTTCTAAAGTAGGAATATACTGAAAAATACAATCTTGTAACTCTAAAGGTAAACCACAAATAAGTTCATCTAAAGAATAAGTATTCTCCTCCATGGAATTTTTTTTACTTCTTCAACTTTGTAGGCATAACATCTGGCTCATCGTACCCGTACTCTTCTAAGGCTACTAAAGGTAAGAAGTGACAGTGCGGAGACCATCTGGCATGTTCAATGTAAGCTGAGTCGGTAGGCTCCCAATGGCGAAGTTCCACACCGCAACTAAAACATTGAACTTTATCTCCTTCTCCCGTGTATTTAAATCCAGATCTAGCTAAACTTTCCGGTTTAGGTCCTTCTAGATATTTTGGCCACTTGTCTTTGAATGACTCCAGTCGACTTTCATACTTGGAATAACCAAATAAAGTCACAGGTATTCTGATATGCCATTTAGGCTCCACATCATTCCTCTTGTTGTCATTAACGTCAATTCCTTTAGTATTTTTTCCACTGAAACATAAAGGACGATCTGCCTCTTTAGAGTTTGATCGATGGGGAGTGACTGAATCAAAGATGTCACAACGTACGGCATCGCACTCAAATTCCTCAAAACTAGAAAAAATACTCATCTATTTTATTTTTTTCTTCTTCTTGCTCGGTTCACGTGAAAAGTCAGAATGAAGGTTAGGCTTGGAAGGGGTTCCTTTTTTATACCTGTCGACTGTACCATCCGAAAAGTATTGTAATGTGATCCGTGGAAACGCCAAAGAAAGGTAAACACAGTTTGGTGACCATCTGGTATGTTCCACGATAGCTGAATCTTTAGGACTCATGCGAATGCTTGCACCACAACTAAAACATTTCACTAAACTTCCCTGTTCAAAGTAGACAAATCCTGCTCTGGCTAAAGAGATGGCTGTGGGTAATCGATCCCCTTTAGGCCATTTTTTAAACGTCTTCAATCGGCTTGTACAATTAGCATAGTCAGGCAAGACCCATGTTGAAGTCATCTTTTTTTTTCAAGAGGAGGGTTTCCTTTTTTTATACTTCTCCAAGTCGGCGTGTCCGTAAGGTAAAGTGGTGTGATCTGGAAGTCTCACTCTTTTTAGGTACACAATACGATACACTTTTTGAACAGGTCGAGTCACGATTTTATGATTTGGTAGGCGAACAATCTTGTGAGGTTCTAACGTAGCTACTTGAAAATCTTTCACTTGTCCAGACAACAGAGCATTTTTTAAAACCTCAAAGTTCACGACTTGGTTAGTTCGATAATTCAGAGTCAATCCTTTGACTTTACAGGAGGTGTGAAGTTGACCTTGAGGATCTCGGTATCGGTACCCATAATTTTTAGGACCACCGCTAGCAAAACTCAGGATGGTATCTTGAGGGTGCTCGTCTGTCCAGGCTCCTAATCGATCTCCTTGAATGGTAGGGTGGGGGTAACCGGGACGATGAATGTAAATGCAACTGTCAGTATCAAAATACAGAACACGATCTCCCAAGACTTCTAATGCTTCGTCATACAACTTCAAACGAGCATGAGCAGTTACGTAGGCGGCAATGACTACGTTACTAAACTTGTCAGGTTTCACAAACTTGGGTTCATCTTCAAAATTAACAATGATCAAATCCTCACGGACGATTTCAACGTGCTTGACTAGAATACTTTTGTCGTCCACCAGTTGAAAGTAACGATAAGGATCGTCCACGTATTCCGTTTTGGGTAAGATCGTACGTTGAGCCATTTTTCCCCACAAACAATTCAACATCACTTTAGCAAACGATCTTTTTCCTTCATTTTTTTCTATGTCTTCTAAAGTGATGCCTTCGATGTTACGGTATTCTTCTTTGAATCGTACTTTGTCTTCGGGAGTTTGACACCACGAAGGATAACCACTAGCTTCTTGTTTCAGTTTAAGAAATTGGTTCACGTACCCCGAAAAAATGCCTGGATGATGAGTAGCGTCGTCCTTTTGATATTGGGCTGTCGTTGGAAAGTGCCAAATTTCATACACGTTCAATAAACGGTATCCACGATCCAATGCCCGAAACAATTCGGCACTGACCCACGTACCTATCATTGACCGTTCTTCCTCTGTGTGGTGACAGGAATGATCTTGGTTACACATTTCGGCACACGTCCGACATAAAGGAAACATCAATTTTCCTTGACAATGGCAAGGTAAGATGGGATGAAACAAGTTTGTGGGAGGTAAAACTTTACATTTGATCAATCCTTCGTATTGACGAATCTGTTTTACGTCGATGTGCTCTGTTAAAATTTCAGGGTGTCCGGTAGGAAAACGAGCATATTTACACACCCAAGGATACAAAGAACACACGTCGATGTATTTGATTTCTTCTCCTTGGGATTCGTTCACATCGTACAATAATCGAGTAGCATTGGTTCGTCCTCCAAATAAACTGTGACGTGGATCTAAAGGTTCAATGTCGGCTGCATCGTAACTTTGAGTAATGGTTTTAAATTCAGGATCGATTTTCAAACGTCGATCGTACTCGTGTTCCCACATTTCTATCACTTCGTAACCTTGACTTTCTAACTGAAGTCGTCGTTGACAAGTCTGTTCATATAACTGATCCATGGTAGAATCTGAATAAGGGCTTTTCATGTTTCGGTCAGGATAACAAATAGGGCATCCGTGAAACAAACACCCCTGAAACTCGTACACAATGTGCGGGTTTTCTAAATCCCAACCATCCACAGAATAACCTCCAATCTTTTTTTCTCCTCCACCGTTTCTAGCATGTTGTATCCATTTGTCTTCTTTTTGACATAAGTAATGAAGCCAACGTAAAGCTTTGACCGAATATTGACGACTAGCAAAAATTCCCGTGTTGGAGTCAATGATGGCTAGTTGGTTTTCGGGCATGAAATGTTGTCTGTAGACTAAGGAACAGGCTTTAGGTAAGGTGGATGCCTCTTTCAAAGGATCGACCTTTGCACTATCGAGAAATAACTCTCGAAATTTTCCACAACAACGTCTTAAAATATCTACATCCGATCGACAATATTTGAGCATCTCTTCTTGAAAGTCAAAAGGATCGTTCTGGTGAGCACGGTACCAAGCGTAAAAAGTTTCTCGCTGTTCGGGGCGCATTCCATCGGGGGTCGTAATCATGAAGGTCAGGTAAATGAGGTAGGACGGCCTGTTGATTAGCTTCCGTGTTAAAGAAGTGAGGAAAGTAACCTTTGGCCATTTCTGTCATGCCAAATGTTTTTGGCATACGACTCAAAGGCATGGCTAAATAACTCATTGAATCTTTAAATTGAACTTGTCCTACTTTCATGTAGATGAGCTTTTTTCCATTCATGGTGACTTCAGGACGTTCGGTTCCATGGTTCAAATAATAATTAAGTAAAAACTGTCCATCGTATCCCGAAAAATTGTGAGCTATGACGGTCGCATACCGATGACAATCTCCGTAACGATGAATGTCTTCTTCGCTCCAACTGTCGTGGGTGGTAGGGTCTAAAACCCATTCAGCAAACTCCGACAAAGTATTCACTCCACGAAAGATTTTTTCACGTCCTCCTGGAATCCGACTACAATGAGGACAGTGAAAATGAATTGATTCTTGAATGCACTGATCACAAGCCCTATGGGCTACACAAAAATTTGGAATGTGAGTACCTGTTTCTTGCATACATTCAAAATCAAAAAAGATGAAATCTACTTGTTTCTTGTTCTTCTTCTTCATCTTTATTTCTTCTTTCTTCTCTATCTTGTCAAACTTTTGAATAAAACATCGATGATCAAAATCGACGATCTGATGACAAATAGAACATTTTTTCTTACCAGCACAAATGTGTTTCTTTGGGTTGTTGGTACGAATCAGTTGTCCACACTTAGAACACGATTGTAATAACTCACAAGCACATTTTTGTTGCTGACCTTGAGTCTTGCGATGTTGTTGATAGCAAGTAGGACTGACAAAACGTCGTCGACAGGTTTCACAATACACGTGATGTTGTTTTGGTTCAGGAAGACATGGTGGGTCCGCTAAACAACCCCGACATCTTGCTCCACAAGCAATGTGTCGCTCCCTATTATTAAATCCATTGTTACATTTCTCACAGAAGTAAGAGCATCCCAAAAATCCAGTAATACTGGTAATGGTATCAAAATGTTCTTGATGGTGATATAGATGAATGTATTTTCCTTCAGGGAAATCGGGGCCTCGAAACAATAGAGCTCCACGCACTTCTTGAGGGTGAACTTTTAATGTATAATGAGGAGCCAAAACATCTTGAAGTTGCTGTAATTGAGAAATTCCACACACAGTCTCTTTAGGGATCCCCGCTTGTTGTAACAAGAGTTCTGCTTCTTTTCGTTGTTGGGGTCTGTTAGATTTTCTAATGTTCATCCAGGCTTTTTTCCATTCTTTGCTCTCATTCTTGTTAGAATAGGTACGGCCTACCACGATAGCTCGGGCTAAACACATTGAATCTTCAGTATTGTTAATTTGGACGACACTACGTTTGGTAGTACGAAGATCGTCCACCAATAACGGTTTTCTGCTTCGTCCACTTCCTCGAGGTGGAGAAACGTGAGTCAAGTAAACGGTGGCCTTTCCATCGGTGATAGTAAATTTGTCGTTTGATTGTTGTACATGTTCTATTTTAGACATGACTTTATCTGGCGTTAATTCTGCCGGGGTACTAAATTCAATCCAAACAGGACTCTTCAATTGGTCATGATGAATAGCTAGTCTCAACCGATCCTCTTCTTTGGCTCCACATTGCCGTTTTAAGTTCTGTAAGACAGATTCCCACAAATTGGTAATGAACCGCGCCGCTTTCTCAGGAGGTACTTGAGACTTGAAGTCTTTGAAGTGTACTGTGTGAGTATACGCCGTGGTCCTAAATTTTCGAGAAGTGATTTTTTGTGTCTCTCGAATCCTATAGTAATTTTCAGGAGCCACGGTAGCGTTAGCGGTAGCGGTAGCGGTAGGACTTTCTTGGTCAGGGGTTCTGGTGTTGGCAGTAACTTTGGTTTTGGTTTTGGGTGGCTTGAAAGTTTGGGTTTCAGGTGGTTGTTGTTGTTGTTGTTCAGTCATTTCATCTTCAAAGTCACTGGCATGGACTTGAGCCAGTAATTCCTCTAAGGGTGTTTCAGGAGGCACGGAATACCTTCGTCGCCTCTTGGTTTGTTCTTGTTCTGATTTATCATGGTTTGGACGTGATCTTTTCATCTTCAACTCTGATTTGAAACTGATTGAGTTTTTTCCACCCAGGCACCTTTATATATAGAGAGAAGAGTATATAAAGAGAGAGCTTCTTACCTTCAGAATCAGTCTTCTTTGGTGATTGAACTTTTCAAAAACTGTCAAGATGGAAGAGTCAAAAAGACAGATTGCTTTTTTGGTGAGAGATTTACAGACAGTGATTCGAAAGTATACTACGAACAATAAGAGTAAAGACTACTCATCCTCCTCTGTCACTAGAGATAAAAGTGACGATACTTGTTACATCTGTCAAAAGAAAGGACATTGGGCTCCAGATTGTCCCAAACGTGAACAGCAAAAGAGAGACAAATCAAAAGATATCTGCTATCATTGTAAAGGACCAGGACATTGGTCTTCGGAATGCCCTCAGAAAGAACAAGAAGAAGAAGAGGAGGGGGAGGAAGTGAATTCAGAATTAACAAACCTAGAAGAAGAAGAGGAACATATCATCAAGAAAAGTAAGAAGAGTGTAAGAAGAATGGAAGACGAAAGTGAGAATGAAGATGAAGAAAAGGAAAACAGGATTCCTATGAAGAAAAAGAAACACAAGAGAGACAAAAGTGAGAAGGAAGAAACTCAAGTGTTTAAATTCAAGCCACACAAGCATTACAGAAAGTGAACTTTGTTTTTTTCTTGTGTGTGATTTTTTTGGTGTTATATGTTATATTGCTGAATTATTTTGTAAAAAATTGGATGAATACATATGACTGGAGAGAAAAAAGTAAGTGGTTTTGTGTTATTTTGTTTTAGAGTAGAAATGCACGCACGCACGCACGCACTCACACTTGTACTATGGGGTGGGATTTTTTAAAGTTTTAACTTGATTTTTTTGGCAATTTGATTTCTTTTCTAGAAATCTGGGGGCCCTTAAAAGGACCATTGGGTTGTTTTGTTTTTGGTTTTCAAAACAAAAACTTTCAAATTAACTTCAAATGCCGTAGTCCTTTACCACGGCCCAATCCATATCCTGTTAATGCTGCTGCTACTGATGGTGTTTTCATTATGGTGGTAGTCACTGGTGGTGGTGGTGATATTGGTGACATGGGTGGTGGTGGTGGTGGCATCTCACTAGCACTGGAAGGTTTAGAAGAAGAATGTTGTTTAGCCCGTGATGGTCTTTTCCGTTTAGGTGGTTGATGAGTTAAAGAATACTTATAGAAATTAGTCATCCATTTCAACTCATATAATACCTCTTCTAACAGACTTACAGTTCTTTCTTGAAGACTGAGGCTTTCCTTTCCTGTTTCCTTCTTCTTCTCCTCCTCTTGTAACTGCTGCTGCTGCTGCTGTCTGATTTCTTCTTCTTCTTCACTTTGTTTTCTTCTCTCTTCTTCTTCTTTCTGTTGTTGTTGAAGAAGAAGAAACATTTCTTCCTCTTCCCGTTGCTTTTTGACAAAATTTTCCATGTCTTCCATTTGTCTTCTTTTAAAATCATTCACCACCATTGTTGGTACAGTAGTAGTAGTAGCAGTATTGTCAAACTCTTGATTTAGTAAATCTAAATCAAAGTCTTCCGGCCGAAAGTTCAATATTGCCGCAGCATTCATTATCGTTGTAGGATCACTCCAATACATTGATGTAGTACTTGTCTTTCCAGTCTCCATGAAGGCTGTCGAAAAAAGTAATAAAGCCTCCTACGAACGCTACGATACCTTTATACCCGAGATGACGTCACACCTCCGCTTTCTTCCTATTGGAAGAAAAACCGAACCGACTTGTAACACGTGTTTGGATTGGTAGTTGATTTGGATCCATTTCAATCCGATCGTAAGGTATATATACAACCACTCGTTTCATAAAGTTTCACCGGTTTTTTTTCTTCCAAGGCGAATACTCTTAAAAAACAAAATCATGTGGGTTAGTGTAGAATCCTCCAACATTGTTTCAGGAATGCTGTTTAATCCAGCATTCCTGATGTATGTAAAAGCATCATGGACTAAAACCAAAATTACGGATACAGCTACATGGTATCGACAAAGTTATGTGGAGAGACAAGGTTGTCTAAAGAGGGTTTTACTGTATGGCCCCGAAGTTCGAAGAAGTTCAAGAAGAAAAAGAAAACCCTCTAGGAGATGTTCTTGTTGTTAAAAAATCCAAACAACAACAATAACAACAAACAAAAAAGGTCCTTTTTAGGACCGCCCATTTATCAAGAAAAGATTAATTATTTTTTCAAATATTGCCTATATATAAGTGTGTGTGTTTTATATGTGGTGTGTATATTTTTTTTTTTTTTTTTTTTTCTCATAGTCTACCCTCAAACCAAAAAAAACCCCTTCTCCTATGTATGTTATATGTGATGAGTGATTTTTTAGGGAAAAAAGGGAATGTTTTCCATCACGTCCGCGCTTCTTGCATATAAACCGGTGCCTTCCACAGTAGCGCCATTCACACTTTTTTTCACTCTTCAAGAATGCTTGACATTATTGACAATCTACAGGAAGCCTGGGACTGGATGGTGGAAGTGAAGTATTATACGGAGAAAAGGATGTGGTGGTATCCAGTCAGTTGGAAGTGGGTAATCCATCACTTTACCTACATTAATTTGATTTTAAATTTAATTCAAGAAGTGAAGAAGGAGGAGGAAGTTAAGAAGAGTAACAACTCCTCCTCTTCTTCACCTTGTCGAGTAGGACTTCTTAAAGAAGTCTTGGATTACATCCAAATATTGGATGATCATTTAAAATGTATCATCCTTACTCGACAAGAAGCGGCCCTGCTCAGAGTAGAAACTATTATTAAACAAATTTTGGAACAGGAGGTCGCTAAAATCAAATTAATGTGGGTAAAGGAGAAAAGAGAAAAACAATTCAATCGTCTGAACTTGAACTGGATGAAAATTCAGGACAAGTTCAGACAATTGAATCATCCCGACTGGATACCTGAAAAGAAGAAGGAGGAGAAGAAGAAGAAGAAGAAGAAGTTCCACCTCCCAGGCTTTCTCACTCAATGTTGGGGAAAATAAAAAATTTTATTTCCCCTCCAACGGTCCTTTTTCAGGACCACCCTTTTTCAAGAAAGATTAATTCTATTTCTCACACCCCCTCCCTCCCTCCCCCCGTAGAGGTCCACCCACCATCTTGGACCTATAGAGACCCCCCTGCCATCTTGGTGGGTACTGGGGGACAGTCTTTTTTTGATGGCACTATGGGGACACAAGATTATGGGGCATCTTGTGTCCCCATAGTGCCATCAAAAAAAGGCTGTCCCCCAGTACCCACCCTCTACTACTATTGCTCATTTCACTGAATTATTTTGCGTTTCTCGTAATGCATTACTTTACTCCACAAGAAAGACCCTATGTAAAGAATATAGAGGCGTAAAATAACAGTATACTTTCTCTCCAGACGTACTGAATATTTTCTAAACTTCCGAGTACGTGCTCGAAAAACTACAACACCTGTACAGGTTACGTGACTGACACAGTTCCACCAGTCCATGTCGATCTATGTTCTACATTAACACCGTTTGGCTAACACAAAACACGTGCTGGAATGGTCTGTTCGCATCACTGTCTGAATCCATTTGTGTGCCTTTACATGAAATCAAATCGTTGATACTGAGTGCGTCAGTAATGGATACTAATAGCATTTTTTGAGGTTTAACAAAGTCCACGGCATATTTTTTGTAGATGGTATTCGTGGATACGCGAAAAAGCGGCATAGTATTATTGCAAATCGCTCGCAGTGACATGAAAGGAATGCTTTTCATACACACAAACGTGATGAATAAGTACCAGCCTAAAAGTAACTTAGTACATCCATGACCACTGGTACAGCTGTCATCAAATAAGTCTAAACGGCGTATGAATTCCTCTAACCGATCATTTTTGACAGAGTTGTTGACACCGGACATTTTTTGACGGAAGCTTTTGTAAAAATATCTATTGAATCATGACAACAATGACAACACCGCAACAACAGAAACAAGCTATGGTGCCCCCCCCATGTAATTACCCCCCCCCCCCCCGTAATTTCTATTTTTTTTTATAAAAAAAATTTGGTGCCCCTGCTTTGCTGGTGCCCTAAGCACGTGCTTAATCTGCCTATTGGGTAATCCAGCACTGATTGTTGCTTGTATTTCTGACAGCAAAAATAACGTTAAAGAAAGAAAAATCCATAGATTTGACTAGGCAGAGGATTATATTGTCTTCAACGATATTAAGGATCTAATATGCATTTATTCAGGCATACTTTGATGACGTGATATCTAATATGCATTTATTCAGGCATACTTTGATGGCGTGATATCTAATATGCATTTATTCAGGCATACTTTGATGGCGTGATATCTAATATGCATTTATTCAGGCATACTTTGATGGCGTGATATCTAATATGCATTTATTCAGGCATACTTTGATGGCGTGATATCTAATATGCATTTATTCAGGCATACTTTGATGGCGTGATATGTGTTCAATAAAGTATATGTATCTGTATAACATTGTCTTTATGTTTAATATGCATTTATTCAGGCATACTTTAATGGCGTGATATGTGTTCAATAAAGTATGTGAATCTGTATAACATTGTCTTTATGTTTAATATGCATTTATTCAGGCATACTTTAATGGCGTGATATGTGTTCAATAAAGTATGTGAATCTGTATAACATTGTCTTTATGTTTAATATGCATTTATTCAGGCATACTTTGATGGCGTGATATGTGTTCAATAAAGTATGTGTATCTGTATAACATTGTCTTTATGTTTAATATGCATTTATTCAGGCATACTTTAATGGCGTGATATGTGTTCAATAAAGTATGCGTATCTGTATAACATTGTCTTTATATTCACTACGGCAAAATTAATTATGCTTAAAACTACAATGTATTTGTTTCTTAAACTAAAATATTTTTGTTAAATCAAACATGTATGTTTGATTCAATCAAAGAATTTTTTCTCTTATGTTAAATTGTATTTTTGTTTCAGGTAAAAAAAACATATTTGCTTAAACTAAATGATATGTATGCTTTAACCATTTTGTTTTACTCGGGATATAATAGAATTAAGCTTAAACATAACTGCGCAATTTTGATTAAGCTCAAATGTATTTCGTTAAATCTTAGATATGTTTTTTTAAGTTGAATAATATATTTATGAAGAATGCGGCTGGTCCCCTCTCTCAAAAAGAAGAAAATCACACAAAATCTGTATTTTTCATAGAATTATTTATAATGATTCATCAAGTTAGTTAAACGAACTGCTTCCTCCTTTGGTGGCAGAAACGTCAAGATACAATTTACGTAATCGACAAAACTTCTCTAGATAAAATGCCAGACTTGAAATAAATAAAAAAATCTTTCCTTATCTCTTCTATTCTCATAAGGATTACCCTACCTGAAAATGTCAAAACGGAAAGCGATTTCTTAAAACTTATTAAGTATATTACCCCACAAAACAAAGCGTTCGTTCTTATTATCTTTCTAGTGATCGCAAATACTCTATTATGCATACTAGGATTTGTGATCGCAAATACTCTATTATTCATACTAGGATTAGTGATCGCAAATACTCTATTATTCATGCTAGGATCAGAAACCAATGTAGCGATCTTAAAAAAGATCAGTATGACAATCACCTGATAGACAATTCCTTATGCAACTGTGGGGTAGAAGCAGAAAGTGCATATCATTATATTTTCATTTACACTGGAGACACAGTTCAAAGGAAAAATCTAATACTTAGTCTTAATGAAATATTCGTTCAAGTCTCTGTAAACACTCTTCTATTTGGCTCACGTGAACTCGAAACTGAACAAAATTTGAATATCTTTTAAGTTTTTTAAAAGTACATTTTGGAAACAAGGCGTTTTATTTAATGCTTCTACCTAAGATCCTAAATATAAACGAATTCATTTTTTCCCCAGACAGTACAATGACCAATTTATATTTGATGTTGGTGCATTATATACTAAATTCGATTCTTTCCGAAGTTTGGTAACACACCACTATTTACTTGCCCTGGATATTTTTTTGTTTTTCCTTTTTCGAACCGTTATGTTTTAATTTTCAGCACATTTAATTTTTGTGTTTTTTTTTTCTTTTTTTTTTCTTTTTTCTGACGCATGTATTGTTATATTTAAATGGGGAAGGTCTAATGTTTTAAAAACTTGTAACCCGACCCCTTTTGCATAATTTAGCAAATAAAATATGTTTAAACCATAATAGTATATTTGAATAAACTACAATATTTTTGCTCAAGCTGAATTACAATTTTGCTTACGCTAAATAATATTTATGCATAAACCAAAATATGTTTTGCTTAAGTTAAAATAAAAAAGATTAAGTATAAATGTATTAGTTTTGCTTAAGCTAAAAAGTTTTAATTTTTCACTTCATATAAGTAATTTTTGCTTACCATTAGTAATATATTTTGCTTACCATTAATAATATTTTTGCTTACCATTAATAATATTTGTGCCTATTTGAGTTAAAATAGGTTTGCTCAAGCAAAATCTTATTTTTGATAAAGCTAAGTTATTTTCATCTTTAAGCCAAAATACTTTTGCTAAATCTAGCAGAGAATTGGAATAGAACATAAAAAAAATCTCTATATAGTCGAAACCCATACCAAAGCATGCATTACCATTGAAATTATTCATTTCCCTACACTCAAATAAGTTCACCTGATAGATCAGATTCTCGTTTCAGTTGAATATCATTGGTTGAAACACATTTTATTGCCATATTTACAGCACATGGGGTCGGGCTTGAATATCATGTAGTATTATTTTCAAGTCGGTATTTGATGGAGTTTCTTTTGTTTAAATGAATAGTGGCGATTCGTTCAACTGACAGTTATGTTAAATTAAGACAGCTTTTAAATAAAGGTATAACGATAATTATTTACAGAAAGTGAGAAAAACTTTATGTGTAGAAAACAGTAGAATCAGAAAAAAAAATGGTAAAGTTTGCTGTGATTGGTTCATTTTATAAGAGTTGTAGCTACTGTTATTTTTTGAAGATCCTTAATTACCTTCACATTATATCTATTTAATTTTTAAATATTGTTGTGTATTTTTTTTTAAAATTCTTGTATAACTTGTATGAATGTAAGAAATTATTCCTTGATAATTTTAGTTCTTCACCCGGTCTAAGTCTGGTGGATTCATCTTTCTAAAGTGCTGTGGAGTACCATATTTTCGAGGTCTCAATATGGATCTCTTGGGCGGTATATGATGCGCCTGCCAAAGTAGGGCAGAAAGTATATTTATTGAACAAACCGTTAGCATTCAGGTCTTGGGAAAACAAATAGTACCGTGAAACCTTAAGTATTTTGAGAGTAAAAGGGCAGTTTTAGAAGATCGCGAATGCAGCCCAAAATATACGAGTATTTAAGTAACAAAGATCCTGAAATATTATGTCCTTGGATATTAAGTTTTGAGAAAACACAGCAACTTGTAATGGAGGAGACTAAAGAAGGCGAAGCACCCGGAAGCTCCTGCATTTTAAGCGTTTCCTGGGCACAATTTTAACCATCTAACTGTAAAGAAAACTTACTCTAGGAAACGTTCCGGTTCTTTCTCTGCCTCTCCCACCCCTTCCGCCCGTGGACTATGAGTAGCCTCAGAGAGCTCAACATTAATATTCCAAGTATTATATTAGCGTGTCAAAAGTTGGATGTTTGGCATACAGAGACTGTCAAGAAGGTTAACATTTTCATTGTTTACCTTATCAGAGACATTTATATTTGTAGCGGTTCGGCATGGTTAAGAACAGAGATGTCAGGAATCTACTGCCCGTGCAATATCAGACTCCAAAAAGTAATCGACTTTTCGATGCATCTTTAATTGTTGTTAGCTGTTGTCCTGCTTGCTTTCCCAGGTCTGATCAGCAGATCCAATGCACCGATGGGCCAGTTAGACACAATGTCTCGTGGTCATCGTTTTTTTTTTTTTTTTTTTGTTTTGTTTGTCAAGTTTTGTCTTGCATATATTGCGTGACAACATGCCTCACTTTATACAAAAAATCTTTTTTTGTAAAACATAAAAAAAAAAACATCTAAGATTAAGAATTTTACACAACATCAAAGAATTTTCGGTTGATGAGGCTTCTCATCCACCTTTCACTTTTTGGACCATTCAGTGTCCTTGCTGGACCATTCAGTGTCCTTGCTGGATCATTCAGTGTCCTTGCTGGATCATTCAGTGTCCTTGCTGGAC
This sequence comes from Margaritifera margaritifera, assembly GCA_029931535.1. NCBI lineage: Eukaryota > Metazoa > Mollusca > Bivalvia > Unionida > Margaritiferidae > Margaritifera > Margaritifera margaritifera. Next base: position 95,115 of record JAQPZY010001239.1, on the reverse strand, counting down.
CATTCAGTGTCCTTGCTGGATCATTCAGTGTCCTTGCTGGACCATTCAGTGTCCTTGCTGGACCATTCAGTGTCCTTGCTGGACCATTCAGTATCCTTGCTGGACCATTCAGTGTCCTTGCTGGACCATTCAGTGTCCTTGCTGGACCATTCAGTATCCTTGCTGGACCATTCAGTGTCCTTGCTGGATCATTCAGTGCCCTTGCTGCTATATAAATAACCATCATTCTTTCGGATAGCTTCTCAGGAATAGCTTACGGGTAGTTTTTTATCATTTGAGATGGCAATTAGCAAATTACGTTATTCTTTATTTTAAAAAAACTGTCGTTATTCGAAAAATTATCATCATCAATACAGTGTGTGCAAGACTAGTTCTTGAAATGAGTTCTATTTTATGGCAGAGTAAATTGTGATATAATCATATTGTCCTCGTGATACGACCATGTTTACTGTGTATCTTATGATTGACACGATTATGTTTGCTGTGTATCATATGATTGATACGGCCACGTTTACTGTGTATCTTATGATTGATACGGCCATGTTTACTGTGTATCTTATGATTGATACGACCATGATTACTGTGTGTCTTGTGATTGATACATTCGCCTTTCGTTTACTTCTTGAAGGCTTATTGGACTCCTTTTGCAAGCAGTTACATCCTGGTTTGTATCCCCTTCGTCTTTCAACTGCGGCACATATATATCTTAAAATAACTTTAGTTTCCCTAAGACGACTTAAAAGAATGATGCGTATAATTACCACTCTTGTGAACGTGCTATCTCCCATAAAATGTTTGAAAGGGTAAATACGAACATTGTAAGTTTCATATTTTAAGTAATTTAATTAGTACATTTGAGTTCTTTACAATACAGTGTCATGAAAAAGTAGAAATACTAGTACATCACAAAGTAGAAATACTAGTACAACACAAAAATAGAAATACTAGTACATCACAAAAGAACCAGGATAAGGATATCTCTGTGACTTAAAGAAAATTGAAACTGAATATTTAATATTACGGCAAAGACTAATTTAATTTTCGAAATAAATGGTTTTCTTCCTCTCTTGTGACTCAGTCGAACCAGGTTTACATGGATGCGTAGGTGAAAGGTTCATGAAATACTTATTATTTTGTAGTGATCGAACACGAAACACGAAACCAGCTTGATCGGTATCAGCTTCACAAAACACTGTGATGTGATTTAAATTGTCGAATGCAAGATATAAAGCAATTACTTCTTGCTATAACACTTACTCATGTCAGGAAAATAACTGGTTTACCATCTTTCAATAATACCGATTTTCCAAACAGTTAGTGTCAGATTGCTGTAGCTTGTCTATTTTATCCGGATTGCTATTAAAATAGATGACGCTGATTTAAACTGTAAGTTAAATTGGTATAGTGTCTTAACACTTTTCCGATATGGCATTTACTAGGTGCGACCTGCCCTGAAATGTCTATAACATTAATATGGCATTTACTGCGTGCGACCTGCCCTGAAATGTCTCTAACATTAGTATGGCATTCACTAGCTGCGACCTGCCCTGAAATGTCTCTAACACTGATATGGCATCCACTAGCTGCGACCTGCCGTGAAATGTCTGTAACACTGATAAAAATATTAATATAATAGTAATTCAAATCGAAATGACCACTGGTCAATTAATCTTTTCCATCATATTTAGGCTTTTCATATATGGCAAACCTCCCGGTTCTAAATGAATGTTGACTTCGAATCCAATATGATATCTAAATATTTTGGGAATAACAGTACCATATTTTTGAATCACAGAGCTTCAATTGGTTTCTGAAGAGAAAAAAATAATTTTAATTCTTTTATTGTTAATCAGGTAAGTTTACAAGTCATACATTTTTTTAATTTGCATATTTCAGCATATCCGTGATCGGATCACTAGGTAAGCATATCCGTGATCGGATCACTAGGTAAGCATATCCGTGATCGGATCACTAGGTGAGCATATCCGTGATGGGATCACTAGGTAAGCATATCCGTGATATGATCGCTAGGTAAGCATATCCGTGATCGGATCACTAGGTAAGCATGTAATTACTCTCTACTAACAACATAACGATAAAGTAACTTCAAGAATAATGTAAATATAATTGATATACATATTACATATATACGACGACTACCGCAATGATGATGACAACAACGATAACACCAATAATAATAATAATAATAATAATAATAATAATAATAATAATAATATAATTTTTCTTATTAACATCATTGTCAACATTTATTATTTATTGAATGTTTTGCTTTTAATTTCCCTTGGTCTGAACAAAGCAAAAGCTTGAAATAAAAAAATATGAGTAATTTATATAAATATGAAACTGATGTGTACACTGTGGCATGTTATGATAGAAGACTTGAACAATCATAAATAAACCCATCATTGTATTTGTATCTATGACTAATGTAGATTCTATTTGTATATATGACTAATGTAGATTGTATTTGTATCTATGACTAATGTAGATTGTATTTGTATCTATGACTAATGTAGATTGTATTAGTATCTATGACTAATGTAGATTGTATTAGTATCTATGACTAATGTAGATTGTATTTGTATCTATGACTAATGTAGATTGTATTTGTATCTATGACTAATGTAGATTGTATTTGTATCTATGACTAATGTAGATTGTATTAGTATCTATGACTAATGTAGATTGTATTAGTATCTATGACTAATGTAGATTGTATTTGTATCTATGACTAATGTAGATTGTATTTGTATCTATGACTAATGTAGATTGTATTAGTATCTATGACTAATGTAGATTAGTAGTAGTAAACGTTTCCTAATAAATGAAAAGTTACTACTTTTGTCAAAATTGTTGTGTCCAGCTGCTATTTTAAAACCGCGTGTCCCGATGTTTGAATCATTAAGAATGTCTTGTATGTATGTATTTATTTATTTATTTCTGTTAGAATGTTTTATGTCCCTCACATCTAACTCCTATTAGCACATACAAATATGATTAAATCAGTTGTAAGATGAAAATGTTTACACTAGTAGAGATTTCCCCAAATGTGTGCTTTTAAAAATGTGGAGGTGAATGACCCCATCAAGGTCGGCTCAGCAGTCCTCCAACTATACTCCCCACACCAGACATGAATTGTCACTGTTCATTAATATGTGCCAGTAGCAGAGGACGGGACTAGTAATACAACCTAGTATTAAACTGTGTTGAAGTTATAACTACAGATAGATTAAACATAATACAAGAGTTGAATTTATGCATTGTCCATCAGATATCTTTAGTTCATGTTTAAAACCGTTTAACAGTACAATATGTGTAAACCATCGATATTTATTTTTCTCAGAACAAAATTTACAGTTAGTAACAGTTTAATTGGCCAAATCTTTAAATCTAAGCTGATAGGAACGTATGTTCATGAGAGTTTCCTTATTCCAGGCATGATATTTTAACTAGGTGATTCTTTGGTTATTAAAAAAAATGCATTTTACATATTTTGTATCTGAAAAAATCCGATACTGATTTAAATCAACATACTTATTCAGTGTGTGTTAAGCTGGTAAATATTCTACAACATAAATATAAGATAAGCAATAATGGAAATTAAACCTACTACCCAACTACAATAAAATTTCCTTCTGCGTGTTTACTCTTCATACTATTTTCCTTTACTACATATACACAAGGAATGAGCAACACGAGGAATGAGTAACACGAGGAATGAGCAACACGAGGAATGAGCAACACGAGGAATGAGCAACACGAGGAATGAGTAACACGAGGAATTAGCAACACGAGGAATGAGTAACACGAGGAATGAGTAACACGAGGAATGAGCAACACGAGGAATTAGCAACACGAGGAATGAGTAACACGAGGAATGAGCAACACGAGGAATGAGTAACACGAGGAATGAGCAACACGAAGAATGAGCAACGCGAGGAATGAGCAACACGAGGAATGAGCAACACGAAGAATGAGCAACACGAGGAATGAGCAACACGAGGAATGAGCAACACGAGGAATGAGCAACACGAGGAATGAGCAACACGAAGAATGAGCAACACGAGGAATGAGCAACACGAGGAATGAGTAACACGAAGAATGAGCAACACGAGGAATGAGTAACACGAAGAATGAGCAACACGAGGAATGAGCAACACGAGGAATGAGCAACACGAGGAATGAGTAACACGAGGAATGAGTAACACGAGGAATTAGCAACACGAGGAATGAGTAACACGAGGAATGAGTAACACGAGGAATGAGTAACACGAAGAATGAGCAACACGAAGAATGAGCAACACGCTCATGCCGAGCAAATGTCTGAAGGTTGTATGAATATTGACACTTTACTACACATACACGAGGAATGACCAACACACCGATGCCGAGGAAATGTCTGAAGGTTGTATGAATATTGACACTCTACTACACATACACGAGGAATGACCAACACACCGATGCCGAGGAAATGTCTGAAGGTTGTATGAATATTGACACTCTACTACACATACACGAGGAATGAACAACACACCGATGCCGAGGAAATGTCTGAAGGTTGTATGAATATTGACACTTTACTACACATACACGAGGAATGAGCAATACACCGATGCCGAGTAAATGTCTGAAGGTTGTATGAATATTGACACTCTACTACACATTCAGATCGTTTTAAATAGAGTTTAGGTCTAAATAAATTTAACGGTGCTCTCTAGTAAAATTAGGCAAGTTTTGCCTGCAAAAATCCAATGTCCCAGATCATGGAACGATTTCGTTGGATTTTGTGTTTGACGGCACATTAAGACATAGAAGGTTATATTGTGCCGAGGCAGTTGGAGTAAAGTACCGAGCTGAGGGACTGACAACTACAGTCGACCCGACATGGTCTGTGAAGGATCAAATTCGCACCTTTCGGGTCGCGATTCTGGCGCGCTAAACACTAAGCTAAAGCTGCACTCTAAAGGATAATACTTTGCAAGTGACTTCAACCTTTGAAAAAAGAGAAAACTTCGTTGTTCATGGTTTAACTCTGTAATCTGTGGAATCATATTATTTTCGTGTTAGCTTGAACGTCATTGTTATAGAAAAGGAAGTTAAAGAAACAAAGTCTTAGGTACGGAAATTTATTACGCCTGTAACCACTCTAAAAAATAGTCATCCTTGCAACACTTGTTACTGATATGACAAATCAAAACTACACATTGATAATAGACTAACCATAAAACTAATGTATTTCCGTAAGACAGAAAAGGAAGTTGGCAAAGACGATCCTTACTATAAGGTCATGTAAAATAAATATAACTAATTTTTATTTACAATATGTATTCAATTGTGACGTTAATTCAGTTAGATTTTATAGCATGATATTTATTGGACACGGTGACTTTCAATATGGTGTCATTTCAAGACAATACGAGAATGGATGACGTTACTAATTGATACCGTTATATTGAAACTATCTTCCACCAAGTCAAATAATTAGATGTAGACGTGTAGCTCTGTGACAGATGAAATGGAAATTAGGATGACATAGGTTATCAGCACAGCATTGTCATCAAAATATTTATCACCATCCTCTAATGTTTCTGTTATCCTTATATTGTCATCAACAGATAAGGAATTCACCGCTGCATTAAGCCAGTGTTATCAGATTCCTGTCGCCATGGCTACAGCAAATCTTTCAGAATATGTTCGAAATCCAGGACAGTGTCAAAGTAACAGGAAATATTAACACGATTATTCTAATAATCAGATAATATATATTTACATCAGCTTATTTTTTATAAATATAAGAATATGTAAAGACATATTTTATTGTCACGCAATAAAAAAAAGAACAGAACATCCACCCTATTCAGCATTTAATTTTACATTGCAGTTTATAGCTTCAAGCGTGAGGGGGTTATATTGTAATCGGTTTACAAAGGACTAAGTTTTGAAACTCCATGAACATGAATTATCTATATTGCAACTGTTATTTACCTTAATAAATTTAATTCTAGGCTTATAGAGGACATAGTTATGATAAATATAAATTAACCATTCAATGACAAGTTGTTTTCTTTTTTCCTTTTTTTTTTTTTTTTTTACAGTTTTTGTACAAGATGTATTCAATACTAAGGCTAATTCAATTAGATTTTATAGCATGATATTTATTGGACACGGTGACTTTCAATATGGTGTCATTTCAAGACAATACGAGAATGGATGACGTTACTAATTGATACCGTTATATTGAAACTGTCTTCCAGCAAGTCGAATAATTAGATGTAGACGTGTAGCTCTGTGACAGATGAAATGGAAATTAGGATGACATAGGTTATCAGCACAGCATTGTCATCAAAACATTTATCACCATCCTCCGCTGTTTCTGTTATCCTTATACTGTCATCAGCTGATAAGGAATTCACCACAGAATTTAGCTGGCGTTAAAAACCGAGTATTTATCGGCTTCTTGTCGTCATGTATGCAGCGAAGCCTTCCGAATATGCTTCAAGTCGCAGTCGCGGACAGCGTCATTACTGAATCAAAATAGATATGATGCAATTATTTAAATACTTGTGGTAATAGAAATGCGCTCTCGTCAGATTTTCTTTTTCAGTCTAAAATGATATTCAGAATTTTGAGAGATATTTTTGGTAGCAAGCAGTTCCTGTATTCATTTACAAATCAATGCAGATAGTGATAAATGTAATCATCAGAAATTAAAAAGTTACACATGTACGCCTGTTTGTTTATCCAATTTCCTCACATTTATGCCAAAGCTGTCGTTTTCAATCTAGGCAAAGGTATGTCGCATTATCTCGCATTACGTCTTTGTAGTTCTCTCGATAGGCAAAGGTATGTCGCATTATCTCGCATTACGTCTTTGTAGTTCTCTCGATAGGCAAAATTACATAAGTGTTTTGTTCCGAGTGGGCGGAAAGAACGAGTTTGATGCGGCGTAGGGATATGTCAAGGCCGTCAGGCCGAGAAGTATATTCCTACGCCATATCAAACGAGTTCTTTCCCCCCGACTCGGAACAAAGCACTTATGTGGTTTTGTATTTATTATACAATACAATACAATACAATACAATACAATACAATACAATACAATACAATACAATACAATACAATACAATACAATACAATACAATACAATACAATACAATACATTACAATACAATACAATACAATGTTTATTCCGCTCGGGTTACGAATGTGACAAATGAGGAGTACAAAGTAAATTAAAAGTATATAAACATGCGTGTAACATAGATATCATATTTTTACAGGGGACTGATGATGTATTTACAATAATAGTATAGTAAATAAGGTGTTCTAGACAATAGAGTTAGATGGTTGTTACAACATTATTCATCTGGTAATAAATTTTTTTAACATATCCCCTTTTATTTACACATTCTTTTCACATTATTTAATTTATCCTTTAAAACAAAATTGACTTGATGCATTGGGAGGTTTATGGAAGATAATGTGCAACCCACTGAAAACCCCCCATGAGACGTACGTAACCAGGGCTAGGCCTAAATACCCACATGAGACGTACGTAACAGGAGTTAGGTCTAAATACCCACATGAGACTTACGTAATCGGGGCTAGGCCTAAATACCCACATGAGATGTACATAACCGGGGCTAGGTCTCAATAGACACTGTGCAGTGATTTATTCTGTAGCTTTGGATTTTTACAAATGTTGTATGGGACATATAAATGGATTTAAACGGCAGTCACAGACAAGTGATTTTTCTTTATTTCTCAAAATGGAACATAGGTTTTGGACCAGTAAGCGAACCTTTTTCTTCTTCCCTGCTCACTGAATACACACACTTTACTTCAAGCAAATTTCAGGGCAAATTTAATAGGCCAACAGTAGTTAAGTCTATATTCAATTATACAGAAAGCTCATTAATTTACAGTACATTAAAACTCTGTATTTTATTATGTTTTCATTACAATAAATTATTGATGCATTGAACTTTAATGTGACAATGTAACCATTTTTAAAAACGAAGATTCAATCTCTTTCTAACATGCAGACTAGATTTTTAATAATCATTTTGATATTTTTCAACAAGAAAATTATAAATGATATTGTTCTGTTTTCTTCTCTTTGTTTTCTACTTGAAAAGTCGCAAGAATTTAAAATGTAAACAAAATTTCAATTCCCTGATTGTGCCCCAGTGATGAAAAAGTCTCAACAACATTGTGACAAATGTAATTCTTTTAAATTTCAGCTGCTGACATCTATGATACGGTCATCTCTATGTTGCAAATGTTTATCAATTTTACACTCAGATTTACTCAGCGAATATTAATAGACAAATTAAGTGTTCATCCACTTAAACTTGCTTGATAAAGAAAATAATAATAATAATAATAATAATAATAATAATAATCCGGAGTCTATATTTTGAATATCTGAATCTGAAATGGATTTCTGGATGGTATTTTAGATCATTGCGTTGTGGAATGTCTCTTATCTGTGTCATCAGTGCTGCAGCTATGAACGAGATCAACAGGTGTACGGTTCAGAAGTTTCTGTTCTTCGATTTCTTAAACCTTTTTTTATATCTTTGCGTCGAGAATCCAGCACTTTGTGGCTGGTATCAAACTATGTTGAAGATAAAATGCTGTAGCCATAGTTATTGTCCCTTCAATACTTGTCTTGAGCCCTGTATCTGGTTCATAGTACGAACGATCCAGTTTCATTACCAGGTAGGTACCGATATAAGTGTCTAATTAAACAGGGGTAATGTTGATAATTTCCTTTTCGTTTTCTTCGAACGAGCTGGCATTTCTAACCATGGCTTCAATTTGGACATGACTTCCTGAGTCTTTCTTAATGTGTCTGGATTTGAAAAAAAATAATTCAATATGATATTTCAGCGGCAAAATACTTGGTCTCTGTCATATTTGGTGTCAGTTTCCACACCAGCTTCATCTGAGAACTCATCGTCATTCATTCTGTCCAAAATATTTTTGTCAACCTCAACTAACGCTAATTTCCCGGCGGTAGGTACTGTGTAATGCCCATAAACTCCTCTCCGTTACTTACGGTACTCTCCGTTTAGGCTCCAGCGGCGAATTTGGCCATTTTCACCAGATACATTGTACAACCGCCCCCCCTCCCCCATATGACTTAATTTTTTAAAATTAAAAACTGTGTAGACGTTTTTGAAATTACACCCAATAGTTTCAAATTTATAGCAATAACTAATTCCTGATATTGTATAAGCAGACCATTATTGAATATTTCAAGTGGTAAAGGTAGTTCAACCCTGGGTGGACGATACGGAAATTGTAGGTGTGCGATACGGAAACACAGATTAAATATCTATATCGAACACCAGATTAGCCATGTAAGATTAAATGGATATGTAATAAATACAAGTTTGTCATAATGATACAAACGTTGCATTCGTCATACCTATTGTAATCGTAATGCGTATATCCCCTGTTGACATGTATGGGAAAGCTGGACATGATTACCTATTTATAGGAGGGAAAGATGATTATTTGCAAGAGTTACAGTAACTGAACTAAACGCAAAGCTCAGACATGTAACATTGACGCAACGTAATGTAGTGAAACGCAACACAAAGGTAACGCCTATCTACGCCAAGGATACCGTAGCGCAACGTAGCGGGAACGCAACGGAAGACAAGTAGAACGAAATGATACAGATTCACATCCTAGGTTGCCCGGGATGTTCAATACAGAGACAAGACAACTAACTAGTGTCGTGAATTTCCGTCCAGCGGTTTATGAGAATAACTGGTAAATGACAGACAGACAGACAGAGGATACCACGCTTGGCGCTACAAAGAGCTCAGCAAATGGGAAAGAATTAAAATAGTTGTATTTGTTGACATTTCCATAGGAAAGGGGAAAGGGGAACATGTAAGCAGTGCACAATGATGCTGCATGACGACACAACTAAATAATATGGGCATTAGTTTCCAGTTGTGTTCATTATCTATAATTTGCCAACAAGATGTGAAAATATTATATTGTTTTCTTTCTTATTGCATTTCACTCGCGACCTGATTACGAATTTTTAAGGGGGCATCGGGTGGCCGAGTGATCTAAGGCGCTCGCCTTTACAGATCACTCACATCACACCTCTGTCCGCGTGGGTTCGAGTCTCGGCTCGGCCAACGTGGGAATGAGAAAAAGCTTGCCAGTAGATCCCCGTGGGCCGGTGGTTCTTTCCGGGATCTTCCCGGGGTCAGATATACAGATATACTGGCCGCCATGGATAGGATACAATGAAAAATGGCGTTAAACCCCACAAAAACAAACGAACCAAACCGAATCTTTGCTTTATTAAGCTTCAAACAGTTGATGCCCTGCCTTCTTGTATTTGCTGGAGGAATGTCGATGAGACTTCAAGAATATGAAAGAGAAAGATTATTGGTTGACTGACACGAAACAATGTAGGTACAGCGAAATTTGTCTGCTCTGGTTTTGGCTTAAAACATGTTTAAAATACAATGATGTCGCCTGTGCTGCATATACACAAAATGAAGTCGAGTACAAATGTGCACATTTTCATAGAAGGATGTTAATACAGGAGAATATACATGTTACACACACATACACACACACACACACACACACACACACACACACACACACACACACACACACACACACACACACACACACACACCAAAATACATATAGGGATATTTTTCAGCAGGTGTAAAATGTAATGACATCCAATACATTTTCGGTCTATCGGCTTGCACAAAGAAAAATGGCACCTCTAATTAAATCTTAGAAAACCCATAAGCCACGGGTATAAACCTGACAAACATTGTGAATACAAAATAAACATGGGCTGGGGAGCATATAATAATTAACGGTTTCCTTGCAGAGAGAAAACTTCAAGATGTACTTGCAAATATGCGTATGGAATCAGTATTTTACATTCTTCTGTGTTTTCATCGGATGGCGTTACATTTTGCAGGCGACTCTTGGATTACTAGTTCATGACTTGGAATTCAAGGTAGAGAAATGAATATAGATCCCAGGATAAACAAAATATATTTCATATTCTAAGTGGCATTTCGCTATGAACGGTATTTTAGCAATTCTGATATATTTCAACGACCAATTTTCGAGGAGAAACTGAGGATTCGTGAAAAACGGCTATCTACCTGATGCTAGTATTTGTGAAGAATAAATCCGACGATGGTTAACTCCAATTTACAGATGCTTTCATGAAAAAAGTATTAGCGCTATATGTATGCCTAAGTTTGACATTAAATATTCTGTCAGTCTAATATTGGTAGTACTGGTTCCTGATTTGCTAAAACTCTGAACCAGTGACTGATATAATTCTCCGCTATGTAAATCGGAGAGGAAAGTCCTAGTTAATATTTGTTTTTAATTCATGGTGCTGTCAATAGTTTGGAATAAAACTTTATTTTTATAACTTGGCTTCTGTTTGAAAAATGCGATGCTTTTTTTTGTTCCCATATAAGGATTTGTGTATTTTGAAATTCCTCCCGTATTGAACCAATTTCAGGTGAAGTTATAATGAAATCAAACGGTGATATTAATCAAATCGCTGTTTTATTTCGTCTTTTTTATATTCTATCTGCGTCTTCCTGTGCTTTTATTTCTTTGGCTGTTATTTCAGCCTTAATTTTTAGAAGCCACTTTCAATCTTCATCAGGACACATTTATTAGCTGGTGGAAGTTGCTTATCCGTTAACATTAGAACAGTGTCTCAGTGAAAGAACCAAGCATGAAAGAAACTCTGCATTTTATTGCTGCGATAGTTTGGTTCACGAGTGCAAATCTCGAGTATTTTTGTGCTATTTATTATATCCAATTGCCAGACAATTTTTAACATGCTTTTTAAAATTATTTACCTATCCTTTACAACTTTAGACCATCTATTAAGAATGTGTTTGTTAGAGTGAAAACACAAAGATCTAGCATTAAGAGCGGGAAGCCTAAAGACGGAATCGAAATTTATCGCCTTGCTTAATTAAATGATGCCTATTTCGAGCTTCTTTTGAGTAAAAAAGGTAATCTATTAAACAAAATATATTCGGAGAAAATAAGTCTATCTAATGCTGTCATGGCGTGCGACAATATCAATCACACTATTATATGAAAAAGAGAAAAAAAGATATTTAAAAGGAAAGGCTGGGAAATAAGATCATAATTCGGGTGGTTTTAACTACAAAATTTCTACTTTATAATACTTATCCTTTAACTGGCCTGAAGGTTAAAAAAAATTGAAACATTTGAGTACAAGTTTGGACTCTGATTAAAGTTTATGGTAAAACGGTTTGAAGACTTTACTGTTTAATTTCTTCTTTTTTTAATTTCTTCATTTTTATTTTAAATTTTTTTTTTTAGAATGTATTAACAACCAGATTTTCATTTTGCTTTTAAATTTATATTTTCAGTCTGATTTAAAAGTTACGATGTTTATAAGTTCTGGGGCCTGGCTCGGAAGAAGAAGAAGAAGAAGAAGAAGAAGAAGAAAAAGAAAAAGAAAGAACAAAAGAAGAAGAAGAAAGAGGAGAAGACATGCAATTATGAATCAAGAATGAAAAAAGACTGCATACAATACAATACAATACAATAGCAGTCATTCGAAACATTACCGAAGATCTAACTAACTTAAACAGAGCATGTAGAAATTTGTATGAAATTGTATGGAATTAGGGCGGCTGTCAGATCACAATGTAAACAGCAACATTGTAAGGTAAGTTTTATCCGCCAATTATCGCTATTTCCGCTTCAGTACCAAAGGAATTATATCTCAGTTAACCCTAATAAACCTTCAAACTCAGCCCTTTTGATAAAGTATAAGGAGGTTTAGCTGTTGGAAACATTTTTTTGTTATACATCTTTAAGGACGGCAACACAAAAATTCAAAGGTGAAACAGCAAAAATTACCAAAGGGTAAACGAAACATTCTTGTTCTAATTATTTATTGACGCTGTGCTGATACCATAGAAGATTCGATAATTTTCATTCTAAGCTTTGTTTCGTCTGGAATTTACAGCAAATCCGATAAGAAATATTTTTTGCTTGTAGTAAGTACCAGACACAGTTTCTCGTCGTTTGCTGGTATGAAATAATTAGCCCACCTTTCATCGTATGAAATAATTAGCCCACCTATCATCGTATGAAATAATTAGCCCACCTTTCATCGTATGAAATAATTAGCACACCTTTCACTTACAAAGGTGGACCAACTTGAGTCAAGCAGTATTTACAGAAAAGGATTAGAAGCTATTTTTATTTGCATCATTTGAGGACAGAACTCTTGATATGAAACGTAACATGGCCCATAAATAACATTTTAATTTAGCATAAAGATATATTTTAATGGTGAAAAGAGTTTGAAATATATGATTTTTGTTAGGTACAGCGCTGAGAATGATTAAAGTTCTGATATGTAACTATGAGAAGTATTCATCATATAAATTCGAACACGAAACTTGAAATATTTCTAGTAGTAAAATAGATAATTTTTTACGTGTTTATATTAAAGATGTGAAAATATGAAGTAGGGGTATGTTTACGACACAGCAACAGAAGTATTTTATTGAGTGCCTTGGCAAATGGAGTAAATGACTTGCGCAAGGACGCACCACAATAGTCGACTCGGGCTAATCCAGTGGTAGGATTCGAACCCGCACCCTTTCTGTCACTAGCCCAGCAAGGTAACCACTGAGCTCTAGTGATCTCTGCCTCTGTCAGGTGTGCGCATCGGCTCTATACTACATCTCTCAATCCGCAGTTTTTTTTGTTTTTTTCATGATGTGTTAGGTAATAAATTAGCGAAATGAACTTATGTTGTTGTTTTTAATTGTAATTGCTGAAGGTCTTTGCATACATATGAAATAATATATTGTTGACTACTGGGAGAGGTTTCAGGTTACTTTAGTGTATCTTTCAATCAATCAATCGATTAATCAATTTATCTGTTTATTTATATGTCTGAACAAAATAAATGTTACCATGTCATCATGTTCTTCCTGCTGGAAATAAATTTCAAGGTGAACTTATTCTTTAGCTTAATTATTTCAAGGTGAACTTATTCTTCAGCTTAATTATTTCAAGGTGAACTTATTCTTTAGCTTAATTATTTCAAGTGAACTTATTCTTCAGCTTAATTATTTCAAGTGAACTTATTCTTCAGCTTAATTATTTCAAGGTGAACTTATTCTTTAGCTTGATTATTTCAAAGTGAACTTATTCTTCAGCTGAATTAGTTCAAGGTGAACTTATTATTCAGCTTAATTATTTCAAGGTGAACTTATTCTTCAGCTTAATTATTTCAAGGCGAACGTATTCCTTAGCTTAATTATTCTACAGACGGCCCTTTTAAATATTATTGCGAGCACCCAAGTCCTTTTGATAAAGACTATAGCTGTTTATGATTTAAACCTTGCCATACATTTTCCGTCATAAGGTACCACTTTTAGTCAACCAGTAAGGAGGTGAACCGCGTTTTAACTACATTGGTGATCAACAAGGTAGTACACTTACCAAAAGAAAGTTATCTGGGTGAAAACTTCATAAATATTTGCCTACTAAATAATAATGTACAACCATATACTGACTGTGGGAAGAAATAATTGTCAAAAAATACAAAAACAATAATAATATTGATGTCCAGGAACTTAAGGAATGAGACTTGACATAATACAAATTATATAGATGAATATTTCGAAGTGTTTTGAATGAAAATAACGGTAACAATTAGATATATCACTAATTTGTGGAATTCGATATGAATAAAATTCTTCATATTAATTTTAAACGTAATAGAATCCATGCTCCACATACACTTATGTTTCACTGTAAACTAAAGAGAGTATTTTAAAAAACTGTCTCAAAGTATGAACTCATTTCCTGACATTATTAAGAACAAAACGTATCGTATTATTTATATATATATATATATATATATATATATATATATATATATATATATATATATATATATATATATATATATATAAAATAATATTTTATCACGAATAATAAATATTATTTTAATATGTTGATTTTTAAATATCGTCCATAAACTAGTGTACGCCTAAGGTTTTGAATAACTAAAGTTTGCTAATAACTAATTGTCCTTTATCTGTAAAGAAAATCTGAATTCTTAACTCCTTTCTAAGTCGAAATATGTCAGAATATATTCGCTTAACTTATGATAAGCTAAATAAAGTTTATATGAGAATATGTTTTAATTTCTATTGACAAAGTTCTTTGCATAGACGCACACAATACTATATCATATATTAAGAAGAGTTTTCAGGTTACTTAAATCTATTTATCAATCTATCTATCTATCTATCTATCTATCTATCTATCTATCTATCTATCTATCTATCTATCTATCTATCTATCTGTCTGTCTGTCTGTATATCCATCTATCTATCTATCTATCTATCTATCTATCTATCTATCTATCTATCTATCTATCTATCTATCTATCCATCTATCTATCTATCTATCTATCTATCTATCTATCTATCTATCTATCTATCTATCTATCTATCTATCTATCCGTCCGTCCGTCCGTCCATCCATCCATCCATCTATCTATCTATCTATCTATCTATCTATCTATCTATCTATCTATCTATCTATCTATCTATCTATCTATCTATCCGTCCGTCCGTCCGTCCATTCATCCATCCATCCATCTATCTATCTATCTATCTATCTATCTATCTATCTATCTATCTATCTATCTATCTATCTATCTATCTATCTATCTATCTATCTGTCCGTCCGTCCGTCCGTCCATTCATCCATCCATCCATCTATCTATCTATCTATCTATCTATCTATCTATCTATCTATCTATCTATCTATCTATCTATCTATCTATCTATCTATCTATCTCAGTGAACCAATACGTTTTTCCTCGTCATCAAAGTCTCTCATAAAGAAATTAATTTTTCACAAATACTCAATTTGCTTTATTTAATGAATACATATACATATATATATATATATATATATATATATATATATATATATATATATATATATATATAATATCCTTTGTTCAACAAAAGATTTTTCGATTTGAATTGGAACTTTGATAGTTTTGTCTTTTTAACAGTTGTTTTAGTACAGCAGCCAAGAGATTAATCGCGTTTTAAATGCCAGTAAATACTTTTGTGTGTCAAGCGAATTAGCTTAAAAAGATTGAGGTCATCTGGGTTCAACATTAGCAACAGAGTATATAATAATGTACATGTTTGCTGTGTGTTGCAAGAAATCATAGAAGATATGCAGGATAAAATAAACCAATAAATAAATCTGAAGTCATAAAAAGTGTATACATGAGGAATAAAAAGTCCACATGATACTAATTATGTAAAAAAGTATTTTCATGCTGTTTTTTTAAAACATGAAAATAACAATGAAAATTATTTTTCTGGTTGAATATTTATCCTAAATCTGTGGAACTTGATATAAATATTCTGTTCATATTATTTCTGAGACAGAATGGAATCAATGTTTTCCATAATATTATGGTTGCTACAAAATCAAAATAAAAATATTCAAAAATATCTTAAGTAAAACATTAACGTCAGCAACAGGAAATACACAAAATAATAGATAATAATATGTTTATGACAAATTAAATTTTTCTGGTATCATCAAGAAGTTTTTTTTGCTGTGAAACTTATATATGGTGCACGCCAAGCATTTTTTTAAATGTAAATTTTCTACTCAATTATATCTCGTTTATGTTATAAAGTCTGAACTTCGTCTCAAACCAAACTATGAATTCATTAATTATACTCTTTATATTAAAATATACAAAATTTATACCATTTTTAATTACAAGATAACTCCATCTCCTCACCAGAGTCTGCATTCGCAACTTCGAGGTCAATCATATGGATCATACCTCGGATCACTTCGGCTATTTAAGGAAACAAGGATTGACCCAGAAGTTACGAATGATCAAACTGTTTTTCAAATTTGTAACCCCTCGGTCAATCCAACAGTCAATAAAATAATAGATATAGCCGAGATGGCCCGAATAGATAAGGTTTCTTTTTTTGGCGAAGAAATTTCTGGCGAACAAAATGTATGATTTTTTTGTAAATTACTGCGCAGACATACATCCGAGGCATAGTTTTGTCTGTCAGAAATAGCCGAGGTAGTTCCGAATGCAGCGTCTTAAGCTTTTACGACCTTGACGCTACTTATTTCGACAACTCCTCCTAATTTCTTCATCAGGAAGCTAAGTACGACTCATTTTCGCCAGACTAGTCTGTCAAAGTAGGTTCTTACAATGGAAGAATAATTTTAAACATATCATAAAATTGAACTCTTAAACAATGTTTAAATTTCAAGCGCTTCCCAGTTTCAGATCAAAATTATTGCCAACGCGGTAGAATTAAATATAGAGTTTAAAACGTTCAGGTAATATTAGTTCTTCAGAAAGTATAACTTTCTAAATTAACTGACCTGTCGATGGGTATGTGATCAGTCTGATGTACTCCAATAAGAGGTCATGTTCTGTTGACCTTGTGGCTAACCAATCATATCACAACTTTAAAATTTCTGAA